>JAFIDM010003189.1:43544405-43604671 GCA_023159025.1 Thereuonema tuberculata | reverse complement strand
AGTTGTAACCATATTTTCGTATAAATGTTTTTTTGCTTAATCAGGTGTATGGCTTTGTTTTTGCAAGTAAACAAACAACAACTTAAGCTCAAAAAGTTCATCAATTTCTAAAAAATGCAAAAGTAAAAAAAAACCAAAAAAACAGTTCGACAAAAATAAAAAACGATTTACAAACCTTTTTTCAAAGATTTCAATTGTTAAGTGTAAGTGTTCCCTTTTTGTTTTTTCTCTTCTTTTTACCATTTCTAAAACAGTTCTATAATTTTAGAAAAAAGAAATCATTAGATATGCAAAAGAAAATTAGAATTTTTAAAGAGAAATTTATGAACATTTAAAAGAAGCACATCTTGTGTCCCAAACTATCCAGAAACATATGGATTACCAAAGTTCAAAAACATTACATAATAAATAAAAACATTTCAATTAAAAATTTAGAAAAAAACTAATTAAATGTGATAGATAGATATGAAAATAGTTAATTACTTTTACTGTGTTAATTATTATTATTTTAATTGTGCAAAAAATTGGAAAAGTTAAAACTATACATTGAGATCAACGAGCTGTGACTGTAAAATTATGAAATTTATTACGGTTACAAATAGAATTTCACTTACACAGCCCTGCTGAGATCTCTTCTGAGTTTGAGCATTTTCTCATAGGAAGCTTCATCATTTTTACGATTCTAATCAGAAACCAAGCAAAAATTAATTATTATTATCCAATTAAAAAAAAACCTTTCAATTTGAATCATACCTATTAAAATTTTATAATAGAATACATTTTGAATTATACTGAAAGTTAATGCTTAATAAAATCACTAAATAAACAAACTGCACTTGCCTTCCTAGTTTGCATTTTTTCTGTTCTTCTCCGAAATGCTACGTAGGGATTATTATTTGTAGATCCATCTCTTTTCTCTGTCTTTACTTGTAATATTAATGGATGTTGCTGAAGTTTAAAAATAAAGTAATATTAAGTACTAGAAAATTTAATTTTAAATATGAACAGGATCTATTAAAATTAAAACAAAATACTTTTTATTAAAGCTATATTATCACATATTAGGGGATTTCACTCATTGACAATTAAGATATTCCTGCTTTGCAGCAAAAAAAATAAATAAATAAATAAATAAATAAAAATAAAAATAAAAACATTCCATTTTTATTTATTTTATTGTTCTAATATCACAGAGGTTGGTGCTTTACATTTTAGCATCGTTAAAATTTTAAGATTTAGTTTGGTGACTTTACAATTACACTGTGATAAAAAAAAAAAAAAAAAAAACCACACCACAGAATATTGTCGAACAATTGCAAAACTTAATATACAAATACCTCATGGGTAGCCACGCAAATTGTAAAAAAAAAAAAATGACTGGTAGAGGCTGGATTGCGATGCAGGCATCCGTAATGTCATAGGCTAGGCTCGTATAGTGTTTAGTGATGGATCTAGGTTCTCACTTTGAGCAGATGACCGCCAAATATGAGGAGATGACCAGGCCAGAGCTTTTGACCTCACTTAATTTTGGAGTGTCACACCTAGCATCCTCATTTAGGGAGCCATTGCAATTGCCACCCTTAGTTGTCCTTTGGAGTATTGTCACAGCACAGTTACATCCAGGATATCTGAGACCTGTCGTTCTGTCTATGGGATCGTCCATTAATCACGTGAGGCTCAAAAGGGGAGGAGGAGGGGGTTCGGAAAAAATCCCGAACTATCACAAGGGGAAGGGGGGGGGGGTGTAGTTAGATATCACATGTATTAATTTTTTTCATTGAACGCGCGATTTCTAAACCGAAAAGCGGTCAGAAACAACCTGCAACATTAATGTTTGTCTGGACATTTTTATCACGGAATTAAAATTACCAGAGTTAAATTAGATTATACCTGTATTTAAAGATAATATTCTGAAAATTTTTAAGATACTTCGTACCAAAAAAATACAAGTGATTTTGGGTAGGGGGATGGGGGTAGTCTAAAACCTCACCACATATCACCAGGGGGAGGGGGGGGTTAAAAGTTGCTAAAAAAATCACGCGATTAATGGATGACCCCTATGCTGCGAGGTCTTCCAAGAGCAGTTTTTCAGCAGTATAATGCCCGACCGCATACAGTGTCCATATGGTGTTCCGACACATCCTTGGCCTACCAGATCACCAGATCTATCACCTACAGAACATGTCTGGGACATGTTGGGACAGCATTACAGTCATCTTGAAATGTGGGTGAACTAGCTCAGCAACTCCAAGACATTTGGATGAATTTTCCACAGGACACCATTAGACATTTACATGCCTCATTGCCACACCATATCACTGCAAAAGGTGGCCATACTAACATGTACATACTAACATGTACTGATTCTGGGCCTGTTGTTCAGAAATAAACAGTTGTATTGCTCTCCCAATGTTCTGGAGTCATTTTCTTTCTATCCTCTTTGCACATGTCATGTTTCATCATGATCACACTATTTCTCCAAGTGTTTCCAGGGTTGTTGTTGTTTTTTTTTTTTTTTTGTCACAGTATATTTCAAAACCTAAAAATTGGTCGTTAGAGCATGCAACAAAAATAACACTTATCGGCATTTTATAATTAAGTTTCAGCTAAAATTTTCTGTCAGGAAGTTAAATATTAAATTTTGAAATAATTATGATTTCTATTTTAATGAAAAATATGAAAAGGAAAGTAGAAAATTGTATTTTTCATAACTGTTAATAGATAAAATGCCAAGGAAGGCCTCGGGTTGGCCATTTGATCTCAACTTATTCCATTGGTCGAGAATCGCTGGGAGCCAAAATCTCTGCACATCAAAGGATCTGCATGGTCTGTAATAGAACAGCTTTAACCTTTATTAAAGGTTATTAAAGGCTATTAAAGGAAACCGCCTTAACATCCCAGCTCCTCTTAAAACACATTCCTATTGTTTAATTACAGCCATTCAGTAACGCCTATCTTTTTTCTTGTAATTTCCTGACAAATGCTTTATAATATCTGACTTGAAGTTTATTTTACATAGTGGGAAAACTTTGCTGATATCACTTAACTAGCACATGTATGTTTTTTTCATGAAACTAAAACTCAGGAGTAATCATAAAGATTTACCACTGCGAAAAAAAAATTTTCTTTCACTTAAATGAATGAGAAGGCTTAACGTGAGTTGACGAATTAAAGATAATAAAAAGAAAATGAAATGCACTTTCTTGGTAGAATTAATATAAACAGTTAAACAAGGTGAGAATATTCCTAAAAAGTTTTGGAATACTTGTTGTATTTAATCCTTGGGGACAGCACAAACGTTTAAGACAACACACGACAAAGGGGTGAAGGGGGTGGGGTGGTTTCGAAGTGGTGATAGGCACCGGTGGGCAAAATGCCTGTTACTACTTCTAAACCATCTCACCCCCTTCACCACGTGTCTTTGTCTTGTGTTGTCCCAAATGTTTGTACTATCCCAGAGATGGAATACGCCAAGTATTTCAAAACTGTAACAATAAACCTTATTTAAGCTCTTATGCTAATTCTACCAAGTACGTTTCATTTCCAATTTATTTTCTACTTATAAAATCGTCAAATTACATATCCTTAGGTAAAATTTTTAATCTTAATCAAAGCAAAAAATTAACTATTACTTTCTTAAAATAATAAGAAGTTATTTTAACTTCAAACTAGATAAAGAAACCAATAAATTTATATTATTTTGCAAAAATTAATTTTTCCTTGTAGTGATATATGCATAATTATGTGTAATGTTCATTTACCGATTCATTATTTCTTCATTGTGTTGCCGTGTCAAAAAGTTACTACATTATAACTGACTTTTCAATAAACTTGCTACTTTATATTTAACAGATGCAAATTGAAGAGGAATTAATTATTCATTCTTACTGTTCTTAAGCGCTTATTTAACCAGTAATCATACACAGCAATAATCAAGTCATCATCTTCCTTTAGCAGAAGCTTTGCTTCTTTTTCTGTCACCACCTAAATTTGGGTAAAAATACAAGAATAAAGAAAATTAGCAATCAATCAAGAAAGAAATGACAATATGTACTTCAAAAAAAAAATTCAAATTTAAACTTTAATACAGTTGGACCTCTATTTAACGAAGTCGCTAAATCCCGAAAAAAAGTTTGTTATATGGAAAATTCGTTAAATAGATTCACCTTTTAAAATTACTTTGAAATACATAAACCAGATTTAAAATACATCAACAATAAATATTATTAAAAAAGCAATAATTTTAATGACATAAAGCATACATTACCACATGCATACTTAAATTTTACTAATAAAGTCTGTTAATTTTGAGTTATTTTTTTTTTTTTTTTTGAAAAAATGTTTTCGTTTATAGTACGTTTTGCATCTTTGCACTGCACCAAAAACCCCTTCAGTATTTTCTTCAAATTATAATCCATGTCGAATTGTTTCAAATGATTTTAGCATTTCATCATACGAAGGATTTTTGATTTCTGCATCAAGATCATTTCCATTTTCATCATCTTTATCTTCATCGTAATTCATAGCTGTATTGTTTGTTTGTTTTTTTTATTTTTCACACTGTCCAAAATATCCGATTCAGTTACTGTTTCCGAGGTCTCAACTTCAAAATGAAGTGAAAGATAATCATCAATCAGCACATCATCGTTAATTTCTTCTTTTTCCCTCAGCTGTATTCACATTTCTTTCATTTCCTCTAAGGGAATATTAATAATAAAAACATTTCACGGAGAAAAAGAAAATAGATACCACGCAAAAGTTCGTTAAATAGAAAATGCACTTCGCTATTTGGAGGTTATTTTACGAAGAAATTAGCAAAATGTTCTTGGTTCCAAAGAAAAGTTCGCAAAATAGAGAAATTCGCAAAATAGAGGTCCGACTGTAGCTATTTTTAAGTGAATGCTTAAACCCTGGACTTTGCTCGGGAACATTTCTTTTCTCTATTGAATGGCTCACAATTCTCCACAACAATACAATGATAAAGAACAGTTATTTTATTAATTATTACTGCAAATTACAATGAAACAAAAATGAAAATAATAAGCTTACAAAATACAGTTCTTCAAATCCACCAATTTTGAACTCTCAACGATATTTCGCAGAAGCTATCGTTCTGCTTTGTCAAGTTTTTTGCAAATAAAATAAATAATATATTTTAAGAATAATGGCAACAATGTATATGCATTGAAGTTAATTTCAATGGCTTAAAACAAATAATAATTCATTTCTTTTAACAAATAATATTTGATGTCCATTATTTAAATTTCTCTTCTTAATGTCCCATTAGATTTCGGAAGCGAGACAATGTGTTGCTGTTCACTGTGTAACCTTTATCTCATTAATGCATGGTTAGCTTTTTATAGTGCATGCTTCTTTTGTGTTTGTCTTTGATTTTCAATAAAATTTCTACAAAAAAATACTGCATAAAATACAAGAAGATATAGAACAATAATACAATCAGATAAGGTAACCATTTAGTTATTATGGATATAGAAGAATATAAAAAGATAAAAGAATTACTAAAATCAGAAGATTACCAAGAGATTAACACTCCGTCGGCCGTAACCGATCTGCTAGGCACACCTCGAACTCTTTTGTTTGCCCCTCCCCCGCTAAATTTTTTCGCGAGGTCTCCATCCTAGTAGCTTCTGCTTTTCCAGGGCTAATAACAATGGCAAGGTCAGTTAGTGATTTTCGTTCTTCATTTCCGGTTGACAGACGAAATGATCGCATAGGCTCATTGCGCCCAATTACATTGCAATTTGACAAATAAGTTTTCCCAGTTATTTTTAATACTGTATCACATTGTGTCGTTAGTAATGTCATATTATAAAATATTTCGTAATTATCTAAAACTCGCACGAACTTGTGCTTGCTCAACTTGTTCAACGCAGTCTGAAGTCCATTGGGATGCCAGCACACCTCCAACACAAATTGAAGAGATATGCTCCCCATGAAAAACCAAATCAAACTGATGATCAGCCCCAGATACCTCCAAAACGACGCAAATGTGAAACATGCCATTTACAGACTCGTCGCAGACGATTGAGTCAATATGAATGTAAAACTACCATACTGATACCTGTGTCTCACATGCATGTTTCCTCCATGCTATCACCGAGTGCTAGAAGGACATATATATGCTGATGAATCAAATGAATGAGCGATTGTTTAAACATATTATATTCTTGTTTTACTTCAATATCATTTTTCACAGTCAAATACAACTTTGAATAATTATTTGTACACACTTCACTAATTTTTGTTCAATAAATATACGTTTTCTTTAAAGACTAATTAAACCTGTTTTACTGCTCCTTCGGTATTTTTATACAGTGTGGGTGTTTACTACAAAGTGTTAACAACTGTTTTTTGTAAGAAAAAACATTTATATCTGTAGAAAAGATCATTAAATCAAGGGGTGTACAAATTTCGGTAATTTTTGGTAACTAAATTTCCATTTCCTTTAAAGACTATTTTATCGCTCTTAGGTATTTTTATAATTTTTAGAGGTTTCCAAATAATAGTTAACAATTGTTTTTAGTAAGAAAAAATGTTTTTATCTGTCAAAAAAAAATTTAATCAAGTGGTGCCTCCCAGGATCAATGCGCCCGGTCTTGTGCCACACCATATTGCACCCAACGGAATGTTCAAGATAACCCAACTACGAAATTGTACCAAAAAAAGTAAAGTATTATTATCTACTTTGCTAAAAGAAAAGGTAATAAACATGAAGTCAATACAACAAGAATATTGAAAGCATGTCTCAGAACCCCGTTTTGAACCAAGACCAAAAATCCATAAGGACAATATACCATTATGTCCAGTAATAAATTCATACGGATCACCAACACAAGGATTGGCAAAATGGGTGTACAATAAAATAAAGATTATTGATCAAGATAACATGAATGTGATTAGGAACTCTAAACAACTAATAGAAAAATTGACAAAACTAAACGAAGAGAATGTAAATAACAAGGCAAAGATTAGGATGTATACTATGGATGACGTGGCAATGTACACATCTATACCTGTGGAAGACACACTAAATATGGTTTATGACAAAATAGCTAAAGATGACAATTTCACAGATATAGAAGTGAATAAAATAATGGAAACTCTGAAAATTATATGTAATAACAGTTATTTCAAAATTGATAAATTCTTTAAACAAATAAAAGGATTCCCAATGGGTATCCCATTTCAGGAATGATATGCAACATATACATGAACAATTTTGAAAAGAAGAACATATTCAATAGGGACAAAAACAAATTTATATATGTGAGATATGTTGACGACATGTTTATGATATGATACAGAACCAAAAGACAATTCATGATATTTTACAATCATTTAAATACAGCAAACAAATATATAAAATATACAATTACAAGAAGAAAAAAAACAACAATCACTTATTTGGATTTTTCATTGAAGATTGAAGACATGAAAATTTATTATGGACATTATGAAAAGTCATTCAAAAGCAAATATATAATTAATTATCAATCAGTGCACCCTATAAAAATTAAAAAAGAAGTGATAATGAACATATTAACTGAAAATACCATGATAAAAGAAGAATGGGATAACAAGATTAAAATTTTTAGACAGAAATGAATTTTAAATGAATATCCGGAAACTTT
Source organism: Thereuonema tuberculata (assembly GCA_023159025.1). Classification (NCBI taxonomy): domain Eukaryota; kingdom Metazoa; phylum Arthropoda; class Chilopoda; order Scutigeromorpha; family Scutigeridae; genus Thereuonema; species Thereuonema tuberculata. Next base: position 43,597,019 of record JAFIDM010003189.1, on the reverse strand, counting down.
TGTCAATAACTGTTTTCAAAACTTTTTCAGAAAAGAAAGAAAAACTAGAAACTCAAACAAGACACCATACAATAAGATACTAAAATTGCCTGGCGAAGCCGAAATTGACAAAGAAATAAAAAAGATATGCAGAGAAAATGAGATCAAGATTGTGAACACAAGGGCTAAAAATTTTAAATCATTATTATGAAATAAAAATGAAAATGAAATCTGGAATACAATGGGTACAGTTTATAAATTGAATTTATACAGCGTGTCGAAAAATCTATTTTGAAAATTCGGGAAGAAGCTTAAGAGAGAATACAGGAACATACTGCTGCTTTCAGGAATAACAAGCCAAAAGCATCAGAATGGGTGGAACACTGCAGTAATGAAAACCATAATCTGGATCCAACTGCAGAAATTTTATTCAAAATCAAAGACAAACACAAAAGATACACAATAGAAGCATGCACTGTAAAAAGCTAACCATGCATTAACAGAGATAAAGGTTACGCAGTGAACAGCAACACATTGTCTCACTTCCAAAATCTAATGCGATATAAAGAAGAGAAATTTAAATAATGTACATCAAAAATTTATTTGTTAAAAGAATGATTACAGTGGACCCTCGTTATAGCACTGCTCGCTATACCGCGCACTCGGTTATACCACGGACGATGTTCGCGATAATTTTGTACAGGTCTGTGCGGCGTTAGCGAGTATCGCATTTTATACAGGTCTGTGAGGTGTTAGTGAGTATTGCATTTTATTGTTACTGGGTATTGAGTAATTGTTTATGTATCGAGTTCCTGCATTTTGAATAGTGTTTAATTATTATATGCATGATGAGTAAAACAAAAGCTTACAGTGTGAAAGAAAAGCTTGACATTATGACATGAAAAAAAATTATTATTATTATTATTAAATGTTAAATGTTTCTTTAATAAACTATTTGGGAACTTTATTTAAAATAATTCTGTGAATCAAGGTAAAAAAAAATGAATGAAAACAGCTCTGCTACCATGTCGTTTGGGATTACGAGCAACCAAAAGATAATAATAATAAGCTAAAGGATAAATGGTAAATAAAAGTCAAGAAAAGTAAAGATTAATAATATGAATTTTACTATAAGGCTAAATGTGAATACACATAGTAAACAATGGGCTTAAGGCTCACTGAGAAAGCACAAAGTTAACTTAGATGAACATAAAGTATCTTCTCGACAGTCTTTCTTTGTGAAAATGTTCAAGATAAAATTAAATGTCAATTAAACGAAAAAATTTCAAAAGTCAGTAGTAGTGTTGATTGAACGTACAGTTTAACACTTATTAAAACTGAAGAAGTTATTTGCTAGCAAAACGTGTTCTTAACAAACCAAATAGGTCTATACAAACAGTCACTTACGCACATTATTGCTGCTTGCAATACACCATGGGATCCCAGGTTTGATTTAAGGCATCCAATTCACACGCGGATACACATTACACAGGTACTGTTGTCGGACGGATGAAAAGACTTCACTGTATTGACTCACTGTAGCACTTTTAAAATACACATCACTGGTGCTTATCCCAGTTCATGGGTTCGACACTGCTCCACAGGGTAATTCGGCGTCCAGCAAAGTACTACAATCGCTGCCTTCCCAGCAATCGTTACGTGTAAGCGGGTGCAAAACTAGGTTGGCTGTGGCGGTTAACCGACGTCATCCCGTCAGTCTCTGCTGTGGGTTTTTGTATGGCTCCGTCCTATTCACCAAGTTCGCAAAACCATCAGTTCCCGCGGCAAACGTGCCGAGGTGTTTCGGCAGATATACTTACATGATCGGTGTTTCTTATCAGTCACCGTACCTCTCCTATGTCACCAATCTTAGTCCTTATTCATAATGAAAGGCAGAAATTAAAAGTAAAGGGTAAAAATGAAAATAGCTTAAATAAGTGTGGAGATTACATTTTGTTCGACTTAATGGCTTAACGACTCCGACACCAACTATTAATTATTCTGGAAATAATAATTGAAAAGAATAACTGATTACGCCACAAAATTAACCAATAACGGAACAGGCGACGAAGAGACGGGTAATTCACGAAAGAAGAAGTGATTGACAGGCCCAAAGACAATGTAAAGGAAAGCAAAGGAAGTTCTCAAATAAACACAGCAACGAAGAGAAATAAAGGGGTCAACAGATCATCTAAAGGAAACGAAACACAAGACCACCGGGAAAAGATAAACATGAATGATGAAACAGAGTCTAATGCAAAAGGAATTTGCAAAAATTAAAAATAAGAGTAAAACAGTGAGAAAGATGGCGAAAAATAAAGGGACGAAAAATAAACAAAAAACTAAAAAAAAAATGGCAATTATTGCTAAAGTAAAGAGCAGAGTTTCGAAAACAAACATAAGAAGAGAATATGGCATACCTGAAGGAACTGTAGATCAAGGCATTATTAGTACTTTCAAAACAAATTACCGAAGAGAAATGATGAAGTCATTTTTTAGCATCAGACATTGATGTCAACATATTTTTTAAAAAAATCGATCTCAAAGATGTGTCCTACAGTATTGGACTTGCCTGGCAGGCAATCACATCAGAGACAATTAGAAACTGTTGGAAAAAATTAAATGAATCTAATAATCAAGTTGATCTCGACCAAACCACAACATTTTCAGATTCAGCTTCACTGAGGCTGAACTTTCTCGTATCTGGGAAATACTGAATGAGCCAGAAATAACTAATGATTCTTTGACTGATTGGTAGATGTGGACGCTAGAGAAGATGTTTGTCTGAATATGACTGATGAAATGATTATCGAATCCATTTGCAGTGACGAAGATTGTCAAGAAGAAACAGAAGATGATGATGAAAGTGCTAGTGGGATAGCCGATATACCACCAACAACCAAAGAAGCAACAACAGCCATGAAAACTGTTATACAATGGGCTGAATCACAAGAAAATATTAACAGTGTCAGATTGTTGCAATTAGAATCTTTCAAAAGGGAAATGATACAGAAGTTATCAAAAAGCAAACAAACAAAAATTACTCACTTTTTTAAGTGATGTTTTGTAATTGAAATGATGTCGAATACATAGATTTTAGTCAAGTTATAGACAGTGTTTGTTTTTACATATTTTCAAGCGTACCTAATGCACGTAAATAAAATAATAAATATATGTACTTATTAAGATGTATAACTATATTATGTGAATTTTAATAAAACACTGAAAACTGTAAATTGTTTTGTTTTGTTTTTTTATTAAAATACATAACATGTATATAGTTGATGGGATGTTTCAGTATACAGCTCAAATCGTTCTGAGTAAATGTATTGTGTCGCCACTGCGCCGCTCGGTATAACGCGGTTCACTTTATAACACAGGTGTTGTTTCCCGCCCACCATGCGCGTTATATCAAGGGTTCCACTGTATTTGTTTTTAAGCCATTGAAAATAACTTCAATGGGTATACATTGTTGACATTATTATTAAAATATATTGTTATTTTATTTGCGAAAAACAACTTCTTGATAAAGTATAACCATTGGTGAAATCAGAGAATAACAAACAAGCAAAAAATGTTCTTTTCTTTTCCCTTTCTTCCCTTTACTGTTTCGCTTCATCATCACTTGTACTCCTCCCATTGCTTGAGACTCCGAACTTCCCTCACAGCCAATGGAATCGCCCACGCGCTCATTGGCTGTCTTGTTTTTAAATTGTTTCTTTCCGTTCCTTTGTTGTTTCTGTAGTCTGAGGAAGAGAGCCGTTAACTTCGGACTCTCAAATATTTAAAAAAATGACATGTTTCGTTTTATATGTATTGTGCGGTATTGATCGCATTGTTACTGTTTTTTCCCCGCATGTTAATTACCCTCATCATATGCTAAATATATTTCCAAAAAGTTTTAACCATATTTTTATCTTTGAGAATATTTGTATAACATAAATAATCAAAATGAATCATGATAATACTTTCTGCAAGAATACAGCAACAGATCAAATACTGTCAAGCAGTATATTGATAACTATAAAAATACCACCATAAATTAATAATAATAAAAAAAAAGCATGTGCATTCTATTTTGTACATGGAAATACAAATAGTGGCAAATGAGGCATCCAATCTGGAATTCTTTACTGAGAACACTCTTCTAAAACTTCTGCAATAAGCCACACAGTTAATGATTAAACAATATTTTGAAGAATCTAAATATAGTAAAAATTTACCATAATTTAGAATTTACCAGTAATTTATTACTTCGATTTACAAAGATCTCTTTTGTAGACAAAAAAATGGACATAGCACAAAGCAAATAGAATTTAATGCTTCTTCGTAGTGTTGGGTGGTCAATTATGTATTTTCTTTAAAGTAATAATTCAAAATAGATATATATTTAATTGCAGTGGAATCATGCAATTTGACAATTGCAGCTGCATTAACGTTCGTCCTTAATAGCTTAAAAAAAGACACATTAAAACAAATATCTCCGCCTTATATATATATCTTTTTTTCTTTAGCTTCATCTATCTTTTCAATGAAATACAGATTTTAAATGAACAATAAATTATTTTCAGGTCCACAACCGTTATGTGAGGAAAGCTGACTATAAATTTTCTAGGATTTACAAGATTATGTTAAATATTTTACAAATAATTCAATTTGAAAATCAAAAGATGATCCCCCACCCCAATCCTTTTAATGAACAAAACCAGGGGTTGATTTGTTATGCCTGAGCTTCACAGTAAAATAACTAAATTTCCACCATGAATTGTTGCAAATTCCTCCATAACTTCACATAACCAATGCAGGAAAAAAAAATTCTACCGGATAAAACAGTTCTAAATTTTCACAAGATTTACAGTCTAACAAAAACCTAACACTTCGATAAAAAATAGATAACAATAAATAACCACAGTAAAAAACTTACAATGATTTGATTACAAAAATTAAATTTTAAAATTGATTAAATATCAAAATTACTTTATAATACAATAATAAAAAAAAAGGCTTCAAAATACATTTTAAAAATTAAACATACATGTAGACCTTTATACGCTCCGCTGTCAATTACACAACAATTACTTCAGCCTGTTTCAACTATCAAGTACTACAATATGCGTAATGATAGATCTGTACTCTTTTGGTGATATTGTATGGCAAGTATAAAAATAATAAAAATAACAACAATGGGTGAGACCAAGTTGTATATAAAATGACATCCTGGTACAGCTGTTTTACACTAATAGGGCAATCATCAGCCAGGAGCAGTCATCAGTATACAACCAGGTCTCGGTACACGGGCCTATATGTTTGATGGTTTTCTGTATGGTCCATTCCAGCTCAATTACCATTTACAGAAATATTCATGGGAACTGACAGAATAAAAGGTTTGCCAAATAACTGAGTGAGTCTAGGTACAACATCATTGTAATCATTTTTCCTCCATGAAATGTTGTAATGGACCACTTGAGGATAGGCGGGGCTTTGTAGTTCCAAAATATCTCACCAGGCTACTACTTGGCTTGTGGGATAAACAAAGCCATGTGCTTCGTTTTAACCCGTGCAGATATAGAGAGTGAACTAAAGGATTTGATTTGGATGAAACGATTGTAAGCCTTCCTAAATGTTCATATTGGATGTAGAGTTGATTATAGCCTATTAAAGAAGAATGCAGCAATATATTATCAACGAAAGATATAATTTATGGACCACTTTAAAATAGGCGGGGCTTTGTAGTTACAAAATATCCCACCAGGCTACTGCTTGGCTTGTGAGATAAACAAAGCCATGTGCTTTGTTTTAACTCGTGTCGATATAGAGGAAATATTATATTAAAGAAGGATATTCCAAGCGTTTTTACAGAATTATTACAATAAGGAACTGCACAGTACTGAACCATTCAGTCTTGAAATATCAAAAATCGACGATTTTTTGAGTAATTCACACTAAGTTATATGTACACGTCATATGTGACATCGATAGAGGCGTAAACCTCAAGTGGGCCATTGACAAGTGGAATTTTGAAATAATACAACATAAATAAGTATCTTGCAAATAAATCTGCAGCTGAAGGTTACCAGACTTCAATCTTTGACACTTAATAGAAATATGCAGAGAGACTTCTATGAAAGTGTGGACAGCGAAAAATATAAAAACATCAACAAGAATACGAGAATGTTCTCACTAACATAACTTGGCACTAAATAGATTGAACATGGCTCTTAATCCAGTGCCTATACTGGACCAACATGAACATTAATGAGAGTAAGGCAGTGTTCTTCTATGACTGACAAACATTTAATAGGTATCAGTCATCTTTAACGTGCGTCTAAAATAATTAATGGACCAGATCAAAACGCACAAAATAAAATATAAACATTTAATAAAATTCACCTGAGGAAGAGGAGTGAATCAGCTTCTCGGAGCATGTGATGTAACATGAATTTTATTAAATGTTTATATTTTATTTTGTGCAGTTTTGTCTGTTCCATTTAATAGGTATTTTGAAAATGCCCACTTCAAATATGACTGCTGAAAAAGATAAGCTTTTTTACTGAAAAGAGATGTTATTTCTTTCATTTTTGAAAGTGGATAAAGAAAAGCACAAAAACTTTTTAACAGAATTTGCATTTTTGCTATTCAATGATTCAAAATTTACTGTATTTAATAAGAAAAACTAACTGAGATTCAGAGGGTATGAAATGAAGCTAAAGATTTGGAATTTCTTTCTTTTAACTTTTCCTAATAGCATCGTACATAAGTTATGTATTTAGTTACAAAAAGAGTTGTGATTTCACATTGTAGTTTACAATTACCTATATTCTGTATTGTCCGGCATATAAGACGACCCCCAATTTTTCCAATTAAAATATAGAGTTTGGGATATACTCGCCGTATAAGACTATCCCTCTTCCAACGCACACCAAATAAAAATTCAAAAGATATCAGATTTGATTTCAATATGGTAATTTTAATTCAAATGCTTATGACATGCAGATACTTAGCAGGAAAACTGTCACTTATAAATTATAACGCTGTTTGTCATCAAACATGTAAACATAAAACAGTGCAAGTGGATTAAACTTTTCCTTTAAAAGCGATTTACCTTACAGGTGATTGGCTGGTTGTTGTATACAATTCCTGCTTGGATTGGTCAGCTCTCCCTGTCTCCAATTAACTGTAGCTTTGTTTATTCTAGTGCATTATTTTAATGCTACATTTTTTTTAGAATTTCACTAAAATCATAGTATTCTTAAGTGTAGTCTTGTTTATTCAGTCCCCGCTCTATCTCTTTTTTCCATACCCCGGACGCCTGCAGCTTGCTCCGCCCTTCACTTACACTTTCCCGGTGAGGCGCTTCTTTCCACGAATCCTGGTGAGTGGATTTTCTTCTACCTTACTTGTACAGCGTCCTTTCATACGGTTGCCGCATACGGCGGGGATGCGGCCGCAACCGTTTTTGAGCTCCCCCCCACCATATGCGGCGACCGCAGATTCTCCAGTCCGGCTCGGAAATTTCAGCACCCGGCATATAAGATGACCCCCCGACTTGTGAGAAGATTTTCCTGATTTCAAAAGTCATCTTATAGGCCGGACAATTATGGACAATATGGTACTTTTGATTTAAATAAAATTTTGAAGTATAGGGATTAGCTTTATTTTGACTAAATGAAAAATGAATCATTTCACAATCTAACGTGTGCTAACATTTGACAATGTTTCACTGCAATGTTAATTATTACCTAAAAATATTAATTGACAGTATATGTGTGCTTCTATTCCACACATGCTTTACATATAGGTATGTTTTCTAAACTTATATGACCAAAAATCTTATTCAGAAATTTTGCATAAATGAAAGATAAAAAAAAAAATCAAGATACACATTTTTAAAAATATAATTATAAAAATTAAAACCGAAGTCATCAGAAATCATTAACAAGCATTTCAGAGTCAATAAAAATTGGTTTGTGACAAAAAAGAATACTAAATTTCCTGATAATGTATTACTATATTTTACATGATCTGAAAATAGTGCGATTTTAGAAACAAATGTGACCTCATCATAATTGCAAAAATACTGCAAAATTAAAAAAAAAAAATTATATAGGAACCATTATAATTTCAAAACAATCAGGCTGGAAGAATTATACTGTTTTTTTGCACAAATTATCACAAGCCTTTACCATATAAGCTGGTTAATAGGAATACACTTTCAGCGTCATATCAATATTAGCTTCCGGCTGATGGCTACCATGAATTTACATTCAAAAATTACAATTTACGTAACACCTCAACCTAATCTCATCCAAGAGTTTTTATTAACTGCAGATATTAGTGCTCAAAAATCCACCAAAAATATAGTAACTACAGAACAGCAGGTAGATAACATTACAAAATAAATATTAAAGTTGGTGTTAGATGTTTGTTGAAAAGCTTAGCTCCTTTTTAATGCTTCATTGTTTCATTTTTATTTTGCTACTTTTGATTAAAGCTCTTTTGAATTCTTAGGTTATATTTTTACCCTAAGTTTTTAGGCTATTCAATGTTTGAATTATGTGAATATATTCCTCTACGAGGGAATTTCTACACTGTTGCACACGGTCTATTTATTTTCCGTATGTCCTCATACAGACAGTATTTATTTAGTCATTGATTTCCACCTAGTCCTGTCAAGTCCAATTTTAATTACTTATCTTGTTTTCTATATTTTAATGTTTATTTTCTCTTTGCACTTTTTTTTATTATCGTCATCATTATTCATATTGTTTGATATTATTATTGTGTGTACATTTCTGCATTTTTCCAATTATTTATTTTTATTTTAAAAATTTTTCTTTATTCTTTTCTCTTACTTTATTTTTCTCCTGAATTTCAACAAACACACCAAGCAGTTTCTCCCTCTCACTTTTAAAGCATCCCCCATCCCTCCCATCAAATTTTTAAAACTTATCTGCAAGGACTGGTGCTGCATAGAACCTCACTGTCCCCCACTGTAATTACACATCACTTGTTTGTTTGTTGTGTTTCCTCTCTGCTGTATTGCCAATATATTTTCTATCATCTTCAAGAATGTACATTTCGTATACGACTGCACATCGATGTATGAGTTTTGTTTATTTCTGATGGATTCAAAGGCTTATTCATCTTTTGATTTCTGCCAATTCGCTTAGCAAGCAACTTTAGTTTTCTTCTTTGCAGATTGAGCTAATCGGTTCATTTATGCATGCATTATTTACTTATTTATTTTCTTTATGTTTTATTAATAAATAAATAAATTTATTTATTTCTATGCTTTTGTTTTTTTCTTTTTACAGAAATATTTGGATATGTGCTCTTGTATTTAGAGATATCTGTCTGGGTTTATATATATATATATAAATGAGTCATTGTAGATGATCGAAATGACCACCATCAACAGCAGTTCAGCATCGATGGCGCTCAACTGCTGAGCGAACTACAGATGTCAGTGTGTCCGGAGTGATGGCTGCGCACGATGCTTTGATGGATTCTCGTAGAGCTTTCAGTGTAGCTGGCTTTTGCCCTTAAACTTCATTCTTCAAGGCCCCTCCCCCCAAGTAGAAGTCCGGGGGTGTTAGGTCTGGAGACTGTGGTGGGTACTCAATGTGCAACCTACCCATCGTCCAGGTACAGTGGCATCCAAGTGCGCCCTGACATCGCGATGGTAGTGAGGTGAAGCACTATCTTGCTGTAGGTAAAATACCTCATCACCAAACATCTCTCGACTGGCAGGGAAAATCGATGTTTGCAGCATATGGAGATACGTCTCACCAGTTACAGTAGCTTCAAAAAAAAAAGGGCCAATCAATCCATGGGATGATAAACCCAAACACTCATTAACACCTGGTAGATTCACTGTGAACATGTGGACTGACAGGAGCCCAATACACACAATTGTGACGGTTTACAGTACCATTGAGCTTGAACTGCACCTCTTCAGACCCAATAAATTTCCCTGCAAACTCCTCATCATTGAACTAACTAGGAACTACACTGTGGTGCAAGAATTGTATGTCTATGTCATTTTGTTCCTGAGATATTGATTATCAAAGAGTATATAGTTCTGGACCCCTCTGTATATATCATCAGCATGAATTTTACACAGATTAGATCTACAATCTGTTCTGTGCTGCTCAATGGACAAATGTTCTTGATCTTTCCATCATCTTCTCTGTCAACTTACATCTCTGCAACCATGGGGATGGTATCTTGAGTGCTAATTTAGGAAGACTGTTCCTGTCCACTCGGTCCAAATGCTTTCACCATTTATGTTATATATGCACAGGGTGTATCAGTTGGGCCCAGTCAGTATGACAATTTCGTCCTAGAGAGCCATTTTCAAGAAAAGTTTACGTGTGTTTTTACAATAATAATAGTATTTTAACACTATACTGATTCTGTTGCAAAAAAAAATATGCTGCAAAAGAGTCACACACTGTTGGTCATTACATTACATTGTTACTACTGTTTGCAAAACTGATCAGGTCCAAGTGATACACACTATTTATATGTATATGTGTGTGTGAGAATGTTTATATGTTTGGGTGCGTATATAAGTGGGAAATGTGGGAAAATATATTTTTTTTTTCTTTCCTTTTCTCAAGCCTCTACTGCAACACCACTACCTCAAAATATATTTTGTTTATGTATATAGATTCAAATTGTGATTATGCACCAATGTTGGTTCTTTTGCTTTGTTAATTTTTTTTCTTTACTTCCATTATACTATTATTACTTTTTTTCATATTATAATATTATGGTTATTATTACTGCACATAGTTCATTTATTTCCAATCGCACTCATAGAGATGGGTATAATTTTCATTGGCTTCTACCAATTTTCTTTCAAGTCCAATTCAATTTATTTACTTACTTATTTTCCTAACAAACATACATGTTTTTATTTTGTTTTGTCATTTAACTTTATTATCATCATTATTACATATTACACATTATTATTGTGCATTATCGCATATTCATCTTCAATTATTTATTTACTTATTTTTTCTTTCTTCCTTTTCTCTCACTTTATTTGTATCCTTTAGATTTTAAAGAAACAAGAACTGGTTTCTCCCACTCATTTTTAACCAAAGCATCCTCCATGCAATTAAAAACATGTCCCAAAGGACTTAGTCCTGTTTTAAGTCTTCACTGTTCCTTCCCCGTTATATCAGTGTGTTCACAATTGTTTCAGGGAAGGAGGCCATAGAAATCAGCTTCTCCAAAAAAAGGAACAAACCCAGACTTCATGTAATGCTCAACACCTTCTGAAAGGCTCAAGGAACCAAGCAGATACTGAGTGAACTTTACCCAGAATGGGAAAATCCCTCACTGAAAAGTATATCCAATTATCATGGCACACACCTTCCGATCCCAGTTGTATGGAAAAATATTAAGAATACAATTTCACATAACACAACAATTGTCAATTAATAAATCTATATGTAAACCAGCAAAATTAACGGAGAAGCTAAACATATATCAAAGTCGTCTGTGTGTCAATTGTTTCGGGCTTAAATGTGTAGCAGAGAATTTGATTAAAATCAAATCATCAACTTACATGCTGACTGCTACCCTTTTCTAAACGGTCCATCATTTCCTCAAACTGCAGGGCTGTTATTTCCATCTTTTTAGCTTGCTGAGTTACCCATTTCTCATCTTCCGAGTCCATATCATAATCGGGAATATCTTGTTCCATAACAAAAGCTAAATGAAGAGTAAAATAAGAAATAAGTAACTTATACAAAAATACTTTTGTTACTTTTAATCAATACAGATTTTTAAAATACAATTAAATGTACAAAGCTTTTCTTTTTCTTTTTTTAATAAATGTGAAGGAAAACTGAAAAACTACTATGGTCAAACAAAGTACCGTCACAATGAAGTAGAGGAATATTGAAGTAGTTAAGTTTAGAAGTAGCTTTTCATTTCTAATTTAAAATTCTGTAAAAATATACAGAGTGAATCACAGCACCTTATCATCCGTTTTTCTCGGACATGTCAGGATAGAGGTTGTTCACACAAAACATTTCATTACAAAATAGGATGTAAAGAATCGAATGGATGAATTCAGAATGTAATGTGGACACCAGAAGTGGGGGTAACCGAGGTCAGCTATTCAAAATTTCAAATGGGAACATAGATCACATGTGGTATCGTTGGACAGATCTTTTAAACAGAAACAACTTTTACTAAAACAAGGTAGGGACATCAATTAGTAAACCAATCGCAATGCTTCGCAACATCTTCTGATACATATAAGAAAATATAATTGATATTGCTTTAATATCCTTATTATTATAAATGTGATTGTTGTGCATGCAAAATATGCAATTGCTGCAATTATTGTGATTAATGATAATTTAATGATACTTGTCCACAGACGAACAGACAAAACAGGAGTATTTTTCTCTAACGCTCCTTGTTTAGTCACAATTGCAGCTATTGACAACAATGAAATTGTCAATGGTTAATGTTCAAAACGTACAATGCCGAGTAATTGTTGAAAGGCAACATCATTGTTATCAATAGCTGCAACTGTTCTGATAAGTACAAGCTCCATCATTTTTCTTCCTAAATTGTGACTAAACAAGGAACATTTACAGAAAAAACGTTTTAGTAAAAGTTGCTTCTTTTCAAAAGATCTGTCCACAATTTGAAATTCCAAAGTTGACCCCGATTACCTCCGCTTCTGGTTTCTACTGGACATCAACAACGCCACCATTCGATTCTTTGAGTACTATTTGGTAATGAAAATTTTCACGCAAACCTGTAATCTGTACCTTATCGTTTCCAAAAAAAATGAGTGATATGGGTGCTATGATTCACCCTGTATATATCTTTAAACAGAGCTTATTGAAATTGTTGCTAAAATAAAAGAATATCAAAATGGCAGCTCAAAGAAAGGTCGGAAGCACAGAAGATGGAACTTTAATTTCAAAAAAAAAAAAAATCTTAAATTAATAGCCATCAATTTTCAAAAAAAAAATTCATAGGACTGCAAGTTTCAAACAACAGACCTGCTTTGATGTATTGGATTATTCTCATTTTAGTAAGCATTATAATCTATTATAATGTAATCTTCTAAAAAGGTTAATAATTTTTAATTTACTTGTACAGGTTTCAGAATTTTTTTTTAAAAATAAATATAATAATTTTTGAACAAAATAAAAAAAGTAAAGAAAAAAAGAAAGAAAGAAAGAAAGATGAAAATAGAATTCAAAGCTTGCAATGGCAGCAAAGTCAAACAATAAAAAAAACAAATAAATATATAAAACCACATAATTATGATACAGGAAACACAAGGAATGCAAATTCTTAAACAAACGTTACTACATTTCACAGAAAGTATCTTACTATGCTTCTTCAGGCATAACTTAAATTCTAATTTCTTACAAAGCAATTTAAATAATTTAAACAAACAAATATAGGCAATGTTTATACAAATAATGAAGCATTTCAATAATTATAAACATTGCCTATATTTGTTTGTTTAAATTACCCTATGTTTATTTAAATTGCTTTGGACGAAATTAGAAGATAAGTTATGTCTGAAGAAGCAGAAAAAGCTACTTTCTGTGAAATATAGTAATGTTTGGTTAAGAATTTGTGTTCCTTGTGTTTCCTGAATCATCATAAAAGGCACACATAAGACTGATCCTCATATGGTCGAGCGATCTAATCAGTGACTTGACAACCAGACTGATCTGCAAAAAGTTCAGATCTCATAATATGGAATCTATTGTTTCTTTTAAATCCCCAATCTATCTGGAAGGTAGGGAATCACTTGGCGAGGTCCTCTCCTATCTCTAAGGAAAGTACAAGAAAGTTTCCTTCTTTCTCTTATCAACATTCTGAGTGACACCTAACTACACCAATTTACCAATTTTTAAGTTAAAACGAAGACTGTGTGGATCAAAATATGTAATAATTAAAAAAAAAAAAAAAAAAGGCATGTCTTAAATAACTTCAAAAACAATTTCTCCAAACATATCAAATTCTTCAAATATAGACACAAACACCAATCATCATGTTTAATAACAAAAAGGATGCTTTATATCAAATATTTAGCTGTATGGCCTACAATAATAAGTCTATGCCTAATGCATCTAAAAGGGATATTGGTAATATTTATAAATTACTATCAGATGATCAATTAGTAATTAATAAAGCAGATAAAGGTAATAACATTGTTATATTAGATATTGATATTTACAAAAAGAAATCTTTAGACATGCTGGAAATGGAAGATTTTTTGATTATTCAAGATGATCCCACATATAAGTTGTATAAGAAAGCAAAACTTGAAATACAGAAAATGAAAAGAGATAAGATTTTGAATTTCTTTCAGTATAAGGATATTTCTAAATGTTTGACAGAGACTCCATCTTTTGAACCCAAGGTTAAGATACATCAAGACGGTTTTCCTCTCAGACCAGTAATTTGTGTTCCCTTTACAAGGGTTAGGAAAATTTTTTTAATTCAATCTTACAGAAATTTCCGCTGAACAAGCCTAATATTATAATTAAGAATACTTCTAATTTAATTAATATTCTTAAAAATTACAAAAAAGATTTATTGGTTTCAAAGAAAAAGGTTAAATTATATTCTATGGTATTATGGCAATGTATACAAATATTCCTGTTCAAGATGCTCTTAAGAGTGTTGAAGAGAAATGTACTAATGATGTAATGAAATCATTTAATATTGACGTAGTTATTTTATGAAATTATTGAATATATTATGTGATAACAAATATTATGAATATGATGGTAAATTTTATTTACAGCTAAAGGTTTTCCTATGGATAGTCCCATTTCTGGGACTATCTGTAACATTTATCTTAATTGGGTTGAATTTAATTATACGTTAAACTGGAACAAAGCAAAATTCTTATATTTAAGGTATGTTGATGACATAGTACATATTAGTTCTGTGGGAAGGGACAGATAGACAGTTTTCAAATTATTTTTTTTCACATATTAACTCATATCATAAGGATTTGGTTTTTACATTTGAGAAAGAAGATAATGGAAAGCTTTCATTTCTAGATATATTAGTTCAAAATGAAAATAATGTGTTAACTTATGAACATTATAACAAGATATTTCAAAGTAAACGTATGTTAAATTTTACTTCAAATCATAGATTATCCACTAAAAGGGCTATTATTTTTAATAACTTAATGGGAGTTATTTATGTTTTAAAATGTAGGAATTGTAAAGCGATTTATGTTGGAAGTATGGGTAGGTCATTGAAGGAACAGGTTCAAGAACACTTAAGAGCTTACAGAGGTAACAAAAAAAAAAAGGTATTTCTGATTGGGCAGACCATTGCCTGATGTCTAACCACAATCCAGACCCTTTAGTCAAAATTTTATATAAATCTCAAGATGAATCTGAAAGATTACTTCTTGAATCATGTTTTATAAATTGGAGTCATTGTATTAATAAGGAAAAATCTTTGAAAGTTAATGAATTCTCATTTGGTATTTTCACGAAATTTATGAGTAATAATACAAAATTGAGAGAGATACTGAACTTGTTGTAAATTGAAAGAGATACTGAACTTGTTGTAAATTGAAAGAGATACTGAAATTGTTGTAAGTCTAATGTTATAAATTATTTATTTTTGTTGTTTTGTTTTTCACGTTTTGGATTGTAGAGATTTTGTTAATGTTTATTTTATTATTATTCACGTTTGGATCATGGATGTTTTTGTTTTGTTTGATTTAGTTTTTATTGTTATTATGTAGATGATTTATTTGATTTTATTGTTATTCACATTTGTATTTAGTTTATTTGTTGATTCTAGAAAAGAAAAATGTTTTCTTTTCTTCTTATGTACACCTTGAGGAAGTTCTTTGAATAAAAGAACGAAATATTGGTGAAGATTGGTGTTTGTGTCTATGTTTGAAGAATTTGATAAGTCATGTTTTACTTTAAAGCAATCTTTGCTTAAGAGTTTACATTAGTAAATTGAATAATCATGTAAATATCAAATCCCCAAATTGATAAACAAACTGACTGTTCAAATGATCAGCTACAAGATATCTCTAACCTCTTGAAGAATATTGTTTTGAAAATGGATATGCTGATGAGTTATCCAAGCAGTGTTATGCAGTTTACGTTATTCGTAGCAATCTTTCGAATGAGTTTGTGTAACTTGGAAGCTCACTATCATCAATAAAAAGTTAAAAAAACAAACACTAAAAACATTAAACTAAAGAAAGTTCTTACGCTGCATGTGTATAAGCTGCCGAGGAACTTTGTAGTTGGCAGGATAAAGCCTTTCATATTCAGCACCAATTTCATAAACTTCAGGTGTGGGGATAACCAGATCTCCAGTTTGTCCATAAGCTTGTTGTGCAGATATTGCTCTTTGCAGATGGTGTTCCTGGATAATTAAAAAAAAAAGTTTATTAATTAGGGAGAAAAATTATAACAATTTTCTGATTTTAATAAAGAACAATGTATTCATAAATGTATCGGAAAAAGGGATTTCTAAGGGAGTTACAATAATTATATATAAAAAATTGTTACGATAATTATATACAGGGTGTTTCAAAAATACACGGCATAATTTCAGGTATGTATTTCCCACATGTAGACAATCAAAATAGTTCATTACAACATATGTCCGGAAATGCTTCATTTCCGAGTTATGGCCTTCACAACATTGAAAATCACCGGAACGTTTTTCGTTCCGCCGGTCGTTGCCATTACAGAAGATGTTCAAAATGACCACCTCCTGCTTGAATACAGACCTCACATCGATGTCTCAATGACCTGCGAACACGATCCCACACTCCAGGAATGTTGCGTATGTCCTCAGAACGTGCCACAATTCGATTCCGAAGGGATTCCAAATCAGGCACCGGAGACGAATAAACCAATGATTTTAAATGGCCCCACAAGTAGAAATCGAGAGGGTTCAGATCAGGTGAGCGTGGAGGCCAAGCAATTGGGCCACCTCTACCTATCCATCGATCAGGAAACGTTCGATCCAAGTACCGGCGAGCCGTACGACTGAAGTGTGCAGGAGCGCCGTCATGCAAGAAGTGAGCGTGCTGACGATCGATCAGTGGAGTGTCGTCATAAACATGAGGTATGGTGTTTTCCAGGAAGTTTGTGTACGCCTGCCCCGTAAGTCTGTTTACAAGTACATGGGGTCCAACTAATCGATCACCAATGATACCGGCCCACATGTTGAGGGAGAACCGCACCTGGTGATGAGATACAACAGTTGCATTTGGGTTTTCATACGCCCATACATGCTGATTGTGGAAATTTGTTATGCCATCTCGTGTGAACTGTGCTTCATCTGTAAATAATACTAAGGCAGGAAAGTTCGGATTTGCAGCACACTGCTGCAAGAACCACTGACAGAACCTAACTCGTGCAGGGTAATCTGCTGGTGACAGCGCCTGTACACGTTGCAAATGATAAGGATACAATTGATGCTCTTTCAGCAGTCTCCAGACAGTCGTATGGGGAACATTCACTTGCAACGCTAACCTTCGTGTGCTGACAGAAGGAGTTCTGTTCACAGTCTCCAGAATCTCCTCCTGTTCTTCTGGAGTTGTAGACCTTGGTCGTCCCCTTCCCAATCCAGGAGAGTGAAATTTTCCATACTCGCACAGACGGTGATGGAGACTTACAAATGTCTTCCGATCTGGACATTGTCGCTGTGGGTACCTCTCCTGGTACAAACGACGAGCCAGCGCAGCATTGCCGTCTGCCTTACCGTACATGAAGTGCATCTCTGCCAGCTCCTGATTTGTGTACATGACACACAGTCGAACGCCAAACACACCACTGAATTTAACCTTCGCCTCGGAATGATCTGTCAGAGTGCCCTCTTAATGTGTCCTTTGACGGCAACGACCTGCGGAAAGAAAAACGTTCAATGAGACATCGATGTGAGGTCTGTATTCAAGCAGGAGGTGGTCATTTTGAACATCTTCTGTAATGGCAACGACCGGCGGAACGAAAAACGTTCCGGTGATTTTCAATGTTGTGAAGGCCATAACTCGGAAATGAAGCATTTCCGGACATATGTTGTAATGAACTATTTTGATTGTCTACATGTGGGAAATACATACCTGAAATTATGCCGTGTATTTTTGAAACACCCTGTATGATTAATACAGAAAGCACTGTAACAATAAAAGTCAATCAAAACCTGATAAGTAAAAAAAAAAACATTTTTCATTGACAAAAAATTGATCTTCTTAATAGATCTCGGAAAGAAAAATAGATCTTAAATCACATAAGATTAAAACTCCAGATGAAATTAAAAAAAAACTATACAACAGCAAAAACCTTCTCTGCTATACTGAATTAGTTGTATTATTAAGAATGAAAACTTACTTATATATTGAAATTTTATGCGAATCTTATATAAATATAAAAAGTCACTGTGCATTTACAAAATTTCATTTTCTTTTTTAGTTCTACTAATTTCTTTAATTCAGGGGTATTTTAGGAATTCATAATCTTCTTAGCCCTTTATGGACGATTAGCTCGAGCAAGTCTTTCCGTGTGGGAAGCAAAAAAAAACAGGAAGAATAAATGATTTTTCCATTTTTGAAATGTAGCTTTTATATCACAACCGTCTTTTCCTCCCCAGTTTGTTGTATCAATAAGCCCCACCCGGCCTCTAGAGCACAATATATACAGTGTCTATAAGTCATGGCTGTCCTTAAAGGGTTAATTAATAAAATAAATAATAAACTTCAAGTACAGGGACAATATCATACAGGAACTCAGTGCTGTTTTAACACGGATGGTCAGAGGAACCAAGTTTGATTTCTGGTTTGGATCAAGAATTTTCCTGGTTTTTATTCTCAAAGACTGTGTCCCAGGAATTAAGTATTAAGTAATAATTTTCTTTTAAGAAATGGTACTTTCCTAGGAATAATGGTGACTACCCTTTCACTTTTGTTGTTCTCCTGAAGTGAAGCCTATTCGTTCAATATGTCTTTGTAGCCTGTGACAAACTCTATTACAGCATTGAGTTATGTTATACTAGCTGTACCCGGCGATGCCACTCAAAGAAAGAAAGTGTTTGTGTTATAATTCTGTTTATTGAAGTGCTTTTGGCTACACAATATTTTTTGTTTTTCCGTCTGGTGCATACATGAAAATCAGAAGGTTTTCCGACGCGTGAGCAAGCCCCATACAGCTGTCCATGTGTTGTCCCTGTTCTTTGTTGATGGCCATAGCAATTGCGAGTCGCACCAGAAACTGCAAACGTTGAAACACATTGCGCACCAGATATTGTAAAATGGTTCTACTAATTCAGAAACCTTCGCGGGCGTGCGCACAACAACTCACCAAAGTTTCATCGCAATCTGATGAATGGTATAGGAACGCATACGAAACAAACATACAAAGAAACATTCACTTTTATATATTGACATTAAGTTGTGTAGCTTAAAAGCTTAGTAAAAATTTTCTAAAACTTCTAAGTCGACCATAAGAGAGAATCTCCTTCAGAAACTGAATCTTGCAGTTTTAATTCACTCTGAGGGAGGAAACGAAATTACAATTAATATAAATTTAATTGTATCAAGTTAAATTAATATAAGTGAATATAATTTTGTGCTAAAGCGTAAATTTAAAGGCGGCCCATAATAATAAAAAAAAATAAAAAATAATAATAATAAAAGGAAGTACATTAACATAAGGAAAAATAAAAAAAAAGTTAGGAAAATAATAATAAGAAAAAAAGTAGATAGACAGATTTGAACCGACAACCTTCAGTATATGAGTCCGAGACCTTAAGCATCAAGCTGTAGCTGCCAACTGAAATGAGATGGTTGTATTTCTAACATTTAAGCGAATAGAGGAAATCCAATGAAAAAAATATCTTGAACTTGGGGAGAAGATGTTGGCCCCTGAAAATACCCTATTTTTACAATGTTTGGGCTTCTGAACATGATGTACGTTTCTTGATCCAACCTTTCGTTTGGGAGTTTTTAAGAGTGTACAATGACAAATATCTTGAACTTAGGGGGGTGGGGCCACACTTGCCCCTGAAATTACCCTATTCCTATGGTGTAGACCTCTGAACACGATGGTGAAATCCGTTTGCTGATCCGACCTTCTGTTCAGGAATTGTTAGGGGTAGACAGACGCAGACGGACGAACAGGACAAACGCAATAGCTACCAATTTTGGTTGCTATTACAACAGCTCACAAATGGGTCGCTAATAAATCTAACACAGAAAAAGGCTTTTCTATCTTTCACAAGTGTTAATTGTGAATTAAAGTCTTCAACTGCATGTTTGAACAGAACGTTTCTCAATCATTGTCACTGTAAAGCTTCGCCCAGACAGCATAATTTTCCAAAATCTTTAACTACTACTACTTATTAAGTACTTAATAATCTCAGCAAAATAAATGCTAACATCACAGAGCCAAGCACAGTTACCATAGATATCATGCCAGTAATTCAGCGATATTCTTATTTATCTACTTTTAAAAATTATCATAAGTATTATTCAAACAGGATCCAACTAAAAATGATGTAATCACAATTATTGCTTTCCTTGAACCTTGAGGTCCTTTCTTTTTTTTTTTTTTATGACAACACTTTCCTTTAAAAAAAAAAAAAATGACAGAAAGTTCAAATATAAATACATGCTTTTGAACCTTTAACATCTATTTTATCTTTAAAAAGTTTGTATTTTTGGCAGTGTGTGTGTATGTACTAAATGCACTGTTTGGAGGTGTTTCACCAATTGTTTTATTAGTCGGATGTATTCTGGCACTGTTATAAAGGTTAAAAAAAAAAAAAAAAACCAACAATCAGAACTGGAAGTCATCTAACAGTATATAATGATTTGAATACAACATCTATCACGAAATCCGAATTCACTTTTGCATAACTACAACATAATGCATTTTACTTTTTTCTTTTGCATTGAGTATATTCAACATAAAGAGTAATTAAAATTCACAATATAACTACAGAGTGGTGCATAAAAAAATAATCGCAGCTTAGATACGGAACTCTGTTTTAGCAGCAGCAAGTATAATGACAGTCCTGAGATTTGCCACTAGTGTTTATGTATCTTGTATGTCTCCAATCTGCTCTCCAGACCTTTCTCCTTGTGATTTTTTTTTTTTTACCTCTAAGATCACACAAACGGAAATCATGTTCTAAGAACCAGTAAATATTAGAAAAGTTGAAGGATTGCCATTAACAACATCTCAGTTACAAATACCGAGATCTGTTATGGTATGGCACAGACAACTTTGCATCACTGACACACTCAGCCTATTTAAAGCATAATCTTTAAAAGGTAAAGCAGGTTCTTTAATAACAACAACCACCTTTTCAAATGTAATGCAACAGTTGTTATTCTAATAAATTCTTTAAACACTGTGGTAAGTTACCAATTGTTCACTAAGAAAATGCTTACGGTCACCGAGACTAGTTCGGACAATTTTTTTTTATAACACCCTGTACACAAGATATTGTTAGATGGCACTCCACCATTGGCAAGAACATAGCTAGAAAATGGCAATGAACTTCAAATATCAGCTGACGAAGGATGCGCTGTGGGAGAATTAGAAACATATTTTGCTGAAGGGATTTTTTTTTTGTTATTTTGATTTTTGTTCTAAATTTTATTGTATTTAGATCAGTACTTCTTGTTAAATGTTAATTAAATCAATAAGAAATGCTTAAGACAACTATCTGAAATAATCCCGTGCAAACACCTTTTAGCAAGTCGACAACATTAAGGATATATATTTTTAATGTATTGTTTTTAAGTCCAATTTTTGATTGAGAAATATAAAATAGAGAATATTAAGAATTGTTTAACTGATGTTATGCTGTAATCATAATAATTCAGCAAACTTTGACAGTTATGAAATTAAAGCAATGTGTATTCTTACTATTTTTTTTAATAGAAAATGATTAAAACCTCATTCTTTATATAAATAACTTAAGTATTATGAACACAAATATCAACTTTTAAAAAGTAATTTCAACTATTAAAAGGTGTTCATTTATTAAATAATACCATAGAAAAAGCAAAGTGGTGCCATAAAAGTTGAATTTGTTATTAACCTTAAAAACTTCTTTTAATCAATGTTGTGTTTACTTATATCCAAAAACTAAATACATATAATTGCTTATTACAACAGAGTCGATAAAGAAATAAATGAACGTATTTGATGGTATATATTTCTTTATATTAACTTCCATTACTGAATCCACATCTCTTACACCAATGTCAATAATGAACTATCTTGTGTCTTCTTGAATTGATCATGAATGCTTATACACGTACAAAGTAGCATCAATGACTGATAGCAATTCACTGTAACTATTACGCAGCATATAAAGTATGACGATTGCAAATTATCAAATATCTGCAATAGAATCTTCTCTATTTCAAGAATGATATTTTTTTAAAGAAGTGTCTTTGTTCATTTCTATTCAATCATAATCTTAACCTTTGCAGTTTTCACTTGGTGTATTTTTTGTGTCATTTATGGATCCATATTTCTCCATGGCTACTTAATATAAACTTTCAAATTCATCAAAAAAATATATTTTCAGTATCTTGTTTCTATTCATTAACTATCAGCCAATTATATAAACACTACAGATAATAAAGGACTAAGGATCTCAGTATTAAAAACAACCAAAAGGACAAGAATCATTGAAAAGGCTTGAAACGAGTGACATTTGAATATCTAGGAAGAAGTGTTTGTGTTCACTTCTAATTCTATTATTTGAACATTTACTGATTTAATATTGCTATATTATTATTATTGGCAAGTAAAACGACTTCAGTAAAACAACAGTAATGTAGTTAACTGTTTCAGAAGTCAAAACAATGGTGGCAATTCCATCAGTGTTATTATAAAGATGGTTGGTTCTCAAATTAGATGATTGTAAAATAAATAAATAGACAAAAAAAAAAAAAATGACAAAACAGTTGTACTAACAAATAAACAAAAACTGCAACACTGCAGAATTACAGTAGTGATTCAGTGTTTTCAAATGACAAACTATCTTTATTATGTTACAGCATAAAAAAAGTAATAAGTCCACGGTGTATACAGTGCAAATTTTGATAAATCTATGGTACCTTCTTTTGGACTGAAGAAACAACTGAATGAGCGAGGCTG
Organism: Thereuonema tuberculata; assembly: GCA_023159025.1. Taxonomy (NCBI): domain Eukaryota; kingdom Metazoa; phylum Arthropoda; class Chilopoda; order Scutigeromorpha; family Scutigeridae; genus Thereuonema; species Thereuonema tuberculata. Next base: position 43,573,866 of record JAFIDM010003189.1, on the reverse strand, counting down.
TATGTTGTTATACCAAATACCGCAACGCATACTGGTCAATCAGATGTAACATCTGGTGGTTCATGGGCAAAATGAGTCCAAAAACCGCAGGAGTGAGACAATGTAGGGCAGTAGGCACGAAGCCTCAGGTAGGTATAAATATCCTGTCAGTTCATCAGTGCAGAAGAGAGTTGTACACTACACTCAATTATTTGTGTATCGTACTCAAACAAACACTAAATTGCAGCACCAATACAGATTAGGAAAAATTGTTCATAATTCCATCCTTCAATGCTTCTGTGCATCAGAATTTTATGAAGCCCTAATGCTTTCATTACAAATTTAAAGATAGAATCATATAAGATAGTCGTCTTCATCTGACAATCAGGAAAACACTATGCATTGTACAGTTAAAAAAACCACTTCTTTACTATTGTTTGATCATTTCTCCAGAACTATCAATATGTTACTATATGTTACCCACTCCATTTATGTTACTATGAAAGCATGGAAATGAAAAGAAAGGATGAAGAATTATTACAATTTTACTAACTTATACAATAACCTTATTATCTCTGCCTTTGCAGGAAAACATGAAAAAAATTTGCCTTAAGGCTCTTCTGCTAATTTCTAATTAGGATCTTATATTTGTCAACAAACTCTTCTTGAGGTTGTGGGTGTTGAATAATAACAGCTTATGCAGTCCAATGCAAGGGCTTTTAAAAGCTTATTCACAGAACTAAATTACCCAAAACGAAGACAACATGCAAACAGAGAGAAAAAAAATTGTGAAGCATTTCGAAAACATGCACTTTTTACGAATTCTGTCCATCCTTAGCTAGGCATTCTGTATAATAGCCAAGAGCAGAATCTGAAAAGATTCATAAAGGATATGGAAAAAGGCTCTTACAAAAAGACAAGCTATTTTTATATGCTACAAATTACTTCAGGCTAAATATAACTGAGTTTCAAACAATAACATTGTGGAACTATTGTTGGAACTGGGAACTACTACTCCTTAGTGCAAATGGGAAATTATAAGAATAAATTTAGTTCACTGGATGTCCAATGTCAAGAGGTTTGTAAGACATTGTATAAATTGGCAGTGTTAATGTTCACAAGTGTCTCAGTAAAGCAAAGATCTTTCAACATCTTAAGAAAAAAAACTAAACTCAACACCATTGTAATTATAGCAAAGAATGCTAATATTACCTTTCTTTCATTGACAAACGAATAGAGGAAGGGAGAAGTTGAATTGGATAACTGCAGCATTTATTGTTTTTACGAATGTTTGCTAATCTCAATTTCTTGTAAAAATCTCCAAGATCGATTAAGAATACAACCTTCATTTAGATGTATCTTCAATCTCTTGAAATCTTAAAGATACAAAAGAGCAATACTAAAATCCTAGATTCAAAATCTTTTTGTAATGTCAATGTGTTTACTGTTTTGGTTTGCTATCAACTTTTAAATCCAACAGGAAGCAGGGCTGTGCACTCGAAATCGGATGAATTTCTTGGGTTATTGAGTTGGTAAAAACTTTGCAAATTTCAAAACGTAACATATTTTATGATATTTCTATGAATGAAAGGAGCATCCCACGAAAAAATTCACAGTGACAAAAAAAAAAAAGGTGTAAGTTAAGTTGGCTGTTTTTATGATTGTGAAAAAGCATGTGATGCATTTATTTATTTTTATTTCCTATACTGATATGTAAATAAAGGACTTGGAGTCAAGAGTTACTATAAATTGAGTCGTCGAAGGTTTTAAAACGGACGAACTCCACAGCCCTGACAGGAAGGGTGTCATCATGTTATCTGTCAACTAATAAGTTCAGCCTAATAAAGCATAGAACCAACATTAACTCTCAAACCAAGATGATTGATTGTATGGCTAGTCAATTGTAGGCCTTTGTTTACAAGCGTTCATTCATAATTTAACCTCACAGAACTACTCTTCCTTCAATAACCAATAGAAAGATAAGCTTAAGTCTCAAAATGGAAAATAAATCCATCCAGATGGAAAACATATCCATCCTCTTTCATACTCTCATGTAAGAGCCAAATGATTGCATGTCTTGCTAAAGATTCAAAGGCCTGGGTTTGATTTCTAAATAAACTCAATATTTTTTTTCATGTCTGCCATCCAGTACCTCAGTAGACCCAGTCTACATAAAAATATCGATTGAAATAACAATGGAGGTAATTTGGAAAGACAGATCACTGATAAAAACCATTTTAATTTCCTTAGACTGTGACTTGAGGATAGACTCATCCATAAGACAAAAGTTAATTCCCAAAGTTACCAGAGCAACTGATAATATTCCTCCATTCAACATAAGCCATCAGGCAGAATTAAGCAGAAATCAACAGGATTTTTATACTACAGAAGCACAGGTTGCCTTTTGTAAGGCATTACGATATTGGTGAGAAATTACTGTCAAACTGTTACTTAAACAATTCAGTAATTCAAAAGTAAAGTGTATATGTTGCTCTGCTTAAGAATCCAATATGCATTTTGATTTGCTTATATTAAATTTATATTTTAGTTCAGAATTACAAATCAGAAAAAAAGAATTTGCTTTTGAATCTAGCAGACCGATGATTTTTTTGTTGTTGATTACTATGTTTTCTCAGTCAAGTCTTCTATTAATTTCAAATAAAACTAACATTGCTGATGGTAATTTGTAACTTGCAAATAAATAATTAAGAATCAAAAGATAAATGTAGAGTAATTTCTAACCAATGTCAATCCAATTCCAACTAAAAAGAATATAAAATGTACCAGTCTGCATCTGAGAATAAATACAAATAAAGACCAGCTTGAAATACTAATATATCGTTGGGAGAGAATCTTCATCTTTGTCCTGTAATGGAGATAAATGAAGTAAAAAATGGGATGTCAGTGAGTAGCTGAAAATAATAAATAAAGGAGCAGTCTGAATGTATTTTTTCTTTGTAAACAAACAATTTTTTGCATTGATATGTATTCTTTAAAGATGTGTATGTTTATATATGGTGGAAAAAAAAATGTGTTGGCAGATTTAATATGTTTGTGTAATCATTGTCTGATGTCATTCATAATTTTGTCTATTTGCATATCATAAACAATAATATTACAAAACTTACAGTATCTACTTAAAAATATTTAAAACATTAGATCGAGAAATTAATTATTCTCGTTATTTTTTTTATTTATGTTTGTGTAAAATGAATTGTGTTCTTGTACTTAGTTTACACTTAATAATGGATGAAACACTAATATTACTTGAAATAATTGTGAAAGTATTTAATAATTCAGTAATAACATTAAATACATTTGATTTAATAATAAGATAAAATATTATTGTCTAATAAAACAAACAACTTTTACTGTTGAAAAGTGAAACGTCAAAATCAGTGCTCATGGATTCTCATACTAACTCTTCTGAAAACATCACTTTATTTATTATACATTCACGTAATTACAAAACTTTCCTTAATCTTTTTATTAATTCTGATCCATGCAATCAACTTTGCATTGTGTATTTACGAAAAGTTACACAAGAGGCATTATTTAAAAGTTCAGTGTATTGACCTTGCTCAACTTTTAATTCAAATTCTTTAAAAAAGGAATAAAGAAACGAGAGTTTAAAGGAAAACCGAAATTGGAATCAATAGATTGTATTTCTAGTGGCCAAATCGGATGTCTCAAGCATGAAAGTATATTTTTCCTTTTAAATTTTAAAAGGACTTAATGAAGCATGGACTTAACTTTTGATTGTTTTGTTTATTCATGACGTCACTTTCATTCATGGAATGTCTTCAAAAAGTGTAGGAACCTCAAAAAGGCCGTTTAAAAAATTTCCCAATAATTTAAAATGTTGTGTTTGAGTGTTTTGAAAGACAACGAAGAACAAAAAAGAGTTAAAGGTATTTTGTATTTCCATGAGCTCCATGATCCAAAATGGCGGGTCATGATGTCAGGTCACGTGACTTCAGAAAAACAGTGCACATTCCTCGTAGAGAGAGATAACTTAAGAAATAAACGTCGAGGTTTCTTTGTAGCGCCCTAAATTAATTAAAAAGCAAAGATAGTGCCCCCTCTACTGGATATTTAACCCAAAATCATGAATTAAGTGGTGCCCGCCAATGTCTCTGGCTCGACCAATCAGAAGCCAGAAAAGAGTCTTTGTAAAAAGTACTTACACATTCTTCTTCTTTTTCCATTCCGGTCGGCATTTGAGGCACGGCTCGATTTATAGCTGCAAAATCCGGTAGATCTGGTATCTCCTCGCACCTATAAACGGGCATCGGCTTGGAGGCGTCCAGCGCCCGCGCCCGAAAAGATAACTTACTCATTTCTCTGTTGATCTCACCAAGACCCAAAATCGGGTAAAATTAAAGGCAAAATTCAATGCCTAAAAGCCCGTAAAACCGGGACTGTTCTATTGTGTAGGATGTCTAAAGACCTATAGTCCTTATTCAAGTCATTTATAAAGGTCTCACCGCTCTGTGGATAACACAGTCTTCATTCAAAATGAACATTCAGAGTAAAATTTTGTGTGGCCATCATGGCGGATCCTTCATTCAATCCCACAAATCCTTGCGGGTCGGCATCGAAAAACAACGCCATCTGTTGTTGGATTCAAGAAGCTCGTTTTGCTTGTTAATATAATACAAAATTTTTAAAAGCATTAAATCGGAAACTAACATTAAAAAAATAATAATAGCAATAAAATAAAATACATAAATTAAAAAGTTTTAAATTCCCAATTTAAACAAGAATCATTGTAGAGTCTTGCTATATTATTTATTTTAATTATTCCCATTTTGATTTAAAGCTATTTGAAAAATATTTACAAAAATAAATTAATGAAAAAAAATAATAATTAAAAGACTCTAAATATATATATATCTGTTTAGTTTCATAATTTATTTAATTATATCTTTTATTAATTTTTTAAATTATAAAATTATAAAAGTGTTGTTATTAAAATTTAATTTTTTAATAATTAAAAGTAAAAACTGATTACTATTATTTTCTTTTAATGCGTTCAAATAATGTAAATTTTAATTTATCTCTTTCAGCAAATTTTGTGTATTTTTTTTTTTTTTTTCATTCATAATAATTATAGAAAAAGTTGCACTAAACTCGAAGGTATTTCGTTGATATGTTCATTTTTCATTTTAAATCAGTTGTGAAATAGTTAAAATTAAATGAACACGAAAGATGTTTCAACTCCATTGATCAAAACGTCGATTCACCTGTGCCTTCTCTTCCTTTATGTAAAGTCTGATCAATTTCAAACATTTTTATTTTTAAGGAACAATTTTTTTTACTTTTAGTTGTTTTAATTTTTCTAAATTTTTAATATTTTTTATTAAATTAACGAAGAAAAAAATTAAGCCTTTTTTTTAAAAGTTTATTTTAAAACTCACACTTAAAGAAAGTTCTTATTTTGGAATTTCAGTTGTTAAATAAATAAATAAATAAATAAATAAATAAATAAGAAAGCTAAAAATCAATGCAGATACCAGGAATTTAACCTATTTTTTGCCAGGTAAATACAAAAGCATTTCATAAATTTATAATTTAAAATTGGTAATAGGATAAATAAAATTAAAAAACTTATATTTGATATAATTTATAAAAAATAAGAAAAAATTTTTAATTACAAATCTACAATTTATTTCATTAAAATTTATTTTTTTTTCAATTTTTATTATAATAATATATTAACTAAATAGTCACATATCAATTATTCCAGCACCTATAACACAGGAGTGATACCTATATCACGCCTAATAGGACTGGTTACATTAAAAAAAAATTCTCAGTTATTTAATCCCGTTAGTTTCACTTCTATCGTTAAGTGAAGTCGAGTAATATCTGGGAATAGATTAGGGAAGTTCACGACATACTGAAAACTTAAGCATTTTGCTTAAAAACAAAACGAAAAAAACGCAGTTTAATCAGGGTCTCGTATCATTGCCGAAAGTGATACTAGCATTAAGCAGAAATTTCAGTATCTATACGTGTACAAAGGGAGGGCCCAGGGGATGCTATTTCACAATCACCCGCCATTTCTAAGTGATAAAATAATACAAGTATGATACCTGGAGGTCAAAGGAGCCCTTCAAGAGGTTTTGGGTTTCTTTTCATATATATATTTATATATGGTATTGCATGAAGGAGACATTTCCGTACATTTTAATTAGTTTTTTTTTTTTTATTAACACTGATATATATTGATTGATACATTTGGGATTTCAGCCCATACAAAGAAAATCCTAAATAAAGCCGTAACAATGTCGTAATTTTCATTGTTTTATTATTTTATCGTGGAACAACAACAAAACTTCCAAAGTACTTATTACACTTTTTTTTGAAGTAATTTCAAATGTTTTTTTTGAATTAAACAAAAACATGCTTACCTAAAAGATGTAGACTATGACTATTTTTAGTCTACTTTTCCAGGAAAATGATGTTCATCAAATCAGTGTGTTATCCTCTTATAACGTTGGACACTGGATGACTCTTCTTGAAACTTGATATGCTTATTCAAGGATTATAGATGATCTTACCTTCATAAATGAAGCATTTTCCACGTAGATCCTTGTCGAGAATATAGATCATAAAAATTCCCTCAGGAAAGCATTGGAATTTAAACAATGGACTTCATATCGATGTTTTAAGACACTGGTTCCCAAACTTTTTCTTTCATTGCCCAAAACCGCTTATCAGAAAGTCCATTTTTATCCAATGTAAAAATTGTCTAACGGTAAAACTGAAATTATGCTCTTAATAAAAAAAAACACATTAAAATTTGAGACCAATGTTCAAACTGACATCTCAAGACAGCCTGTTTCACGCTAACTTGCGATCATCAGTTGAGAGTAGTCAGAATGAACAAGCGTGAAACAGGCTGTCTTGAGATGTCAGTTTGAACATTCCTCTCAAATTTTAACGTGTTTTAGACATTTTTAGGCGGTTTTTCTTTATTTACATGCGCATACGAAATTCATTGAGGCTGGCAGAGCCCAGCACATGAATTTCCTTTTTCTTTATTTTTAATGTGTTTTTATGTTTTTAGTTTATATTCGGGGAGGTTCCATTTCTTTTCCCACTCTGCTTTTAATAATAAAAAGTTATTATACTTGTAATAATAAAAAATAAAAAAAAACAGTCAAAAACAGGCGAATTGCAGATCTTACTTTAATCTGTATGAGAATTCGATAAATATTATTTATTAATTCTTACTCAATTACTATTAATCACTTTATTTAAGAGTACTACCACTTCTACAGTTTTACGGTAAATTTTAATGTGTATTCCGAGGTGTGTCGTTACCCCCCCCCCCCCAAAAAAAAAATCACTTTTACCCAATTTTGGGAAGCAGTGTCTTAAGCAAATAGAGTTATCTTTTTAGGTAACATTTTGCAGATGGTTTAATTGTAATAGACTTAGACAAATAAAATAAATAATGCTGATTTAATCAATTGTTTTAGAAAATCGACAAGGTACTGTTTGCAATCACCGGATATTATAATTTGGAACTAAACGTAGATTTTTCGTCGTTCACATTTTCACGACTTCAAAAAAAAAAAGAAGATATTTTAAGAAATATATATTTCAAGAAAATAGTCACTTTATTTTCTTTATGAATATTTCAGAAATTCGTATATTCCCTACATAAGACAGATTCATTTTATTTCTTTAATCGTAGTCGTATTCAGGGAGAATTCCCCCCACCCAACCCCACTTCAACGAAATCTCAAAGTGTATTGAATACTGTATATGTATTTTCTTTGTTTTTCTTTGGTTGGTTGCCTGGGTCTCCCCTCCCCGAAATGTTGAGATAATATCTTTTTTGTTTGTTTTGGCTATTAGAGATTGGCTTCCTAACTTGACCCATCCCGAAATAAAATCCCTGCCTTGAATTAATATTTAGAAATATTCTATTACTATAAAACTTCTTGACTTCTTACAACTAAAAAATCTTAGAAAAATTCTAAGGAAAAAAAAAAATGCCATTTAAAGGAAATAAGCTATAAGATCTATCACGTGTGTGTTAACTTACTCCAGTGAAACTTCGGGAAATTAATTCATTGGTTGATTTGCTCTACGATGCTCTTTTATTTCTATTGTCATAAATTTCAATTCACAGTTTGGTGTAAAAATAGAAATAGAGAAAAATTACAATATAGAGAATACAAAGAAAACTAAATATAAAACAAAAAAAGGAAAAACATTTTTTTTTATTATTATTTGAATTCCTTTTCCTGCTACAAAACCGAATGAAACGAAATGAAAAAAAAAAAGTTAGATTCAAAAATTATTAGATTGTTATTTACTTAGGAAATTTCGCAAGTTTTCTCTAATGAATTTTGTGCAATTCTTCAAGGCTTTCCAGTTCAGAATAAAAGAATTCATATGTATTGGTTAAAAAAAGAGAGAACAAGGGATTGGTCAAAGAGAAAGAAATACAACAAGAAATCCTTTAATAAATAAATTAATGTTGGGATCGAGAAGGATCGAGTCAGGACGCAATTTAGCAATAATGGCTTGAATTTTGAAAGTCAGCTGTTATATAAAAATAATCCGAGCAGCTCTAAGTTGACTATAAATTTTGATATCTTGTTATTCTGAGTATTATTGTTTCCATATCATTATTTTTTTAAATAATGTATATTTTATTAAGTTTGTTATATCCTTTAGAATGAAAGAAATTTGGGGAACCTAAAGAAAACAAAACAAAGATTAAAAATATCTTATTAACTTTTAAATCTGTTGATTTTATAATAGTATAAAAGTAGTATAAGGTATAAAGAATTGTATGTAATTAGGTTTGTTAAAATTATATAATGGCGGGCGAGCGTCGGACTGACCATCCGACATCAGCTAGTCCCGTTGGTCGAGAATCGTTGGAGCCTACCTCTCAAGCACCCCAGTTGTCGCCTGTGGTGGTGTAGTTCAACTTTTATTTTTAATGATGTAAACGCTTACATCATTAAAATGCGTAGGAATTGTAGTTTAATAGCAGCCAATACAAAAGGGAAGATTCTATATTTTTAATCACTACAGAACAAGCATACTCGAAACAAAAGAGGGCAGATTCTGTATTCGTAAGTGTATCGAATTTTACTCCCGAACCAGTGGTTATAGATACGCTTTTACTAATTGAATAAATTTAGTTCTTATTATATAACGGAAGCTTAATTCTTTAAATAAACTTATATTAGCTTTAATTTACTATGACGGGGTCCTAAAGGATTATCTCCCCTTTTCAAATTTTGAAATGCAAATAATTTTTTTAAAGTTTTTTTTTTGGTTGGTTGGTTGGTCGTTGGAAGAAACTGATTCTACTCGCACATAAATTTCGGGATGATTCATTTTTTTATTGATCAGACTTGTTCTCTCCTTCCTCCCTCAAATACAATTATATATATATAATACAGGGTGTTGCAAAATTCGTGTGTAATATTCAAACCACGTGTAGGGGCGTGGCTAAGGATCAATATATTCCTAATGAACGCATGTAATATTTGTTTCAAATGAAACAAACAAAAATAGCATCCCCAGATCAATGTGTGGGCTCGCCTGCAAAACATTTCTTATGGTGTAGCAAAGGATACGTTCTCTGGGAAAGACTCACTTTAGGACCACCTAGCGCCTTAATGGGGCGTTTCCGGACATGGGTTCATTAGGAATATATTGATCCTTAGCCATGCCCCTACATGCGGTTTGAATATTACACACGAATTTTGCAACACCATGTATATATACGTTTGTATTGTCCTTCAATAAGTCGATTTAGGGACTTTCTTTATTCCCTAACGGGACTGAACTATGTAACTAAAGCAGATAAGTGAATAATAAAAACAAAAAAAATTATTATTATTATTATTATTATATATATATTTTGCAAAATCATCAATTACAATATTTACTAAATAAATAAATTTATTAAACATATATCTGAATTTCTGTCTTTCAATCCTTTATAATAATAAATATCCTTTTTAATATCAATTCCATATATTGAATATCAAAACATATTTTTTTTGGTATCAAACGGACGAAAAATTATCCCCAAGCTCTTAAATTTGATTTGTTTCCCTCGGCTTCTGCTTTTTACTGATGTTACCGAAATCTAAAGTTCGTTTCTATAGAAATAGAATGTTGTCATTATCCAGAAAAAGCTTTTGCCCATTTATGACATATTCTACAGAAGAGCATGTAAAATTGAGAGGTGACATGAGGGCTGTTATCGATCTTTACCCTCCTTGCTTTAGGGTCGTAATTTTCGTAATTCTGAAATATTTTCAATGGGACAAACAGACAAAATTCCAAATACGCAAATTAGATGTTATAAACATTAACATGCAACATCTTAGAACAGTAAATTTTCGACGTATTATTTAATTCTGTCCCATTTCAGGAAAGGGAAGTAAAAATTTCAAAAACAAATATAAAAAAATTTTTTCCCCCCCGCTTATAAGGAAATTTTAAAAATATTACAACGCCGTAAATTCGTTGTGTTGCAACAATAAATTCTATGGCAATAATAAACATTATTACAATGCAAATGACAGTATATAGGAGTTACGGAATATGGAATGGACTTTTTTAGTTAATTTTCTAGGAAAGTAAAGCTCATCAGATCGCTCAGTCTGTGTGTCCTTAATAATTTTTGAACCACTTGATGGGTCTTCTTGTAACTTGGTATGCATATTTCAGAAGTACAGACGACCTAACTTTTATACTTGAAATCTTTCCTGTATGGATCCCTGTCGAGAAACTAGCGCGTGAAGGGACAAAAATTGCCATAGAAAAGCATTGGAATCTAAGCAATGGACTTCGATCCATATTTTAAACAATGGAGTTAATCCTTTTAACTAATCCATTAATGTGCTCATAGTTTGGCATTATTAAATTAATCCGATTTCGACGACTTACATAAATTATGCGAATTTATTTATTTTAATTTATTTATTTATTTATTTATTTATTTTTTTTCCAGAAAATATAAAATTTGTACTCTGTATATTCAGAAGATATTATAATTTTGAAAATAAATTTTAGGGCTTTTTGTCGTGTCGTTTTCACGATTTATAAAAAGAAGAAGAAGAATGACATTATAAGAAAAGTAGGCTTTAAGTTCTTCAAGGAACTTCACGTCTTACATAACGAAATGTTATCTTCCTTTGTTGTTTATAGATCAGCATGAAGCTAATCTAAGAGCACAATGAATTAGATGAAGAACAGAACGAGGAAGGTTTCACTTGCTTACCACAAAAAAAAAAAAAACTAATAAAACAAAATGAGATTAGATACTGTTACGTAAGAGAGTCAAACTGTCGTGTTTCGATATGTGGTTATCTCTGAAATATGTGGTAATATTTGCAATTGGCAGAGATTTTATTTTTTGTTTTGTTCAAACAAAATGCAGATATAACTTACAGCCTATTATGATTCAGTGTTTTTATTTACGTATTTTTATGTATAATTATTGTTATTATTTTTCTCTTACAGTGGAATTTCGAATAAATATTATCCTTAGAATTCTTTTTTTTTCGTTTGATAATTGGAGATGGGATTAAAGATATCCAAAAAAATTTCTTATGTTAGACCTGGATATTATATATTTGTATATGTTTCATTTATATTCATCTGTACTATATCTGGATTTCAGTTGTCTTTTTATGTTTGTATTGTAATATAATTTCGTAAGGTGCTGTGGAAACTTTTATCTGACTGATGTCAATAGTAGCCTAAACTCTTCAAACCACAACAAACACATATCCTGTGGCATAGTAAGATATCATTTCACTGTTGGGCAAATTCACTATCGAGAGGGGGAATTGCTAGGTTGTAAACCATCCCACTGCATCCGGAAAAAAGGAAGAAGGAGGAAAGATGTGATAAAGTTTGTAATGATTCTTTTTTCCTTGGTATATGACTTGACATAATTATCCAAATATCGTACTCTCCTACTTCAAAAATCCTGGAGGAGCGATTGAGGTTACACGTAAGAAGTGATACTGCATAGAATTCCAGTGTGTTAATCATTCTACTGAATATCCTTCTAATTTGATAATAGGGACAGTTCAAGACTAATCTTTGTACTTCCAATCGTGTCATTAGAGCCAGATAACGGTGTGTGCGGTGTCATGTAACTTTCTGGTGAGTAGGTCAGCGTTTCTAGTGATGGTTGCAACGAATGCTTCTACAGTTACGAGTCCTCGGGGATAAATGGAACCATCTAACTTTCCTCATTACGATTCAACAACTTTCCATTTTCAGAATCATCTAAACTTCAGTAGAAAAAGCGATTGTCCCAAATTACAAACGTTGAATGGCGTGAAAGTAGTAAAATTTGAAAGTGCGATGCTTTAGGGTAGCTCATATTTGTGGAATTTGCAGGTTACAAAAGATTGTAAGCTCACTGCTCAGTTTTCCTTCGTTATTTGAAAATATCAAATTTACATATATTTTCATCAAAGATTATCACTAAAACTCAATTATCTTAATTCTATCAAACACTTTTTTTTTAATCATGTCTTTTTAATCGTTTTTTTTAAACTATATTTAATCAGAACTTAGAAAAGTAAAAATACTGTTGATCTTTTGAATCTTCAGTAGCTTTCATTTTGTTTTTAACCGGATTTAGAATAGATGTTTGAAATATTATTTTTTATCATTTCTTCTTTTGCTTAATAGTATAGATCTGTCAATCATTTATTAATTATAGAGAAGAGATTAAAATTAACAATCAATTAACAATGATGATTTAATGATTAATAGTGAAGGGATTAATATTCTTGACAGAGTTAAGCAGGAACCTCGTAAAACCTTTCGTTCGGAAGTTGTTAGGGGTGGACAGACACGGACGGACAGGACAAACGCAATAGCTACCGATTTTGGTCGCTATCACAATAGCTCCCAAATGAGTCGCTTAAAATGTTTAGAAATATATTTCAACTTTTTAAGTACTTTTATCCTAATAATTTTCTATACTGTTAAATTTCGAAGTATTAATACGGATTCTGTCATTACAATCTCATATCTGAATTACCTAAATATTTAAATGCTAAAATAGACTCAATTATTAAATTGTTCACATTAAGTTCACATAAGAAAATTTGGTTGTCAACTTTGAATGTCTGCTGAATAAGATCCAAGTTGATCAGAAAGACAGTGAATAGATTATCCATAAACCATAATCTTCTTCAGAGCAATCCATAAACCAAATCCATAAACTTTTTCAGAGCAATGTTCATTCATTGTATTAAGAGTCGTGTGTGTTGTTCTTTGGCCCTAAGCTATTCGCCTTTGAGTCCAAATTGAAGATAATCGACAGGGAGATCACATTCTGTAACATTCTCCACAGTTTACGTTTCAGCCAACTAAGGTAATTAGTGGTTGAATCAGTGCGATTACTGCGTTTTAAATAAATTTTTTATTTAAAATAAGTTCTTACAAAAAGATCACATACCTACCAAAATCATTAGGATCTCCCTACTCATAATAGCCTAACCTAAAGATTCAGCATTCTACGATAAGTAGTTTACAAGCTATCTTGAGTCACAGACGGACAAGTTTTGATTTAAAATTGACTTTTAAAAACTTTTTGTACTGATCCTTTCAAATCTTGCTAAACAAAAGTAATTATAAATGTGACGACAAATTAATAGAATCGAAGGGGTTAATAGGATTCAACTCCCCAAAAATTGTATTCGAAAAGAGAACAAAATCAACCATTCTGAACTTTTTTTTTTGGTTAGAGAGTCATCGTTCTGTTTGTAATCTTCCCATCCAAAAAAAAAAACAACTTTTTTTTTTTGGTTGGGGTTAAGCAGGATCACCAATCACTTTCTCGCCCCCATCGCACCTCATTCCAAATTCCTAGGCACGCTATTGGATTCAAAATGCTCTTGGTAGATTCATTGTTCATTTCTCTAAATTCTGTGAACGTTTATCTTCCACTGATGATAAGAAATTCGACAAAAACAACAATTCTCTTCACAAACGTCAACTTGTATTTACTGGCGTCAATAAAACACAGCAAACAAGGAAAAGGGATAATTTAATCAATGTTCAGTCTCGGAATGAAACTTCGAGAAGGAATTTGTCCGCAAAGTGGAGATGCACTTGATAGCTGGATAACTGATACGTTTTGGGAAGTGCTCCGAGTCCCTTAACTCCACTAAACCATTCTCAAATTCAGGCTTTGAAGGTGCAGTGCGGCTTAAGGCCTTTAACTTAGGCTTTCTGACTATTTTGAATAAAGGGAATACAAATAACAGGAATGGATCAGTTTGAATAAAAGCAACTTGTTTATGACTCGAGTTGTTTATTTATTTTATAAATAAATGATTTTATTCATTTATTTGTATCTGCGATTTCTATAAATAATCTTATTTTATTATGGCATTCTTAAAATTTTATTAGTGATTTCTGAGAAGGGTTATAGTAGACGTGCAAACTTTCGGGGGTAAAAGGGTAAATGGTTTCAGACCCACTAAGGGTCAAATTTCCACTAGAATTTCGTTTTTGAAAAAAACTTAATTTTGAGATCAGTTATTGCGATTAAAAAAAGTACTAGAAACAAAACAAAAAACAGCCAAGCTATGGGTCTCACATATACCAAATTCAATAGGGGATCGTCTTTTTATTAAACTAAACCTACTTCTGAAAGTTCAGCTTCCAGAATATATTTTTTTTTATTATCTTGAATCTAGAGAGACGAAAATGGGTATTTTGACATAGCATTCTAAAACTATTTGTTCTAATTCATTAATATTTATACATCTCCTGAAGAAGGCTCGAGGCATTGGGCCGAAATATCGAGATAATAGCTCATCCCGAAGTGAGGAAATCCCTAAAAAAAAGGACCTATATAGTATCATGTCTCACTCCTCCTTCAGAACCAAACTATAGAAAAGACTACATTTATTTTCAAATTATTACATCTGTTGTTGAATAAAAGCAGTACAAGTTTTCCATTTTTTAAAGCAATTAATTAAATTCACTTTATTTTCTTAAGTTATTAAAATCGGATTAACTTTTTGATTAATTAGCTAAAAGGGGATTACAATTTATTGTTTAAGACGATGAAATATTAATAAGACAAAAATGTTTTGTTTAGATTCCAATGCAAAAGCATTCATTTTCTATGAGAATTCTTGTCGCCTTCTCGTGATAATTTCTCGATAAAAAAAAAAAAAAAAAAAAAAATTCAAATAAAAAAGTATCATCATCTATAGTCGTTAAATATACATATCAAGTTTCTAGAAGATCCTTCCAAAGATTCAAAAGTTAATTGGGGACATAAACACACATGCAGACTGAATGATCTGAGATATTAATGTTCTAGGAAATTAATCGAAAATTTATAAATTTTATTTAAATTATGTTACGTAATTTTTGCGATGTGTAAAAAGTATTTATTTACAATTTTGTTTTGCGGGTTTTGAAAAAAAAAACTGTGGGCACCCATGGATAAAGGTATAAAATTTATGGGTTATTATCTAAAATATCAGGAGTTAAGAGGGGAAAAAAAAAAAGCTTCTTATCTTACAAAAGTTTTAATGCCCTTGGATTTAAGTCGAATTAGAAGTTGATAATCTTCACAGACACTGGCAAGGGCTATTTGCCATTAAAAACGCTTTAGTAAGGGCTTTAAATAAAATATTATTATTATTATTACTATTATTAAAAGATATGGTATTTCTCCTTTTGCTGTAATTTCCCCTACAATTGTGTTAGTTAGCGATTTAATTAAAATAATTAAAAGTGTGTAAACATTTAACAATGTTATTATTTATGGTTTGAGATCATGACCTTCATAAATGCTACGAACGGAATTTGAAAGGATTTAATTAAAAATCATTTTTCAGAGGATTTATTTATTTTAAATTCAGCATATTCGGTTTATTTAATAGTAAATCGTTCCCCTGTAAGTGGTGCGCTCTGGTGGTTGCCCCTTTCTCCTTGTGCCCATCACGGTTGCTATGGTAACGATGACAGAAATAATCAATGTTATTTTATTTAACATTACATTGTATTTTACGTTACGTTGGATGATTGTATCTTACTATATTTTTTTTTCTTTCCCCAAAGTCATCCTTTTTTTTTTTTTTTTTTTTTTTTTTTAAATAGCCACCCACATTTAAATTTGTTTTTTTTTTTTTTTTAAATAGAAACCCACATTGAAATTCGATTTTTTTTTTTTGGATTACTACATTTTTTTAGTGAAATTTCTATTAATTTAATGAAGCAATAATCTATATGTTATCAGAAGATTAAACGGAGACAAATCTGACGCTCGACCTGGTTAATTTCAAAAAACAACAGGAAGAAGAAAAAAAAAAAAAACCACCCACTGTCTCCCCGCTTGATAGAAGCTGGGTGATCCCAAGAACCCATCTGGAGAATAAACAACCTTGAAAAAATCCTCACTATTCGCCGGTGACCAAATAATGTCCATCCAGTCATTATACAAACATTTAAACCATTTGAGCAATCACAGTCATTCATGTTAATACACACTATTCGAAGCAAAGTATCTGCTCGCTTCACTCGCTCTGTTGTGGATATCGTTTATAAATAGAAAAACAAAACTTGTAAACACAAGATAAAAGATCGCAAAATTAAAGCAAAAAAAAAAGAGAACCATGGGGATCAAAGTAATATAATATTTCAGAAATTTTTAACCTTCTTTCCTAAGGAAATGAAGATCACAGATCATTCAGTCTGTGTGTATCTAATTTTTCTAAACCGCAGGATGGATCTTCCTGAAATTTAGTATGCTTATTTATGAATTAGAGACGAACTTACTTTTATATTTGAAATCTTTTTCTGGTACATCCTTTTCGAGAAATTAGCGGGAGAAAGCGACAAAAAATTTCTTTCCTATTTCTATTAAAATGTCAGTGTCCTAAAATAAAAGAATTTTTATCCTTTTTAGCTAATCCCTTAATTAGCGCGTGGTTTGACAATGTTAACAAAGTTAACCCCATTTCGACAACTTGAGTAATTAATGGGAATTTAATAATTTTTTTTTTCAGAAAATAGAAAATTTATACTGTTTATATAAATCCAGAAGATATTAGAATTTGGAAACAAATGTAAGTTTTTCGTTTTGTCATTTTCATACTCTAAAAAAAATAAAATAATTTAGAAAAGACATTTTAAGGAAAGTGAGCTTTAAGTTCGTTAGAATTTTTTTTTTTTTTAAATAGGTTTTCTTCGATTCTTTGTTGCATTATTTCTTTTTTCTTTTCCTACAATTAAATTCCAGATAGAAGACCGACGAATTTAATTAAAATTTATTTTATTGTATTTGCTTTTCTTTTGTTGAGTTTAAGAAATGTCTTGAGACCTTGTGATATCTGAGATGGTGAATCTAGCTGATGAATTTCTACAAAAGACGAAACAGTTGTTCGAGAGTCCTCACTTTTAATGAATCAAAGAGATATACTTCAGCAAATGCAATAAAATTACATAACTCATTTTTTGGTATAGCGTTCTTCGTTTGAATTAACGAAAAATGGGATTACTGAAGTTCAACAATTTGGAAATTAAAAAGATTTTTCATCCCTTTTCTTTCTTTTTTTTTTTTTTGCAATTTTCAATAAGGCATTTTTTAAGGTTTTTTTTTTTTACTATAGTTTTTTTTTTTTTTTGAATTTCCAAAAATATACTAATATTCATATCATTTATAATTCTTTCCATATTAAATTAATATTTCTTTTCCCTTAAGTATTAAAAATTGGAGGGTAAGATAATTTTTTTTTATTATTTTATCTAAGATGATAATTTTTATTTGTAATATTTTAAAATAGTTTTGTATAGTGGTGTTATAATTTTTTGTGTTTGGAAATAAAATTTCATACTTCATTAGATTATAATTTCTTTAATTTATTATTCCAATCTTTTTTTGATTGAAATAATTATCAATAATTTAAGTGCTTTAATTTGTAAGTTTTTTTAAGTGATCAAGATCTATATTGTTTGTATTGGCCCAGATATTTGCCCTGTAATTTATCATAGTGTCAAATAAAGCATAGTAAATAAAGATTTTAGTTTTTTGTTATATTTTTTATATGATAGAAAATATATATTACAGAATTTAGTCTCTTGTGGAGCATATTTATATGAGTATTCCAAGTAAAGAGATTGTTTATTGTAAATACCTAAGTATTTCAAATTTGTTACTGCATCAACTCAAAAGCAAGAATTGCAATTTATATTTTGTGCGCGTAAACATGAATGAGAATGAAGATACTCCTTTGGTTGAAAGTTTGTAAGTTGTTTCTTCATTCTTATAAATATAACTTTTGTTTTGTCTTTATTTATGGTGAGTTTATTATCATCCGATTTTGAATGTTTATGAAGTCTTTTTGAATAGCCTATCTTGTATTGATAGGATTCTTGTTTACTGCATAGATTATAATATCATCAGCATAAATGTAGACATAGCAATCTTTGATTTCACTGAAGAGATCCTTCATAAACATTATAAAGAAATGTAGGCCTAAGTTAGAGCCTTGAGGTATCCCACAATATTATTGTAATATTAATGTCACCTTTATATTAATGTCATATCAATATTAAAGTCACCTAATAGTACAGTATTTTTCCAATCCTCTTGAGAATCTAATATAATATTTTTTAAATCATATATAAAACTGACTTTATGCAAGTTTGGTGATCTATAAATATTAAGTAGATTATAACTATTTTCCTGGTTTTGCTTGTTAATTTTTACACAGATACATTCAATATTTATTGTATTTTTTTTTTTACATTACACTGAATATTATCTTTAAAATATATAGATTACTCCACCTACTTTACTATGCTCTCTCAAATTATATAAGTTTGCCAGTTACTAATTTTATAAATGTCTATGTGGAAATATTAGATGAAAGATAACTTACCTCAAAGAGAAATTTCCTCTTCAAATAAATTGGTGAATAATTAAAAAGAAAGCTATTATGGTTCGACAAGTCATGCGTTAAAAGTTAAGTGTTGTAATAATAAAACAGGAAAATCAAGTGATAACAAACTGAGTAAAGACCTAAGTGATACGGTTTTGTTAGTATATTATTCAAAACAATTAAAGAGTCGATTATAAGTACACAAAAGTGCATCATGCGATAAAACAAAAAAAATAAAAGTGTAACGTGAAGAAGTTTTGTTTTTTGAAGATAGCGAGAAAGAACAAAAAGTGATGAATTCGGATAAGAAAGGGCTATGTCTGATTCATATTCTGCCCTTAATCCCAAAAGTAAATACGGGATTTATTTTATGTAAGACACATATATTCATCGAGAATTAACCCGACGAAATAAATGAAATACTGCACCAGCAACAAGAATTTCAATATAAGAAAAGTGATGGGTGATTCTAACCAAGAGAAGATGATTCCAAAAGTACAGAAGAATCGTAAGTGACGATTACCTTGAACTAACAATCTGAATTTCAAAGAGGAAAAGGTAGAGTAAATTTACGCCATTTATTTAGATTAAATGAAGATAAATATATACGAAAAGTTATTATTTAAAGGAAATAAGAATTACTTATTTAATAAACATTAAAAGAGAGCGATTATATTCGAATGTATTTAGGAATGACTTACGGAAGATGTAATTTACTAGTATATATTCATTATATCTCTGAAGACACGTGACAACTCCTTATATGGTGAACAATTAAGCATTAGTTATTCCTTGTACTTCCGTTTTGAACATGGCGGCTGCTAAATACACACCGTTGTTCGTTTGAGCCAACGAAACTTTGAAGAGTCAATCGAGAGGAATCATTTGGAATGTTATTTTTTTATTTCAAGTCGTCTATCTCTATCGTGAAACGGCTGAAGCAGCAGGTATTTTATTTCATTCAGTATTCAATGTTGTTAAGGAAACCGAAGCCACGCTTACCATTAAGCCTAGCTCATTGTTTGTAACGCCGGGCATGAAAAGAGAGCAGCCGGCATCGATAACAGAAATGGACGACTAAAAACAAACTTTTTATGAAATCGAAAATATGAAAATAAATTAATAAATAAATGTATAAAAATATTCTCAATATTGAAAATCCAACAAAAATAATAAAAAATACACATTGTAGCACGATGATGAATTTAATGTAAACACCGGAAATAACTTAAACGACATTCCAAGCAATAACTCAAGTGAAGAAAGGAAATGATAATGATTGGTTAACTGAGATCACGTGTCTTCACAAATGTAATGAATTGGCTGTAAAGATGTGGACAATTCATAGCTCAGTATGTTTTATCCGATATGATTCTGAATTTATGTTTATATAATTACCAGAATTTACTTTTAATCTTTTTCCCACTCGATCTGTCGTTTTATTCTTTTAAGTATTATCTGCACATCCTATTATTTGAGGAAAATATTATATAGTAATTTTAACTATAAATGTAATATTCCTGAATTAAGTTCAAAGTAAAATAATTTATTCCTCAATCTATCTCAATTTTAGTGATATTAACTTCGATTAGTGCTATAATATGAAGATAGTCCAAATAGTTACAAGTTTTTCAAAACAAAATATCCTACTTAATCTAACAGATCTGATATTTAATCAGATCATGAAATTAGGATTTGGTAATAATTTTTTCTTTTGGTTTCCCATCCAGTCATTTTAACTGTCTTCAACAATTGTCTTTGCATAAAGTATGTTGCTATCAGCATCATCATGCCAGTTATTTCGAACCTTTCTTAATTAGAATTTTTCTTTATTTCTAAAATAACTTCAAAAATCAAATTCTTCAAACATAGACACAAACACCAATCATCACCAATATTTCGTTCTTTTATTCATAGAACTTCCTCAAGGTGTACATAAGAAGAAATTTTCTTTATTTCATTTATTTTTTCCGGATTATCATTAGTTATTTGATTTTTCCAAGTCAAATTCATCTTCACTTTTCAATATATGTAAGGATTCGGATTTCCTAATAAGGATGTTACTATTTTTAATCCACACAGATTTCATGTTTTTCTCATTTGCTTTTAATTCTGTTTTCTGTAATAAGATTTTTGTTTGGTTGTAAGGTTTTATTTGATGAAGATTTTGGTATCCTCATTATACTGACTGATATCTTTGTTGAGTTTAAGTAGGGATTAGGATTATCTCTGCTCTGTGGTGTTTCGGAAATTGGGTTGTAATTTGAGGTACGAGATACTATTCCTGAAACTTCAATACCATATTGAGTGACCTTTGTTCGTTTAAACCCTACATCGACAGCTGATGCCAAAGTAGAATAATTTGATCGGTTTACAGCAGAACTTCGCAAACGGTGTGGCGTATCTGTAATAAAAATTAAGCTTTACGTTTAGACAAATACACTAATCAGCATTAAATTCTTGGCATCCAGTAAACTGCGCAAATAGAAATTTAAACTGGGCTGCGTCATTCTTACAATGAGTAACAAGTACTAATTCAAAATGGCTTAAAAAGAGTACATTTTAGGAATAGTTTCAAATGTTTAAATATACCTTGTTTTTCAAGTGGAAATCATGTTGAAGTTTTTAAATGATTTTATCAAATACATAAGTTCGCCGTATTTGGTTGTAAAAAAGGTTGAGAAGCACTGATTTACGCACCATCCAAAAAAAACACCAATATTTGATCAGGCTCTGAGAGAACAAGTCATTTTAAAGCTTCTGTGAAACTCGGGGGTTTCGATTTTTTCCACTTTTGGAAGGATATGGTTCGTGCCTCTATAAAGTTTTGAAGCGTTATGATTTTAGAAATAGTTTTCACAAAAATGGAACAAATACGAACTAATTCATCAGGAAATTTTAAATGCAATAACCATTCATTTTCTGGTGACTTTTTCAGCAGCATTTACACCACATTACTATATTTTCCTATTAAACTGAGATTCAATTGTTGGAGAATATAAAATTATTTTATTCTTCTATAATTCTACTTCTGAAATGAGTTTCAGTACTAAGATCAGTATTTGCTATTGGGAAGTGGCTTTTGAGTGAAGCAATCAGAAGGTATCGACATCGGTGTAATGTGGCAGTAAGAACCTCAAAAATATGCAAAAATATAGCTTTGTTTCGTCTTAATGCTTCTCCTAAAATTCTGAAAAATAAGGGGGGGGGGAAACCCTAAGGTAACTTTCTTAAAAGTCCTAAAAATGCATTCTGATGATTTATTGTTATTTGTTTTTGGTCATTTTCTCAAAGAAAAACTACGATAAAGACCGGTTTGGTGTAACTGTTTGCAATGCTAAAACCCTAGCAAAGGGCTCTTTGAACTGCGACGTAGGTTGTGATGACACCCTTAAACGGTCCATAAGGACCAAAATGATCTAACTACTATATAAGAAGTTTGTTTGTTTGTTGTTTGTTTTTTCCAGTCTGGTTCTTGTGGAGAAATTAGCAAGAGAAGGTGATTAAAAAAAAAATCCCATGAAAAAAGTGTGGTTGATTTTTTTTTATCTGAATTAAGACACACTAATAATTAAAAAAAATGTGATTATGCATGTCTTGCGAGATTGTTTATTGGTAACAAAGCGAACAGTGATATCACAGCATGTAGGTGATATCTCGTGAGTGCAATTGTTGCGAGTCAGTGTAATTGACTTGAAAGCTGTGTGAAGATGTTGTTAAGTAGAAAGACAACTGAAAAAAGAGTTCCAAAAAGTTAAGTGTGTTTTTATTAAGTTCAGCAGTCGCATCAACTGCCAAGTTACACTGAGAGAAAAGTTAGTTATTTCTTTAAGAGGAGATAGTGCAAATTTAAGTCTCAGGAAGTGTAGTGTTAAAGGCCTTCATCCATGGTGCAGCAGTTCCCGTATAACAGGCGAAGTTATTCGAATGCATCAAGGATTGGCAGTTTTAGTTAGTATCCAGTGTGTTCCTGACAAGGAATAAAGACGGCATCCAAGGGAGGGGAATTTACAAGCCTAGGTGAATTTTTGAGGTCCCTTCCTTATTAGAAAAACACAAACCCGATTGACAACGGAATAGGCCCACCGATCGTCTTCCGTTCGAATACGAGTTTGCAGAGAAGATGGAAAGTTCAATGTTTATATTCTATTAAATGGACTGCTCCTGTTTTCATCTGCATCCTGGTGATCCATATCATTCCTGATGTATGAAGTGTGATTTAATTTTATATCCAGTAAGTTTTCACTAAATCACTTTTTAAAGTTCGTCATCGATTTGAGTTCCTTATTTCCATGATAAACTCCACACCTTAAAGAACCACACTCTGCTACATCTATATAACTGTTGATTAGTTCCTCTTTAAAAACGCATTAGAAATGAAAGAGCGCTATTATTAATGGATATTAATCTGTTAAGAAATCGACTACTTCAGACACGCTTTGATGTGGTTAAAATTAATAGGATTTAGACAAGTCAGTAATACAGATTTAATTTTAAAAAATTCAAAAAAACGAAAATTTTCAATTGTTTTCAGAACGTATTGCAGTTTAAAAATAAATATAGACTTCTAGAACATGTTATTTTTCACGACTTAAAAAAAAATAAACCATTTACATAAACCATTTTAAATAAACCAAAGTAATCCATTTGGAAGGTCAGTACGTATTGCAGATACTGACTTACAGAATTAAGTGTTTGATAAGTCTTCCTCCTGACTCTTTCTTATCCTAATTTGTTGCGATGATCATCTCCTTGCAGTAATCGATGTAATTAGCGATCTGTTACTCTTCCTGCCTATTGAAAATCTTCAATTTATATTTAAAACTTTCTTTATCCTTTAGCTCTGTTTTACTCATTTTTTAAAACACCTACGATTTGTGGGTTAAAATTTTTGGTTGTGTTTAACAACACACCAATTTATTTTCTTGTTTCTTCTGTTGTCGGGGGCCACTGCCAGGAGTGACGGTGGCCTTCACTTATGTTCTTGCCGTTCTAGGTCTTTTGTCGGGATGGACGGATTGGGCTGAGGAGTCCCTGGAAGGACGAAACGGGCCGTCCCCATTTCCCCCCGATAATTGATTCAGAATGGCAATTTGTTTATTCTGGTGCTGTTTTTAATTTCGTTTTTATTGCTTTGTTAATTAATTTCTTCACAAGTTTTTCTGCCTTTTTGCACTTTTAAGAAATAATGTTAATATATTAATCATACCGCTGTCAAATAGGGGAGTGGTTTGGGGGCCAACCTTTTCTTTAACTTTTCTATCCAAGGAAAGTGAGGCTCATCAAATCACCAATCTGTGTATCCTCCTATTTCTTCTAATATTTCAATGTCGTAAATAATGAATATCAATTCTTAATTTGAGTGAGTCTTGATTCGATTAAAATTAATCCGATTTAGATAATTTAATTCGGTTTTTTTTTTCAGAAAATCAGAAATTTGTATAGAGAGTAGACATTAGACATTATAATTTTGAATATACAAGTAGGCGTTTTGTTTTTGTCTTTATAAGAAATTAGAATAAAAAGATAAAAAGAAATTTTAAAAATAACATTTTAAAGAAAGTAGGCTTTTAGTTCTTTTGAACTTCTTTAATTTTTTTTTTTTTTGCAGGAATAAGAGCGGCCGATGTCCATGAATCCAGGAAAAGATAATCAGAAAAACGGAAGCCTATCAATTCGTATAAGACAACAAATGGATCCAGTCTTCTATTAATGAAGCACTTTTTTTTCTTCTTATGGCTGCTTTACACGATCTCGAAAAATTACCTCAAACGCGCTCGAAAATACGCCGTTTTCCAGTTGCAGCTTGATTGAAAAGCGATCGCTTTACACGTGTGAGCGGCAAATCGCGTTTTGCTCTCGTTTAGATCGTGATTAACAATAGTTGTCGGCGAAGAGACAAAAAGTTGATTTCGCAGCTTTGCTTTGTTATTAATTCTCATCTTATTTCACAGCAGAGTTAAAGAAAAAGGAAAAAAAAAGATCTCAGAGGAAGAGAATGTGGTGAATGAAGCCATGGATTGAAACCACGAGCAAAGAATATCCAGATTTCAGAGTGAAGTTAACACCGTCATAGTTAAGTAAATTTTCTCGCCGCCAAGAGCGCTGGTGTCGACTTGCTTCTAACATTTGCCTGAATTTATAAGTTATTTTATTTAGAGCAACTGGCAGATTTTTCGGCAAGTGGGAGATTTTCGAGGCACTTGCCTGTTTCAGGCAAGTTTTTAAGAGCGTGTAAAGCGGTCATTAGGGTATGCGAATCATTTTAGTATTAATATATTTAAATTCTTACTGTAGTTTAAAATTTTGAAACTTTATAAAAATAGGAACTAAATCATTTTAACGTTTTAAATATATATTTTGATTTATAATTGGTAGTTTTAATAATAAAGTTAGATAAAAATATCCTGGGTCTTTGTTTTCATATTTTAAGAAAAACCAATTGCATGAGGCGATTCAGAAGACTATTATTTATTCTAATCTTTATTTTTTATCATAATTTAAGAAGAGAATCTAAAAAATAAATTCTCAAATTTGGAAATTCTAATCTTTGATAATAATTTCATTTTTTTTAAATAACTATTAAGAGAAAAAAAATCTTATTTACCGATAAATTACTTCAGTTTTCCGTTATATTTTAACGCATCGTTTGCCATTTTGGTATTTATAATGACTTCTTTAAATCCTAAATTTAATTTCTGGCACGTTTTTTAATGTAAGAAATTATCAGTAGATTGTTTTATAAAATCTGATAAGATTTCTCTTATCATAAATTTTGATTGTATATTATTATGAAAGCTTATCAATACTTATTATAATTAAAAACATTTATTTTTAAACTGCAATACGTTCTGAAAACAATTGAAAATTTTCGTTTTTTTTTGAATTTTTTTTAATTAAATCTGCATTACTGACTTGTCTAAATCCTATTAATTTTAACCACATCAAAGCGTGTCTGAAGTAGTCGATTTCTTAACAGATTAATATTCATTAATAATAGCGCTCTTTCATTTCTAATGCGTTTTTAAAGAGGAATTAATCAACAGTTATATAGATGTAGCAAGAGTGTGCGCGCACACGCACACACACACACACACAGTTTCGAAATCAGCGTAAACAACTGAGTAAGTATGCCAAATTTCATTAAAATGGGTGCAGTGATATCAAAATTATTTGGTTTTGGAACGTATATTTTTGTTAGAATTTCAGTTGTCTAGATCAGTTCCCAAGGATACAATTTCATGGAAACAACATGGAATGACAAAATGAACTAATATTTCATCCAATTTCAGTATCCTTGATTCAATCAGGGCCGTTCTACCATTAGACAAGACTAGGCGGCCTCGTAGAGCGGCAAGATTTTTAGGGCAGCCGAAGGACGGATTCGTTTTTTTTTTTTGGTTGATAAAAAAGGATTGTCGTTTTTTTTTTTGGTTAAGATAGGATTGTCGTTTTTTTTTTTTTTTATTTGGTGGGGGCGGCATTTGAAAAGGAGGGGGCGGCATTTTTCAGTTCTCGCCTAGGGTGGCAGAACACCTAGAAACGGCTCTAGATTCAATGGTACCATTAAGAACCTTGGATCTATCTTCATAGCTTAATTATATCGAGTTACAGACAGACGAACTTAGCCAATTATATAAGATGATGATGTAGATTATTATTCTTTGGCATATTATTATATATCGGATTTAAGATTAATTGGGATTTAATATTTTTTTTTTATCCTACTTTCCCTAGAGTCGGTGTATGTGGGTGTGTCCCTCCCTATTAACTATAGAGATGACACTTCATGTATCTCTAAGGCAAAGAGAGGATCTAATTTCTACATTTTATTTTACCGTGTGAGTCTTTTTGGAGAGATTAGCCAAAAAAAAAAAAATCATTAGATTTTTCTCCAGAAGCTACATAATGCATTTCTACCGATGTCTTTAACAACGAAAATTAAACTTTTAACTAATCCAAAAGTCTGCCTTGGATATAATTAAAATTAATCAGTTTTGGATAATGTAAATAAATAATACGGATTTAATTAATTTTTCAGAGAATTAGAAAAGTTGTAATGTTATGTATTCTGCAGGTATTTTAACTTGAAAATAAACGTGGACTTTAGTTTTATCTTTACAAAGAAAAATAACATTAATTAAGAAAAGAACAAAGAAAAATAACATTAAAGTAATATTAACATTGTTGATTTAAGAAATCATATTATAAAAAAAGTAGGCTTTAAGTTCTTAGGAAAATTCTTGTTTTTAAGTTATGATATCTTAATAGAAAGAATAAACAATTAATTAAATCAATATTATTTACTTAAATTGGCTCTATAATCGATTAATTTTCTACATATTAATCGCGTGCAAATCCATTGACGATGAAACGTATTATTGTTAGCTTCTAATGCTGTGTTAGAAATGTGGAATGTTTGTCAACTTCTCGATAGGACGATCTTAAAAAACGTTTGAGACATGAATGCTTGGTCATGTCCAGTCCTTAATTTTCCATACCAAGTTTCAGGAAGATCGATCCAAGAGTTACTAAGAATAACACACATGTACACAGACTGACAGATGTCATGAGCCTTACTTTCTAGGAAAGGAGGCGAAAAAATACTAATTTCTGCTTTTAAAAATTTTCTCATGAAAAGCAAAGCGAATATAAAAATTTACATTTATTTTTTTCATGAGTTTGTATAGGATTTTTATTTCGGAAGGATGATAGTCAAGTTTTGTCCCCGCCCACCACCAGAAAAGAAAAGGAAAGAAAGAAATGCAATTATACTGCGCTCTTATCTGCCATTTTCGCTCTAGTATTTGACCGAACAGAATGAAACACGATAGACTATAACTCACTTCCCCGTGAACGAACCATAGTAGTTTTCAAAAAAGAAGGGTTTGCCATACATGGTCATTACGTAGCGAGTGGTTTTGTCTGGAACAAACGTCACCAGTTATATCGGCATCAACTTGAACTCCGAGCAGTCAGTCCAAGATGGCGTCGTTTTGTGATCGCATAAGCGTGACCAAGAAAGGACAAACTTTGCATAGCCAAGCAAGGGGAATATTGTGGAACGTTTTTAATTATTTCAATTGTGATTATTAGTATGTATCCGTAACTGTAGAAAATATAAAAACCAGAATGTTTTCGTAATGTTTATAAGATTCAGTTACGGATTTAAGCAATAGATGGCGCTGTTACGTCCGGGAAACATCAATCTATAAGGAAATTACATCATCAAAAGCTGCTCTTTCATGAACTGAACCGTAATCAGTTTTTTTTTAGTTGGATAATTATTTTATTGTAACTTATCAAGAGTGTTTACTACAACCGAATTAAATAAAGAAAATAGAACTTTTTTTGCATGTTTTACATTCAGAATAATATCGTAAAAGAGTTTGAAGCCTTGAATTAAAAGTATTAATTCAAATTTACTGTTCCTAAAAGAAGTTCAATTCAAGAAGTTCTTAAAAGAACTTCCACCTATTTTCTTAACAATAATAAGACTGCAGTTAAATAACCCAAAGTTTAACGTGCTGTGGAATCAACTAAAGAGACAAAGATAAGAAGAGGAAACAAAACAACAGCACCTGAATCGAATAGAATTTTTGCCTTTCGGATTCAATTATTAGGAGCGGAGTTGGGTACGGCAGCACGTTAAACTTTGGGTTATTTTTCTTAAATATTATTTTTTGAGCCTTCAAGCTCAGGTATTAAAGTCCTTTCATCCCTGCGAGTTGCTGGAAAAGGATTTTGTTGATGTCGAGAGGCACAACAATTTATTTTCATGCTTTTCCTTTGTTGGGGGTCACTTTCGGGTTGGCGGTGAGACTCATCAATAGGATCTTGCCTTTCCGATTCTTTTTTCATCGGGAGAGGCAGGATTGGGATGATGAGTCCGTAGAAGGACGAATAATAATTGAATCGGAAAGGCATTTTCTTATCTTTGTCTCTTTAATAGACTGCAGTTACTTTTTAATTTGTTTTGAAATTGCGAAAAATACTAAAGATCAGCCTTCTTATTTATGAATTACTTTGTGGATACTATAATTTGTCTTGAAATTTTCCAGTAACTGAAAATTGATTAAAGTCAAATCGCTTAAATCCAGTTAATTTTAAGTCAAATCAAAGCATCAGGAGATTTTAAACGGATTCCGAAGTGGATTATTATTCACACTTCAATAGAAATTCAATATTTGCCATCAATACCAGGGGTGCTTATGTAGTGGGAGGATCAATGAAAAACATAGTCTTCCAATACGTTTACAGTTATAGGTACACAACAGAAGAGGAGTAGAGGAATATATTGATAACTGAGAAGAGATAATTATCGCTGTCAATTACAGGCGAGAAATTGACAAGGGAGATCTTGGTCGACAAGTAATGGATTCATTTTCCCTTTGGCATCCTCAAGAATCTAAAGGAAAAAAAGAAAAAGAGGAAAGATGGCAAAGAATTTATTCAACAGCATAAAAACAGAGATTGCTTTTTTATTTTTGTTTGACTGATGAAAACTTTATTTATTTATTTATTTATTTATTTATTTATTTATTTATTTATTT
>JAFIDM010003189.1:43494319-43544395 GCA_023159025.1 Thereuonema tuberculata | reverse complement strand
TTTATTTATTTATTTATTTATTTATTTATTTATTTATTTATTTATTTATTTTTTAAAAAACATCTAAATCACACAATTACATTTAAAAACATTTAATTAAAATTTAGCAGCTTTGCACCCTAAGGAGGGTCTTCATCGAAATTTATTTATTTATTTATTTATTTTTTTAAAAACATCTAAATCACACAGAATTAGTGAATATAGTAAATAAATTATTCCATATAAATAGGGGTGGGTAAGATAGCATGGGGTAGCAAACAGACTCGCGCGTGCATTTTCTAGACTACCCAGTCTATTCTAACGTAAAGGTGACTCAATCTGTACTTTACTCATCCTTCTTCAGTGTTCATGAGCCTATTGTGGTGGATTTTGAATTGTAAAGTTTTCAATAAAAACAGCTTGTTAGCTTATTATAACTTTTGAATAATTTTCTTCATTCACGTATCAGAAGCCGTTGCGAAGCATTGTGACTGGTTTACTAATCGCTATCGCTATCTTGTTTTCCAGTCAATTAGAGCGATTGTCGCGCTGCTGTGAAAATAAAGTTTCTTGTTTTGGATTCAGATGTGTTTCCATCGCTTTGTGTAACGACAATCATCTCGGAACAGTCGAACGTAATTCGATAGGTTTGTTTTTCACGTCTTTGTTCAGCTGCTACCTATAAACCCTGAAGTTTGTAAAACTAAAATATATCTAAAATCTGACACTAATTTCCCCCTTGTGTCGCTCAGTACACGATGTCACTATGTCTTTGTGTGTCATAAAGACTTCGAATAATAGTATTTAGGCGCGAAATTATCCAGTAAACGCTAGCTTGACCTCAAGGAACCGTTCACAAAGGATGTCCCTAATTTCTAGCTAATTTTTGACTCCTCTTCCCCTTTCCCCTTTGGTCACAGAGGATCACATTTCCCTAATGTCTCAAAAATGAGGCCTCATTTCATTTACCCGCCAACTCTTTTGAATTAAATATCGTTTTATACATAGGAGTAAAAGGGGATGGTCGAAGGGACCCTGCCCCCCACCCCCTCCTTTTTTTTTTTGTTTCTATGTCCGACTGAAAGGACCTTGGCGCTTCCTACTTCCTCTCCGGACGAAATTCTGCAGATCTTTTTTTTTTTTTTTTTGAAGGTCGGCTCCTTGATCCAATCCGAAATAAAATCCTATTTATGTCTCTGATTTTTTTTGGCATTCAAATATTAATTAATTCGTGCATCAAAAAAAAAAAAGTCAATTATCAGGAAAATATAAACAAAATTAATTACCTGGCTCAAAAGTTAATTTTTTAAAAATTAACTGAATATTAAAAAAAAAAAAATGTTGTTTCATGAACTTCTTTGGTTAAAATTGTACACAGAGCTTCTAAGGAGATTCAGTATTTCTTTGTTTCATATTTCACTGAGAATTTTTGTCACCTAATCTTAAGAATGAAGAGAAGAAATTTTCCATTTTCTGAGTTTTAAAAAAAAAAAAAATAACAATACTGAATCTCATTATTTACTTGTTTTAAATCCACAATTAAAATTATTTATATCGAAGGACACTGAATCAGTGAGATTAACCTACATTGTTAGATATACATCACTATTTCGCTTCTAGCTGATGTAGAACATGAACAATACTAAAAGATGTAGACTCTTCAGCTAAAATCACTTATTTTCTGACTCAGAGAAGATACATAAGCGTTAACTCTGAATTAAGTAGATCAACTAAAGTAAGGCCACGTTTTTCGGTGATTTTCAATTACTGCCATAAATGTACGACACACCGCTTGCTTCGTTCATTCGGCGCTTCTCAGCATGATGCGGTGACGGGCTCATCATCTGAGACCAACGAGTTGCCGGTAGATGCCGTATTGGCGCTCAACAATGCTTCGATGTTGGAGCCACGCCCCTTCTGGAGTCATGGTGGACTTAGACGCCATATTTTCTACTGGTTTTAAAGGTTAAATATTGGCAAAAGAAAAATAGTTTTTATAATAATTAGATACATTCGTCTATATCGGATTTTCTCCTCCTTCAGATCCAAGTTATAGTTTTTATTATTATCCAAACATAATAAGAAAAAAATAAGTCCAGATTTTAAACATGATTCATAATTAAAAAAGAAATGTAAGAAATGAAAGAATATATCGAATTTTTCTTATTTCAATAAATAAAAAAAATGAAGACAAATAAATATCCTTTAATTCTAATACTTTTATTCAACTGCTTATTATTTATATAGAAATAATTCA
This sequence comes from Thereuonema tuberculata, assembly GCA_023159025.1. Classification (NCBI taxonomy): domain Eukaryota; kingdom Metazoa; phylum Arthropoda; class Chilopoda; order Scutigeromorpha; family Scutigeridae; genus Thereuonema; species Thereuonema tuberculata. Next base: position 43,542,159 of record JAFIDM010003189.1, on the reverse strand, counting down.
TATTTTCTTTGCATTATGGTTTGCCGATTTATTATGGGTTGTATCCTGGTTTTTATTATAAAGTAATTTTCTATTTCTATTTTGTAATTTTAAATCTGGTTTAGTGGTTAACTTTCCAACTATAGACTTCTCTGTAGGGATACTATTACTTTTTTCCAGCAAGAGCGCAATAAATATTTTGGGAATATTTAAAGTGTAATTGACTTATTTTTCAGAATGTTATTGAATTAATATTACTCTAAAGTTTTCTTTATCTTTTTGGACTTTTCTTATAGATAGTAAATGTTTTTTATTATATTATTTATTTTTCCTATAGTTGGAGCTCAATAGAACTGTTCCTGTTAAAGTGTGGCAACCAAGAGTTGAGCCTTAGCCACGCCTATGTCACGTGGTAGGCGAAGAGTCGAAGAAGTCATTTGAGGGGTCAGTGTGATAATTTCCATTTTTGCACAGATTTTGCACAGATTTTGGGAAATGCACAGATTTTGTTTCTTGGTTATAACATAGGAATTGATGATACAAAATACGACATTATATATCTATTTTTCTTACATATAATAATAACTATGTTATATTTTAACTGTAACGATGTATAAAACTGATTTGCTGTTTAAGAACTGTTATATTTATACTGTTTCTTATTTATTTAAATTATGAGAAATCGTAATTATATATAAATTATATTAATTAATGTAAGTAACACTTCATGGTAATAATGTTTTATTTAACAATTAAAATAAAGAATACCTGTAATGTAAGTGCCGATAGATTAATATATAATTATTAACTATAAATTAATAGCCAATTATCTAATACAAAAGAAAAGAAACTTAACAAAAGTTAAAAATTTATAGTAATATTCTCGTCAATTCCGTCAGCGATTAGTAAAGTTTTAACATTTTAGTGCTCCAGAATTACATTTTTCCGAATTAATTCGACTGAATAATTTATATTTTATATAGTTTTCCAATCTTAGACCAAATTATTATTAATTTTATTGATTTGAAAGATTTTTATCCAATTGTATCTAGTTATTTTTTCATTATTTTGATTTTTCTTCCCTATATATTTTCTTGACAATATAAATGTCATTCATAATTATTTTATAAATAAATTTTTTTCTTTAATAGTAAATATTTAAAAAAAAGTTCCTAATCTTGTTTTTTTTTTACCCCAAATTTTTCTTTTACAACCCTCACCCCTATTGTGAAATGTGTTCTTCGTTTGAAGAGGCGTGGCTAAGGCTCAACTCTTGGTGGCCACACTTTACTCGCTCCTCACCTACAGCTAATAAGTGTCTACGATCCCAGCCTTTGTTTATGGTGAAGTTCCTATGATCGACACCAGAGAAATCCACCACCATGTGCCTTTGTTTATATCGGAGTACCGACAGCCCACGCCAGAGGGTACATTCAATAATCCAGTGATTGGTCAACGATCCGAGATTGTGATTGATGCCATTTCTACGGGATCCACAGTCCCTGCCTTGAACTTTTTGTTAATTTGTGTAATTTCCTTTAAAAACATGATCCCACAATTGTATTATCAGCACTGAGGAAGAAATGCACTTGTAAGCATTTCGAAATATATGCTCATTAAATTTTAATATGTCTTAACTTTTTAATTTTGTGCGTTTGGCCATAATTTTGTGCTAAAGCATAAATTTAAGGGCGACCCATGATAATAAAAATGAGATAATAAGATTAAGAGAAAAAAAAAAGTAGATATATGAATTCAAACCGACAACCTTCAGTATACGAGTCCGAGAACTAAGCATCATGCTACAGCTGACAACTGCAACGAGATGATCGTATTTCTAATATTTAAGCTAATACGGAAATCCAATGACCACAATGCCAAATATCTCAAATATGGGGGAGGGAGGGGTTAGCCCCTGAAATTACCCCATTCCTACGATGTTTGGGTCTCTGAGTATGATGGTGAAGTCCGTTTGTCGATCCGACCTTCTGTTCGGGAGTTGTTAGGGGTGGACAGACACGGACGGACGGACAGGACAAACTCAATAGCTATGAATGAAACATACAAAAGCGATAGCTATGTAATTAGTTCTCCTATTAAAAAAAAAAAAAATAAATGAAAGGTTCATCAATTAAATTTCATTCATTCCATTTTTACGTGTGTTTAACAAAGTTTGTCAAAAATAAAATAAAAAGAGAACACACAAACACCAAAACAAAGCATAATTACAAGGTGTGGAGTCTTTCGAACCCCATGGGATTCATCTTCGGCACATTTCAGCCTCGAATTTAAATATCTTGAATTATATAATTTTTAATTCAATGGAATCTACAGAAAACCTGCTTCATGATTTTGAAAATTTGTTCTTTGTGAAAAAAAATAATAAATAAATAAAATTGCAAAGAAAGCTAAAAAAACGCAATCAAACAGAGTTTATTTATAGAAACACATTGATAATAACCATTTCTTAATTGAGTTAAAGAAACAAAAAGCATATTAAATCGATATTGTCTGGAAAGCTTATTTGAAGTAATATTCTTATGAATATTTAACATTGTTTCATATCGAGATCTATAATAATAAATAAATGTTACAGAATTATGATAATTGTAATTTATAATCATTTCGCAGAATTTTAAGGAGTGATTTTGCTTTTTCTAATTAACTTACATTTATCAAAATATGTTCTTTATTTGGAATATTCTTTAATTTACAAGCTTAAAGATGTCGTTACATTGTTATACTCGTATACAAACAGATAGTTACGCAATGCTGTTCTCTCTAAACTGGGCGGGGCAGATGGTTCACTTCTCCACCGATAGGGAACTCCTTGGCTGAGACTGAGTCGCCACCATTTTTACATTTCAACTCTTTCAAACTTTCTTATCGGTGTTTAATACAGGGTGCGGCATTGCAACTTCCTTATTTTAAAAATGAATAACACAAACAGTATAGGAGATATCAGTTGTTACAAAGAGACATTTGAAGTTTTTATTTATTATGTTTTAAAATTGATATCACTAAGGTAGCCTTTATTCTGGTCAATGCATTGAGATGGTCGAGTTTTGAAGCTTCTCTCCACTCGTTCCAGCATAGGTATCGGTGGGTATGTTGTCGATAGCAGCTTGAATATTGTTCTTCAGTTGAGCCAGGGTCCTTGGACGGTCTGTGTAAACTAGTGATTTCAGATAGCCCTACAAAAAAAAAATCACACGGGGCTAAATCGGGCTGAAGATCGCCCCGCAAGGAGATGAGGCGTCCGGGAAAGTGTTCTCGCACAAGATTCATCGATGTTCGCGTCGTGTGGGCCGTGGCGCCATCCTGCTGAAATCAAACATCCCCAAATCCATTTCTTCAAGTTTTCTTAAAAAAAAAAAATCCTCATTCATATGCACTTTTTACACGCAGAAATGACTGCATAACCTGCTCGACGGTTTCGGGTGTCCTGCCGGTTCTTGAACCTCCAGGTTTATTTTTCTGCACATCACCGGTTTTCCTAAAGTTGTCCACCCATAAAAGAATTGATTTCCTATCAGAAACACGACCCGCGGGCGCGATATTAAAAATGATTCCTGAACGCACGTTGCGTGGCGATGATTGAACGGCCGCTTGAAAAGTACGCCTCTACGGCGAACACGCGCTCCTCCCTCGTCTGCATGATCGTTACTACACCTACATGACAGTAAACGTTAAGTCCCGCTCTTTCAAATGAGCGCCACCCCACCATTGCCGGAATAACGATCGCTTCAGCGCGCGCTTTTCAAATAAGGAAGTTGCTCTGCCTCACCCTACATCTAGCGCTGTTACTCATTTAATAAATGAAAGTGTAAACAAATTTTTAGTCTCCACCGGCAAGCGGTAATTGGGTTTGCTTCCCTTTTCGACCCCCTAACCCGCCATACGAGTGGCATCCTGCTGTATAAGTATTAGGACACCTACTTTTCCATTTTAATTTTCATTACTATACATTTCCGAAAAAAATAAAATATTATCATCCTTAATAAGCGTTGGGCTCGAATTGGGGGAGCCGGGTTCAATTTCCGGCGGAGTTTTGGTATTTTTTTCTCTTAGATGTTTCTTCTCCAGCCGATTTAGGTTCACCCAGCTCTATATAAAATGGATATCAGCTTGCTTTCCCGGGTTATAGGCGGGAGGGCGACGGCTGAACACCCAACCTCAATTTTATCCCCGATGGTCGCATACTGTTGAAGCCTATATCTCCAATTCTTCAAATGGGCTTACAAAGCATGTAAATGGGGATCATTTAACCTTTGTTAAATGCTGTCATCAATGAAAAAAAAAATTAAAAGCTCGAATAAATATTGTAGATCTTATAATTAAGTAGAGTAAGTTCTTATGTAGTTCATAAATAAAGTATTACAACGCCTTTAACGAAATAAATGTAAAAATATATTTTCAACGAATCTTCACAAATAAATAAATATTGTAAGGATATATTTCTGATTTTATGTGTTTTAATTTTTATGAATTTTATGTGTATTCCAATATTTTTTTTCGTTTCTCATTTATTTCAAATGTAATTCTTTTCCGTTCCTTGTTTATTTTCAAATTTAAACGATTTATCTATTTACCGTCTGATCAAGATAAATTTCTCCCCGCTGATTTGTTAATGTCTCAACCAATCAATTGTTGTTCTTCTGTTAAAATTAAATTGTTCCAATCATCGTTTAATCTTTTGTTTATAATCGTTTATTTAAGCCTGTGTTTTGTAAATAAATCAGTTATATTCTTCTTTTGTCAGCCACAGCCTCCGAACTTTACTCTGCTCTCCCTGTCACATCCCGTGACAATATATGCCAAGTTTAAAAACCTTTGTGTTAACGATACATCAGATCGAATTATATCTTCTAAGATAATATGCCTAACAAGTCCCATTTAGTTTGAGTTCAAATAACATACAGTAAAGTTTAACCTTGACTTTTCTCCGATAGATAATGCTATGATTTTATTTTAACTACTTGCAATTCTGTGTATGGATCGCTGCACTTTGTACATTCATACAGCTTCGACGTACAGCATTCAACGCTGAATCTACATTAACTTTTTCGCTTAAGATGTTAATTCTCTTTAATTTCACAAAAATCGCGAGTCTTTTCTTTTTAATGAAAACATTATTTCACTAAAACATAATTCATATCTCCAAATTCTTAATGTAGTTATTGACACTTTATATCATGACAATAATAATTCGTTATTTTATTGATAGATTATCGTGCAAGTAAGAATTTAAAGTAAGATAAGGTTGGGACTACATTAGGTTCAGAAAAAGAATGAAATTTTTCACCTCCATGGAATATAACCATCAGAGGTTGGGAGATTCATTTTTTATAAAACCTAGTACAGTCCCAACCTACTTTTAATTTGTTATTTCTTTTTTTTTTTAGATTTACTTATTTGTTTTCAGTTATTAATTCAATCCTACTTTTAAATTTAGTTACAAAAATCTGTTAAGTAATGATACTGGTTCAAACCTCATCATGATACGGACTTTCTTTCAAAGGGAAAAAGTACTCATAAGAAATACCACACACAAAAAAAAATAGTTACTTTTTTGTTTGATCTATTCTTGTTTCTTCTTCTTTTCTTTCTCATTCCTTCATCGTTGCTGTTGTGGCAAATGTGATCAAGAAAATTCATAAAACTTGTTGCCTGCGTAGTCTTCCAATTGCACTTAAAATTCTTCTATGTTTGTTTAATTATCTGTTTGTATACTCACGTTAAAACAACTGGACGGATTTCCATACACTTTGGTACGTAGTTTATGTAAGGTTCAAAGTAAAATATGGCACAATTTGTTTTGCTCTCCACCCCTCCCCCATCCCTCATAAAATGACATCTGAACTCCTTTGCGAAAAAGGCTAGGGTGATTCTTTAAACTTTATTGCGATGCTTGTTAACGACCCATCTTAAAAGATGACACACAACTCTTTTGCTCTTTAGTCTATTCACGCATAGATTACCAAGGATTTTGAAATGGAAGGGATTATGATGTTTGTTCAACCAAAAAAAAAGTATGTCCTTGTCCCTAATTGGGGAAGGGTTAAAAATGGATTACAAATAAAGCCGCTGTCCTCTATGGAAAATGTCATGGAAAACTTTATATGCACACGCAAAGAAATCTCTCTTTTTTTTTTTTTTAGCAATTCCTTATACAAAGTGTAAAGGTTCTGTCCGTCCGTCCGTCCGTCACCATCTCTAAGACCAAACTATACGTCGGTCAGACGTGAGTAATATCTTACTGGAAAGCTTATGATTTGTTGTGATGGAGAAAAATACGAGTTCTACTTTCGAGTTGAGTGTAGATGATTTTCTGCCTCACAGGAAATGGCCAAAAATAAAACATGTCGCCACCTCTACAGCCCAAAATAGAAATCGAGAGACATAATAGCCCAAAATAGACAGACATTGACTGATACCTTGGAATCCTTATGTTTTGTAAATGTGGGAAGAAATCAGTGTGCAATCACATTCTGTTTCCTAGGAAGCGGTCGCGAATGATACACGAACGGAGTAGCTATGGTTTTGTTGTGCAATATGAAACCAGTTTTATTAGCGACCAATTTTGGAGCTATTGTGATAGCGACTAAATATTACCATATGTTTGTTCTGTCCGTCCGTCCGTGTCTGTCCCTCCCCTAACAACTCCCGAACGGAAGGTCGAATCGGGAAACGGACTTCACCATCGAGTTCAGAGGTCAAACACCGTAGGAATGGGATATTTTCAAGGACCAGCCTCCCCTCCCACGTTCGAAATATTTGGCACTGTTTCCATTGTACTCCCTCCCCCCCAAACAACTGCCCAACGGATCGACAAACGGACTTCACCATCGTGTTCAGAGGCCCAAACACCGTTGGAATGGATATTTTATAGAGCAAACGCCACCTCCCCCCCATGTTTTAAATATTTGGCATTGTTTTCATTGGATTTCCCTATTAGCTTAAATGCAACCATCTCAATTCAGTTGTTAGCTGTAGCTTGATGGATAAAGTCTCGGACTCGTATGCTGAAGGCTGTCGATTCGAATCCGTATATCGATTGGGTTTTTTTTTTCCTCTTATTTTTTTTCTCAATGTACGCATGGGTTTTTTTTTTGTTTATCTTATTTTCCTATTTTTTTTTTCTTTTCTTACATTAATGTACTTCCTTTTTTTTTATTGTTATTTTTAATTTTTTTATTATTACGGTCACTCTTAATTTTATGCTTTAGCACAAGATTTTTTTTTACTTGTTTCCTTTTTTTTTTTTTTTTCAGAAATTTTGTAGACCGCTTTTGATTTTAGGATTCACTTTTTTAAGCAGAATGAAGGGATCCATTTTGAGTTGGGGGTTGGAGCATAGTACTGAATTTTAAAGGAATCAGACCAACCGTTTTAGCGAGATACGTCGGCGATATGTTTGAGGAATGGAGGGATGGAGATCAAAATAAATTTTGCTTATGTTTTAAATTGGTCTTTACCTAAGCAACCAGGGCCGTTCTGAGGGCGGGGCGAGCGGGGCGATCGCCCCGGACGCCGCGGCTAGGGAGGCGCTACGAAATAGGATTTTTTTAAATTACAAAATATCTTTTTATTTATTTTATCTCTGCAAAGAAAATAAATAAGATAGTTACCATTTATAACTCTTGTAAAACCAAATTACAGAAGAAGAATATTGGGATTACTCACAAGTTCAACAATAATATCGAATTTAACACAGATTCAATAATATAATTATCTTCGACATTTTTAAGATTATAAACCATTCATTGCAGTTGCAGGTAATCTTTTGTCATTCCTATTTAGCTACCGGCTTGCGATCCTTTTGACCTGTCATGGCATCGTTCTTTACTGAAATATCTCTTCTGGCAGCGCAGACGTCCCGAAAGTACGGGAAACGTCTCGCCCCGGGCGCCTGCAGCCCCACGAACGGCCCTGTAAGCACCATAACAAATTTCAAGGAAATATGTCCCATCGTTTTCATAGAGGCAAGGGAAAACAATTTTCAAGTGGAATTGTAAAACTATTCAGTCAAAAATAACAAAAATCTAAAAATGTACTCCTTTTTAGTTTTTGTTACTAATAAATCTATACTGACATCGATACGAAGACTGGACTACTTTCGTGCGTAATACTTTCTGAATTATGCAAAACTAAATGAAAACCCTCCTCGTAAAAGCTTCCTGTCAGCCCCGCTTCAACGAACGACAGGTTGAATGGTTCCCATTTGTAGACTGCTACAGAATGGCATTTGCAGGAGAAGAGAGGGGATATTTCCACCCTCCCTACGGATCATCTGCTTCCCCTTATTTTCCTTCCATCTCTCGCACCGGATGGAAACTAAGAACCATATACATACATCCTCTCACCCATCCTTCTGATCAGTAACGGGAGAGCGTGACATCTTATTAAATAACTGAAACTCATTCAGGTCATGTCAGGGCTTAAAGTATTGGATATTAATAGCATAAAAGCCCTAACCACGAGTCTAGACGAAGGGTCCTCAAAGTCCTTTCTTGTTTCTTTGTTTGTTTCCTCTTTTGGTGACCTACTGATCGCGTAAATTGTTAGTGTAACTAGTCTGAAGTCTGTTCAATTAACTACCAGAAATTTTGAAATTTAAAGGGCAGGTAAAACTATGTTTTTTAAAATCAATATCATTTTGTACATTTTTTTAAAGTAAAATTATTTATTTTTTTATTTTAAAATAAATAATTGAAGATTAACGTGTGTAAAATTAATGGGTTTCGATTAAAAAAGGCCATACACAAACTATTTAAAATAACATTTAAGTATTTTTTAAAATTCTTTAATACTTCTCCTTCTTACATTGCAATATTTCGGGCTTCATCGGCCTTTTTTCCTCAAGCATTACATTTTAAATTGGGAAAGAAAAATCATCTCCTTCTCTTCCCAAAACTAAAATTAATAAAATGAATAACATACAATGAAGAGATTTGGAATCCTAAACAAATAAAACGTGAACTACTTCACCATGCGTAAATCATTATCACAAATAATAATCATAAATAATGTCCAAATTACTGACAAAAAATGTCCTTTTTCATTGTTCTTTAACTTTAAAGAAATTTCCATATACAGTCGGACCTCTATTTAACGAAGTCGCTAAATCCCGAATAAAAGTTCGTTATATGGAAAATTCGTTAAATAGAGATTCACTTTTTAAAATTACTTTAAACTACATAAAACAGATTTAAAATGCATAAACAATAAATATTATTAAAAAAAGTAATAATTTTTATGACATAAAGCATATATACCACTTAAATTTTACTAATAAAGTCTATTAATTTTGTCTGAGTTTTTTTTGAAATTTCGCTCATAGTACGTCTCGCATCTTTGCAATGCACCAAAAACCCCTTCAGTATTTTCTTAAAATTATAATCCGCATTGGATTGTTTCAAATGATTTTAGCATTTCACTATACGATGTTTATTGATTTCTGCATCATGATCATTTCCATTTTCATCATCTTCATCGCATTTCATAGCTGTATTGTTTTTATTTTTCACACTGTCCAAAATATCCGATTCAGTTAGTGTTTCCGAGGTCTCAACTTCAAAATCAAGTGAAAGATAATCATCAATCAGCACATCATCGTTAATTTCTTCTTTTTCCCTCAGCTGTATCCACGTTTCTTTCATTTCCTCTAAGGGAATATTAATAATAAAAACATTTCACGGATAAAAAAAAAAATAGATGTCACGAAAAAGTTCGTTAAATAGAACATGCACTTCGCTATTTGGAGGCTATTTTACAAAGAAATTAGCAAAATGTTCTTGATTCCAAAGAAAAGTTCGCAAAATAGAGAAATTAGCGAAATAGAGGTTCGTTAAATAGAGGTCCGACTGTATAAATATTATCATATGTTTTTTGAATTTAAAACTTGAAGCAATTTTCGAATTTGAAGATTCGTCTTTGAAGAAACATCTATTTTTAAATTTGAAAATTCGTCTAGAAAAAAATTTTCGAATCCTTTGTTTTTTGAATTTTGAAGGTTTATCTTTGAAGAAATTTCCGAATCCTTTGTTTCTGAATTTTGAAGATTTATCTTTGAAGAAATTTCCTAATCCTTTGAAGAAATTTCCGAATTCTTGACTGCATATAAATAAAAACTTCACCTATGACTAAAGTCATAATTATAAAAAATCTTCACAAATGAACGCAACATTTAAGTATATTAAAAATCTAATAACAGAACGAGTTTCGACCGGACATGCCGGCCGTTTACAAGTATATTTTCAACGATGTTACAAGCTTATTATAAGGAATTATGACAATGACGGAAGTGGAAGTTGCTTATTTCCCGTAGTGTCCTCTAATGTTAGAAAACGTAACAAATAAATAAATACTACTAGGAGGGGAGGACTCAGCATAAAACGCTGGGAGGGGGAGGGGGGCCCAATTTGAAAATTTTGGAGGGAAGAGAAAGTGGAAACCAAAAAAATCGTTCTCAAATTATAGGTTGGATCCTAAAAAAGCATCAAATCAAATTTTAAAGCAACCCGTGTAAGCGAGGGGAGTTTGTGGAACGGTTTTGAGAGATGGAAGAGATACAGACCAAAACAAAAGAGCCTATGTTTAAATTGCACCCTAAATGAGATACATACTAAATTTGATAGAAATCCATTTACCCGTACAAACAGACAAAAAGAGGACAAATGTTCGAGTGGAATAGCAAGGCTGAGCATGCTCCGTACTTAATCCGATTTCGACAACTTAAGAAAAGAGAAATTAAGTTTTATATTTCTGAAAATTAAAAATTTATACTGATTCAGCAGGTGATAAAATTTCAAAATAACTTTACAAGCCTTTCGCTTTTCATGACATGAAAAAAAAAAAAGAAGAAGAAAATGGCGTTACAAGGAAAGTAGGTTCTGTGTTCTTTTAAGAATTTGTTATTTCTTTTTACTTCCCAAAAACTGTGAATCTTCAGGAGGGGTCCTTTACATTAGTTCTGATCTGGATGTTGGCAGTCACGTGATAGGCGCAAAGAAAACGCGTAATAAATAATCCATGCTTGCTCTGTAAATGAAGAACTGTGAGAGCTGGTTTGCTAGTTGTCAAATCTCCTCTCGGAATTTAAATTCGGATTCAAGAAGAATTCAGTTTAAACTCTATACGAAGAAAGAGCTTAGCGTATAGAAAGGTCTGGAATAGAGACTTGACACTTGGTGTAGCGATAGACCACCCTTAATGTAGTTGCATTTGAAATAATTTTAAGTTAAGATATTGGTAGGTTTTTTTTTTGTTTTTTTGTTTTTTCTTGACTTACAGATGCCTTTCAGTTTTGTATACCGTACAGTCTAACAGATGGATGTTGACGATCTCGTTTGCGTGAGAATTACGGAAACACGAGATCTGGCCATTAGCCTCTTCAGCAGGTCTCAAGGAATTTAATATTTTGAATGTCTGTCACAAGGAAAATGCTACCTAATGAATTTATTGTTTGTTTATTGACTGCAGTCAATTTATGAAAACTATTTTAAAATATAGTAAAAGTCTCATGCATTTCCCCGTATTATAATTCATTTAAATATTTCAATTTACTTCGCCATTTTGTGAGAAGACATGGATAGAGGCTATTCTCGCGTAAATTACGTGAAATCACGAAAATACGAGATCGTCAAGATCCGTCTGTTGGACTATAGTTAATATTTTTACACACTATAGTTAGAATAACATTTACTCATTACAAAAAGTTATTCATTCACTTAGGTCTTAGGGGATTCACTCCTATTAAATATTTTAATAAATATTTATAGGACTTTATATAGAAACCTCTAAAATTTAGCAATCACGTTGGCAGATGATATGCGTTAAAATTTAGAATTTAAAGATTACAGTACAGATATCAATACGATAGACGATGCGCTCAAAATTATTTTAATTATTAAACTTTTAAACTTTTTATTTTTATTAATAAAATTTTAATCTTTTTAAACTAACGTTTTTTTTTTTTTGAATTAATAATTATTTAGCATATCTTCGTAAGGAAAGAGAAGTTTAAAAAAATTTCAAATATAGGCTACATAAACATATATAAATAATTGTATATATTTTCTCCAGCATTTTACGGAACTTTCGTGTTTAAATTATCGGAATCTGAATATATAAAAATGAATGTTTGTTTGTTTGTTTGTCCCGTATGCAGCCCTATACCATACATAATGCATACGTACATAATATATAGATAATATACGTATTATGTATATTATCTCATGAATGTCAGATTGCGATGAAACATTGGTGAGTTGTTGTGCACACGCCCGCGAAGGTTTCTGAATTAGTAGAACCATTTTACAATATCTGGTGCGCGAGGCATTTCAACAAATGAGTGTATTTCCGGTTTCAACGTTTGCAGTTTCCGGTGCGACTCGCATTTGCAATGACCATCAACAAAGAACAGGGACAACACATGGACAGCTGTATGTGGCCTGCTCAAGCGTCGGAAAACCTTCTAATTTATTCGTGTATGCACCAGACGGAAAAATAAAAAAAATATTGTGTATCCAAAAGCACTTCAATAATCAGAATTAAAACACAAACACTTTCTTTGAGTGGCATTACAACGCATTCCGGGTACAGGCAGTATTTTTATAAATTTGACATTTAACTTCCAACTTTCGAATAAACAGAAGTTATTCGAAATGGACTGTTTATTAATTGGTTAAATTTTTAAAGTTAACAGGAAGAATTTTTTAAATATTGTACAAATATAATTCTTTGTATCAAACTTATAAATTCTGGAGTTTTTAGTGTTAATTCTTTTAGGCAATTAGTTAATTGCATTGATAATTATTTTATTTAATTGCAATTTAATTCATGTAAATTTTGAAAATAATAACCTAAATTAATTTTAATCTTAACTTTACTTTTACAAGTCAACTTAAAAAAATCCAACAGAAATCGCTAATTTCGTCAGAAATATCCCACCCAAAACACTTCGTGTAAAATAAGTTGCCAAGACTCACATGCTCATAATGCTTTCACTGTTAAAAAGATATGAGATCTCATGTAAAGCCAAGCCCCTAACTCAACGAGGCCTAACTCTACAAGCCCTAACTCTAAAAACCCTATATCTTGGTCAAAAAGTATGCCTTGGCCGTTTCGTGGCTGTCACACAGACAATCCCATGGAGTTATGTAAAGGATATGGAGTATGCCACGGTATACTTTTTGACCAAGATAGTAGGGTTTTTAGAGTTAGGCATGTATAGTGAGGGGCTTGGCACTATATGAAATCTGATAACTTTTTAACAGTGAAAGCGTTATGAGCATCTTGGCAACGTATTTTACATGAAATGTTTTGGATGAGATGAAATAGTTCCATGAAACGGCCAAGCCATGCTTTTTAACCAAGATATAGGGTTTTTAGAGTTAGGGCTTGTAGAGTTAGGCCTCGTAGAGTTAGGGGCTTGGCTCTACATGAGATCTCATATCTTTTTAACAGTGAAAGCATTGTGAGCATGTGAGTCTTGGCAACTTATTGTACACGAAGTGTTTTGGGTGGGATTTCCTTTCTTTTTGTAGGATGAGATCTGATAACTTTTTAACAGTGAAAGCGTTATAAGCATGCGAGGCTTGGCAACCCTTTATTTTACATGAAATATTTTGGGTGGGATTTCATTTCTTTTTGTAAGATGAGATCTGATAACTTTTTAACAGTGAAAGCGTTATGAGCAGGTGAGTCTTGGCAACTTATTTTACATGAAATGTTTTGGGTGGGATTATCTATTACAACTAAATTTAGTTTTAAGATTATTTAGAAAATGGATTTTTTTTCAATACCCTACTTTTCTGTTTTTCTATTGGTCAACTTGTATATACAAGCTGTTTGCACTTTTGTAAGAAATCACATTATTACACAGCATTATTTAGGCCGAAGCACTGAGGGTACGACGTATTTCAGATCTTAATAAAATCCAAAGTATAAAAGCTAGATAAATGAAACTTAGCGTATTTCATTAGTATGGTAACTGCATCTTATCCTGAAAATTTGAGCTCTCTAGTATTATCCAGGCCGAAGCTATGAGGGTTCGATAATACTTAACCAGACCCCCCCCTTTATGAGGGGTTGGAATGTGAAAGTTACGGATTTCTTAATTTTTTTGTTGTTTGTGTGCTAATCTAACCTGCTTACCAAATTTCAGCTTTCTAGGACTTCAGGAAGTACCCTAGAGGTTTTGATGATCATGAGTCAGTCAGTCAGTCAGTCAGTGAGTGAGTGACGGAATCGACGTATTTTAGATATTAATAAAATCCAAAGTATAAAAGCTAAATAAATGAAACTTAGCGTATTTCAATAGTCTGGTAACTGCATCATATCCTGAAAATTTGAGCTCTCTAGTATTATCCAGGTCGAAGCTATGAGGGTTCGATAATACATAACCAGACCCCCCCCCCCTTTATGAGGGGTTGGAATGTGAAAGTTACGGATTTCTTAATTTTTTTGTTGTTTGTGTGCTAATCCTAACCTGCATACCAAATTTCAGCTTTCTAGGACTTCAGGAAGTACCCTAGAGGTTTTGATGATCATGAGTCAGTCAGTCAGTCAGTCAGTGAGTGAGTGACGGAATCGACGTATTTTAGATATTAATAAAATCCAAAGTGTAAAAGCTAAATAAATGAAACTTAGCGTATTTCAATAGTCTGGTAACTGCATCATATCCTGAAAATTTGAGCTCTCTAGTATTATCTAGGCCGAAGCTATGAGGGTTCGAAAATACGACGAAACACTTCCAGAAAAGGTACGTAGTGCCCTTCCTGCCTTCGGCTCGTCTTGGCGGGGGCACTGCCGTGCCCCCAGATATTCCAAAATCCAACCTTCAATTTCTCTTGAAGCCAAATTCTCTCGTATTGACAGTAATGCGCCATTGCAGAGACGCCATTTCTGTGTTTTACGACATGATTTCCAGGCGAACTTAAGTGATCAGATATTGCCAAATAAGGAGGTTTTTCTCAATTGAAATCTACTTTAATGGTCTATTAAAAAAATGTCTTGAGAGGACAGGAGGACATTTCAGAGGAAGAAAGCCAGCATTACTATGTCGTTAGGGTGGAGGAAGAGAGCAGAATGGTAATACACGAATCGTAACACTGAGTCAATATACTATGCTCGTGTATCTTGAGTGGTATCCGTGTCGTTGCTTGATGACAAGATAAGCTGGAGTTGATTATTCTCCAGTTCTTCTTCTTCCAGATAGGACCCTAGGTATTTACCCTCTTTCATTAGAACCCCTTTGAGAGGCGGGAGATTAAAGAGCGGGAGTCGAATTAAGAATGCTTTTGAGCAGGCAGATACAAGCAAACGCGAGGCCTAATTGGAATCCTTTCCTTTCCCACTAATAGTGCTAAACAAAATGAGATTTACTGTCATTTTCGGACTCGAAAAGAGAAACGAATGTTGCGAAAATTCGTATTTTCATTAAAAACTCTATATGCAAATGTTTTGATCGATTACAATAATATTTCGTAAAGGTGGGAATGTGAAATGGACTAAATGAAAAATTAAATAAGGATGGCACATTAAGATATATTTTATTCTTTAAAAATTCTTCATTTCTCAATCTATGAATTCTTTCAGTCCATTCAAACACCTTACTTCCTAGATTGCTCATTAGATCTTGACAGCTTTTCGTTCCGCGAATTCTTCTAAAATCTCTATTGGAAATTTAGATGTTTTGATATCAATGTCAAAAATTAAATCTGTCTTGTATCACTGTTGACCTCAAGTACGTTTTTAGTTTAGTAAAACTCAGCTTCCCTGCGGCAACAGTCACTGGAATTGCCAGTTACAAACGAAGAGCGATGAAAAAAGTTTGGAACTGTCGTTTGGAACGATGGAAAAGTTTGGAGAGAACTGAGAATTCTCCTCGTTCTCAGCAAAAAAATGTAGAATTTTCAAAGACTTTTCACAGTATGAAACAGAAAAAAAATTGGCTTTAATGCTTTCATTTTTGTCTCTGGGATTCCACGATCTACATTCGCTGTAAATGAAATGAAAAGGTTCGTCTTTGTGGATCAGCCTATGATCTGTCAGCGCAATTTCCAAAACTGCAGCAAAACTTCTTTTTCAATTTCTTGAAATTTTTCCCCAAAAGCCAAATGGTTTTCCACTTGTTCAAAACGCGACACTTTAGATTTATCCAGAACTTCATTGACATTATATTCTGAATATTTCCTTTGGGTCAATAAAGAGTTCATCAATGACTTCGTAACAAACTGCTTCAATCTTTGCCATAACCTTCTGGTATTATCTCCGATTCGTGCGCGAGACTCTTTGCATTAACTGAGACTTGTTCAAAACCAATTTTTCTGTGAATTTATCAGCTAATATAAATGTTTTTTCGAAGGAAGAAACAGTCATAGTAAAAGTCTACCATTTCGCTTTGAAGATTTACTAACAAAATTAATAAGAATATCTCGTAATATCTTGGTCGGACCTGCCGAGTTTTCTCCGAGCAAGGCGAGAGATTAGCCAGTCAAGGATAAAGAGAAGTGAATTACCATTACAGTCGAACTCCTGAAAAGAAAACCTCGAAGGACTCTTCCATAGTCTTGAGAGCAAAATATTTTGCATTTAAGTTGTAAATTTAAAGCATGATATTTTTTAATAATACTTTTACCAAGTCTAATCCACCTTGAGAAACGTGGATCCCCAAGAGTGAGGAGCCTGATTGGGAGAATTGGTCCAATCCAAATAAGACCGATCCTTTCCTCGATGTGATTCTCTTCCTCGATACCAATAGTATCTTTTCATACCTGGAAAACGAATTTTGGTTGATGGCTTCGCCCCCAATTCACATTTCTCGGAAACAAAAAAGTTTTGAATACGATACAATATAATCAGAACAACTCAAAACTATTTACTGCAGGAAGCTGAAACTTAAAAGTGGGATTTAGTTCTTAAAAGCAAGATGCCGATTGATTTTGGCACAAATCGGACTTAAATCCTTAAGGATCTAGGAGCCCAAAACTGCAAATATACATTTCCATTCATTATCTGATTAGATTAAATCTTCAAGTACTTATTTTAAATCGCCTAAATCTAAGTAATTTAATCAAATCAAAGCACGAGCAAATTTAAATTAACTTTAATGCGTTGTTTGCCAACGTTAAGACTCAACAGTCTTGCTATGCACAAAAGACGCTATCTATTGATGAAATGCAGGAATCGAGACTGCTTCTATTGGGTGAGTGCAAAAGTTCTATCCGTCTTTGGATATGAAAATTTGCAATGGAATTGCCCTCACACATGACATTGTAATGATGCAAATCGTCTGCCAATCAAACGTGTGGATGCCTCACATATAAACGCATCGTGTCTCACAAAGTTAATCATCTCAAAAAAAATATCAGAGGGTGTAACATGGAACGCGAGAAGGAGCATATAAGACATTGTTTCTTATACGAGTTCTATAAAAAGAGTACGGCAGCCGCAGCATGTCGCAATGTTTGTCAAGTTTATGGGGAGGATGCAATAGACGAAAGCACATGTCGTCGATGGTTTCGTAAATTTAGGGAGGGAGACAGAAGCTGCCAAGATCAGGCTAGGAGTGAACGGCCATCACACGTTGGAGAGGACAATATTGACCAATCCCTAAGGAACAGTCCGAACCCAACCGTGCAAGAATTAGCGGAGACCTTCAACGTACACCGGACAACGGTCGAGAGACGGCTGGGTAAGTTCGGTTTTACGAGAAAGTTGGATGGTTGGGTTCCACATAACCTGACAGCTAACCGAATCGCCATCTGTGTTTCCTTGCTTTCCCGGTACAAAAAAATCACCCATTCTTGACACGAATTGTGACAGGAGATGAGAAGTGGGTTATGTACCGTAACGTAAAGCGTCGTAGGACTGTGTGTCGCCCTTCTGATCCGCCTGCATCGACTTCGAAAGCTGAACTTCATCCCAAGTGTGGGATTATTGAGTGTGTGGTGGGATGTGCAGGGAATAATTCACTGGGAGGCAAATTTCTGAATTCCAATGGTAAGTCCTTAATTTTAAAAAAAAATCATCACCTCTAATTATTATGTCAAACATTTTAAGTCCATAGAGCTCTGAACTAGAGACGTCTATAAATTTATAATTATTAATAAATAAGGTTATGTATTAAAAGCCTTAGAAGTTACCACAATTCTAAATTTCTTTTTGCCGAAAATCTCTGTTTTGTTTTTTTTTTACATATTTCGTTTTATTTCATTCACGTTTCTACAACATAAATGTCTGTTTTTAGTAATTTAGTCTGTTTTAAAAGTGTTTTTTTAAAAATAATAAAATATACGTCTAATATTACTTAATTTAAAAAGAAATCTTAAAAAGCAGTTTATTAGAAGTTTATTAAAATTCATTGAATTTTTAGATTTAAGCATTTAGATGGCCTAAGTTCGAAGCTTACGTAAATCGCTTGAAACAAATGTTTTTGAGTTTTCTATCTTTTGTTTATTCTATTTTTTGCTTTGTATCGATGTCATTTTTAATCAGTATTTTTATTTTCATAATTAAAATTCGTTTGTTTTAAAGGAACTAATTGCTTTAAAAGAAACCTGACGTGATTAGCAATTTTTATTGCAACTGGTGGTAAAGTGAATTCTCAGGACGTGTCTACATGGAATAAAGGTCACTTTGCTTCTGAAATATCTGCCGCTACTGTATCGCAAAATAATTTTTTAGTTCATCTGAACATTATAATCTCTGGAAAACAAGTAAATTAACTTATTACTTTATAATTAGATTTCTCGATGCTCTTCTATGATCGCACCTTACTTAGGATCAAAACATTTTTTTTTTTTTCAATTTTCTCTTTTTTCTTTTATTTACTTTTTTCTTTCTGTCGATGACATTTTGAAAGAGAATTTCTACATTGATTATAAAATTCTTTAAAATAAAATCACTGCTTAAAAGTAAATCCAAAGCTTAGAATAAATCTGATGTTAAACTAGAGTTGCTTGAATTTTTAATGACCTATCTAAAAGGAAGAAAAACTACTTTGTTCATCACGTCTTTGTACATGGAAGTGTATCGGAAGAAATAATTCTGTATCATGAAAGCTAAAATCAGAGAATTTCCAATAATTTGTTAGTTTAAAACAGAGAAATTGCCATTTCCACTGCACTTCTTTGAAAGTACTTTCTCAGCCTTTCTCTCCGTTTGTCGTTACTTCTGTGGGTTAGTACAATAGACCTGCGGTTGCAGTGCTTGGTTTCCCTGCCACCCATATAACATATAACATATGACTTAATAAGAATAGAAAACAGCTGTTTTTATTTTAAATACCCAATTATTGGGTGAGTGCAAAAGTTCTATCCGTCTTTGGATATGAAAATTTGCAATGGAATTGCCCTCACACATGACATTGTAATGATGCAAATCGTCTGCCAATCAAACGTGTGGATGCCTCATATATAAATGCATCGTGTCTCACAAAGTTAATCATCTCAATAAAAATATCAGAGGGTGTAACATGGAACGCGAAAAGGAGCATAAAAGACATTGTTTCTTATACGAGTTCGATAAAAAGAGTACGGCAGCCGCAGCATGTCGCAATGTTCGTCAAGTTTATGGGAAGGATGCAGTAGACGAAAGCACATGTCGTCGATGGTTTCGTAAATTTAGGGAAGAAGACAGAAGCTGCCAAATCAGGCTAGGAGTGGACGGCCATCACACGTTGGAGTGGACGATATTGACCAAACCATACGGAACAGCCCGAACCCAACTGTGCAAGAATTAGCGGAGACCTTCAAAGTACACCGGACAACGGTCGAGAGACGGCTGGGTAAGTTGGATCGTTGGGTTCCACATAACCTGACAGCTAAGCAACAGAATGACCGAATCGCCACCTGTGTTTTCTTGCTTTCCTGGTACAAAAATGACCCATTCTTGACACGAATTGTGACAGAACATGAGCAGTGTGTTATGTACTGTAACGTAAAGCGTCATAGGACTGTGTGTTGCCCTTCTGATCTGCCTGCATCGACTTCGAAAGCTGAACTTCATCCCAAGAAGGTGTTATTGAGTGTGTGGTGGGATGTGCAGGGAATAATTCACTGGGAGGTCCTGCCACTCTACGAAACCATCAATGCTGCCTTCTACTGTCTACAGTTAGACAGGCTGCATTCAAATTTGGTAGCAAAGTGGCCAGGTCTCATCAATCGTCGCGGGGTTATCCTTCATCACGATAACGCCAGGCCACATGCTGCTGTCATCACTCGCCAAAAGTTACTGGGCTTTGGTTGGGAGGTTTACCCTACCCTCCCTATTCTCCTGACTTGGCGCCAACAGACTATCACCTATTTCGTGCGTTGAACAATTCCTTCAGTCAGAAAATCTTTGATGATCTTGATGCTGTGAAAACTGCCATCCAAAACTCATTTGACTCAAAACCGCCTGAATTTTACCGCCGTGGGATTCATCTCCTACCAGAAAGATGGCAAGAGGTCCTAGATAGCAATGGGGATTATGCACAATAATAGGTGCTGTTCATTTTGCGTTTATTTGCTCTTCTTTATGGGTAATAAAAACGGATAGAACTTTTGCACTCACCCAATACATTGGCGAGAGCAAACAAAAATTAAGAAATCGGATATATCAGCTTAATGATGCTTGTAGGAATTTTAATGTTGATTTCTCCTTAGTCTCAGCTTACACTTTAGAAAATAATCATTAATAATCCCTCTTTTTAATGAAGCTAAAATCATAAAAATTTATCACAACAGTTTTAAAAGAAAATGTATTAAGAGCATCTGGATCCATGTTTCAAATTCTTACAATAACGAACTATCTAATCAAATGATGAAGCATTATTTTTCTTTCTTAAAGAATTCAAATAGAAGAAAGAGAAAAATTAATAAAAGTTATGATTTTATTTTGTTCCCTCTGTTTATCCTTATAGTTGCCTTGATCTCCAACAGATGGCGCTATTCGGACATAGTTTTGTTTACTTTTTCTTTCGCCAATCACACACGACGTGTCGTTTATTGGCTATTGGTTTAACCATTGCACGAGTAGATAGATTCCTTTCCTTCATTTCTTACATAAACCTTTCATCTCCACTATTTTCTTAACGCTGAAGATAACCTGCAGCCGTAGCGGGTTGAAACCGTCCTTGTTAAGTATTTTGTTATTATTTTTTTATTTTTAAATATGAATTAATACTTTTTGAATTTTAATTATGTGTGCAAAAGTTTTTATTATTGTCCACGTTTACAAAAGATTCTTTCAACCCGCACACGTTAAAAAATAATATAAATTTTTACTATTATATATAATTTTCCATAGGAGTAAGACGAAGAAATTTTCAAAACATAGAACATATTGTGTTGTCTTTTCATAAATATGTCTGCTAGGATTCAAGAAAATCATTCGATTGTTCAAATTATTATGGACTGAATAAATGGATATATAGCTTTTATGAATCTAACTTTCTTTAAGAAATAGGAACTAATACTGAAAGAAATTTTTACTAATAAATTAAAATTGAAGTAAAACTCTATAGGCCTCTATGGCCTTGGGTTCGCGGAAGTTGGTCAGCGTTTCCTCACCAAGGTATTAACTTAAGATCGGATGCCAGATGCCTTCATTTGTTCCTCGGGTAAAAAAACCCGTTACCCATTCTACAAAGGATTGAGTAGACCCTTCGAGGGAATCAGCGCGGGGGAAAAAATCCCCGCTATCCGCCGGGAAATGAACTCGACTACTACAGCCCGCAGTCAAGAGCTTTACCACTTGGCTACCGGGCCCAGATTTCTAATACAAGAGTTAGGTCACTTCTTCCTCTTAAATACACATACTAAGTTTCAAGAAGATCCATCCAGAAGTTGTTGGGAGCATGCACACACAATGACAGGTTTCTTAACAATTGGCTGCTGCCATTGTAAGGATTGGCGATTCTTAGGTGCCACTACAATTTACTCTTTTATTACATATGGTAATTATATACATATGGTAAAATAACAAGTCAATACATGTCCTATTGCAACCTTAACCTCATCAACTCACTCAAAACAACTATCACGGCTCCGTGTAGGCGGCATCTCTGGTTAAATGCTGCGTTAAGCGTCTCCTCGATACTAGATTTTGAGTAGTTTTAGTCTTCTGATAAGATCAGCAGATTTACATTCCCGTTTTGTCTGTCACGTAGATTAGAATCGTTAAAATCTCATTAAAATTTCATTAAATTATCATTAAGCACAACAATCGCAACAACTGCGTCTTTTACATTCGCAACAATCACATTTATAAAGCAGCTCTACAACAATCGCAACAATCACAGTAAACACAACAATTGCGCACTTTGCATTCGCAACAATCACATTTATAATAATAAGGAATTTAAAGCAATATCAATGATATTTTCTTATCAGAGGACGTTGCAAAGCATTGTGATTGGTTTTCTAATCACTTTCCCTCCCTTGTTTATATTTTATGGATCGTCAATGATATGATAAGGAAATCAAAATAAAATGTAAATAGAATAGAATATAGGATGTATTTTTACACATATATAAAAGAAAAATTGATTTATTTTTTTTCTGGCCCTATCTCCTCCGAAACCATAAAACACAGAAATACAAATAAGATGACAAATGTTAGATGTAGTATTGAGGATGCTCACATTTTCATCTAAATGGGTCAACCGGATGTCACGTGACTTTCGATCAAACCCGAGTTCCTGAGACGCGTCGCGGGTTGTGAGAAAGTGGTCGCTGTCATTTGAGAAGAGAAAATTATCTCAGAATCCAAGATCACGTGATCTCAGGTTTGCTAGTTTATTAATACAAATAAACGTAAATTCTCAGAATTTAGCAAAATTCGTGTATGTGATCAAGGATCTTCTATTTTTTCAAATCCTGAATTCTAAAAATCAATAATCAACAAATTTAGAGAATCTAGTAATTTATAAGGCTCTGGTACATCACTCATTATTAGGAGAAGGAAAAAGAAAACACAAAAGTTCAGTGCCAACAACTGGTTACGACAGTTCAAGATGTCTACTGAGATGCCGCACATAATACAAGTTCTCATTGCAAGCGCCGCGGCAGCCTACTGGTTCAATGGCGTTTGCCTAGATACAACACTGCGCCTTGTAATCGGCCGTTTACTACTGATGCCTTCTACACGGACCCGTGTAGTCAGTAATGAACGTATTAAGCTTTTTAATCTTCAGCTTTCCCTAAGAAAATATGCTCAAAAATACTAAATAAATAAATAAAAACCTGTATCATTTTAAGGGAGGTAGGTTTTTTTTTTCTTTAAAATCTTGTGAAGCTTTTTTTTTTATATATTTTATTTGTTATTAGAGGATTTTTTTTTGTTTTCTTTCAAAACCCATTAAATCATAAAGTCTTCGACTTTCTTAGACGATCCTAAATAAAACAACAAAGAAAACAACTGTGTTTTTCTTCGAAGATAAAGAAACAAAATAAATGAAGATTACTTCCGTTCCTTCAGATAAAAGAAATGTTTTTCAACGGCAACATATTACGTTCCTGTAATTTATTATGATTCTTGTAGACAGGCATGTATTCATCGATCTGGGATGGGGGAGGCGGAGTCGCAATTTTTTTTTTTTAATATTTTATTTGTTTGCTATCATTTAGGGAATCCTAAAATATGGAATGTATCTCAGTGATTTTTTCCCCCTTTTCAACGTGTAAGTTTCGATCTTTCCTTTGATATAAGGACTTTTTTTTTTAATAGGAAGCTTGTCGGAAGGAAATATAAGACAATGTTTATATCTGAATTATATATTTCATTGTAAAAGGTAATGTAACATGGAAAAACCATAAAAGCAAAAACCTAACTTTTCAGGAAATGGTTTTCACGAAGTTTAATTGATACTAATTCAGAGAAAATATTACAACAATCGCAAGAGAAGAAATAACTGAGCCAGGAGTCAGGGTATATATAGACTTTTCTTTCGGGTTGGGCCAAGTTACGGTGTTAATGGATTGATTGTATAAACAGGATATTTTGATCCTGATGCAGGGATAATCGATGGATAATCTCGGAAACAAAATAGGTCTGTACGCTGCCATTTTTTCGTTTTGACATTACCTGTTTTGACATTACCTACCAACTACTCAAGTTCAGAGTTCCTGCTGGTTCACTTCCAATAACATGTAGTGTAATCAAAACACAAACTAAAATTACTATTCAACTAATTTATTATATCACAAAACATCACAAACTTCTCTTCACAAACCCCTCTGTAATCAACAATATTTCAAAGGACTTAGAAGTAAATGTCCAAATTTAAACTGTGAGGTCCATCTTTAATTTTTATGAAGTCCCATATTTTATTTTAAACAAAGTATTCCACGTTTAATATTATTGTTGTATAAAATTCATATTCGTGTTTTGTTCTTTTAGTTGGGGAAAAGATTAAGATGGTTTCTTTTCCCATTTTGTTTATATGTTTTATATAAAACCTGAAGAAGTAGGTCGATGAGAGCTTTGAAATATTGCTGATTACAGAGAGGTTTGTGAAGTGAAGTTTGTGATGTTTTGTAACATGTAGTGTAATTCGTAGTCGTCGTATCCTAGAAAAACAGCACCACAATTGTGAGAACAACAATAACTAATACCAAATACCACAAATGCCAATATGCGACACAAAGCGATTAACAATTGTTAACTTGAGAGACAATTTGATAGCAGCGAACCTAGTGGCAAGTCCTAGTAACATCAAAGTTAAATCCATATGCATGCTGATAAACATTACATAAAGAAGATAATATTTATAAATATTGACCTAGACAGAACAAGAGGAATAGGAATTTAGTAAATGAATAAAAATACGAAATATAAATATAATATTTCGAGGTATAATATTAATATTTTATAAAAATAAAAAAAAAAATAATTTTCTACACAATCTTGTCTAAGCCGTTTCGTGAAAAGATAATTAAATCCAAAATTACTTTTAAGATCGGTCAGCAATAAGAATAAGGATAAGGATAAAGATATATAGAGGGTCGGCACTGCCGTTTGGTCACTCAGACCACATATTTCGGTCCATTGTGTCCCCTCATAAAACATTGAAGACGTCAATGATTATTCTTCCACATAAGGTTGAGTTTCTGTGGTCATAAAGAATAAAATGACCTTAATATTAAAAGTGGAGATGTTTCAGTGGTAAGACGAAATCTACCAAAGATCTCCCGTCTGTTTCTAGCTAAAAGCTGGACAGAAGTATAGAATGTGTTCAGGAGTTTCCTGATCCATTCCACATTTCCTCTGGAGGTTTCGGTGTATACCGTCCCTCAGAAGTTTCGTGGAAGCTAGCTTCCTCGTTAGTGCCCTAGATAGGGATGTCTTTGGAGGTCTCTTCTTCAGAGTCCTCCATTGTTACTGGGAAAGCAAACAGTCACCCTGCGGAGAGCCCCCATGCGAAGGGAAGGCCATTTTTTTATTTACTCCAGGATTCGGCCTGGTTTCCTAGAGGCACCGTTGAAGACATTATAACCCCAGTGCTATCCATCCATCGGCACGGTCCGCTTACCACCTTAGATTGGGGGTGAGTCTGGTTCGGGGTGCAGAGCACTGCTTCGCCTCACAGAGTGTCCTCGGACCCCGCGGAGACGAAGATTTCCACTATCCACCACCCGTGGACCCGCCAGGTTGCTGACATCCCGAAGCTCCCGGGTACAGTCCAATGACTATCGCCCGGCCTGGAATAAGAATAAGACGGAAATATATATTTTATTTCATTATTTTTTATTTTTTTAAATGTTAACCAGTCCTATTAGGTGTAATTATAAAATTACTCTTGTATTGTAGGTGCTGGACATTTAATGTGTCCATGAAGATTAATTTAATTAATTTAGATTAAATTAGAAATAATGTTATTATGTATAACATCAGGAATTGATTGATTTTTTATTATTTAATACTATTGCTATCATAGTTTTCCCAGTTCAACTGACGAAAAAGTTTTGAAAAAGTAGATTCATTTGTCCTTACCATTTCTTGTCACGAGGAAATCGACGAAAAGTCCTGGAGTTCTTCTGAATCTCGTAATTATTGCAGCCAAAAACAGTACAAACTCTACCAGCCATACTGAGATCAGCAGATACGAGATTTCGTTCATTCAGGACTTGCCGCTAGGATCGCTGCGCGTTTTTGTCCTGTTAATCGCTCACTGTCGCGGATTGTCATTTATGGTATTTGCTAATACTAGCAATGAACAAAAAAAACAAAAAAATATAGCGATAGCATTAATTGTTAAAAAGAGAAAGACGAGCGCCGCAGCCACAAGAATACCAATGGCTCAGTACATCGTCTGCTTGTTTTTTAAAAAAAAGAGAAAAAAAAAATGCACATCCGCTTTATTTCTGCCGAGCAATCATTCTGTAACTAAGTCTCAGCGCTGTTTTAGCTGTTTTGAATCGAATTTTATCAATAAGTATTCCGGACTTCTTAAATGAGATTGTAAAAACTGGATTTTTATGAACTATTCAGATTTATTCTATAGCTTGCGAAAACTCCAGGCAATGGCCCGGAATAAAACACGACAGAGAAAACACGAAAGCAAATAGCGTCAGCAAAGAATAAGATAAGAGTGATTTCAGTTCATTCAATAAGTTTCAAAGCGCGTTTCTGGCAGTGAATCCATTTCAACAGTCAATCAGTTCAATTCAAGGAGAATTTTGTAAACAGATTCAGTCTTCTTTTGCCAACGGTAGTGTAAAGATTTTCTTAGCTGAAAGAAGTCGAAAATTTTTGTAATAACGGAACATTTCAAAATATTAGTTGAAAATGAAGAAATAAAATGATGCTCTTATTTAGAAAAAAAAAATGAAATTTCTAAAAATATTTAGAAAATAAAAAAAAAGAAAGAAAGCTTCTTCGACGAACTTAAAGCCTACTTTCTCTAAGATATTATATATTCATCTTTAACGTGTGGACTCACTATTTATTAAAAATTGAATGACAAAAAAAAAATCGCCCAAATTTAAAAAAAATTAAAAAAAAAGCATATTATTTGAAGCCAGGCTTATGGTTTGTGGTAATACGTTTTTTGTTATTTTTTAAATATGTGCTAAATTTTTTATTTATTACCTTGGCTTTTTTTTTTTTTTTTAAGTGTCATATGTTAAAATGCTTTTTGTTAAAATATATCTTTTTTTTTAAAGTTTGAAACCAACATAAATAAAAACTTCTACATTAATTTTCAAATTCTAATATCTGCTGAATATAAATAGTGTAAATGTTTCATTTTCTAAAAAAAAAATAAATAAATAATTAATTCCGCTTTATTTATTTCAATTATCTAAAGTCGATTAATCTTGATCAGATCAAAACTCGTGATAAGCTTAAAGGATTAACATCCGTTATATAATATGTTGACAGAAATCCATTGTTTAAGGTTCTGATGATTTTCAATTGACATTTTTGAGCTATAGAAAGCACAAAAAAAAGATGAAAATCTTAGGTTATCGATTACTACTTCCATGTATGCGCAGCGACCTCTATTGCAAAGCATCGTAACTATTTTCTACATTTCTGCAAAATAGAAGAGAACAAGATTTTCGATATATTTTTTTTTAATTCTTTGCATCTTTAATGTATCTACGTCAGATTGTTTTGTAAAGGTAATCCATATCCAAAAGTGGTTTCGGACAAGGAAAAGAAAATGCCCGGGCGCAAAAAAAACAAACTGCAGTCGCATCGTTTTTCACTCATTGACAATATTCACTTCACCCTCAAATGGGACATATTTGTAGCAATAGCCGATCTTCCTGGTAATTCAGAAATACATATTCCATCACCCTGACTCTTAAAATAGTGGAAAACGTTCCAAATTATAACTCTAGCTTAACTTCACAGACATTTCAGTAACTTGCTGTTATGACGGCGCCATATTGCTTCTGCAACAACGAGTTCCAGGATCAACTAAGTGATCCCTTTTTCCCCATATTTGGTGATTCTTCTTTCTCTATCCGAACTTTTAATTTTTCCACATTGACTCACTTGGAAAAGCTTTTAAATTATTATAAAAGTTAGATCGTCTCTTAGTTCTTCAATTGCAAGAAGATTTATCCAGAGGATGAAAAGTTAATAGGGACAAAATTTGCTCCCAGATTGACTGATTTAATGAACCTCATTTTTCTAACATTTATGTCCGATGACGGCGATTGTTTTGTATCTTATTTCGACTTCAGCGAATTTCACGGCAAAGGATTGTGGGAATATAGTAATAGATAATATACAAAACGAGTCTTTTATGAAATTGATTCTTTAAAACTACCCCATAAATTTAAAATAAAGACAAAATAGACAAAATAAAAGAAGATGTAAAATTTTGACTGTATTACAAATGGTAATTCTTTTTCTTAACACTTTGTTTTTCAGAAGGGAAATTTTTTTGGAACGTGAAAGTCTGTGTGTGTGTGTGTTTATTGTTCCTCTTCCCAATTACTTCTGATCCACTGGATGGATCATCTTGGGGCTGTCCATAAACTACGTCACGCTAACTTTTGTTATTTTCGACCCCTCCCCCCTCCTTGTCACACTTTGTCACAATCTTACGAATCCATCCTCCCTAATATTATGCTACAACCCCCCCCCCTCCTAATTTACGTTAAAAACTAAAATGTTTTTAACTGTTTACATCATTTTCAAGCATAATTTTCGTTTGAACTTTAACGTTTAGATAATTGTGTTTGTTTTAATGAATTTCTTAGTAAGTAGTTTTTATTTCAAAAAATTGCGCTTAAATGAAATGTAATGTGACGTCATGTATTATCTGACCCCCCCCCCCCTTCCCTCTCCCTCGTCATACTTTGTCACGCTAAGCACAATCCCCGTACGTAGTTTATGATCAGCCCCAAATTCCATTTTTTAATAATACAATCTAACAAGAGTTAAAAATTTTTCGTGTGGGTTGTTTCTGAGAAAATTAGCGCTTAAATAGGATAATAATTCTTAAAGAAAAATATTAGAACCCAAACAATGGATGAATTTTAACAATACACATTCATCCAATAATTTGCCGCGATTAAAATTAGTTGGATTTAAGCAGCTTATGTAAGTACAGTATTTGCTGATTTCGTTGGTCAAAAAATAGAGAAATTGAAAATGCTCTTTGTATTGTACAAATGTTACAATTTACAAATATTTGGACAATTTGTCTTTTGTATTAATGGAAGAAGGCTCTAAGTTCTTTCAGATACCTCTGCTTTTATTTTCTTTTTTATTGCTAGATTTATTGACTGTACTATAAATGATAATTATTTTGTCTTAATATTATGTTTTAACAGATAATGTTTTTTTTTTTTTTTCATAAAAAGGAATATTGGTATTAGTTACATTTTTTTTTTAAATTACGAATTATCTCCTAAATACAAACAGTATTTAAATGGAGATTTTTCCGTCTGTAGCAATGCAAAATACAGAAAACAATAAAAAACAAAAAGGTTAAAGAAATAAATAAAATAAGTGAATATAATTTTGTGCTAAAGCGTAAATTTAAGGGCGACCCATAATAACAAAATTTTTAAAAATAATAAAAAAGAAATTACATTAACGAAAGGAAAAATAAAAAAAAAAAATTAGGAAAAAAATAAAAAGAACATTAGGAAAACTAGAAAAAAAAAAATTACTCGGGCACAGAGAAAAAAAATAGGTACAAAAATTTGAACCGACAACGTTTCAGTAAATGAGTCCGTGAACTTACCGATCACACTGTAGCTGACAACTGAAATGAGATGTCTGCAATCTGACATTTAAGCTAATAGCGGAAATTCAATGAAAACAATGCCAAGTATCTCGAACATTGGGGGGGAGGGGGGCTTGGCTCCTGAAAATACCCCATTCCTATAGAAGCCTCATTTGGGCCTCTGAACTATGGTGAAATCCGTTTGTCGGTCCGACCTTCCATTCGGGAGTTATTTCGGGGTGGACAGACACGGTCGGACAGGACAAACGCAATAGCTACCGATTTTGGTCGCTATAACAACTGCTCCCAAATGGGTCAGTAAAAACAAGGCCTGCACATAAATAAGCTTTAAATAACCTTTGAATTTATCATCAAAAAGAATGGGGAACGGCCGTTCCGGCATTATTTTCACCTATCTTCCTTAAACTTCTTTCCCTGTAGTCGTGCTAATTCCAGTCTGAAAGGGAATAACGGAGAATAGATTAGCCAATTTTATCTGCAAGAGGGATAATAGATTATCTGTGGGAGAGGTAATTGAGTCATTAGGAAATGCAGGCTGCGCCCTCTACTGAAGCAGATCGTAAATACTTTTTCGTCCTGACTTTCCTTAAGGTTAGAAGATACTTACTTTTCTTAAACTTTTCTTAAAACTTCCTTTTAATTTCTTTCTTCAATATATGATATATATTTTTAAAGTCGTTAAAAATACAAAGAAAAGAAAAGAAAGAAAAAATCTATATTTATGTTTAAATTCTAATAATTCACCAATATAAACAATCAAATTTTTTATTTTTCAAAAAAAAAAATAATAAAAAATAATCGCATTTACTTAAATAGTTAAATCGGACTATTTTTAATGATATCAAACCGCGCTCAATGGATTAGCAAAGATTTAATATTCCTTGATAAGGAGACATTAACAGAAGTAGGATCAAACAAAATAAATAAATAAAAAATAAAGCAAGAAAGAAAGCATAAGTAAAGACATGATTTATTTTACGGAAATAACGTTTTAATCAGGCGCCATATGAGATAATTAAGTTTGTTCTGGGCCTGGAGATTTTTATTACATTAATTTCCTATAAAGCTGTTGTTTTGAAATGATGATAAGCATTGCTATAGTTATTAAGGAAGTTGTAATTAGCTTACGTAATGAATGTCATTAAAAATACGCCGGTAGTTAAACAATGAATCTAAATGAAATTCTTTTATTTCGTAATTAGACTTGAACTAATTAATTATGTTGTAACAAAACGGAATTAAGACGGAATTTGAATAAAAAACAGTTAATTTATGAAGTCAATAATGTTGCATTTAAACGTTAAATCCTAATATAAGGAAATTAAAAATTGTATTGGAGTTTTATTGTTATATCCGAAAAACTTCCTATTTCGAGCAGTGTTTCTTAAATATAGTGGGGAAGGAGTTTTTTTTTCAATTTGTCAGCTTAGTCCAAAATCCAAAATAGAAAGAATTCAAACTCTGTCTGTTATTTTGACAGTTTTAAATATTTAATACATACTTATAGCTTAGTTTTCATTAAATGCCAGAGTTAACCTCGTACGACGTATGAGCAACTCTTTTAATCATTAGCTGAAACAAAGTTCAATGAGGTTTATATCCGGGGACTGTGCAGGCCACGGTAAAAATATTAATTCCTTCCACTGCTAATAAAGATCCAGGTACACTTTCTTCCTCTTGCGTAAAAATCAAAACTCTATAATACTATCTTGGCGTATTTTTTAATTGAAACCTAAAAATAAATTTCGTCAAAGCGTTACCTTTTCAAGATATAAAATAATTTTATCTTTTCGACTTTTCAGCTTCATTTTAGCCTGTTTTTCTAAGAAAGTGAGGTTTATCAGATTATTCAGTCCATATGTGTATGGCCACTACACTCTCCCAAATAACCTTGAACTGCTGGATGGGTCTTCTTCAAACTTAGTATGCACATTTAAAGACTTAGAGACAATTTCACTTCCAGCTTTTTAAAATATTATATATATTTTTTAAAATACTTCCTCCATGCTTCGTTAAATGACGACGTGTACCTTTATTTCCTTCAAAATATCTAACCGAGATGCTGAAGACATTAATATTAAAACGAGAAGGCAATTATAGTTCATACACGAAGAATCCCCAGTCCATTTTCATCATATCAGTGATTACCTCAATTATCTATTTCTACAATGCTGATTGGTTGAGGTGATCCTGTTACTTGGCCTGCACGATCCCCATATTTAGATCCTCTGAATTTTTATATTTGAGGCCTTGTGAAAAACATTTTTAGCTATAGTCCATTTACTGGAAATCTGAAGACACGTGATCTCAGTTAACCAATCATTGTCATTCCCTTTCTTCACTACTGTTATTGCTTGGTCGCGTCTGGAATGTCGATGTAAATTAAATAAAAGGAAAACATCAATCCTTAAATCTTCAAAAACATCTTTATAACTTCTCAATATTTCTATTCTCTCAACGAGAATTTTCTTCAGGAGAAAAATAATAATCTTTTTCAAAAAACAGAAATGAAATAAAATAATCATTCCAAAAGAATACAATAACGTTACAACATAAAATCTTTTCATTATTAATTAACAATGAAAGTAATCAAGTAAATGCAATCATATCTTCTTCTTCTTCCGAATTTGGCCAACTAGGGACCACGAAAAATAACCTCATGATTTTCTTCCTTCATTCAATCTCTTCCTCCAGTATTCTTTCATCCTTTCACTCTGTTGCTTTCGTCTTTCATCTGTCCAGATTCCTCCTGTTTTCCTTTTCTGCTTTGCTTGAAAACCAACAAAATTTTTAACTGTTGATCTGAGCATCCCCCTATTCTCCAATTTTTCCGCTGTTATTCCCATTTCTTCCATGTCGCTCTTTACCTCCTTCAACCAGGTTATATGTGTTTTGGGGTTTTTATCAAAGTAGTTAAAGAGTTGCTTTGACAATCTGTCATCATTCATTCTACTAAGGTGTCCGAAGAATGTTATTCTCCTCTTTCTCCTCTCTTTTCTCCTCTCCTTATAATCCTCTCTATTCTCTCGTATATTTCTCTGTTACTTTTGAGTTTCCATCTTCCATTTTCATAGTTTGGACCAAGAATTTTTCGGATTACTTTTCTTTCCTTCTTCTCAAGTTCATTTAGCTGGGTGACCGTATTCATTGTTAGGCATTCTGATGCATACAGACTCTCGGGTTTAATCACCGTTTCATAATGTTTTAGTTTTGTATTTATGGAGATAGATATTTTTATATAGACATTTTTTGTTAATTGGAATGCAAGTTCCATCTTTCTCGTTCTTGCTAAGTTAGCTTCTTTATCTAATGCGTTTGATTGGATTATTTCTCCCAGATATTTAAACTTGGTGACTTTCTTTATCTTACTATACTTTGTTTCTAAGTATTTGGGACCTTCTTTAACATTTGTCATATATTCTGTTTTCTCAAATGATATTAAGAGGCCAGTTTTTTCTGCTGTTTCTTTTAGAATATTTATCTGTTTTACTGCATCTTCGCAACTTTCTGCAAGGATTGCCAGATCATCCGCAAAAGCCAAACAATCAAATTCCAAACCGTCCTTCTTTCTTCCTATCCTAACTTTCTGTATACCTTCTATTTCCATTTTTTTTCTCCATTCTCTTATAACTTTTTCGAGTGTGCAATTAAAAAGCAATGGAGATAAACCATCACCCTGCCTCACTCCTGTCTTGATTTCAAACGGTTCTGAAATTTCTCCCATAAATTTAATTTTTGACCTAGTGTCTATTAGGGTTTGTTTTGTAATCGCTAGCGTTTTTTTGTCAGCTCCAAATTCTTCTAATGTATTGAACAACGTTTCCCTATCAATGGAATCATATGCCTTCTTGAAATCCACGAAGGTCATATGAATTTTTTTGTTTCTTGTTTTTCTGTAGTTGATTATTACTTTTAGATTCAAGATCTGTTCGGCGCATGATCTGCCTTTTCTGAATCCTGCTTGATACTCTCCTAGTTGTTGATCTAGTTGTTTTTCCAATCTGTTTTGTAGTGTTTTAGATAATATTTTATATGTTACTGGAAGCAGTGAGATGCCTCTGTAATTGTTAGCATCAGTTCGGTCTCCCTTTTTGTGGATCGGATGTATTAGAGCAGTTTTCCACTCTTCGGATATTTTCTCTGTCTTCCATATGTTCTGGAAGACATTGTGTAGCTTTTGAACCGTATTCACATCTACATGTTTCCACATTTCTGCTACCATTGAATCTTCCCCCGGTGCTTTGTCATTTTTCAGATCTTTTATGATTTGTTTGATCTCGGTCACATGTGGGGGATCTGAATCCTTGAAAATGTATACTGCGGTAATTTTTTCAAATTTTTCTTTAGGTTCTTCACAATTCAGGAGCTTTTTGAAATATTGTGCCAGTATATTGCAGTTATCTTTGTTGTTAATTAATAATAAAAGATTTTATGCTGTAACGTTATTGTATTCTTTTGGATTGATTATTATACTTGATTTCTGTTTTTTGAAATGTAAGAAAGATTATTATTTTTCTCCTGAAGAAAATTCTCGTTGGGAGGATAGAAATATTGAGAAGTTATAAAGATGTTTTGAAGATTTAAGGATTGATGTTTTCCTTTTATTTAACTTAAGAATAGAAGATTTAAGATGTTACGAGTCGATATAAATTACTTTTTGGTGTTTATATCAAATTCCTCATCGCGTTGCAATGCTTAATTTTTATTGTTTTTGTTGGTTTTTTTCAATATTATATTTATATTTATATATTTATTCATTTTATTTATTTATTTTCGTAGTTTCGATTTCATAAAAAGTTTGTTTTTAGTCGTCCATTTCTGTTATCGATGCCGGCTGCTCTCTTTTCTTGCCCAGCATTTCAAACAATGGGCTAGTGGTAAGCGAGGCTTCGGTTTCCTTAACAACAGTGAATACTGAATGAGATGAAATACCTACTTTAGCCGTTTTACTATAGAGATGGACGACTTGAAATTATCATCATCATATCGTGTCGATAACAGCTTATATTCTATCTGTAACATGTGCAGCAAGGACTATTGCTTTAGAGATACCAAGGTTCTCCGGAGACCATAACATGGCAATCGGGACATGAGAGCAGGTGCATTATTGTTTCTTCTTTTCCGCAAGAGTACAATACATCTTGGGTCAAATCAACGTAACCCCGATTACGAAGTTTACATATGTAAATACCGACCCCAGCTCGTAAAAGACTTGAAATAAAAAAAATAACATTCCAAATGATTCCTCTCGATTGACTCTTCAAAGTTTTGTTGGCAAAACAAACAACGTTGTTCAGCAGCCGCCATGTTCAAAACGGAAGTATGCGGAGTAACTAATGCTCAATCGTTTACCATATAAGGAGTTGTCACGTGTCTTCAGATTTACAGTGAATTGACTATAATTCAGAATGTACCGGGAATTTGTCAAAGGTTTCGAACGCCTCTATTGAGGCAGAGGGTGGACACATCGAACATTTACTTTGATGTCTGCTGTTGGTGGAAGCTTCGCTAAACGCTTATTTGTATATCAGTTATTATCTGTTTGTATCCACAAAAGCATAAATAAATGACTATATTTATTGACTTAGATATAGTCCGACAGAGTTATAAAGGCAATATTTGAGATTAGTAATAACTTAGGTCTATGTTTCAATGTCACCATAAAATACCGAGTTTTCTAGAAGCACTGTTTTGGTAATTCCTTTTATCCCTTACAAGTATATTGCTGGTTTTTTATTCTATTTTATGAAGTCGTAATTTCATGCGAAGTAAATTGGATTTACAATTCAGTAAGTAAGTATTCAGTCAAATAACAAAGAAATTTCATGAATTTATGGTTTTTAAATCAGATTAACATGCATAAAATTTATTATGTCTTTGAATAATATTTCTCTTAATTTCCAAATCTCAGAATCTCGAAGGTTCAGATTAAAAATCAAACTCAAATAATGCTCACGATTAAAGGAAAGTACTCATGAAATAAAATTTTTATATTAAATTTTTTGCCTTTATTTCGTGTAATTCCTTGTTAGACTGTCATTCGGTAAAATAAAACCATAAGAAATTGAACAAGATTTATAATGAAATGACGTTATTTTAAGCTACATAAAATTTAAATGTAATATCTACTGGAATATTCAAATATGTATTTCTACATGGCGTTTGAATAAGTTATAACATTGGAACAAGTAGTTATTGACAGAATTGAAAAACCTAATTCCTTAAAATATTATTATTAAAATTTCTTTTTTTCTTTCTTTCTTTATGCGACCAATCAAAAAAAAAAAAAAAAAAAAAACCAAAAAACAAAAAAAGGTTTCTGGCTAACAATGTCTGCTGAATACAAACAGTAGAAACTTTTCGTTTTCAGAAAAGAAAAAAAAATCAATCCTCATTTGTTTAAATCTGATTTAGTCATAGAAAAGGAATAGGAATTAAGCGATTAGCCAGAAGGATCAATACCCTTTGTCAGTCATTGTTTTCTTGTGGTTTCCTATGGTTTAACGCGTTATTAATGCCTTTCTATTAAATTCTCGACACCTTCATGCGCTAATTTTTCAACAAGGAGATTCACAATGAAAAAACTCGGAATATAAAAGTTAGTCTTTTATCCATATACATGCCAAGTTTCAACATGATCCATCCAACGATGAATAAATTATTATTAAGGGTCATACAACACACACACATACAGACAGAGTGACTCATTTCTGAATGAGTCTAGGAAAAGTATTTTTTAAAAATGGGGTTCAGCATTACTATTATCATCTCATTGCTTGAATTCACCACTAACTGAATTACTTTTAATAATGAAAATTAGATTGGATAATTGTAATAATTTATTTATAATTTAATTTATGTAATTAACCCAATTTTCTCAGAACAATGCCTTGATGAAATTGATTCAATGAAATGTTAATTGAAGTTTAATCTTGTACATAGTTACAATTGTTTATTTATTTAATCATATTGATTTATCGAAAAATACCTGTATTGGATCAGGTGATATGATCTAACCGCTCCCAATTACAATTGATTTTGTTTCATAATAACAACTGATTCAATATGGTTCTATTTTGAACATTCTAATTTATTTACATTCGGTGCCTAATGACAGTTGATTTGATTAGTAATGACAGTTAATTTGATTATTTAATGTTAATTAATTTAAAATACGCTTAATTATTAATGATGTGCTCTTGTTAAGTATTTACGATGTTAAATATTTACGAATAATATTGAAGCAATGAAATTTTACCTTGTTGTAAGCTAATTTATTCATATTCTGTGCCTAATTGGAATTGATTTATTTAATAATATTGATTTTAAACAATTGAAAATATGATTAGTTAGTTATAATTTGTATCTGCTCTTATCGGATTTGGTTTAAGAATATTATTATACAGGATGTCCCAGAAGAAACGATTTCTTGGTATTGGTAAATCTAAGAAAAATTTTATGGTAACATGTGACTTATTCCTAAGGTTTCTGAGATGGAGATATTTGAATGTTTTGACTAGATATTTGAATGTTTGGTATTGATAGTGACATTGTACAAATCGCACTCCCGCAAGAAAAGTGGCACAAGTCAAAAAAATGAAATTTTTCGTTTTTATGTGGATTATGTTCATAGCACACAGGTCTTCAATCAAGAAAACTGACACAAGTCAAATAGAATAGTTCTTCGGAAAACCTCAGAAATGTCGCAGAAAAATCTCATCGATTTTAAAAAAGCTACAATTTTCAAATGCTTCTCCTGAAAAGTTTCGTTTTTTGACTTGTGTCACTTTTCATGCGGGGGTGCGAAACGTTGTCAAAAATATCACATTATTGATACGTAGTACCCTAATAAAGGAATGTCAAGATCACTCAGACAAACAAAGTGTCTACGGTGAATTTTGAAAATTTATTATAATCTATAACAAACGTCATCTTACCAATAATTTTGTAACTTTACATTCAAAAGCTATATCTCAGAAACAGTTCGGAATAGGACACATGTTTACATAATCTTTTTTTATAGAATGACTGATGAAACTGACCTTTCCTCTGAGACACTCTTTATAACGAAATATGTAAAGATATAACGAATACATACACACACACACACACAGATAATCTTCAAGTTTATTTAACAGGCCATTGCTTTCAATTAATGCTTACACAATCTACTTCCGTAAGCTCAATTCTATACTTATTAAATGTATTTATTTAATGATTAAATGGACAATTCGTAATTTTAATTACTAAATTAAATCCATTCAGGAGTCTGATGAATTAGTGGATTCATGAAAGACATAAAAACGCACCTAAGAAAAAGTTAAGCTCTCGAAGTCAGTTTATGTCTGTCTTTCCTCAAAGAACTTTTCAACCAGTAAATAAATCTTTTTACTTCTGTATTTTATGTAGTTCCTAACACAACTTCTATATTTTAAAAAAATTCGGTGTGGATCCTTATCAACAATATTTGAGTGATAAGAATTCACTTAGAAACGCTTTTATATGATTAAAACTTATTGGTTTTAGGCAACCTAAGTAAATAGTGCCGATGTAATTTTATTATTATTATTTTATAAAATGGGAATTAACTATACTACGGATTTATTATAATTTAAAAATAAACGGAATAAAAGAATATCCATTTGTATTGTTTCCACGACTTATAACTAAGAAAACCAAATAAATAAATAAATAAAATAAGAAATTATAAGGAGAGTAGACTTGGAACTTTTTGTTTTCAAGTATATATACAATTACAAAATAATGTTTCCTACAGCCTAAGTCGTTACCATTGCTTCTATGGGGAGACCTTATAACATGACAGCTGACTGTTGTATAAATACGCTAATAGTAGGTTTCGCTTGTTTAAAACGGAATGTTGTTTTTTTTTTTTAAAGGAAAGAGGAAAATTTATATTTATTTAATCTAAATTGTCCTGTTGCTTAAAGGAAAAATTATTTAAAAAAGAAATATGCCAAGCCAGAATGAAGCTGTAATGCTTAATATTTAATACAAAAATTTAATTTTATTTTTACAAAAAATTTTTGGGGAAAAAAAGAATATTATACCAAGCACGGAATTACTGTTTTTTAATGTTAATTTATTTTTTGCTTTTCTCAGAAGCAAATTCCATTTTTTTCATGAAGCACCGTAACGTTGAAATGAAAATTTTTAAAAACAAACTTCTTTACTTCCGGTGATTTCAGTTAATATGTTTTTTTCGAAGCTGATATCTCATTATGCGATAAAAATCATGGCTTTTTTTTAGAGTTCTGATTAAGAGAAATCATCACGCTTCAACAATCTCCATTCTACTACCGAAGCTGGTCTGCATTTGACGCCAAAGTTCGAAGATATTTACTTGGACTTCACTTTGCATTTGATTTTGCAAATGGTGGATGTTTTCTTTGTAACAGAATTAATGCTTTCTTCAGACCTTTCTTTTCGAAATTTTGCATAGCCATTCATTACATTTTGTCTGACGCTACTGGTTCTCAGATTTGTTTCCATAAAAGCTCACTTTCGAAGCGGTCGAGAAGTTCGCTTGTTGGCAGCCATTTTGAAACAATTGATAGTCTAAGAAATGGACCGGTTAAGTGATGTCGTCACAACCTACGTCACAGTTCAAACTGCCTGTTGCTAGGCTCCGTTGCTACGGCGGTTTTAGCATTGAAATTAGCTAAGACCAAGTGGGTATTTATCTTGATTTATCTTTAAGAAAAGACTATACTTTAAAAGATTATACTTTTTAGTATAAACTAAAAAAAGATTATACTTTTTTAGTATTCGACGATCGCAGTTTACTTTGCTCTTACATTTCCGTTACGTAGAGGATCTGCTGTTTTACATCGCTAAGAATAATATTACGTCAAGCCTCGATGTATTCGCCTCCGTTCACCCGCCAAAAAAATCAGAATGAGCATGCGACAGATGGTTCCATTCCCTTTTTGGATGCTTCCATTTCGGATGTGGGCTCCAGCTTTCAACAGAAGTCTACAGAAAGAAGACTTATGCAGATACTACATTTAACTTTCATTTCTTTTTTTTTTTTTGCACATTATCCTTCAAGATTAATGTCATAACTATGGCGGTTAGAAAAGCTTTTAACTGTCCAGTTCTGTTTCATCTTTTAATACCGAAATTTGTAACTGATCTTTTAATACTGAACAATTACCCTTTTTGATTTATCAGAAAGCGTATTCGACAGATATAACAGATCTTGAACAATAATGATGCTGTACAGAATCTACCACATGCTAAACAATCTCTATAGGATATCATGCTTCTGTGTTTCCGACCATTACAAAGATGTTAAAAAATTAAAAATCTCAGTTACAGCGGCCTGACGTAATACTTCTTACAAGCTACTCAGCAAGTTTAGGAAAAAAAAAGCAGTGGGCTGACAGAAAGGGGTAGTGTTCGCATTAAAGTGTATTGATGCGGAGTGTCGATATATTGGGGAGATCCGATGTGCCTTGTCGGACGTGTTTCCAACCACCGAATAGCTTTAGCCAAAAAAAGACTTTTCTTACGCCACAGTTAAGCACTCACGAGACACAAACCACACCATTGATTTAGATAATTCTATAGTTCTAGCCAGCAGGACAAAGCCTAATTTCTTAAGAAACTGTTTGATATCTGTGTTGTTGTTGTAACTATGTTAGTGTGTAACTATCAAGAGGAGTTCTCACATATGAATAATTTCAACAACGACGTAGCCTATTTCAATCCATCAGTACTTGGTTAGATTCGGGGTAAGCGTGTTCCCGTGTTCTATCCTTCTGGTCGTATGAAACATGTTACATCAAGCATGTTCGATACAACTGCATGACAAATGTTGGCTGGTGTTCGCAGCTTTATAATAGATTTTAACCGTTCAAACAAAAAACAAAAAAAAGTATCATTTTATTTCAAACGTCCTTTTCTGTGTGGGATTTACAAACAAAACGATTGATTTCCAACCAAAAAAAATATCAAAAATGCTAGTTGAAACCATTTCCGAATTCGGGGATCATATAATTATAACCCCTATCATTCAAATCAATGGAGTCTTAGAATGAATTTTATTCGTATTAGTAATCCACTAATTCTGCATGCTTTGATATCAGTGAAATCGGATTTTATAAGCTTAGGTAAACAGTCAGAATTGGCTTAACATTTTACAGAAATGGAAACTTATGCTTGCTTGTATTCAACAGATATTATAATCTAAAAGTATACGTAAGCTTTTCATTAGTATGTGTTTTTTCCGTTATTTAAAAAAACAAAACAAAAGCAAAATTATAACAATAATAAAAAAAAAAGCCTGGAACGTAAGTTTAACTTAACGTAGACTGACTAATTCGGAGGGTTCACAGTTACATTGAACCAAGTCCAAGAGACCTAATCTAGAGAAAATAAGGTTTTAAAGTTCAACAACTGTAATTAATTCCACATTGATTGTTTAGGGTTTCATCTACTTCAATCTCGTAGTAACATGTTTAATTCAAACTATTTTGTTTGTTTTTTTTTTCACAAAATATTAGTTATATTTGCCTTAATGAAAATGCAGTCTTTGAGTCGAGGCTGGATTTGGTTCAATTTCACACTGAAACATTTTTCAGTAAAGAGAATAATCACGTGTCTGAAGTTTTTTAATATTAATAAATGCACAGAATATGAAGTGATGTTTTATTTAGCACATTAACATCTATTCTTTAGAAAACATACTTAAACAAATTTTTATTACAAATTTTCAGAAGTGATTTTAACAGTGCCCGAGTCACTATTTCCTAACTCCCATAGTAGTCGAGAGA
Source organism: Thereuonema tuberculata (assembly GCA_023159025.1). NCBI lineage: Eukaryota > Metazoa > Arthropoda > Chilopoda > Scutigeromorpha > Scutigeridae > Thereuonema > Thereuonema tuberculata. The sequence goes on along the minus strand of JAFIDM010003189.1, from coordinate 43,500,684 downwards.
AGACATTTAGCCGTAATGAAGGAGTTATAAGCAAAAGATGTTATAAATAAGAAAGAACTGTCAAAGATTATGTCTCTTCTTGGCAATAAGGTGGGGTAATGTGAATGTAGCAAGATGGGTAGTGCAAAACACTATATTGCTATTAATTAGTTATAATAGAGGAACCTCTTCGATTTTGGTAAAAACTAGGTAAGTTTTTTTGTTAAAAACTGATTAAACCTGAAGAATTAAAAGCTTGAAAGCACATGGCTATTCAACAACAAGGATAAAGTAGACTTAGTCCACTTTATTCTGAAAACAAACAACCAGCATTTCCACACTGTTCAGATATGCTGCCAATGAATGGAAAATAATGGAAAATATGGGCCTGGTTCTCTATTGCATTGAATAATGTTCCTGCTAAACACTGCAACCCAAATGACCAAAATATGGACTTGGTCCACTTTAACGTAAATCCTTCTTCAGTTTCCTGTAAGTGGATTAAGAAAGGGTAAAGGTTTCTTTACTTCATGTAGTTACCTTGTTAATTTAATATTTCGTTAATTATTTACACTTACTTCAATTTTCATCTCATTTCTTGGTAACTACATCTGAATATGATAATGTAGATTTCCTCAAAGAGAAATAAATTTTCCTTTAGAACTGTCTAATTAATTTTACTTTATTTACTTTTCCCTTGGCCTTTAACAGCCATATTAAAAGACTGTGACGTCAGCATTCAGTTGCTATGGTAACCAAAGCAATGCTCCTTTTGGCCAAATAGTTGGCGGTGAGTTCGTTTCAACTCTTTTAATTTCTAAGAAATTCAAAGAACACGCTTAATATTTACATTTCAAAAGTGAAATTAACAGCATTAAGCTGCAAATGCGAAATAGAATAATAATAATAAAAAAGTTTCGGTAAACATGAAAAGCTAATATTGCCGCAGGAGAACACGGAAGATCTTCAAAAGAATCAACTAAACCGAAGAAGTCTATAATAGAACTGTCTCTTTCATCTATCTGTCTTGAAGACCGATAAAAAAAGAAATCAACAACCGACAAAGAACAAGAATAAGAAATTCCTGAAGCCTCATTTGAAGCCTGCTCGTGAAATTGTAAGTTAAGACCGTCAGATCCTTGAAGATCGTAATAATGGACTGGTTATACGAACTCACTCTTCCTAGTGAAGATTTTTTTTCTTTGTTCGTCGGTTGTATCACGTTAAAACGGCTGGACAGATTTTCTTAAAATTTGATTATTTGGCTCAAGTTAGAAGATGAGCACATTTTGGTTTCCACTTCCTCCATTTCTTAAAATTGACCCCTTTTCCATTGTTATGTTCTGTCTTTACCGTAGGTTTATCTAAGATTTTGGAAAGGGAGGGGTTTAGAATGGTCTTTTCTTCAATAAAATAAAAAAAAAAAATCATTTTAAAGAAAGTAGGCTTTATGTTCTTTGGAACTTCTTGTTTTTAAAAACAAAAAGCTTAAGAAAAAAAATAACTGGATAAATTTGATTAAAATCTTTACAATAAATTTCAAGAGCATTTCTTGTCCTCAGTTGGGTGGTTTTAGAAACAAAGAAATGAATTCCGAAACCAAAAAAAAGGACCAAAATCCTTTCACTGCAAAAGGAGCTTACAGCCCTACCAGGATTGTTATTTTGACCATTTTATTAGCGGTTCCATATTTCAGTTAATGTAGGAAACCGCTCTTGCTTTTTTGTTGTCTGTTCACACTGTAGCGGCCAAACGGTTAGAGATATTAGAATGAAACCTTCACCATTGTGTTCAGCATTCAAAAGTAGGTGATAAAAAAAAATCAGACCTATAGGACCACTCCCTGACCCCCCAAATTAACGTTTTCCGTAGCAGTGTTAGTAATAATGATAACAATTAACACAGTAATAATACTGATGCTTCATACATAACAAAACTAACAACTGCCACAGAACGTCATTATTAATATTTACAAACGTATTGTTTCATAAATTCTTTAACATATCCAAATGATGCACTAAGCATTGTATTAGCGGCCCCTAGATTACAGCTTCCCTGTAAAACAGAAAGGAACGGTCTTACATTTATATGCTCTTGCTTTTAATTATTTTGTTTATACAATTGTGCTTATTATGGGGCCGCTTTGCTTTTGATACTGTCTAAAAGCATTAATTACCTTGTTTGGCCTTTTCAAATACTTAGTTTCTGTTTTGGCCATATTTCTAATTTTTGTCTGTTGGGAAAAAAATGTAGACTATTATTAGAGAATTTTTTACGGACGTTTTAGCTGGTAAAACCAGTTTGTTTGTTTGTTTGTTTTTGGTTGAAGGGCTGAATTCCGAAAATCCACGAAATCAGGAGGTTTTAAGTTCCATTTTTGTAATTTGCCAATTTTTCATATGTTTGGCCATAAACAATCTCCAACTATTTGGCAACGCCATTTTTGGCCCCAATTACACCTAGTAGAAAATTTACAGCATTTTTTTTATGAATCTTCCGCATTTTTCGGGTCATATCGATCCCGAATAGATCTGGAATTTGAGTTGATTTTCTTTTTTAATCCAATACGAATGATCGTAAATGAATATAAAATACTTAACTAGTAATGGTAATGACGGATGATTATTTTCTATTAGGTCCTTTATTGATAATTTAAATTCACTGTTGATACAACAGAATTGAATAACAATGTATTGATGTCAGCCCAACAAAGGTTCACAGGAATCGGCAACGGATTCTAGTTTCAATAAAAACACAATTTTGAACGAAGACGCCATCTCGCGATTGAATCAAAAATCAATTAACTGTGTCAAGGAAGAGTTGAAAATATCGTAGATGCATGCACATACTTCTATCGCTTAGTAACAGAGTGTGTAGGGATGGCGATGGAGGTAAGAAGACCAAAATATTAATGCTGGTATTTACAGACAAGCATTGTACTAGGTTTTAAGGAAGTCAATTGATCCGATTTGGGGTGATGCATCTTCACACATTAACAGGTAACAAAGAAGGAACACGATCAAGCGGAATACGAAGGCTTTGCATTCGCAGTCAAACGCCTTGTGACCCCTTACCCCAGAAATGTAGAGAATAGGCCCTAATTTTTTTCGTTTTTTTTCTTTTTGATTGGATAGCGGTGGTTGAGAGGACCTTAAATCCAATTCCCATGTTCTGATTATTGGCATACCAAGGGCGGGAATTCCTAAGAGTTGCAATCCCATCCATTATATCCGGAAATAGAATATTTTTTATAATAAATAGAATATTTAATAGAATATCCGAAAATACTATTTTTTTTTTATTGGAAAGCTGTTGTTTTGTTTGTAAACGCCCCCCACCATCCGATAAGGAAACAACGTTTTTTTTTGGTTTGAACGACTAAGATAGTCAAGCCCCTCCCAATCCAAATTCCTGGGCACGCTTCTGTTCCTGATGTTTTATTTTCTGAAACAGATATCTTTTTTTCTCGTTTCACCAACAATCTTTGAGCACTTGACAATTTGGCAATTCTTTGCTTATCCAGTGTCAACAAGATACAATTTGGGCTATTGTATTCTTGTTCTGGGCTATTCTGCCAAAAATTTGTTGCTCAGATCATACCGCAAAAAGTACTTTAAATTACCCTCGGAAAGTAACAAAGCACGAAAGAAGTCAAATATCCAAGTCAGCTCTGGGTTCGAACCCAGATCCAGATATACTAGTTTATGTACAAGCTAGTAAATTCTGTAGCTCAAACAAAACTATTACAGCTTTATAATAAAAAGGAAAAAAAGTTAATTTACATAGTTGGAAAGTACGTTTTGAAACTATAATATGCTTTCAGGATATCATTAAACACAGGTCTGCTGTACAATATAAAACTCTTTTTTATCAATATTAAACTTTTACTTACAAATGTCGCAATGAAAAATATAAATAAAGTAACTAGCAAACCGGGAAAAGTGGATTCTCCCAACGTGCGACTGCTTTCTCACAACTAACCGATAAAAGTGGATTTTCCCAACCCACGACTGCTTTTAGAACCAGTGAGTACGTCTGTGACATATTTTTATTTTTTTATAGGAATTAGAATGTAGTCCCCGTGGCGTAATGGATAAGACGTCTAACTTCGGATCAGAAGGTTGCAGGTTCGATTCCCGTAGCGAACTAATAGAAATTATTTCTATTTTCACAAATTACAACAATTGCACCAGACAGACAGACAGAGAAATAAGAGATTTTAGTAATATAGATCGCACCAAAATAGGATAATCAAAAAATAAATAAATAAATAAATAAAATAAAAAGGTTAAAAAAATGAGAGGGAGAGTGGGAAAAGAATACATTCCAAATTCCTGTAATATTCCTGTCTCATTTTTTAATCTTTCTGACTACCTTATTTTGCGTGAAATTATTTTTTTTTAATATTTTATCATTTTTTTTTTTATCAAATTCTGAACGGAGATAGGCCCTAGTAGAGATTTTTCTGTTACATTTTTTCAAATCCGTGTGAATATTAAAAGTTGGCATGGCAACTACAATTTTCTTGTCTTAAAATAAATCGTAATGAATGATTTCTAAAAAAAGCCATTTTAGTTACCAGTCAGAGGATTAATAACCTCTGTTTCCATAAATATTAAAAGACCCCCCCACCGTCAGCCTTTTCATGACGTTCCCTTCTTTTACTGTTGCTTCTCTCTATTGAATGTTTCCAGATCACGTTAGACTCTAATTCTATTGAAAGCCTTCGTGATATCCTTCACCGTGAAACTATAAATTCCAAAGCTTTATATTTCTATAAACTGTCAACCATTACTTTTTTTATCGTTTCACGATTTCAAGGAAGACTTAGAAAACATTCTAAATTTAGGAAATAAATTAATAAAAAAAAAATTTTTAAAAATTTTAAAAAATCAACTTGAAGGAACTTGAAGACTACCTTCATTAATCATAAAAATAATTTAAATGAGAAACCTCCATTTATTTTTGCTGAATAAAAATAGTAGAAAACTTTAATTTTCTAAAAATAAAAAAAGTAAATCCGTATTATTGACTTAAATGGTTTAAATCCGATTCCTTTTTATTATATGAAAGCTTTCTTTTTATTATAAGAGAGGATTAGACAGGGACTAAGCTCAGCAGTTGCAGAATCAGTATCAATGTTTCGACGGGGTTTGGGAATTTTTTTTGGGAAATTTCTCAACAAGGGCCCCTACGGGAAATTCAAACACAGAAGTTAGAACGCTTCTTGCCTTTAAATATGCACGCCAAGTTTCAGGAGCATCTGTGCAGCGGTTCAAAAGTTATTAAGGAACAAACATACATACACACGCTGATTTGAAGAGTCTTACTTTTCTAGGCTAATAAAATTTAAAATAAATACTCATTTTAAAATTCTTATATTGATAATACAATGTGACTTTGGCCACGCAAATCCTCTCTACACTAGTATTTTTAAGGAGCTTCTTGTTTTATTCAAATATCTTTTAAGTGTTTTGTGCACATTATGTTGATTGATTGATTGTGGTGAATGTGAGTGGCAGGGAAGCCCAGCAGCGCGACCTGTAGGTCTATTGTGCTATCCCACGGAAATGAGGAGAGATGGAGAGAAAGACTGAGAAAGTATGGTGGGAGAAGTGCTGGGGATACGGGAGAACCCCGAGAAAACCTGCCCAGCGCGGATCGTTCACCATCACGAAATCCACATGACAATCGAACCTCGATACTCAGAGGTGAGAAGCCAATGACACATTATATTAGAAATAAAATATAATTATCGGAATTTTAAAGAATTACTCTTGTGAGATTAAAAAGTTACGTTGATAATCCATTAAAACATTTCCAGCTTTTATTTTGGGATTAGATTGTATTATCTATTCAATTCAAAATCCCGATATTAATACATCCTGTTATTCAGCAACACAGCTCTGGGAGTCACAGCAATGCTTATCTCATTCCAAACAGGGTGTCACATAAAACTTGAGGTTTTTATTTATGTAGATTAATTATAAATAAACTACGTGTTTAAGCGATATGTTAGGTATTAAATCACTTAAAAAGGTTTAAAACTATGAAGCGTACTGGTAGCATAAAACATTTAACTAACTGGCTATTACAAAATTGGTTTGGTTCTTTGAGAGCTCATATTTCAGTATGCGATCTTTAATGGTACATAGAGCTGCGCCAGGAAGAAGGAGAAAATTGAGAACAAGTCGTTGAAACGAAGAGTAACACTCACAGAAGAAAGAAGGAAACAGCCAAGCGGGGATTCGAACCCAGATTCAGACACATCAGCAGCATGTCACTTTAACCATTAGGGTGAGCCCGAAAGGCATTCCAAAATATAAGACTTATTCATCCGAATCTCCATCAATTACATAATTAATAATGAATCTCCATCAATTACA
>JAFIDM010003189.1:43466980-43488665 GCA_023159025.1 Thereuonema tuberculata | reverse complement strand
TAGTAATCCCGTTCTTTCTTTTTTTTCTTGAGTTCAATTCGTTTCAAGTCTTCTTCTCAAAGAAAGCCCACGGCAAAGAAGCATTTGTTGTGGTGCTTCGCTATTCTACAACATCCCTAGCAATGGATTGTTTGAACTGTGATATTATTCACATGGTTTGTAACGACAGAGTTTAGATGGCGTGAAAATGAAGCGTAATTAATTTAGATTTTCCGGGTTAGACAGGAAACATTTTCTGGACAGTCGCAATTCTCTTTCATACATATTTAATGATTTTTATTCACTGTACATTCTAATTTATCTGTTTGTAATCGTAATGATTTTTATCAGTATTTATTCACGGTATAGTCTAGATCAGTGGTCGGCAACCTTTTGTTGTAAAAGGGCCAAATATGTTATGTGGTGATTACTGCGGGCCGCACTTGTGCCAAAAATTTTAACAACCAAAAAAAAAAACAAAAAACAAAAAAAAAACCGGAAAAATCTTACTTTAACAACCAAAAAAAAAAAAAAAAAAAAAAGGAAAATCTTACTTTAACAACCAAAAAAAAAAAAAAAAAAGGAAAAACTTACTTTGTCAACCAATAAAAAAAAAAAAAAATTCCAACACGCCCCGCGGGCCGCACCAAAACGCTTCATGGGCCGCATGCGGCCCGCGGGTTGCCGACCGCTGGTCTAGATTATCGTGCTGTTAGTAATTGTAATAATCTTTATCAGCAGTTATCTTATTCTTGATTGTGTATTCTAATTTTTACTGTTTGTTATTTAATTCCATTGTTTTATTCAAATTTTCCTTTAACCGTTGCTTCTTATGATTCGTTCTTATTTAAAAAGACAGTTAAACATCAGTTAAATCCCATTTGTAATTTAAATCCCCCAATCAATTTGTAAAGCACGGCAACCAATCACAGGCCTTGTAAATAGCCTATTTAAACTCCAGCATCAAGTAAATACAGGAATTCTTACCAGATCTTACTATTGGTCGATTTCAGTCTAATTCTAACGAACCAGTAGCAGCAAACATTCACCACAATACCAACGTGTATGTATAACAAAATATGTAGAAAATTTGTGAGTTACTAAGTTGTGTGCTTTCTTTTTTAAATTTCAATTAAGATAGAAGTAAAAAGTTTCATTTGAAAATAATATTATCTCTTTTAACAAACATATATGATTGAGTGTTCAATATTTCAACACTTTTAATATTTGTTTTAGACAACTTCAATAAAGGTAATCTCCGATTTATTTCGTTCCAATAGCTTCCAATAGCCGTACATCGAAAAATAATAATAAAAAAAAAAAAGCTAAATATAAAACTCATGTAACAAAAAAGTAAATATTAAATTTATTTTCACAAGTAGATCTAATAAATATTATATATTGATATATAAATGTAAAATAAGTAAATATTTTCAAATTAGCAGAGTTTTAAGGTACTCTAAATACCAGTTGCGACTGTTGCTGAGAGAACAGAGAGAGGGGAATTTCCTTCATGAATTGGCCTCCACCTATACCATCTAGTTCTAATAAACTAACAGTTCTGAAAAGTGGAGAGGGAACAAACATTGGCGCTTCGAAAACAGTCTATACCGTAGAAAAACTTGGACATATCTAAAATCATAATTATATGTTCTAGATATCTCCAAGTTTTTCTAAACGAAAACATATTCAAAGAATTTTAGAAATATTTCTTTTTTTTTTTTTTTTGAAAATATTCAATTTTTTGATATTTTAAAAATTATGGTTGTAAGTGCGAATGTTCGTAAGATGACTGGTCGTAAGTCCGAACTACTGCAAGTAATGGGGATTTTATTTTATTTTATTTTATTTTATTTTAAAACTGGAAAATTTGTACTTATTTGTATAGTTAAACAAGATAGGGAAAGCGATTAGTAAACCAATCACAATGCTTCGCAACGTCTTCTGATCATTGATATTGCTTTAATTTCCTTGTGTTTATTTCCAATAATCGCAACAATTGCGCCTTTGGACAATCACATTTATAATGCAGCTCTACAACAATCACAACAAATGCGATTGTTGCGAATGCAAAAGACGCAATTGTAGCGATTGTTGTGATTGTTGCGCTAAATGATAATTTAATGAGATTTTAATGATATTTGTCTACGGGACAGACAAAACGGGAATATTAGTCTGCTGATCTTGATTAGAAGACTAAAAAAGGCCAGACACACGATAATTAAAAAACATAAAAAACACATTAAAATCTTTCGAACTTGTAAAAGATCGAAACCTGGTCGTGACAAAGATTTTAATGTGTTTTTATATTTTTTAATTATTGTGTGTGAAATTAATGATATAGTTAAAAAGGTCAGACACACATTAAATTTCTGCATTGTATGATACTGTTTGTTTTCTGTAGAAATTATAATAGAAAATAAATATAAGTTTTCGCTTTTATCATTTTCACGACTAAAAAAACAAGAACAAAGAAAGAAAGATAATGAAGAAATTTTTCGGAGTAATACGTTAAGGAAACATGCTTTAAGTTGTTACATGAACTTCTTATTTATTTGACTACACTTCTACGATAGCTGATCTCAGGTAGAGATAGTGAGAGGTTCTTTAAGTTTCCGATCAATATTTAAGTAGATACGTCTATGATTTTGTGTGAACTTTAACAGGAATAGGGTAAAGGACTGCCAAGACTAATTTAGTTCAGATTTTTGAGTTTGGATTTTGATGTATGTACTTGGATGAAGCAATGTTAAATTTCAAGAGTTTAACTTGTGATAAATAGCGTGAGGAATTGAAACCAGAACACAGAGACAGACATCAACTCCTGCAGTTCAAAATCGCAAGAAAATCCATTTTGTAATTTACCAGTTCGCATTCTATCGATATTCACTATGTAAATATGTAAAGAGGGAAATGGTGTTAGTAATACATCAGTTACCTACCATTCCAACATTGTATTAAATCCAAAACTTCTGCTCCATTTTCCCGAACTATTAAAGATTACATCTCCTTATTGAGAACCTATGTAGCCAAGTGGTGAGGCACTTGACTCCGAGCTGGAGGAATCAGGTTCAATCCCCGGCGGAGACCGGAGATTTCTCAATGCTGAAATCTCCTCCAGATAGGTCCGAGGGCCCACTCAGTCATCTATAAAATGGGTATCGGGATTCTTTCCCCACGGTTAAAGAAGTTAATCCCATTGCTCAGAAAACGGAGGGAGTCTTATTTCCCCCGACCCTAACGACCACGCGTGTCTGTTGTCTGAAAAAAAAAGCAGCTTTTTAAACTCAAAGATCATCTTATACATGCATCGCTCTTCGTTAGCCTTCTTTCCAAGTGAGTTTCATCAAATCAGTTAGTGTATTTGTATGTGTATGTTGCTCACAATAACTTTTGAACTCTTGAGTGAAACTTCTCTAAACTTGGTATGCCCATTAGACAACCACAGACGATCTAAGTTTCATATTTGAAATCTTTTGTAAGTATGTCCTTGTCGAGAAATCAGTGCGAGAAAGAGACAAAACATACCCTTAGAAAAAATTTGGAATTTAAACAATGGATTTTTATCTTATTTCTGTTAATATCTCATTGTCTTAAACAATGCATAATAATCCATTGTATGCGATTTGTTGCGATAAAACTTATGTTTATGTAGTGAATGTGGGTGGCAGAGAAGCCAAGCACTGTGACCGGAGCTCTATTGTACTAATCCAAAGAAAGAAGGACAGATGGAGAGAAAGACTGAGAAATTATGGTGGGAGAAGTTAGGGGAAATGGGAGAACCCCGAGAAAACTTGCCCAGCGCGTATCGTCCACCAAACCCACATGAGAACCGAACCCCGGTACTAAGAGGTGAGAGGCCGATGTCATAGCGACAACACCCCAACCGCGCGGCCTGCGATAAAATTTAATATCATTTAACTATTATTTTTTTTTTAAATAATGAGAATTTAATTTTTATTTTTTCTTCAGAAAATTGAAAATTTTTACTGTTTATCTTCAGTAGAAAAAACTGAATATAAATAAAGGCTTTCGTTTTTCACGACCTTTTTTTTAGAAAAAAAGCTTTTAACAAATTAAATGTTAAGGAACACAGGCTTTAAGGTCTTTCAATTTATTATTTTAAATTCATTTTATCCGCAAAATGAAATATTTAATCTTTCGTGAAGATGGGAATTTGAAAAGGACTAAATGTATGCATTAAATAAGGGTGGCACATTAATTTATATTTCATTCTTTAAAAATTCTTCATTTCTCAATCAATGAATTAATTCAGTCCATTCATTATTTCCTAGATTGCTCATTAGATCTTGAGAGCTTTTCGTTCCGCGAATTCTTCTAAAATCTCTATTGGAAATTTAGATGTTTTGATATCAATGTCAAATAATTAAATCTGTATTGTATCATTGTTGACCTCAAGTACGTTTTTAGTTTAGTAAAACTCATCTTCCCTGCGGCAACAGTCACTGGAATTGTCACTGGATTTACCCAACGAGAGATGAAAACTTTGGGAAACGAAGTACTTCTCTCGTTCTCTGCAAGAAAATATAGAATTTTGGGATCAAGATTGACGGGTCAACGAAAGAGCGAGTGAATTATCGTTCCGTCGAGTATCTGCAAAGAAATCTTTGCTGCCTTGGAAGACCTATGGGGGGGGGGGGGCAACGTGGTTCTTTCGCAGTCTTGTGGAACATTTTTTTTTTTAATAAGCTGTAAATTTTAAAGCATGACATTTTTTTAATAATCTCCAAAATTTTACTCCACTCTGGGAAGTGCGGGACCCCCAAGAGCACGGGAACCCAATTGGGCGAAATCAGTCCAGTAACCTTAAGATCGGCTCTGAATGTAATAGTTTTTATTATCCAAGATGCACTTAACTGAATTTTGACAAACGGGGATTTATTAAAAAAAATTTTTAAAAAAATAAAAATAAAATAAAATTGTAATTCGCGATTAAATCTTTTTGGTAATTAACCTTTTTAAAGATATTTCTTTGCTATCTTATTTCTAAAGAAGAACTGTAGGTTTAATATCAAAAGGTAAAAAGCCACTACAAATCATGCATGTCCTAGATATGCGTGCGGTTTAGGATCCCAACGATTCTAAATCAGTAGTTGAGGTCGGATAGTTATTCCGCTTTTAATCCCCGAATAAGAAACACAGAGGGCTGCATAAGGTCTGTCTGGAGGAATAACAACCGAGGAAAAATTCCCGACCATCGCCGGCTCCACCAATATGGAGTTCAGAGACTAAACCACTGGACTAATGGACCGAGCAGATTTATTACAGTTTTATAATTATTAAGTCGTTTATTTAATTATTGATTAATATTTATATGAAATTTAATTATAATGTAATTAAAAATATGTAAATGTAATTTATACTTATCTTATTTTTATTTAATGGGTATTTATACATAATATAACTATAAGCATAAAAACGCACACAAGATTCACTGAGTTATTTTTAGAATTTTTTTATCGGAAACCCAAGACAGGCTGTATCTGGCTTCCTAGCTGTCGTCAGTTGGATTCGGCCAATACTCAGAGCCCTTTGAGTTAAAGAAAACATCAAAAAAACAAATTAAGAATAAAAGGGGCAATATATTAATCCCTGCTAGCAGAATGCTTAGCTTTGGGTCATTGTTTTGTTTAATTTTGTCCTTTGTTTTTGTTTCTTTTGATTCCACTGAGCTATGAGTACTGGACGAATCCAACAGACTCGAAACAGTCTGTCTTGGGTTTCCGGTACGAAATTCCCAAAAATAGTTAAGTGAATCTTTACGTGTGTGCGTTTTTATGCTTATGTTTTGTTGTTGTATAAGTAATATTCACATTACATTTTGCCACTATATACAGTGAAACCTGCTAAGTTGACCACCCAGTGGTTCCACGTTTTCATGGTCAACTTAGACAGGTGGTCAACTTACCAAGGGTACAGTACTTCCTTTTTGATTTTCATATTATATCATCTACGTACTACTACTATACATATACATAGTATAGTACTACGAAATTTTACAAAATATGAAATGAAAATGATACAAAATAGGAATAATATTGCTTATTAGGGTTAAACATTAATTATACATCAATTAATTAATTATTGAATATTATCATAGTTACTACTTTATGTACTTCAGTAGTAAGTTGAACAGAAACAAGTTAATTTAATTATGAAACTCAATTTATTATTACAGTAATATATTGACGTTAAAACACGCCTTAACAATTCTTTCTTTAGAAAATTAGAAAAAAAAAATATAAAAGTTGTTAGAAAGACATAGAAAAAATTCTGGAAGTGGTCAAGTTACAAAGGTTTTGAGCTATGCTTTGTAACAAATTCTGCCTAATTACCTGGTCAACATACAAGTTAGACAGGTGGTCAACTTATAAAGGGTTCACTCAATGTTAAAGTAATTCAGCCATTCCGTTCCTGGTCAATTAGGTCAACTTAGACAGGTGGTCAACTTGTAAAGGTGGTCAACTTGACAGGTTTCACTGTACTTAATTTATGTTTACATAGAAATGTTTAATTTATATTTGTGTAAAATATCCCAATTTTTAAATACTAAAAACCTATGTGCTTTCACGAATGCTGCTTCAACAAAATTAATCATCTTTGCATCTCGGCTGATATTAGATTACGAGTTCGAATCTAGATAGGTCTTCACTATTTCTTCTTTCTCGTCAATGTTTATTCGATTCCAATAGATTCTCTCACAGTCTTAATTGGAAAGATACAACAATTATATCTTTAAAACACGTTGAAGATCTCTTATAGGTTGTAGGATAAGAAAAAAACAACTATAAATAAAATTAAAAGCATTACCCCACTATCTCCTTTGAGGGTAGACAGCCAGAAGATAAGGCTCCTGCGATCAGCAGCCGAAAAGGAGATGAGGAGGTCAGAGGGTGGGGTTAACACTCTCTCATCTTAACCTTTGAGAAGGAGACACAGTATCTTTGACAGAAGGCTGGGTGAACCCTAGAATGCATCTTACAGAAGTGATCAGCGAAAAAAAAAAAAAAAAGAAACCCAGTTCCACTGGAAGTTGAATCGAAGTTATCTAGCCCGTCGACTTTCCGTAACAAAAATATGGAGCTCAATTCCCATTTTTTTGTAGATTTTACAGACTGAATGAATATACAGTAGTGTCGAGATATATTGGAGTTTTATATGAATTGGGCAACTACCATTACACTCTGGCCATTTCTAATTCAGTAACTTTCCAATCGATTTGAACGTCATAAATTTGATATTTCTAATTTCATATTCATCTTGGCGAATAATTAATTTCTATCCTACTTTAATTATTCCTTCAGGAAAGTTCCGATGAGAAACTCAATTAATTAAATTTCGTCAGAATCTAATTAAGGCTTAAGTTTAAAAATCAAAATATTTGATTACAAAAATCGAAGAGAGCACATTCAATTAAAGGAAACGTAATATTCCATGTGGATATTAGAAACAAGAAATTAGATATTAGAAAAGTAACAGATTAAAAAACAAGAAATTTTTAAAGAACTTAAAGGTTTACTTTCCTAAAGGTTTTTTTAAAAAAAAACATATATAAAAGGGAAATTTGTGGATATATGTGTGTATATACGTTCAAAATGTTTAGCATATTTCCCAATATTTTACAAACTTGAAATTTCGGATGTGGGTAGGTTCCATAATGTAGACAATGTAAAAAGTATAAAAATAAACTTTTTAACTTTTTTATTTGTTTTTTGAGGGGGGGGGGTGACCATGAACTTTCTTGAAAGCACCACGTATGCACGTGGAGGCGACAATTGGAACTACAAGAAAATTGTTGTTCAACAATTGGAACTAAAATACTGTTGTAGAGAATAGCGCCACAGATTAATCTGGTGACGACAATTGGAACTTAAATATTGTAATGCATAATAATGCCACATATTAACTGAAGGCAAAAACTAGAACTACGGAGTGTAAAAGGAAGTCACCTACAATTCCAGCCCACACATTAATCTTAAATTGATGCTGGTGTCTAGCCTGAATTGTATCATGAGGATTTTCATACGCCCACAAATGTTGGTTGTGAAAATTTGTTAGTCCACCTCGTTCAAATGTTGCCTCTTCTATAAACAAGATGGAAGAGACAAAGGATTGGCAACAAACCAACGGGAAAACTTCTCCCGTGGTGGGTAATCGGCAGGTGAAAGACCCTGCACACGTTGGAGATGATACGGATATAGGAGCATGTGAAATACCCTCCATGTGAAATACCATGTGAAATTTGTTTAATTTTAAAAAGAACTGTATTTTTTTGAAAATGCATTCTGACAAATGAATTTTTTTGGGAGACAATCGAATAAATTTTTGGACAATAATTTCGATATATTGGAGGTGTTTGAACGCAAATTAAATGAATTTCAATAATAATGAATAAATAATAACATGAAAATGTATATACATTTGATGATTTTATATAAAAAGTTTCAGATTTTTATGAGCAGTAGTTTAAAAGATATGGGGCAGTGAAAACCACCAGTACTTTATGAATCACCCGGTATATATACTCGTCGGTGTTCTTCGAAGCTTCTACTCGCGAATATTCTACTAGGATCGGAGTAGAATAGGCTGGAACTCGCGACACACTAATTCAGAAAAAGCTTCGTTTCTGGAGACTTTTCGTGCACGCGCTCTAGAGGGATGATAACAAAGTATTGTGCACCACTGCTACTAGACAGCGAGAACCATCAGCGAGAAGGGACTGCCTTCTTCAAATGGATTGACTATACTCAGGTTGCACCGAAATTTTTTACAAGTTGACAGCCGACAGAAGATGAGATTTTAAGAGACAAATTGAAATGTGAACCAGATGTCTATGCTTTATGTACTTCAGTTGTTAATGGGTACATTATATTAATGTACCAATATATTTTCTCTATAGAGCCTTTAATGTAAAGTTTTCATTTCTCTATTCATTTTTTTTTTCTATCTTTGGAAACAATTTCAGAAAGCTTGATGGTAATTTTCTTTCAAGATCAAATCAATATTTCTTGAATCCGTTGTCGCGGGGCCCCTAAAATGGCTACTTTGCCTGTTTGATAATCCGGCACTGTCCAACTATTATATAAAGAAGGACCAGCTTGTCTGAAGATTTTTTTGCGCCATTAAAATCAACTAACTAATAAGATTTTTCGCATTGCATTTACAATAAAAAAAGAGTATAGTTTCTCTAGAAAATTCTTTGAGAAAGATTTGTCTTTTTAAGTAGCCGCTTCAATTTAGAAATTGAAAGAAAGGAAAGAAGTTGAAGGTCTCCGCAGAGCAGATTCGACCGACAGTAAAATAAAAATCATTAATTTTTCCCAAATGAATACTAAATAGCGTTGTAATTTCATTCTTTCCTTTCATTACCCTCTCCCCATCTCTTAATTCTTCGTCTCTTGAATTGATCGCCGTCTTTGTGCTTTTGTTTTGTAAGTTCTGAGCATAATAACTATGTGACATTAACGGTATTCGACACGACGGAGAAGTGCTTTGGAAACCGGAAATGGAATTTCTCGGCATTTATAAAAGGAAAAACAGAATTGCCAGTGAAACGGACATGTAGAAGTCAATCGAAAAACCAGAGCGAGTTAATTACAATAGAACGGGTAAACTTTAAAAGCAAATTTGCAATTTTTAGGGACAAAAACAAATTGAGAATAAGAAGTTTGGAAGAACTTAAAACCTACTTTCTTTAAAATGTTATTTCTTAAAATTTCTTTCTTTCTTTCTTTCTTTCTTTTTTAAAGTCGTAAAAAACAAAAATCCTACGATATTTTCAAATTATAATATCTGCTTTAACAAACGGTACGTATTTTTCATTTTCTAAAAAGAAATTGAATAAGACAGCTTTTGACATATGCAAACATTATCAGTATAATGCAGAGACACAGGCACAAAATGATGGATAAAAATTTTATTTACACAAGAAAAATATAATACTTCCGGTTATTTAACGAATCTTTAACAGTCGAAACCGGTCTTATTGAATTTTTAATTTGTATATAAAATTTTTATCCATCATTTTGTGTGCCGCCGTCTCTACATTATATATAAAAAAAAAACATGTTAAGTTAAATCTAAATAAAGAAGTAAAGAGGTAGAAGTAGAGAAGTTGTAGAAGTAGAAGTTGTAGAAGTAAAGAGGTCAACACACACACATTAAAATTATTAAAAAAAAAAAAAAATACGTTAAAATGTAAGTTACAATGGTTTCAGCTCGCCTGCGAGCCATTGACGAGTGATTTCCTTAAAGGTTACAGTGAGCTTATAAATGAATTGAAACCAATAGAAATTACTCGTCAACGGCTCGCAGGCTAGCTGAAACCGCTATACCTTACAATTTATTGTGTTATTAATATTATTTTTTAATAATTTTAATGTGTTGGCCTCTTTACTTTTACAATTTTAATTTATTTTATACACGTTAAATTGTGTACTTAATTCTAAACAGATTGAGATATTTTAGAATTTAATAATTTACGGATAATTTTCTAGAATAATTAAATAAATTTTACTAATTTAAATAAAATGATAAGTGAATTGAGTTAAATTATTTTAAATAATAAAGAATTTAAACGTGTCTAATAATAATCCAACTAATGAGAACCAAGAAAGGACAAAAGAAACTAAATTGAAGATTTCGAACCGAGCGATCACCGGCGAGAGTCTGGGACGATCGTTTCGTTTTCTTTAGCACTCGTCAACCACCGATGACAAGCTCAGAATGTGCGAAAGGTTAAGGATCCCACTCTCGCTCCCGAAAGCGGGACTTCCCCCCCCCCAAAAAAAAATAAAAATAAGATAAAATCCAGCCAAAAATACACAATAATACAAAAAAGTGTCAAATCCTTGGCCAGCGTAGTTATTTTATTGTAGTTATTTTATTTTAGCTTTAGAACTTTACATAAAGATCTAATAGTTAAATTTATTTAAGTTTTAGTTTTAAGGAAAATAATTATCATATAAGGTAACAAAAAATTCTGAAAAACGTAAAGCCTACTTTCCTTATGATATTTTTTTTTTTTTTATAAGTCGTGAAAATAATAAAACCTAAATATTTCCGTGTATTTGCAAATGATTATAACTGTCTAATAATAACTTCGAATTTTCCATTTACTAAAAATGAGTTAAATCCGCATTTTAGTCTTCTGATAAGATCAGCAGACTAATATTCCTGTTTTGTCTGTCCTAAGGACAGGTATATTTTAAAATCTCATTAAGTTATCATTAAGCACAACAATCACAACAATCGCAACAATCACATTTATAATGTAGCTCTACAACAATCATAACAATCACAATAAACGCAACAATTGCGCCTTTTGCATTCGCAACAATCACATTTATAATGCAGCTCTACAACAATCATAACAATCACAATAAACGCAACAATTGCGCCTTTTGCATTCGCAACAATCACATTTATAATAATAAGGAAATTAAAGCAATATCAATGATATTTTCTTATCAGAAGACGTTGCGAAGCATTGTGATCGCTTTACTAATCGCTTTCCCTACCTTATTTTATTTAAGTTCCGTAAAACCAACTAATTTGAATTACATCAAAGTATGCGCATCGAGAATTACTAAACAGATTACCATGCATTGTTTAAAACTGATAGAAATCCATTGTTATGCCTCTAATACTCGCCTTCACGTGCAAATTGCATTATAAAGGTATATAAAACTAAAAAATAAAAAATTAAAAGAAAGATTAAAAAAAAAATCAAATAGGCCTATGAAAATTAGTTTGTCATTTGTCTTTAAACGTACCCAAAGTTTAAAAGATGATCCAATTCAATCAGTTCAAAGATTACAGACACACAATTTTAGAAGTCCGCTTTCCTACTAAAGAAAGATGAAATTTGGCACTTGAAATTCAAAAATTACAAATTATTTCTTCTCCCAAAGTTTGGTTTCACTTGAATAAACCATCGTGTATTCACGACACAGTCAATATTACATTTCAATTTTGTAGATTTAAGAGCTGCTGTAAGACTTTATATATTTCAAATTAAGTATTTATTAACCTAAATAACTGCTTGCAAAAGACTCAAATTACATCGACGAAATTCAATTTAAGAAAGCTTATTTGTAATTTTATAAGGTTGGTTCCATAATTTTTTGCCTATGAATTTACATGTCTTTATAAAAATTTTAATAAAATTGTTATGCTTGAGACCGAAAGATGAACACCCAAGAATGCGTCTTCAATTTTTGAGTTAAAGTTAGTGGAAAATGGATTTTCGATTCGGTAAATGTTTTGAGGGAAAGAATATCTTCGTAAATCGACCAAATTCCTGTAATAACAGTGGAATTTCTCAAGGGTAAAAGAATCGTTTTTGTTTTTTTAAATGAATTCTATTTCAAAATTTTGTGCTTTGGGGTGGTTATTGGCGAATAGCTTATATTTTATTACCCTAAATTTTAAAGAAATGGCCCTACTTAAAGAACTTAAGCACTAATTTTAATATTTTGATCTCCGCTTATCCTAAATAATAAATTATCCATCGTAGTTTATTCACTATCCATCAGCTTTCCATTGTATTGATGACAGAATGTGCAGCACTGAAGAATCCATTTCTAGGACCTGAAGGCGAGTGGGGATCATATTCAAAGCTCGACCATATTAAGTTAAAGTTCTACGGAAATCCGTCCAGTTGTTTTAGCGTGATACGCATACGAACAGACAAATTGATAAACAGAAAAAAAAAATGTTCAATTGAAATAGTAAAACTTCACATGCCCAATTAATAATAATAACAACAACAATAATAATAATAAATTCGTTACAAAAAATTAAGGCTTTTTTTTGTTAAACTATTCTGTAAAATTAAGGACGACCCATAAATAAAGTAAAACCCAAGCGGACATTGAACGTGTAAATAATCAATTTCAAGAAATAGAAATAATTTCTACAATAAAACGTCCTCGAAAGGAATCGAACCTGCAACCTTCTGATCCGAAGTCAGCGTCTTATCCATTAGGCCACGGGGACTACATTCAATTTATTGTCAAGTATCGCTTATCACTTCCTCTGTGTATGTGTGACGCAATGAGAGAAGAGCCAGAGAAATATAAAGTATGCCGATATTATTTGCACACAAGAAAAAAAAAAAGAAAGATAATGTTTGGGAATTTTTTCCCGGAAAACTACTGACTCACGCGACTTGAAATTTGGATATGCTTTAGTTTAGAGTATCTGTTAGACAATGAATATTTTTTTATTTCTGCCTGTCCGGAAAAATGTAGATGTTTTCAGAAACAGTCGACTCTGTCCACATTTTCCCGGATAGGCAGAAATAAAAATATGGATTGTATAGTATCAATCTATAGTACTCGAAACTAAAGCATATCCAAATTTCAAGTCGCGTGGCTAGGTAGTTGTCGAGCAAAAAATTCCCAAATGTGCGGAAACAAACAATCGACTCTGTCCGCATTTTTGTTAAGGGAGTTGTTAAGGGGGACAGACACATGGACAGGACAAACGCAAAGCTCCCAAATGGGTCGCTAAAAATCGAGATTTTAAAATGTTTCATGCCTCACTATTGAAAGATCAACTAGGGGAAGTTTAAGATATTGTTCGGCAGTTAGATCGTAAACATACATCGTACCAAGTTTTGAAGAAACAGGTCCACTGTCTTAAAGAAAAATTTCAGGTCATTTTTGAGAGATGGAAGGGATCAAAATAAAAGGACCTACGTTTCAATTTGGACCATAAATAAGTAATAAATTTTGTGGAAATTCGTTCAGCCGTTTCAGGTTGATACTCGCACACATTTAGACATAAAGATGAGAAAAATGTTCAGAGAAGTATTAGACTTCCCACACTTTTCAGTACAATACAGTTAATAAACTAAACATTTACAGAACAAGTTAAAAACAGTATAATGATGTTATGTAAACAATATAAGCTTTTTTATTCTTTGAAAACGATATTCATTTGAATAAAGCTTTGTATTTTTATTAAATTTTTGTATATATTTATGTATTTATTTTTAAAAATTAAACTATACCAAATAGGATCTGTTTATAATTTTTAACAAAATTTTGTAACTGAATTAAATATCTGGTTTTTGCTGCTCATTTGATGTTCCGGCGCTCATTACACTGTTCTACAAAAAAAGATGAAATTTGTTTTTCTGGGGGTTTCATTGTTGATTCTTATGGAAACATACCTCCTAAATTCAAATCTGTAATTAGTTTTTCTGTGTCAGGCATAGTTTTCACGTTATAGGCAATTTCATTTTTTCTTCTATTTTTATTTCTACGCTGTGTATTTGTGGGCCCGGTAGCCGAGTGGGTAAGGGCGCTTGGCTGCGGGTTGGAGGTGAAGGGTTCGATTCCCGGCCTCGACGGAGGACGGGAATTTTTCCACGTTTCTTTCTCCTCCAAACGGGCCCTAGGGTCTACCCAGCCCTCTATAGAATGGGTACCGGGTTTCTTTCCCGGAAGTTAAAGGCGGGCGAGCGACGGGCCGACCCCCTGTCCTCAACTTTGTCCCGTAGGTTCTGAACACTGGAGCCTACCCTCCAGTTGAATTGCGCGGTCCTCTGGGCCTGATCGCAACTTTAACTTAACGCTGTGTATTTATATAGACAAAACAAGTAAGCATTACTATTCTAGCCACTTTCATAATTATTCAGAAACCATTTATATAGTAAAAAAAGAAAAACAAATACTGACCTATACATTATCATCTAGTGTGTGAAATTAAATATTTGAAATAAAAAAACAATTATACAGAATCCTATTTTCTCTAAGAATATTGACGATCATTTTTTTCTCCTGTGAACAATTTTGCTCTCTCGAATAGTTTTCCAGCAACAGTCGGCTAGCATTGAAGGCATCCATTTCCCTTCATAACGTTTTTCCAAGAACATTATGTCTTGATGGAACCTTTCACCATGTTCGTCGGAAACATCACTATAGCTGTCAGGAAAATAGTGTAGAAGTGAATCTAGAAAATGCACTTTTAAAGACATGTTGCACCCTAAATCCCTATATGCATTTATCATTTCTTGCACCAATTCTTCATAGTTGTTAGCTCTTTTTCTTCCCAGAAACTTTTGGGTTACATTCTTGAAACAGACCCAAGCTTTTTTTTTCTTTTGGTTCAAGGCATTCTTCAAAATCTGAGTCTTTTTGAAGTTCTCTAATTTGGGGGCCCACAAACACGCCTTCCTTTATTTTTGCTGAAGAAAGATGAGGAAACTTTTTTGAAAGGTACATAAATCGTTTTCCAGATTGATTCTTGGCATTTACAAGCTGTTTAATAAGGCCTAGCTTGATGTGAAGAGGTGGCAGTTTTAGATTTTTATACACTACAGATAGATATGTAATATAGTTAAAATATTTAGTTAAAATATCAATGTAATATAGTTAAAATATCAATGTAAATAGTTAAAATATCACTTAAATTGGACATATATCCTCGTATAACTAAAAAAGTATGCCTGATAGCAAATTTCTGATTTCAGATTTGAATTTCTCACATGAAAAATCTTTGGACACACACATTTCCATATCAGAAAAATGACTCATGTAGAACAGTGTTATTGGACTTCTCTGGGAAGAGTCAATATTTAACTGAAATCATTCTCACAAAACAGTTACCTATTCAATGAATCATTGTAACTATAATCGAAACAGAGGGAGTAATTGTAGAGGAAATATTGTCCATAAATAAGACAATTCCTTCAGGTTTGTCGTAATTCGAAATTTTATGCTGAATTTGAAACTTACTCCTTCGAAATTTCTGTCGAACTTCTGAATAACACCAGGACTTTCAATAAATTATTAAGGCAGCGCAATTTTTAATGGGTAACTTGATTGGAAATGAAACAGTTATAGCAGTTCAAATTAAATCTTAGGAAAATATTGAAAGGGGAATAAGAAGATGTAATGTTTTCTAATGGCTGCTTTACACGGTGTAACTTGCCATTGGAACTTCCCCAAAACGCGCCAGTTGCAGCTCGCCGAAATCGGAATAGCTTTTACATGAGCAAGTAAACTTCTAGTGGTAAGTTTCGTTTTGTTATCGTAGATATCGCGATTAAAAACGCCTTCATCCAGAAGGAATGATCGTCGATATACGGCACCGTCTCAGATACTTTTGCCATTGATTGTGACATCTATCGGTATCACTAGAAATCCATGTGTATATCAGCACGAGATTTGCATTCTTGGCGCCCCTTAGGCTCTCTGCCATTAACACCCATCATGCACCGGGTGGCGTGGATGGACTGGCAACAAATCGTGTTTAGTAACGAATCAAGGTTTACCTGGACACGCATAACCACCGTACTTGAGAATGAAGAAGCACTGGGCAGAGGACAAATCTTGTCTGGCGAAGTGTCCAGCACAGGTGGCGCTGATGTCGAATTGCTTCTAAACATTTTTGCTTTTCGAGCAATTTGCCGGTTTTACGGAAGTTTTTGAGAATGTGTAAATCAGCTTTTAGGTAAAATGAAGGTTCATACAATATTTGTAATCTACTGTCTAAGATTTGGAAATGTTTACTAAATTGCATTAAAGCCCTGTGAAACTGAATGGGAAAATAAATTAGTGGCTAATTCATCCCACAGATAAAGTTAGATATTTTGACGTGCCGTGAATAACATCAAAAAATGGAGCCAACTAATTCGACACTTAAAAACAAACACCCCGTTAAAAGGATAAAAATCATTTAAAATTCTATATTTTAAATATTTTTAGTTTATCCTTTTAACGGGGTATTTGTTTTTAAGTGTCGAATTAGTTGGCTCCATTTTTTGATTTCATCCCACAGATGTTCAATAGAGTTGATGTTCGTACTCTGGGCAGGCCACTGAAGTTCCTAAACATTATTCTCCGGAAACCAGGCGCTGGCAACATGAGCCTTATGGCACGGAGCACAAATGGCTGGAACACAAATGGCCCTTCACCGAACTGCGACCACAACATAGGAAGCATGGAATTGTCTAGAACGTCCAGATACTGTGTGGATGCCATGTTCCCTCGATCACAACCAACGGACCACGTCCAAACCAGGAGAAACACGACCACACTATCACACCACCACCGCCAAACTTGACTGTTGGGATGACACACTCGGGTAGCAGCCGCTCCCTTGGCAAACGCCACATCCAGGTACGCACATCCGATCGGTAGCGTGACGCATGATTCGTCGCTCCACATAATGCTCTTCCATCGATCCATCGACCAAGACCGTCGCTCTTTATGCCAGGCCACACGACGCTGGGCGTTTACAGGGGTGATGTTGGGCAACAGCCCGACCGGTGTACCTTAAGGCATGGAGTTCCCGACGAATCGTCATGGTACTGACAGTTGTTCCCGTTGCCTGCTGGAAGTCGTGCCGCCGTTGTTCCGCTGGAATAGCCCTGTTCTGCGTACCAACCTCTTCAGGGCCCACCGGTCTCTATCGGTCAGCAAGCGGGCTCGGCCACCTCCACGACGTCGTGTTTTCACTCCTTCACGTTTCCACTTCGTGATAATAGCACCCGCGGTCGACTTTGGCAGGTTCAGTGTCGCTCCTAAGCCTCGCACACTCTGGCCACTAAAGTGGCAACCTATGACTACTCACGTTGAAAATTGCTCAGCTGTTTTGATGGTGGCATTTTATCTCAGTATGTGGTTAGACACGAAATGACTCCAACTACATACGATCGTGTTTTTTATAACGAATATATTGAAATTATTGCCCGAATTTGCGTGGTTTGTACCACTACGGCAGGTGTCGACTTTTAATTGAGTAGTCGGTGTACATTTAGATCATGGGGAAAGGATTCCTGCAATCCATAGGCAGAGTTATATTTCCCCCTGTCAGTCATTTTTTGAACTTTTTTTTTTAATGGCTTAAAGCTTTTTCCCATGATCCGGAATGTGTACAGTCCAAGTATGAAGTTGTTTCGCCCACTGGCTCTCTTTCCAGAGTGCTCTGCATCGGCGTATTTTAATTTGAATAACCTTTTACCAAATTTGGCTTTTCTAAGTTTCTTGATATTAGAGACGTAGCTTTAATATATTATAGTTAAATATAAATATGTGCCATTTATTTAATAGAAGTCCGTAATCAAACTTTCCTGTTATACATTACTAAGGGAATAACTACTGTATGATGATGTTGGCACTGTTCATATTAGAACCAATTTTTGGGAATTATTAGAACCAATATTAGAATCAATTTTTGAACTCCTAATATCTAAACAAAAGTTTTTCTTTAAGTCTTTTTTATTAATATAGAAAAAAAATTCTTTTTTTTTAATAATCTAAATAGGGGTTTGTAATATAAGTTAATGCTTTTATTCGATTTCGCAGTTGTATGTAAGCATTTTTTGTTTATAATGTCAAATGACACATTAAAAAAACTAAAGCTAAAGAAATGAAGTTTACCGTGCAGTAAAATACGACTTAAAGAAAAAGTATTCACCGAGAAAACAAAAGACAAACAACAATTCATGCCTTGAGCTTGTTCCTTTCTTCCATTACCTGCCTAGAGAAAGAATCTTAATAGAGCAGGTTTTTTTAGTCTTCTGATCATTATCTTCTGATCAGAAGACTAATATTCCCGTTTTGTCTCTCCGTCTGTGGATAGGTATCATTAGCAACAATCGCAACAATTGCCTCTTTTGCATGCGCAACAATCACATTTATAATAAAGCTCTACAACAATCGCAACAACGACAATAATCGCGCCATTTGCATTCGCAACAATCACATTTATAATAACAAGGAAATTAAAGCAATATCAATTATATTTTCTTCTACGTATCAGAAGCATTGTATTTGGTTTACTAATCGCTATCCCTACTTGTTTTCTCTTAAAAATATGGCTCAGTTTATTTGCAAAAGAGAGAAAAGAACGTTTAGATTTTCAAACTGAAGGGGTCGCATGTTATTGGAAGGTCGCATGTTACGTAGCGGAGGCTTCATTGTGATGTTTACATTTCCATATGTCAACATCGAAGTTTTATAGTTGTTTTGTTTTGTACGCTATTAAAATATTCCCAATAAATATGAAAGACATACATTTAGATATAAAGTAGTAAACATCAATTTTCCAAGAACTTATCTACAATTATAATATGGGGGGAGCGGGTGTATGGAAACTCGCTATTCATTTAGCGAAAAATATGTTTCAAGACATGTTTTCGTTAAGCGCCGTACGACTGTCTCGAAATAGAAATATTGGGGCTACTTTTTTTTAAAATCGATTTTATGAGTTTTCAGTTTTTTTATAATTCTTTTCTTTTTTTATAAGTTTCCTACAAATCATATATGAATTTGAAATTGCACAAGAAAGGCCGCAGGTTCCTCTTTTCTGGCTTAGGCTTTAACATATTTATATTTATTGCGAAAATATAATTCAAAAAAGAGACTTGACGACTATTACACGAGACTGAAAAAAGTCTGTTTCTGACAGAAATTCACTACGAAACAGTTTTATTGCAATATTTTGCTAAAACAAATTCATTTTTATAATTACACAATACTAATACTTATAAATACAAGAACTTCCTTAAAATGTTGGGTTTTATTTATTTATTTATTGTGTAAAGTTGTGAAAAATAATATAAGGAAAAAGTCTCTATTTATTTGTAGCATGAAATATTTTCTGAAGTCAAATAAATTAATCTGCTAAACGTAAATTAAATCCAATTAACTTCAATCAAAGCACGAGCAGATGTCAATGGATAACAACAAAACGAATTATTATGCATTGTTATACATCGATCGAAAGTCAATGTTTTGCTCTAATGTTTTAACATGGACATTTTTGTCATTTTCACGTGCAAGTTTGTGGAGATTCACGGGGAAAAAAACATATTTATTTTAAATAACACATGAACATTGAATAATTCACATTTACCGCTTATCCGTAAATGTGGATGTCAAGTTTCGAGAAAATCGATTCACCTAATAGTAAGAACACACGTGCAGACAACATGATCTGGAACACACATCAGACAAATAGGCTAATAAACGCCCACCAGTTGCAGAGATTGAATTTTTGAACAAAATTTAGTCCTCCGTTAGCTAGTGCTTCAGAGAACGGTTTCCCGCTGTCGGTGATATCAATCCATCATTCAATATATATTTGTATTTGTTCAACAGAGTGTCTTATCAAAATTAAACTAAACCCTGGATTAATTTAAGCTTGTGTAAACAAATCTCCCGTTGTAGATAACAGATGCTCCAGTTAAAATAACATTGAGATAAGTTGACGCTTATAATTAATCGGAATCATGACAAATAACGACTGCCTCATTGAATTTGAGAAAGTTTCAAACACTGGTCGAACTGAAGCCAGCTCTAGTTAAAGTAGAAGAATTCATTTAGAAAAACGAATAAGAAAATCAAATCTGTCTGAATTGCATATTCAGATTAATAATTTAATGTTGAAGTAGAGATAAATTTTAGCTTGCGAAAATAAGGAGATGGTTATGTAAATATTTTACAAAGAGAATTGACGCTCTGAATATCGTCGACTGAATCGCCTAAAGAGATACAGGGTGTCTCAGGAGAAATATTCTGGAAAGTCATAGGATCGGTAGTTCTAAGAAAAAAAAAAAGCTTGTAAGAAAAAGGATCCTATTTTAAACGATTTCCGAGATAGATCTATTTGAATGTACAGTATTTTTAATGTTAGTGCCTGAACAAATGAACGCCAAGTTGCACTCAGATGTTTTTATAAAAATTGCGAAGTGCATTGACGTTGACGGTGGAATTTTTGAACATTTATTATGAACTTTAACAAATTTGTCAGTAATAAATATTACACATTAAAAATTTCCTCCGCATTAGGTTAATTAAAATTCATTCTGTTATTACGTTAAGTTACGCGTAACATTTTTCAACACTGGTTTAATATAATGGACCCCCCCCCCCCTTTTAACAAAATCTTGACTACATTAGAGTGAAAAGTGAAGATCCTCAAATTAGTGAGTTTTTGTATGTTTGTTTGTCTCTCATCCCTCTTGATAACTTTTGTACCAATGGACGAATCTTCTTAAAACTTGGTATGCACATTCGAGGACTAGAAAAGATTAAAATTTTTATATTTAAAATCTTTTGAAAATGGATTCATGTCACGAAATTAACACGAGAAGGAAACAAAAAATTCCCTTTGGAATCTAAACAACAGATATTTGTCCTATTTCTATTAATACTTCATTGTCTTAATCGATAGGAATTAATTCTTTTAGCTAATCCTTTGCGCGTAATTTAATCCCGATTTAAACAATTTAAGTAAACATTGCGAATTTAATTCATTCTTTTTCAGGAAATAAAAAAAATTGTATTATTTGTATAATTTGATATTAATAAACATAGGCTTTACGTTTTTGTCGTTTTCACGACCTAATTTTTTAGCAGATAGTATTTAAAAGAAAGTAAGCTTCAAGTTCTTTCGAGCTTTTTTATTTCTAGCTAGTTCCGCCGTAGAAAATTACAATTTTTATTAGACTTTGTTTAACTATAATTTACGAAAGCTTTTCTTCTAAGAATAAGGATTGCGAAACGTGAGTGTTTGTTTTATTGTCTGAAATCTTTGAAATGGAAGCTTTTACTAAATTAAACACAGTTTAAAAATGGTAGCAAACACTTCTCAAACATCCCTTTTAGAAAACGTTGATGATATTGTAGTGATTTTTATATACTTGTATCATAGTTTTTATCATTGT
>JAFIDM010003189.1:43436098-43461980 GCA_023159025.1 Thereuonema tuberculata | reverse complement strand
GTTGTTAGTTCTTGCTAGTTCAGTCCAGACGCAGCTCCAGTCTCTACTTATTTAGACACTACGATTTTTACCAGTTAAAAACACCCCACAATTATTAGCGCCATCCATGATGTACACACTGTCAATATTTGCTTATTTGTTCTGTTATTAAAACATTATTAGTTTTCCGTTTTATTGATCGAAGTCTCTAGAAATAATGAATGTAATAATGTGCAACTGTAATAAATATGAAGCAACCGTTTGCACAAAACATTACAAAAAGATTAAAGGGAAAATAAAAATAAACAAGTTACAAGTTTCGAAAACTTGTATCGGTTTCCATTTTTTTTATAGTCTGATGATGGAAACCGATAAAGGTTTTCGAAACTTGTAACTCGTTTATTTTTATTTTCTCTTTAATTTTTTTATAATGTTTTGTGCAAACGATCGCCCCATATATGTCTCTAGAAATACTTTCCAGTTATTTTCGACTTTCTTTTAAATTTTATTAATGAATAAAAAGATGCAAAATAAGTAGATATAAATTTTTATAATGGGGAAATTAATGGATCAAAATAATAAAACATACTACGAAAAACACTAAATAATATCATACATTTCATGGAAAATCTGAAATTATTGATTGGGTTTGTAATTTACTCACGATTGTAACCATGTATCATTTGTAGCCTGTTTTCCAGACAGTGAGTCTCATTAAATCAGTTAGTGTCCATTCGTCTCCCTAATAAGTTTTGAGCCGCTTGATGGATCTTCTTGTAACTGAGTATGCATATTTAAGGACCAGAACTAAGTTTTTGTATTTAAGTCTTTCAGGCGGAGCCTCAACGAGAAATTAACGTAAGAAAGCTATAAAAATTCTCATAGAAAAGCATAGAATGATATATTGGATTTCTATCGATATCTTTATATCATTAAATAAAGAAATTTTAAGAAATAACACTAACCAGAAAATAGGTTTTAGGTTCTTTCCCGATCCTATTGTTCTGTCAATAATAAGTTTATTTTTTATTTATTTATTTAGACTAACTTTTTGCTTATCTATTACCTTTCAATGTACTAAAACAGTTCAGTGATAAAATTTACTTGAACTGTATGTAGTTGAATTGTTTTACAATTGAATGCGTTAATTAGATGACTGTTTCCACTATAGAAAGATATAAAGAGGATTTACCTCAACGACCTACAATGGCAATCTATTACATCATTCTTCAAAGCATTCTGGTTGTCTCGGCAAGGAAAGTAGTCCCTAACAAATTCTTACATACTGTAGAAAGTATCACTTTAATATGCTATTATAAAGTAATCATCATCATCATCATCTCAGGATTTTTCCACTTATTAAGGGGTATCCTTCCACCTTGCTTTACCCAGAGCATTCTTCCATTGCTTTCTGTCTGGATCATAGCCTCAGTTAAATTATGTTACGTGAGGCTAATATTTATGTGGTCTAACCATTTCTGTATTGGGCTGCCTCTTTTTCGTCTACCACTTGCATATCACTTCATAACTACATTGGGGAGTCTTCCTTCCTCATGGCTGTAGCGCTTAAATCGTTTTACTTCAATGATCTGCAGAATGTTCTATTTTACTCCCACCATTTCTCGAATACTCACATTAAGAATATTTTCTCTTCGAGGTTTCCGTATTGATCTCCTCCAAAAAGTCCATTTCAGAAGACAGAAATCTCTTTTGGTAATGTTTACTTATTGTCCATGTTTCTGCACCATATATTAAAATATTCGTTTTGGGGTGGATGTTGCTACTCCAGAGAACTGAGTTAAGCATTGAAATGGTTCTTCTGCACTGGAAGAATATAGTGTGCTATTCTTTTATCAATGAGAAATACTTGTAAAAGTCAATAACGTCTAGATCTCAAGTTGAGAAGTGCTTGTCTATGAAGTATGGATTATAATCATTTAAAAACAAAAAACAAAAACGACCATATATTGTACATGAAATAACCGAATATGCATCCTCATTAGCATTTCAACCTGAAAATTGAAGCTAACATTTAAGTTTACAAACGAAATTAAGTTTAAATATGGACTTTTCAAATTCTTTTTAAAAGTGAGCTTTAAATTCATTTTTAATTGGAAGCTGTTTGATAATCCTTTGCTAAATTTGTTTACCGATTATTCAAATTTTCAGAGTTGTAAATAATGAATATTGTAATGAAATTTATTTTGTTTAATTTAAATTGCAAACGAATTTACAGTAATTAGTTAAAGTATCCCACTGAAGACCTGACGGTCGGTCCTGACTAACGGGACTAAGATTAGGTCAGGTGATCAGCCTGATTCCCGCACGTCTTCAATCTTCAATCAACACTAAAAATTGAATTGAATGAAGCTCGAAAACAGACTGATCTCCCAAGAAAATAGTGCTCTGTGAAAATTATCGAAAATGATAACTAACCAGCTGTCTTATGATCCATGATAACGATTGAAGAACATTCTCCTTCTTCAATACCATACCATCATTTCCTAATGCGTCCTGGTCTTTGAATTACATCAGATCGGGGAGAGAGAGCTCAAATAAGAAAATTTGAAGATTGCAAAACTCCGAGTTTGGTAAAATTGAAGAACCGTGCAAGGTGGCTGTCGAATTGTACGTTTAGGCGCCCACTCTGTTTGAAACGAAGGAGATGTGGCGACACGGAACGAATAAACTGAATTCTGAATAACAGAAAACTGTTATTAATAGCTATACGCTTAGCTTTCATTTGCACGGCTGGGACACATTCCGAGAACTGTGGGCGAGTGGAAACCAAAATAATTGTGCTTGTTTTTTAAGTTGATCTATAAATAAGGATCATATTAAAATGTTAACGAAATCCATGTAACCTCTTTAGAGAGGCAGGACGGATAGAGGACAAAACAAATATGTCTAAGGTCTAAGTAACATCATAAAAAAAGCTAGGTAGTCTATCAAATTTGATGGAAATTCGTCCAGCCGTTTTAACGAGAAACGAGTACAAACAGACAAGTGGAGTATAGTAGACGCGACGAGTTTTGAAACTGCCAGAATGCAACGCAGATTATAGATTGTCCTTTCCTGGCCGTTCGCTAACATTCAAATAGAAGAGGTAGCTTCTTTTTTATTTGAATTTTAGCGAACGGCCAGGAAAGGAAAAGCTGTAATCTGCGTTGCATTCTGGGAGTTTCAAAACTCGTCGCATCTACTAGAGAGTACAAAAATGGGATTGTAAGTAGATTAGTGAGACTGAGCATGCTCAGTAATTATTATTATTATTTTTTTTTTTTACGTAAATCTTTCAGTCGATTATTTAAAAAAAAAACACCTCTCCTTCGATGGTTTATTGTAGAAATTGTAGATAGTCAATATCCGGTCATTCGGCAGACACGATACCAGAATCTTCCCGACTCGCTTTTAATTTCTTTGATTTTTGATTATTTTTTTTTAATAGAGAGCTCTTAATCCCGCTTCACTTTTCTTGTATAGGTTTACGACGTATCTTATCTCCCGGTAATTAAGCTCTCTTAGATCTCCACTCAGAAATAAAAAAAAAAAAAAAATGAGATTGAACGGAACAAGGTAATTAATGCTTTTAGACAGTGTCAAAAGCAAAGCTATCCCATAATATGCACAATTTTATCAACAAAATTTTATCGGAAGCGATCAGATCGTAGTGGGCGATATGCTTCAGCGTTTCTTTCTCGTTCTCTGTCTCTGTCTTTAAGCGAGACCGTTCTTTACGCAAGCGTGAAGCTTCTCGCTTTGTATCAGCATCTCATTTTTCCGCAAGTCGAGACATTTTCTCAATTTCAATCACAACAATCGCAACAATTGCGTCTTTTGCATGCGCAACAATCACATTTATAATAATAAGGAAACTAAAACAATACCAGGTTTCTTGGTTTTTAGCAACCTATTATTAGCAAGCCACTCCTTGGGGGATCAGGGAAGGGTCCTACAGGTCTGATTTTCTGGACGTGGTCACCTACTTTTTGATGCTGAACACAATGGTGAAGGTTTCATTCTAATATCTCTAACCGTTTGGACACTACAGATTGTGACAGAATGTGATACCCAGCAAGCATAAATGCAAGAGCTGACACCTATGTTTTACAGGCAAATTGTAACTTAGGGGCCGCTAAAAATGGCTATGGATTTTCTCATCTAAGCAATGCACGCATTTCAAGACTATTTAACATGAAAATATGATTAGTCAGCCATCGAGCCGCTGACGCTGATCTTGCCCTTCTATATCTACGGCTAACCATCTCCTGATGCAATTCACTCAGATCGTAATCCCCTAAGATTGTAAGCGTTCAGACAAAGCGCATTCAGCTTAGTATTTTCAACAACATTGAATGATAATAAAAGAAAGCATGATTGTGATATATTAAACATTTTCTTACCAAATCCATTTAGCAGAGATTCAATTTTATTAATTAAAAAAACTTTTTAATTAAATACGACAAACAATTTCTTTTACGGCAAGATTTTACTGTGATAATAATAATTGGATATATTTACTGTTTATCTCAGATTACTGCGGATCATTTTAAGTGGCTAACAATAAAGTAGGTTTTTCTATTTTAGGAGAGAATTCATCTAAAATTCGTTGTTTCGGTGATCTGACAAAAACAAAACATGCATCAATAACCTTATTAGATTGGCTAACAATGAAATTGAAACATAGGAGATCGCTGCAACAATAAAATTCATTGTTACGATAATCTAATAGAAAGAATACATTAATTAAAGGCAATGTCAACCATCTAATAACAGTCCACGGAAAGCTGAAATGATCTTGATACTGTTCGTTTTCGAAAGCCAGAATCGCCAATCGCGGACGATTCTACTCCGCAGAGGGGTGATACGCTGAGATGGGCACTTTCCTAAGACCTGTTGACTGGATCTGGAACTTTCAGCCCTCCTCCCTCCTTCCGCCCCCACAAAAAAAAAAAAACATAATAATTTTCCGTAATTCTTTCCCGAAAAGCGCAAATAGAACGCAGCTACCAGCAAACTAACACTGATAAAAAGTAAACATCCCCTCTTTATTTCTCCTTACCGCTATTTTCATGAAATCGAGGAGGACCTGACACATGCGCAAAAGCGCTGAAGGTTCTCGTAAACAAAAACGAACAGTATGGATTTTCACAAGCATATATAACTCGGTAAAATTATTATAATAAAAAAAATATTCATTGTAAGAACGTTTTTAAATAAAACCGAATTAACTTTTCGTATCACGAGTTAATAACGAACAATAATGTCCATATATGAAATATTCGATCTGTACTATATTAATTTAAAGAATGTGCATTCACTTATTTGATACTTCTTCATGCCAACTGAACTATGTTGATAAATGAGTAAAAAATATGAAAATAGAAACAGCAATCCTTTTAGCGATCGCATAATGCCCCACGGCTTCTATCAGCGATTGTACGGGTCACATAAAGGGAAACAGAAAGGTATCCTTTCATAAGTAACCTCAGTAAAGAACTCAATGGATTTTATAAATAAACAATATGAGAATATTATTATGAAGAAGTTATCACTCTCACTGAAAATCAATGACAGAAAAACTAACCACTATGGAAAAATAAACCAATCCTGCCAAAACTAAGAAAATAAGTCAATTGCAGCAAAATGTGGAAATGTTTAGAAATAAAGGAAAAATTATTTTGAAATTTCTGGAGTTGAAGAAACAACGGATTAGAATTTATTTGACTCAGTTGTTAAAATCTTGGAAACTTTATAACTTCAAAATCCCACAGAAAAATATAGCAGCTCTCTATAGATTTAGGAGATCCCTTTATAATAAAATGTAGAAGAACAACTCATTTTATTAATGTTTGCGAAAATAAAGTTATTTACTCTTATATAATCCTACTTCTGATATGAGTTTCAATATGTCAGATCTGTGCTTAGCTATTGGAGAGTGGCTTTTGAATGAACTAAACAGAAGGTCTCGACATCGGGTGCAGTGTCGCCTATGGCAGTCCGAATCTCAAATACAACATTTTCCACCTTAATGTTTCTCCTAAAATTCTCAAAAATAAGGGGAAAAATCCCTAAGGTGGGCTTTCTTGAAGTCTTAAAAATGCATTCTGATAAATGTTTAATTTTTTTGGGTCTTTTTCTTAAAGAAAAACCACGATAAACAACTGGCTGGACTCAACAGTTCGCAATGCTAAAACCATAGCAACGGGATCTTCGAACTGTGACGTAGGTTGTGACGACACCGTAGACCAATCATGAATTTCTCGCGACGTTGGACAAAATGGGGATATAAGGCTTCTCCTGCTAGAGCTACGCTCTGTATAGAAGCCTAAAAGGCAATTACCATTAAAACGTGGTAACGCAAATTCGGATAGAACATACCAATACTTAGTTCCTTATTTTGATTCTTATCTCTCTCAATATACTTCCTTGAGATTTTTCCTTTGTGATTATCTGAAGTATTTGCCCTACATTTTCAGATGTTAAAAATCATTTGAAGAACGATGTTTTTTTTTTTAATTTTTAATTTGGCTTATAACTTACAGAAGTTAGGCTTCACATTCTTCTTTCCCATTAAACAAGTTATGACAAATTGCAGCTTCTTGTATTTCTTCATAATTTTGTCGCTAATAGTAAATAAAAAATAAAAAAAAAATCACATGTAAAGTTTTTAGGTGTTGTTAATTTTTTTTTTTTTTTTTTTTTTGTAACATTCTTTCCTTTGTGTATGCTTACGATATTAATAGTAAAAATAGTAAAAATTTTATGAAAATTCAGCTGTTTTATCGTGATGAAATAGGCAAACTGAAAGAAAAATATTCAAGTTGAAAGTAAAACTTGGCATGTTCAGTAAATAAATAAATAAATAAATAAATAAATAAATAAAACTCAAGGAAATGGCAATGGCTAATCTCTTGCTCATATTATTACACAGTTAAAAAAAGGGTAAACATATTATAATAAAGAAGATAGTAGTAAAAAAAGACATTTTTACTATTGGTTGTAATAGTTTTACTATTGGTTGCAATTCATCCATGTATGTTTTATGTTTACATGTAAAGTTAACTCCATTAGAATACAATAAAAATAAAGTTAATGCCTTTTTTATAGTCACATTCTAAGAACACACAGAATATCGTAGATATCAAAAACTCTCCTAAATCCATAAATTGTAAATGAAATTAGAGCGGAATTAAAAGGATTCTAACAAAAAAAAGTCTTTGTTTGCATTTTTTCAGTTAAAATATCCATATCCGTTTAATTTAAAACTAGATAGAAAACTATAATGGTTTAATGTTGCTGTGGACGCATTTACTGAAAATGATGAATATCTGGGAATTAACAGAAATGGTGGAGATAAGAGGAAACGACTTTTCGTATTCCACATCGGGAATCATCATTTCCTAGTGATTACCGATGTGAGATATGAATATTCTCATCCCTCACATAATTCCCAGAAATTTATCAATTTTGTAGAAACTATGTTTCAGACATTAGACAACAAAACTCCTTCATACCTAGTTTTGTCTTAGATGAAAAACTGAGATACGTAGATTAACCAAACATTCTTAAATAATTAAGTTTTTATCCTAACTGAATAAATCCGAGGTATCGATTCCTCTGTTTTAGTCGAATCTCTGTAGTTTGAATTGTAGTGTTTCATTATGCATTGTTAAAATAACTTGTTCAGTTATAAGTATTGGGTTCTTTGATTTTATTTTTATTTCACTCAATTATTTCTCGTCTGTAAAGGTCGTTTTACATTTGCCATTGAAGAGAGCAATATCAATGTGATTGTAGATTGGTAAGAATAAAATGCTTTAAAACTTTACACACTTACACAGCGACTTTTATCAGTATCGAAGATTCACACTTGTCAATTGTATCAACAGACGACTTTAGATCATTACAAATCAACTCAGCTAGTAATTACGTTTACCTTACGAAAATAATCGTTATTTTATATAAAAGTTACTGATTCAAGCATTGAATTTGCTAGAGAATGTTTTAATCAATTAAAAAAGGAATGTGTATTTCATTTAAAGAAGAAATTAAAAAAAAAATGAAATACACATTTCTTCGTATTCAGTTTTTTATTAAATTTCGATCGGATTGCTTTCGAGAATTCAATTGACCTGAGATTCAGATCGGAAAATCTGTTAAGATTTTGATTAATAGTGTAATTTTAAAAGAAACTTTGTGAAAAGATGACCTCTGTTCGTGAATATCAATTTCGTAATTAGTAGTTTCGATTAAACATACAAATCACACAGATTGATTTACAAGTTCTTTGTTCGACACCAGGTGCGCTGGCAACAGTAAGCGTGGAAGGCAATCACGACACAAATAGAGCCGGTGCCAAGTTATACAAAGGACAGAAATCTTCCTGTGATATGTCGACTGCTTCCTAATGGCGTAGAGATTGCTTACTTTAATGGTACGTTTAACATATTTATGTTAGAAATTTAGAAAAGTATACTGTATTATGAAAAAGGAGAACGCCATAATCATCTCTTATCATATTGTTCAACTGTCGATTGTAACCACATTCCAGGATTAATGTGGAGATGGCGTACGACCAGTACTTAATAACGGGATTTTAGTTATTCCATACGCAATACTTCTCACCATGCGACAGATGAAACTCTGGCCTGTACGATCTTCTCCGCCAAGTCCTTATATCGAAACGTTGTCTTAATACCTCATTGTCCAATCTTATTGCTTCCTAATATATCTGAAGATCCCCTTTCCCGATTCTGTATTATACATTTGCACACAAAATGCCTCGCATACAGAATTCACAAACTATGGTCTCATATTTCGCACAACAGTCTACGAGCGTGTGATCTTTGTATGGATTTTAGTGGACAATGTCATAAAAAGTTTAATTAGTCCAGTGGTTTTCAAACTTTTTTTGTACTGTAAAAGATATAATATTTTCTAGCACTTTTAGTGTAAATATATTAATATATTTTAAACCATGAATAAAATTAACAAACCATACAAAAGTATTAATATCTTATTTTAATAAATTAAGCATGGTCATGGTATCATGATCATGAATGTAGTAAATCTTTATAAATGTAGATGGGTTTCTTCTCAGTTTTAAACTATACTTTCATAATATCCGCGGCACACTGTCACTTCTTCCGACCCCCGGTTTGAGAATCACTGAGATAGCCAAAACAATTTGAAAGATATCTTAGCAGATGGGCCAAGAGGGCATCAAGCGCACCATGCATGCGAACAATGCCAAGACAGGAAAACTTAAAAAAATAAAGAAATTTTCACAATAAACAAAAATTTTCAGGAAAAAAATGTAATTGTTACGTTTCTCTCTTCAACTTTTTCAATTTGTTTAAATCATATAAAAGTAATTATTTATTTAATCTTCAATGAATAGAAATTATAAATTCCATTGATTAATAATGAATCGATACATTTATTAGGCAAATATACACAGCGATATTTACGGAAAATTATCTACCTTCGCAGTAAATAGCACATGACATTGATTCTTCCGAATTAAGCCGAATTATTTCACATTTTCTGAAACATAATCGAGAATTGTGAGCAAAGTCGAAGTTTTTATATTATTAACAAAATGGAAGTTTAAGATTTAAATTTCTTTAATTTTTATTTAGAAACCAGTAAATTTGTAAGAAATGGTTTATAGTCTGTCTCAGGATTTCTGTATATCACAGTAAATGGCTCAGCATGATATTGGCGTGTACTTTCTTCCTATTAGGTAAACGGAACAATGAATTCTGCTAATTTTACAATCCATTACAGATAGAAAACATACATTAATGACAGTAAAATAAAATAAAGAATGCACATAGTTAAACAAAACACAAATTCACTGAGCTATTTTTGATATTTGTGCTGGAAATGGGACGAATAGACAAACATACAAATCAATGACCCCTGAACTACAAAAACATCAAAAATAAAATCAAGAATAAAAAGGGGTGAAAAATTGTTATGAATCTTGTTATGAATTAATCCCTTGAAGCTAAGCTAAACGCTAGCGGGGATTAATTATTCACCCCTTTTTATTCTTGATTTTATTTTTGATGTTTTTGTAGTTCAGGGGTCATTGATTTGTATGTTTGTCCGTTTTGTCTATTCGTCCCATTTCACTGAGCTAGGTATGCTGGATGGGTCGGGCTGATGAGAGGCCAATAAGCCTCGAAACAGCGCTGTCCCCGATTTCCAGCACAAATATCAAAAATAGCTCAGTGAATTTGTGTTTTGTTTAATTATGTGCGTTCTTTATTTTATTTTACTGTAAAAATGTACTAACGCACGTTAAGTCTTTTGTCCTAATACATTAATGACATAATTGTTAAATGCTTACCAGTGGTTGTTAGAAACCGAAAAAAATAAAATATAAAAGATATAACAGCTGCTAACAATAAAATCTTGACTAGTAAATCATCAATATTGTTCAATACAAGTTGCCATATTTACTAGTCAAGATTTCATTGTTAGCAGCTGTTATATCATTTGGTACCAGGTATATTAGAAAAGCTATAGTTGGCTTACTATACTTTCGGATACGGCAACTATTAGAAATCATTGTTCCAAAAATTTTTGTTTAATTTTTTTGTTCTTAATGCTTACTTTAATAGTAATGCAAGAAATTTTAAATAATATCTCCTTTAATTAGAAGATTACATAAAATTTTACTTGTGACTTTCTATTAGTTATATAAATGACTAAACTCGTTTATTTTCTTCTCATTTTGCTTTCGTCTTCCTTTTTTCCATTCATCCTTTGCTTTTCTTTTTCATTATGTTAATGGAGGTTTTTTTTTTTCTTACAATAAGAAATGTAAAGCAATTATCATTTACATATTTCTAATCGTAATGTTTCTCTGCGTTATATTAATAATGTAAGTAATTAAGAAACCATATTAACATAATGAAAAAAAAGAAAAGAAAATGAAGGATGAAAAACATTACAAAGAATTAAAAAGTAGAAGAAAGTAAATTTTAAAAAACAACAATGGATGAGACCAAATTATTTACAAGTGACATCGTGGAACAGCTGTTTCACGCTCGTTGGCGATCATCAGCCAGGAGAAGTCACAGTAAATAACAAGGTCTCCGTACTGAGGCTAGTACTGAGATTGGGGCCGCTCTCGCTGGCACATGGATTTTCTCACTGGTTGTTTTCATTGGTGAATTTTTCATTGTGTATTTTTTCCTTTGAGGCACTACTGCGCTTCCGATGTAAAGTAAATGTTATTTGATCATTTATATAAATACTTTATTTATATGAT
This sequence comes from Thereuonema tuberculata, assembly GCA_023159025.1. Classification (NCBI taxonomy): domain Eukaryota; kingdom Metazoa; phylum Arthropoda; class Chilopoda; order Scutigeromorpha; family Scutigeridae; genus Thereuonema; species Thereuonema tuberculata. Next base: position 43,450,714 of record JAFIDM010003189.1, on the reverse strand, counting down.
TTTATTAAAATTTTATTTTATCTTCTAATTAATAGGATAATAATAAAAACTAATCGCATTATTAATATATGCCAGAAAAAAACAAAAATAATAAATAAAAGTATATTAATGTAAGAAAAAAAAAATTCACAATACTATGCAGAGCACTGATTCTACCGAGGGCCGTGATAAATCGTCGCCATGATATCTGTTGAGAATATTTAAATTATCTATTCTGCACATAGTTTAGTGCAGGACGAAAGACAGTTTCAAGATAGTGGTCAAGGCGACTGGATGTTTCATTCTTCCTTCTGTTTGTGTTACTCTCCCTTTCAACGAAAGGTTCTCAATTCCATACCTTGGAATATATCATACCAAATCTCATTTGCAGTTCCTGGGAATGACCTGAAGCTCCGTAAATAACCAGATCATAACAGTTTTAAATAACTGTAAAAAATTGAAGACTGTCTATTTGTAGAGTTTAGTAGACCCTTGTGATGTTCTTTGGCGTCCAGTCCCTTTGGATGTTGCAAGAGATTGGAAAAAAACAACAAAAAAACATTAAAAATTTATCCTCAAATTGAAGATGATGAACAAATGGATGTCTTTTAGTTTCTTTGGAACTTTTTTTTACATTTTGACCTTTTTTTTCTACTCAAAACTTTTTCCTTGATAATCTTATATTTTGGAACTTAAACGAATATTGAAACATTATGTGTCATTTCATACATGAAGGACATACCCTTAAGCAAGGGGAGAAGTAGACGCGTTGATGAGAAGGGGTATGGCCACAAGTTGTCCATGTTTTATTATGGCTAATGCTCATCTAGATACAGCATTATTTATCAAAATTATCACTGCCTCGGCTAGTGCCCCTCTATTCCAGGGGCTCTTTGTCTTATAACGAGCTATTCATGGCAATACGTTGGCTACGCTCCTTTTTGCTTTACAATTAATACTGGCCACACTGATTCCTACGTATATCTTAATATTTACATAAAGTTTTTGCAAAAGAACAATAAAAAGGAGTCTGTGTAGTATTTGTGGTGTCTCGGCTCTCAAACATTTGAAATTTATCATATGTGACTCTTACGTTAAGCAAGTTTTGCCACAATTGATCAATTCGTTGCTGAAATACAACACGTTCAGATGAGGTTGTTGCTTCCTTTTATGCCTAGGGCCTTATGTCAGCTACATTTTTGTTGTTTTGTTTTTTATTTGTATAGGTGCCTTGATATCAAGGACATCGTGATTGGGCTACTACTTAACTTAATAATAATCTAACAATTCCTCTAAACACAAATATAACAAGTATAACACACAGACACGTCAAAACTAACACAATCATAGTTATTGTAATTAATTTCAAGATATGTTATCTACTTCTTTTACAAACTTTACATTTTATCAGTCTTTCTCGATTTCTGATGTTTCTTCTGTTAAAAGTTCTGTTTTTTGGTCTTCCAATTTAGAACACTCGTTGAAATGTCCTAAATTGGATAACTAGATGCCCTACTATTTTAAAACAGACGAGAAGTTTCCGGGCGTAAGCTTTTGTATCAGATCCTTAAAAACTCAAATTTATCACAAGAATTTAGATAGTTTTAAAATCTTTATAAACATTTTAAAATAAGGAGTAGGTTTCTTTAGGGTTTAGAGAGGAAGTATGAGTTAATGGTACTGTGGATTTAATGGAAATCTTGTAATATCATATTAATCTTTATGCAGCTAAAATATATCTACCATTGCGTAGCGATCGATTTTGTCTGGAACAAACGTCACCAGTCATGACGTCATCACCTTGAACTCCGAGCAGTCAGTCCAAGATGGCGTCGTTTTGTGATCGCATAAGCGTGACCAAGAACAAACAAACTTTGCATATCCAAGCAAGGGGAATAGTGTAAAACGTTTGTAATTATTTCAATTTTAATTATTATTATGTATTCGTAACTGTAGAAAATACAAAAACCAGAATGTTTTCGTAATGTTTATAAGATTCAGTTACGGATTTTAGCAGTAGATGGCGCTATTACATCCTGGACACATCAATCTATAAGGAAATTACGTCATCAACAGCTCTTCTTTCATGAACTGAACTGTAAATAATAAATGAGATAAATGAGTTTTGTGCGTCAATCAATAAAACTGTTACTTCTAACAAAGTAAGCGTTTGGTAGATTGTAAATTGTACGGGGTCATTTGGTTTAGTAGCTACCAGAAAACTGAATTGACTTATTATTTTTAATGCTTTGTCTGCATGCACTGACATTTTTGAAAGGAACGTTATTTTAGATGTAGTTTGGTTTAATTATGTACGATTGTGTTTGTATGTTGTGTTTACATCTGTTTTCTATATTTTTTTTTAAATTTTATTATAGTTTCTTTAAGCATTGTGGATAACTACAATTTCTATGCAAATAAACATTAGGAAAAAGTTATCGCAGAAGTGATTCCGACTTTCACAGAACTTAGAGAACACAGACTAGAATTGTACGATTCTTCAATTTGCTTCGACACATCTGTAGGCTTCAGATGACGATAGGTCTGTGTTTAATTATTAATTTATAAATGTATAGAAAGTAATTTTAGGAATTAAAATAAAAAGAAATAACCACAAATTAAAAGTCAATCAAACTAATAAAGCAGCAAAAATAATTTGCTTTCTTTTTCTGATAGTAGTATTTGATATATGGGTCTTGTAGCTCAGTGGTTATAGACGCTGGATTGCCGACTGAAGGAGCCAGGTTCAATTCCAGCCCTCTGTACAATGAGTAATGGGTTTATCACTCGATATTAAATGCAGGTTGAGCGTCATGGCCTGCAGTGGACACCTTTACTTCAGTATTTGAGATGCAATGAGATCTAGAAATTAAGTAAAGAAAATAATAAACGCAGTTACTTCAATGATTTCTCAAAAGTCAGGATATCGTTGAATGAACTCATCACTCGATAGAACTCAGCTGAAGTACTTTATTTTTAAAGTTAAGTAAAATTTGTATTTACAATAAATGGTTCACACTTGTAAATGGTTTTAGTGTTTCATCAGCTTTTATTGATAAACAATATTACACCTTTGGTAAAATTTCGGGTTCCTAGGACAAACAGTTTGAGTAATCTTCATCACAGAAGGTTACGAATTCTGACTTGAAGTGTCAATTACAAACTTTTTTCTATCCTTTTGTTTCTATCCGATCATAATAAGCGGCGATATAAATCTGGATTAACAGAAATTCGAGATTCGTGAGACTGATGACATTCGATACAAGCCAGAAAAAATAGGGCCTCAAAGCGTCTGCTAAGATTAAAGCCGTTTTTAAGGCCCCAAATATACAAATAAGAATTCTAGGGAAAACTAACAAGACTTTTTAGCTGATTTGAAAGAAGCAATAAACAAAGAAAGGATTAAAGAAGAATTTACATTTTATAATAAGAAAGTAACCGAGTATTTATTGCTGTTGAGTTGTAAATTATATCTTATTATTATTAATGGCATGCTAAGGGAAAGTTGATGGTTGTTGTAAACAGCTCTCATTGCATCCAAAAAAAAAAAAGAAAGAAAGAAATAAGAAATGCAAAAATGCAAAAAACAATTATGCAATTTTTTGTTTTGGGTTGAATGCTGGAAATTGATGATTTTTTTTCCTGGAGGTGCTTAACCTCTACATATAATATTCGTAACTCTTTCATTCGGATTTAATAATATGCTATTTGTATCAAGTATTGCACTTAACATCTGTGAAATGATGATTTTCATAGAGGGTATCGTAAGAAACCAGACTGCCAAATGAAATCTGTTGACTGTAAAAGAAATTACGTAAAAACTAATGTATTTGATCTTGCGCTCTTTCCATTATCTCATATCTTCCGATCTTGTAGTTCTGTAATATTCTTTCTTCTGTAAAATTAGCGCGAGTGTTTGTTGTTTGTTTGTTTGTTTGTCTTGAAACAACGTCACCATTTCTCAACGGATCTGTACTAAATTTGGCACAGAGGTTCACATTCATTCCAAAATAATGGATGAACAACGAAAACCCGGATCCGGATTAAGGAGTGTAAACTTAGGGTGGGCAAACTTTCTTGAAGGGTAGGCATATCTCTGAAACCGCTATAGTTGGAAACACGAAATTTGATATGAATGTTCCTTGTCAAAATCTAAAATATACGTCATTGGCTCCATTACCATTGTCTATCCCAGCGCTACCACAATTTCTTTCGTAGTACTGGCTACAGTCTGTATTTAAAATCAACATTTTATTGTATTTATTCAGTTGAAAAACACCTTGTTGGAAAGGTGAACCTGTCCTGTTTTAAAATGTTTTAAAATCATTTTTTAACAATTTTAATTGTGTGTCAGTGCCATTCCATTCAGTTTTAATGCGGACGTTAAGTTTTATCGTTAAAATTTATATAAAATAAAGGGTGAGATCAAATTGTATACTAAATGACATCCTAGTACAGCTGCTTCACGCTAATATGACGATCATCAGCTAGGAGCAGTCATCAGTACAGAACCAGGTCTCGTTACTCGGGCCTTTATGAGAAAACGTCAGAATCAATGTGGAACCCGAAAAGCTAAACTAAGCAATAAAAAAACTCGCCAAGCTGCGCAACTTTGCGCTAATAAAATTCATAGCGGCCGCGTGTAGCGTGCACATGAGTTTTCTCGCAATTTATCCTTTTGAAGATTTTTTTTTAATGGCTTATTTTAGCTTTTCGGGTTCCACATTGATTCCGACGTTTTTTAAAAAATATGTATTTGTCGAATTTTTGATATTTGGATCCTAAGGGGTGTAAATAGGGAAGGGGGGGGGGCCCTTACCTGCAGAGTATGCATATCTCTGAAACCGCTTGAGTTGCAAACATGAAATTTGACATGAGTGTTCTTAATTCTAAGTTTCAGTTTGTAGTTTACTTGATGTAATTTGCTTTTTTTTTTTTTTGAATAAATAAAGCGTTCTTTTTTTTTTATGTTACTTACGCAAGATATCCGGAGCGAAACGACGGTCGCAGATCTATAACATAATTTGTAACTATCACGTGCCTTTTTTACCAACATGAAAAGTTTCCGAGTGATCACACAATTACAATTTCTTCATCATCCACATCAGAACAACTATTTTTTTGTAAACCCGCGCGAAGCACGTGAATTTTTTGCTATTTAAGGTATAAAGCGCAATGAATTTAAAAAAGAAAGTATCCTAACAAAGAAATTCTTTTATTTTCCAGATCTCCAGGTCCTTGCGTTTCGATGCTTAGACTCTGGTGATACAGATTTCGACAAATTTAGGGCTATTACTAAATACTACCGGAAATACATTGCGTCTCGTGATTGGGTGGTGCAAATTCACAGAATTTCCTATAGGTTGGCGTCAGATGGCAGAGAGAACTGCTCCTGCAACTTATTTTTGGTTTTCTTTATTTTATTGAGTTACGTTGATCTGAAAAAAATATGGAAATTTTGAAGCAGTATTGTCTTATCTGTTTCAACAAAATATGTATACGTCTATCGTCAAAGCATGCAATAGACAAATTGATTACAGGCTTCTCAATAAAAATTTAACTATTCAAATTTATTTCAATTTTCACTTTTTTTTCAATTGTATTTCATTAATCATCTGCTAAAACAAATCATAAATCCAAGATATTATCTTTATTGGATACGGTAGCAGCGATTGATTTTGAATTCTAGGTAACCTATCAAATGCACCTATTAAATCATGAAGTATAATAGCCTACGTTTATATTCCAATTCTAATATATACTGAATACAAACAATGAAAATTTTTAATTTCCTGAAAAAAAAAAAAGAGTTAAATCCGCATTACGTATTTAAATTGTATAAATTGGATTGATTGTAATCGTAACCAATCACACGCAAAGGATTAACTAAAAGGATTTAATATTCATTGCTTTAACAAATTTGATATTAACAGGAACAGGATAGAAATCATTTGTTTAGATTGCAGTGCATTTCTAAAGGATTGTTTGTTACTTTCTCTGCTAATTCAAAGACTGCATCAAGTCTTTTGACTTTTATATGTTTACCACAAAAGTCATTTAAACAAAACATAAAAAAGCAATAACAAAAGCACTGAATGTACTTTTTTCAATGAATTATTTTTAAATGAATCATTATTTTCCTTTGAATAAATGTTGATGATTTAAAACTTAAATCAGAAATGCAATTGGTTGAAAACAGGACAGTGGAATGGAATACAGCCGAAGATTTGTGAGCATAGCGAGAACTTCATTAGTGCAAATGTAACTGCAGAACATTCTAATACATTGCTTTGAAATGATAATAACTACAACCGCAATCCATTTTGGTCTTAAGGTGTATTTCGCTTTTGTTTTTTAGGTTGTTGTTTTTTTTTCATTTGCGATTAAAGTTGACAAATTTGGAATCTTTAACATGAAAGATAAAACAAAATTCAGAAACAGAAAAAACAAACAAAAAAAAAACCACTGGAAGTATTTGTCAAAAGCTCTTGATGGTGATCTTGGAAAAATGACCTTTAAGTTCACAGTCAGTGTCCTGTCTTGCTGCGGTCTTCTTTGACTTGACAACAAAATCCGGTTGTCCGGTGTTAAGTTTATGGACGTTACAATCGATAACCGGTTTGTCAAGTGTAAATGAGACATTCAGAATTTTTAAAGCACCCAAGAAGTCGGTGAATAGGAGAATTCCAATTCATACTGGTATAGTCTGAATACAGAATGCACAGAACTAAATAAACACTCAGAGGAGGGGCTATTTATTTAATGTTTACAGCAATTCTGATCATCATCCAGCTTAGATGGACATAATTATTAGCTATTTTATCAAATGCATAATTCTGTTTTTCTTGGATTGCATACTTTTCTAATTATTAAAGCTTTTCTTAATTCTTGATATAACTGAAGGTAACACAATTGCCTGTCTTCTGGCTTTGTTAGTACGCCCTCTGTTGCATAGGCGGGAATTTCCAGTCACAATAATTTATACAATACACTTACTTTGTTTTCTTTAATGATTTCAAACTTAAAATGCTTTGTATTTATAGTAGTCTTCAGTAGTCTTCACTTATGTTTGAGCAAAAAAAAAAAAAACGAGAAAAGAAAAGGATTGACCGACGTTTCAGCTTAGAATGCGAATCATCTAAATGAGCGATTTTTTTTTTTCTTGAAGTCCCACCCCTGAATATTTTCAAATCTGGGATGGGCTTAAATAGAGAAGAAAGGAAGGAAACAACTGTTACTGTACCTTTCAAATAATTGTTTTCGATTCCATACCTTGTTTTTGGCGCAGCATAGTCTGTGTCGCTCTTGCGCTGTTAAAAAAAAATCAAAGAAACAAAACATAATAACTGTGATATCGCGTCAATCAAGTTTCCTTATTAAACTAAATAAAACAATTTATTATTAACAATTCACAGATGACATCACAACTTCAATAACTAATCAGACTATAACATCTTACTATATTTTAGCAAATAATTACTGTATATGCGTAAAGATTCTTTAAAATTGTTTAAAAAAATGTTATTGTAAAGGTTGTTCTTTACAGAATTGATTGTGCATTTCATCCATTGATTGATTGAGTGTGGGTGGTAGGTAAGCCAAGCACCGCGAACTGTAAGTCTATTGTGCTATCCCACGGAAATGAGGATAGATGGAGAAAGTATGGTGGGAGAAGTTGCAGGGGAAACGGGAGACCCCGAGAAAACCTGCCCAGCCGGATCGACCACCATCGCGACACCCACATAAGAACGAATACCAGTACTCAGAAGTGAGAGGCCAATGTCTTAGTGACAACGCCAACCTCACGGCCGCATGTCATCCGTAGTTACATGTTTTAGTAGCAATGTTTTCTGTTAATTCTTTCAGTTAGTGCAGGATGAATATTTTCTAATCTTTGATATATTGACTTACTCGTAAACTTGTTCTTAAATTTAAAAAGAAACTTTAAAACTTTGGAAACTTTAGATATTTTAAGTTAACTTAAAGTTTGTTGAATTACATTTAATTAGGCCTAACTGTTCATTTTTTGTTTTCAAAATGTCTGAAGCTGATTCCGGTCCACTTCCCAGACAGGGACTGTAGAACGATCTACCAGACTTAGTGATCGACAAGATATGTTCTTAATTAACTATAAGGGATCGCGTTCCCGTCAGTTTGGTGTGCAAAGACGGGTACAAAGAATTCTAATCACCCAACCTGTGGAAGTACATTGATACTTGGCTGACTGGTGAAAACCCGGATAATGACAATGGCAGAACCGGATCAGACAGAACGAAGGAAGAAGTGGATGAACATGAAAGATACAAGGAAGAAGTGGATGAACGAAGAACATGAAAGATATAAGGATTTGATAATAGAAATCAGAGCCAGTGGAAACTTCTCGGTTAAGTTTCTGTAACGGGAACGTTTTGCAGTTTGTCCAGAAATACTATGTGAAGATCCTGCGTTTGATGTGTGAAATGCCATGTCCAAAGCTGTCTCGTCGCATTTCGAAGCAAAGTTTCTGAATAACTGCACAGGTAAGTTGCAATGATTAGTACTTGAAATCTACTGAATTTATAATTATTATAAACTGAAATGCAGCATTTTCAGATCTACAATATTATATATAATGCCGAGCAATGGCAAATTAGGACTAATATTCATTATTTTCCAACCCAAACATATGGTCAGTTAATTGATATCATATTCATGCAAAACTACATTTTATATTTATTTTTTAGTTAATATGTTTATTTATTTATTTATTTATTTATTTATTTATTTATTTATTTATTTATTTATTTTAATTTTTAAGAATGTTTGGGATTAACCTGGCACTTTTTTCGCCAAATAGCGAATAAACCTGGCGGCGTTATTTTTTTATTTTTTTTCTGCTTTATATTAATAATATAATAAAACAATATGTTAATTAAAAATAAAAACAAAGGATGAAAAAAAATTACAAAGAATTAAAATGAAGAAGAAAGTAAAAGTTATTTGATCACTTATATTTATATAAATAACAAAGTCATAAAAATACAGTAAAATTTTATTTTATCTTCTAATTAAAGGGGATAATAACAAAAACTTATAATTGCATTACTAATAAAAAATAAATAAAAGTATGTTAATGTACGGAAAAAAAATAAAAACTTCCCAGCACTAAGCAGGGCACTGATTCTACTTAGGGCTGTGATCAATTGTCACCGTGATATTTGTTGAGAATTTTCAAGAGAATCAAGAAAAAATGAAGTTGTTGTTGTTTTAAAGCAAAAGAGGTTTGAGAAAATTCGATTTATTTATACACGTTCACTTTTTTGTAATGATGAAGCGGGAGTCACATTTATTTATTTAAATCATCTATTTTGCACAATGTGTAGTGAAGAAAGAAAGAAAGATAGTTTCTGTCCATCCATTCAGAAAAGTGCAGGAGCAATCTCCCACTCCTCACCCCCCGAGTTCAGACGTACCATTCCTCCTTTGTGTATATTTGCAGGTTTGCATTTATAATAAATACATAGCGATGTACATAGTGGTACCAGAGATTTTACATAAGCAGGGTGTTTCCAAACTTATGTTATAGAAGAATATGGTAGATAGCGGTACGAAACACACAGTAATGTGTGTCCGGTCTTGCACCGATTTGGCGCTACAATCATTTTAGTGTTGTGGCTGGCCTCCCTGATCGCTGGATCTTAATCCGATTAACTTCTTCTGTTGGGACTATGTAAAGAGTCTCGTGTACGCCACACCTGTCGGTACAGTCGATGAACTGCATTAACGAATTGTGCCACTCTTGGCAAGAATTAGAACAAGAGGAGCGTCACTTTGAACATCTCTAATGTTCAACATTCCAACAGGCAGATGGCAATGGCCCTTATGGACAACTGTCTACCAGCTACATAAAACTACCATAAAACTTTTGAACCAGTGAAGGGATTTCCTTGCATATTTATAAAAAGAGACGATTTATTTTTTTGTTTTAAAATACAAAGAAAGTCAATTCACGGTTCTGTAGAAATCAGAAAACAAAACGACCCCGTACAATTTGCAATCTATCAAATGATTGAGATGTAAAAAGTAACACTACTATTGATTGGCATGTAAACTTCCTTGAGTATAATTTCTAGCGATGCCCGCCATTAAGTTCATTATCTAGACCCTCATTTTGTACTCTTCATCTCTCTGGCATCAGTGGGCACCTTACACACCTTATGATATTAGTCCTCATCATAATCGATTCGGTTAATGGTCACCTACAAAACTGGAAGTGGCTCGCAACAGAATTCGAATTTTCTCCAAACCTCCAGGCCATGAGGAGTTCAACGAGGTGTGTTGGGTCTCCGACTCCCGTTCTTGGCTTTGGAGGGCTTTTATACCCCAAAACTCCTCACTGTAGTATCGCTTCCTTACAGATTCTTGCGCAGAAATTAGCCCCAGAGGATGACAAAAATTCCCATAACAGTAACAGTGACTTTATGTAACTCAATTCGATTAACAACCCACTACGATGTAATGAAAAGTAATTTGATTTAGATATTTACTACATTTAACCATTGGACATATTCCAGATCCATTGTAACTGTCCTATATAAAAACATATTTGATACAACCACAAGATTTATAATTGAAGCTTGTATTATAAAGAATTTTCATTGTTTCAATAAACAAAAAGGAGTGGAAATAAGCCCATTTTTATTAGAAAAATTTAAAAACCATTGTAAAAAAAATCATGAAACTTTTCAATGATTGTAAACATTATAAACATATCTTTGTTTACGTTATTCTATGTTTGTAAAAATCCCGAAGCTTTTCAATAATTGTAAATATTGATTGTTTATTTAAATTATTTTATGTTTGTTTCTATTTTGCTTTGTGCAGCTTTCTGCGAAATATAGCGATGTTTAGTGAAGAATTTGTGTTTCCTGTGTTTTCTACATTTAAGCAGCATTAAATAATAAATAAATAATTACTTTACATGTAAAGTACATTGTTACGGTTTTTATTCGAGGGGTAGTCTTATTTATAATAAAATGACTTTTTTTTATTTTTTTAGTTTTCAAGAATTTAAAAAATAAACTAAAAATTAAAAAAAGAAAAAAAAAAAGAAAGAAAAAGGAAAGTAAACAGTAAGTTCTTTATTCTCGAAATTTAGTCCCTCTTTTAATACAGTGTGTGTGAAAATATTTAAAATTATTATAAATAATATATAACTATAAATACCTTGGTAAAAGGAAGGGTTAACGTGCTGACAAATTTACTGAAAAATGTCTGTTAAGCCCAGCACAGGATAAACAAAAAGAAAAAGAATTGCCTACTAGTTGTAGGGAATATTTCCAATACTGCCTCTCGGCTTTTTGGAAATTTTGTTTATTGCCTTTTCGCCTTTGGGAGGCCATAGCCAGGCTGGCTGTTGACCTCACCATAGGCAACGCCTTTCTGATTCATTTCATCGAGGGTGGCGGGTTAGCGCTGATGATCTCGTTGAAGAGTGAAACAGCTGTTCCCTATTCCACCCCGTAAAAATGAATCGGAAAAGGCAATTCTTTTTCTTTTTGTTTATCCTGTGCTGGGCTTAACAGACATTTTGCTATAAATACCTTGGTCTCCACATAATAAATATACTTGGCATACCCACTACATCCATATATTAAAAAGACTTAACTATTTAACTTACATTTTTTATCACATAAAAGATATTTTTCCAATTAAATCAAAAATAATCATATATAAAGCTTATGTAGATTCATTAATTAATTACAGCATTGATAATTGGATTTATTTAAATAAAAATGAAATAAAAAATATTAATAGAGTTTTAAAAAAAATATTAAATTTAATTTTTTACAACTTTAATAAGCTTCAAAGCAATGAACAAAATCAAATTTTACTAAATAATAAAATCTTGTTTCCACAACAAAAAGTAATTTTCACCTTGATTTTACGATTTTATTATAAAATATGTTATAATTATGTAAATATAAATTCAACAAGAAGTTATAGTATATATAGTAAACAAGATTTTGACAATCCAAAAAATAATTTTGGATTAAGAATAAAAAATAGATTAATTAACAAAATTTTTGATCAATTTTCATTTGAAATGAAAAACATTGGAAAGAAAAACCTTAAAAAAAATAATTTATGAAAAAATAATACTGGGGCAAATTAAATGGGTTGGTTAAAATGGTTGGCTAGTTTGAAAAAAAAAAAAATTATTACTATTTCACAGATTTTACCTAAATTTCTGATTATTATATTTTATGTTGTATAAAATTTTAAAATTGTTTATGTTTCTGTCTCTGTAACTTGTATTTATTGTAATCTCATCACAGGTTGTTTTTTTTAACAACCTAGTAGGACTGAAATGTATTTTTTGTTAATAAATTAATTAATTAATTAATTAAAAAAATTAAATAAGAAGCCTAAATCTTAAGCATTTTAAAAACGATGAAAATATTAAAAAACTTCAATATTCTTCTCTCACTTAATGATTAGTTCCTCTTTCTCACTGTAATTTACTGACGAGGTGGATTTTATCAGCGCGCGCGATCAATGATCATCATATGGGTTGGCGAATGATTCATGGAGCTGACACATCTTTCCCATTTATTATTGTTTAATAAACGTTGTAATCGTAAATAACCAAACCACCGACGATTTTTTTTTTGGCGGGCCTTGTTATTGATTTCTCCTTAATTTTCAATTTCACTGAGAATTACTGCAAATTAGGGAGTAATGATTATCGAAATTACAAATTCATAAATCATATCAACAAAGAGACACGCGTCGAAATTAAAGTTGTAATCTGGATTTGATTAGTTGACCTAAAAAAAATAAAATAAAGCTGATGTCAAAATGTTAATATTTATTTCAATATTAAAAAATGCCCAAGGGTATATAACAGGAAAGTTAATAAATAAATAAATAAATAAATAAATAAATAAATAAATAAATAAATAAATAAATAAATTAGAATAGCAATAATAAAAACTAAGAAAAAAATAATGTAGTATTTTTCTGTACTGTTTAAGAGTTTGAAATAATATTTTATTTGCCTGTAACCTGTCAAAAAAAAATACATTTATTTTTTTACTTAATTTGTAATTGAAAACTAATTTCTTATTATATTTTGTTCCTATATTTTTTCCTATGTAAAATTATTATATTCATTATTGTTCCGTTAGTATTAATATATATATATATATCTGCACACAACTTCTTCTGAATTATATATATATATAATACTTACATATTTTTAATCATTACATAATATAGAAAGCGTGGTTTTTAAAAGCTTTTTGACATTAATTATTTTTTTTTAGGAAAAATTAGGCAAAAAAAGAAAATAAAAATAAAAAACCAAAATAAACTTTATTAAGGTGTAGAAGACTTTAGAACTGGTCAATAGAGAAAAGACGAGCTATATTAATTTGTCTTTCAAAATTCTCCATAAAGATTCCTGGTGAAATTAATATTTATTAGCTCTTAAAAGTTTTAGCAAGAAATGAGACTCATCCAATAGTCAGTTCTCTCCCCTCCCCTCAGCACAAATAGATGATCTTGAAAATTGGCATGTCTATTGAAGGACTAGATATGACCTAATTTTTATATTTGAAATATTCTCCAAATATAAAATCGAGAAGTTACCGCGCGACGGTGACAAAAATGAATGTTAATCAATCCATTAATTGCCGCGTAGTTTGTTACGATTAAAAGTAATCTGATTGAGATAATTTAAGTAAATAATGCGAATTTATTCATTTATTTTTTATTATCAGAAACTGGAAAATTTATAATACTTGTATTCAACAGTTACATACAGTACATAATTTGTATATATACAAATGTAGACTTTTCGTTTTTGTAGTTTTTACGACTAAATAATAATAATAATAAAAAAAAACAGAAAAAAAATAAAAGAAAACTATCAAGAGCTAAAAGAATAGCATTTCGAGGAAAGTAGGTTTTGAGTTCTTCTTATTCCAAGTAAAATCGATCAAACTAACGCCATCTATTGATTAAAATGTCAACTATGTTCTCTCTTTCTAATCCAGTCTAATGTGCTTTAATTGTCTTAGTAATTTATTTGGTTAAAGATTCTGAAAAATATATATATATATAATTATAATTTATTCAACAAACAATGTTTTTTATTGAAGTTTAATTTTCATCAGTATTTGAGATTTATGTAAAACGATTTCTGGTTTCGTGAGAGGAAAGGTGAAAGAGGTCACGTGGGACGCAGACGATTTCGTTCGCCGCTTCGCGATTACACCCATTGGTTTCACGGATAAAGAAGTCATTGATGTAACTAGATATTCTTTTATTTAGTTTGTATTGAATGAGATGTTGTTCTTGTGGGATTTCAAGGAAAACAGAAACGATTTTTTTTTTTGCAATGCATTCTGGGATTATATTAACAGCTAAGTTATTGTTTATCCCTTCCCTTTATTGTTTCGATATACCTGTAAACAAGAATATTTGAATTAGGTGGTGGTGGTGGGTTGGTGTTTTATGGCGCAAAAGTAGCTGCGGCTAAGTTGCGTATTTGAATTATAGACGAAATTATTGACGTTTAAAATCATGAGAAAAATTCAAAAAACTGTACATCAATATTTCGTCTTCTTGAAAATAGATAAACACATAAATAAA
>JAFIDM010003189.1:43399305-43426148 GCA_023159025.1 Thereuonema tuberculata | reverse complement strand
AAAACTTTTGTGCCGATTTTGTTTGTCTAGTCTTGTTCTTATATGTATTAACAATGCAGTTCATTCACACCACTGTACAGAAACACTATTGATTTATTTTATTTTTTAACAACCGTGTAACTTGGATAAGTTCCCACACAAGCTTGTAATCTTATACATCCATCCACTTTTAGATGTATAGTAACATCTACAGGGTGGCCGGAAAGTAACTCCCTACTGTAAAATGCTTGTAACTTTTGTATATATGAATATGTTTTTATGTAACAACATATTTTTTCATTATAGTGGTAGAATCTGATCTGTAATGGCACATCGCATCACAGTGCAAGAAAGAGCTCAGTTGGCCTAAGGGTCGCCGCGGTCCGTATGAGTGGCCGTTACGGAGTCCCGACCTCACCCCATGCGACTTCTTCCTGTGGGGTTGGGCGAAGGACGAGATTTACCGTACCAAACCAAAAACATTGGATTAATTGGAGGATCGCATTCGCTATGTCCTCACTAACGTACCACAGGAGTATCCGCTTCAACTCAGTCGAAGCTATCCCCAGGAGGTTACAAACACTTTGGCAAAATGCCAGTGCATACATGTTTCACTACAAAGGATTTGTACCATTTTAAACTTCACTACAAAGCTTGTTTCATTACAATGTTTCATTACACCAATTATTACGAAAGTTATTGACATTTTAAAATAGGGAGTTACTTTCCGCCCACCCTGTACATACCTAAACAATACGATCATGCCCTATAGACTTTTGTTATCCAAGTCCAGTGATCATTCCCCACAGACCTTATCTAACAGCCAGGAGCCTGTTTTAGCCTTTAAATAAGCTTTCTGCTGTTTTGACTTCGAGGTTAATCCATCCTCAGGAAGAAAAAAAAAATATATCTTCGTCCTTGAGGCCCTAGGGTACTTATGTTTAAACAATCTCTGCACAATAAGATCTAAATTCTAGAGCACTTTTATCATGGCAGACTTTTCTTGTCTTAACAAGATTGAAGTTTGAAGATAACACACAGTGCAGACATCGTTTTTCTACTTGAGTGGATACAGTTTCAGAATATCCAAAATAAAAATTTAGACTGTCCAGAATTACATTATTTCTTATATTCTTTTGAAAGAAATACAGTATTTTACACTATTAACTCAAGTTTTAAGTAAAGCACAGCAAGAAATGGAATAATTCTAATTTTTTTTAAAAATTGTAAATTTTCAAAACGTTGCGTATTTTTAGTGTAAATTTGCATTAATTGTTATTAATTCATTGCTGTTGTAGTGTTAATTAACTAATATTGACAATTTTTGGTTATTTTAAAGTATTAGTAAAACATCAAATTATCGATGGTCGAATAAATGTTCGAAATACACTAATACAAACTCACAATATCCTGATTCCATCCAGATATCCTACTTTGAGGCTGGTTATGTTTTATAAGATTTGGACTCTTGCCTTGATGATGGATTCTGAACATGTTTACGTTTCTCATTTATTCACTAAAGGGTTTATAACTAATAGTTCCACTAATTAAATCTAATATTTCAGTGTTTTTCCTTAAATTCAACAATATACAAAAAACCTAATTAACAATAAATATCGTTTCTGCTTGATTCCGATGACAAACTACAAATCCTTTCAGAATGACAAAAAGTTTAAAGATTAAAAAAGCAATTCAGCCTACTCAACATTAATAAAAATATATTTAAAACTTACATACAATGTTACTCACTTTATAGATCTGAGTATTAGCGTAAATAGAGTTTACTGATAAAAATTGAAATAAAGGCCAACACACACGACTAATATTTAAAAAAAAAAAAAACATTTAAACATTAAAAAAATACAGGGCACGACCGCTTTCGCCTGCATGACGAGGCATTGACGAGTGACAATAATTACAGAAAAAGCATGGCTATTTAAGTGCTTCTTATAAAATAGAGTTTACTGAGTTACATAATTGCTTTACATTACAGTAAATGAATGTGCATAAAAAAAAATAAAAAAATCGCCTAAATTTTTTTTGTTTAAATTTCAATCAAAACTGAATATTATTACACCCTTCTCGGAATAAAGTGTATTTTACTATCTCATGTCACACAATGTGAGCTCTAATAATCTTATTGCTTGTATGAAAGGTTTTTTTCAAAACTGGCAATGTGTTGCGGGAGAAGACAGTTACCACTAACCTCCCCCATAAAAAATT
This sequence comes from Thereuonema tuberculata, assembly GCA_023159025.1. NCBI lineage: Eukaryota > Metazoa > Arthropoda > Chilopoda > Scutigeromorpha > Scutigeridae > Thereuonema > Thereuonema tuberculata. Next base: position 43,423,946 of record JAFIDM010003189.1, on the reverse strand, counting down.
GTCATGAACTGACCCTCTTGAATCCACACATCCCTGTCCCCTCCCGTATGTGACAACCACAGTGGTTTCACAAATAAGAACGGTTAGTCCAAATCTGTAGTGGAATTTAATATATAAAAGAGGAAAAAAATTAAAAAATAACTCGCAAATAAAAAGGACCTGTGTACCTTGAAGGAAAAAGGGGGTATTAATCGTAAAAAAGTTACTATGCGAACATTCGAATGGACACCCCCCACTGCTAAATGCATCAAACAGACTCGTGGATTCGGTCAGAGGTGTAAGTCCGTTAAGAGAACTTAATGCTAAATTAGGCCTAACATTTGAAGCAGATTGAAAGAAAACTGCTAGAGGAAGGTAGATTCGGGAGTGAAGAAAATGACTCGAATGTGTTTATTTATAGTCATGTTAAGAATCAACGAAAAAGGAATGTATTTTTCCTATAGAAGCTGAATTTATTTCGCCCTGTCGGGTTTTACCCAGAGTCAAATTGTTTTCGTACAGCCATATTGTGTGTGAACAATGTATTGCAGAGCCTGTAAATACGTAAAGAAATGAAAAGACATTGTAATATTTATCCAAAGACACAGCTGGAGTATAAAATTTCGCTCATAAGAGAGAAAGAAAAAAAAAACATCTTTGTGGCCGAGATATGTCGACAAAAGCAATGAAGAATTCTTTGTCCAGGGACGAAAGATCCGATTCACGAGGAATTGCTTTAAAAACAAAAAACAATGAATGCTGTCATCCAATTTTGTGCTATTAACAGAGGAAGTGAAACGGGAGGCGATTCAGTTGACCTGAAGTGCGTTTGGTTTGCTACGATATGTGAAAGGAAGGATACGTCCATTTTGTAAGTAACTTATATTTTCATTATGTTTACATTTGTTACTTCGGAGATAAGTCAAATGATAAAAGGAGTGGAATACAGAATTATATTTAAATATTCCATGAATCAAATTTTATAGTTTATTTATATACAATTGAATGAACTGACAGGTTGAATATTAGGATGATATTCATCGATAATAAGTGAAATGTTAAGATTTTCGGGCATTTATTAAAGATGTAAAAAGTAAATGATAAGAAACTTAAGGCGAACAAATCTGTAAAAAAAAAAAAATTCATTAAAATATTAAGTTTGTGAAGATTATATTAAAAAACGAGAGTGCGCGTAAGAGTTGGAAATATCCAAGTTAAACAGGAGGGAAGGACGCCAGATACTTGGATCATATAATCAGAAATAAAAATAAATAAAATGGAAATATATGGTATAAAAGGCAAAAATTAAAAATAATTATAAGAAGAATTAAAAAATAAAACATAAAATAAAATATGAAATAAAAGAAAACTTTTATATTTTTTTAATAATTCTTTTCGACCACTTAATGGAAATCCTCGTTTTCCGCTTATTCCGATCTCACGGATTCGTGTAACCCATTTCGCCAAACACGCGATCTCTTTGCGGGTCTCAAATAAAAAAAAATTCTGAGAAGCTTACAACGAGCTCCACCAAGAGAAGCTGTTGTTTCTGCGCCTTCTGTTAGTTAACAACTCCCCACGCTGTTCTGATAATGTTGCACGTGTTTTACGTTTTTTTTGTGATTAATTTATTAAATCTTAATGTCAGCGAAGCTCAGTGCTAAGGTAAGTGTTTTGCCAAGCGTTCTGATGAGTTTTAATGGATACGATTCGTGTGCTTGATTTGCTTCGTTCTGAAAATTCGGTTACATCCAGTAGCGAAATTGTAAAGTAAAAGGGTCCGCGGGAACCTAACATATTTCCATAGGATCGATGTTTGAGTAACTGCGTTTTCTATGAACGCAACCCCCACAGTTAACGAGAATTAACTGCTGATGGATTCTACTTTATCAAGGTGCTGGCCAGTGGAATGAGTTTCCCACAACTATTTGGTGGAACTCTCAGCCAACACCAGTGAGAGATTTGTCGACGTCAACGAAAAAAAACAAATACAGCATAATTAATGTATAAGAAACAATAGAAAAGCAATAAACAAACAAAAAATGTAGAAAAAACAAATGGGAGCTTTAGAGGAATGAAGTCAAACATTTTTTAAAAAAAAGTAATCGGTTATATTTGGTCCTTCTAATATCTTTAGATCTCGTAATAACTTTTGAACCGCCGGTGGATCTTCTTGAAACTTAATATGCATATTTAAGAATAAAGAGAAGATGCAACTTCCATATTGAAATTTACTAATGGGTGAAGATGACAAAATTCCCTTATAGCCAAATCACACGGAAGAAGTTTCTGTGTGAGTTTTTATCCGACCTACTAGTAACTGAGAAATGTTACCGTGTGATTTGCTTCTCTCTTTGTTATAAGTGTTATGCAGAACTGGAAATAGGGAGAATCCTATTTTTCTATCCCTTCTCATTAACAATAACCAATCACGTGCTTCCGGAGTGATGACGTCACGCCACAACATCGACGGCAACGTTGTAGGCGCCATTTTTAAAATGTCGTGGAGTAGAAAAGCTGTTGAAAATATAATGTATTGTTTAATTAAATGAATGAATTTAATTAAAGTTATTCTTTAAATTTGAATTTATTAATTTTCCTTACAAAATTTTCATAAGGATCTTTGAATTCTAGACAGATATCACCAAAACGTTTGATCTCGTCGTGATTGGTTCTTTTTGTATAAAAAGCAGCACCAATCACATACAGCATTCCTGCTCTCTTATCATCTGAACACTATTCAAATTTAGTTCAGTGGCAGAAACACAAGACAGAAAACTCACACAGACACTTCTTGACTTGGCCTTTACAAATGAAACGATTGAATTTCTAACGATATATGGCAATGAATATCATTACCTATAAAATATCTTCTTTAATAACTCTTAAACAATATTTCGTTTCTTTCACAAGAAACTTCTAAAGGTTTTTGTCGAGAAAAAGGAAAACTTCCCCTTTTTAACAATTTACAATAATACATATTAATTGATATAGTGAATACAATACTGTTCAAATTGCCTAATTAACAATACTAAGGATTTAATACAAAACTTTGTTCTAATTTTTCAATCAATATGAAATTTTGATGCCAGTATTATTTTGTTTTCCTTGTTCTTTATAACCAAAAGCTACTTCGCTAACTTTAAGAAATTTCTCTTTATTCATAAATGGGTTAGAATTAATTATGCATGATTCTATCATCAGCCTTTCTTTTTCTTCTTCAATTTTGCAAGTTATATCCACTTTCTGGATTGTGTTTCATTTTTGCGCAGTGATCCGCCCAATCTGATATGTTCATTTTTAGTGGCCCCTAGGTTACAGCTTGCCCTGTAAAGCCTAGCGGACCGCTCTTTCTTTTATGCTTGCTGGATGTCACACTCTGTAGTGGCCAAACGGTTAGAGATATTGGAATGAAACCTTCACCATTGTGTTCAGCATCCAAAAGTAGGTGACCACGTCCAAAAAAATCAGACCTCTAGGACCACTCCCTGACCGGAAGTTGAGGGTTCATAAGTGCTCGCATCCGATAAAATTTTTTTTATAAAATTGTGCATATTGTGGGGCCAATTTGCGTTTGACACTATCTAAAAGCATTAATTATCTTGTATTGTATCTAAAAGGTCTCCCATGTTCCTTCACTTTTTAAGGTCCTACCTGTAGATCCGTAATATATGAGTTCCCCGCAATCTCTGCACTCGAGCTTATATACTATAACCCATTTTATTCATTATATCTTCGTCTTGGATTATATTTTTTTTAATCAATTTATTTAAAATTTGTTTTCATCACATATATCCTTCACTGCTTTGCTTACTTTTATTCCTAGAGGCAATTTTGTTGTTCTTATTTTTTGTTTTTTTAAGAACGAGTGGTGGAACATGTGAGACCTTTCAGATACAATAAAAGGAACATCGGATTGCGCGGATCATTGTGCAAAAATGAAACACAATCCAGATTCTAAAGTGGATATAATTTGCAAAATTCAAGAAGAAAAAGAAAGACTGATGGTAGAATCATGCAAAATTAATTCTAACCCATGTATGAGTAAAGGAAAATTTCTTAAGGTTAGCGAAGTAGCTTTTGGTTATTTAAAAAAAAAAAACATGGAAAACAAAATAATAATGGCATCTTAATTTTATTTTAATTAAACAATTTGAACAAAGTTTTATATTAAATTATTAAATAATTAAATCATTAGTATTATTGTTAATTAGGCAATTTGAACAAAGTATTATATTCACTATGCTAATTAATAAGTATTATTGTAAATTTTTACAGTTTATGTTCATAACGAATTATGAAGTATTAAGAGGAAAGAGAATGCTTTTCCTCGACTAAAACCTGAAGAAGTTACTTGCTTAAAAGAAACGAAATATTGTTTAAGAGTTATTAAAGAAGATATTTTGTAGGTAATGATGTTCTAGTATCATTTTACGTGCTGTGAAAAATGCTTAAAAAGCGAGAAATCAATGACGGTGACCCTCACTTATGATTCTTGCCTCTCTGGTTCTTTTATCGGGGAAGGCGGGGTTGGGCTGAAGAGTTCGATGAAGGACGAAACGGCCGTTCCCAACTTCTTCCCTATAATCGAACAAGAGAGACAATTTCAATTTATTTAGGTGCTGCCTTTGATTTCTCGCTTTTTAAGATGTTCTAGTATATTTGAAAAATACGTAGGCTTTGAGGAATATTAATCTATTTAATAATCCACTAATTTGCATGGGGTTTGAAATGGATCAAATTTAATCGGATTTCGGCAACTTCAGTAGTTTATGTTGATTTATTTATAATTTTTTTTTTTAGTAAATAAAAAGCTTTTTAACTTTTTTTTTTTTGGTTTTTTATACGCTTAATAAAGTAATGAAAATTTTTCGTTTTTGTCGTTTTACGACTTTAAAAAGAAAAAAAAAATTAAGGAATTGCATTTTGGGGAAAGTAGGCTGCAAGTTCTTCGATAAAAAATTTTGTTACAAGTAAGAAAAATTGTACTATCAATATTTTAAAAAATAGTCGGCCAAGGCAATTTTTTTTTTTTTTAAATAAGTTTTCCAATGATAAAATTCGCACTTCTAGTAATAATTCTGTGCTGTTGAATTCCATTTCAAATTCGAACATACTAGACGGCTGCCCGTTGCTTCGCTCCACAAAGCCTCCCATATATAACGGAAAACATTTTATTTATTCAAAAATAATAATAATCAATTAAATTAAAAACTAAAACTAATAATAAATTAAAATTATATTGAATACATGTAACACAATATTGAAATCCATTTGTAACCGTCGGAAATTTGGGCAGTTGAATTGACCATGCAACAGTACTCCTGTTGCCTGGCAACGCTCATGCGAACTTCAATTGTTGTGTAATTCAAGTATTAAGGACTTAAGCCCTCCTTTTTTGTTTTAATAATAATAATATAGATTTACAGTTCACGAAATCTGTCACAACTATCAAACTATCGTTTTAAATAAAGTAAATGGTAAAACTAATCATTAGTTAGCCATCAAAATCAACTCCATTGCCTAACTATTGAACAGTGCAAAACCTCGTGCTAACTAATTAGAATTGTTTTAATTATCGAATCTCATTAAAATCAAATTAAGCTGAATAATTAACTGAAGCTCATTACGAGAAGCAATTGATTACAACAGTAGCTCGTGCTCTTTTTATAACCATTCAAAAATAAAGCCACAAATACCTCTATTATAATATGTTAATATAAAACTAATATAGCCATTTGAAAAATGTTTTTCTTTAGGCTCTTGCGTTTTACTGTTCCCCATTTAAGTATTTTAATGCTTTCTAATTCACTCAGTCTGTTTATGTGTATCCGTCGAGAAATCACTTTCTGAGGTTGACAAAACTTCTCATAGAAATCCATTAAAACTGTAACAATAATGCCTAACAATGGTATTAATTCTGTTAGCTACTCCATTAACTCCTCAAGCTTCAATTTGATTAAAATTAATCAGGTTTTAACAAGTAAATATTAAGGATTTTTTTTTTCCTGCAGTTTGTTTTCAACTGATATGATAGTTTGAAAAAAGTAAACAGATTTTTTTTCTTTTCTTTGTTGTTGAAAAACAACAAAAAATAAAGAAAAGAAAGCAAAATATTAAGAACAACGTTTTTTAGTAAAGTAGGTTTCAGGTTCTAACAGGAACTTTAAATGTTTTTAAGTCATTTCAAAAAAAAAAAAAAATTCATGCGTTTTAATCGGAATAAAAAAATAATTATAATTGATTTTTTTTTTTTTTTATTGCTTCAGTTCGTTCCATTCTTATAAAAAATCTTTCTTCTTTCCAGAAGGAACTAATGCCTCTTTGCTACTAGGTTCACTTTGATCTTTGCAGAAGCTGAAATCTTCATCTTTTTCCAATCGCTTTACTGTCGAAAACACTTAGAATTAAGTTACTGTCTGAGGATATACCCTCTCTTTTTTCTTCCTTGTTTTCATGTTTTTATAAATTACTTTGATTCCACTTTATCTCCTGAGCTTTCATCTTATCGACCCAGGTCATGTTGGTCATGTGAAGTCAGTTTTTTCATTGAAACGTCCATGTTTGTTGATGTTGAGTTAAAAGCTCCAACCATGAAATCTTTCATTTTTCTATTATACTTAGATCTCGATATAATGTCAACTTTGTCTTGGACATTGGTTCATAACAGCTATGATCGCCTGTAGAGGAAAATTTCAACCTTAAAAATTCCAAAAAAAATAATTGATCTATATTTTATTGTTCCACTGTAAATTGTACATTATATATATATATAATTGACTGAGCATTGTAAGCCTTACTATTCCGCCTGCACACTTTTGCTTCTCAATTTATATTTGGTGCATCACGCTAAAACGGCTGGACAGATTTTTACCAAATTGAGTACGCACTGTATTTGTGATCTAATTTAAAACGTAGACCTATTTATTTTCTCCATCCCTCAACAATGACTCCCGAAATGTTTCGCTAAGACGGCCAGACAGATCTCTTTAAAATTTGATGCGTTGTTTATTTATAGTCCATCTTAAAATATGAGTACGATCAATTTCGTCTCCACCCCCACAAAAAATTGATAATCCATCACAAGAATGCACTACAGCGATACAATGATAATAGCTCGGGTATTAACTAAAAAATTTCAGATTGACTGCCAAACAAAAAAGTTTTTCACTGAATTTTTAATAGAATCCTGCAAATGTAGTTTTAGGAAACTCAAAAATGATCTTAGTTTTATTTTTAGGTATATTTTCCTAGTGAGACTTAAAAAAAGCCGGTTCCCACCCCCACCTGAGTTGCTGGATCAGTCTTCTTGAAATTTGTAGATTGAACGACAAGAGATACTTGAAATTCTTCCATTTGAGAATTCTGAGCGCAGAAAGTGACGAAAATTCCCACTCAAAAGCATTAGAACCGAAACATGAATGGATTTCTACTGAAAGCTGGTACATATTAAAATCCTTTTGATAATCCACTATGATGAAAAAGAATTAAAATTAATTGGATCATTTTAGCTTAAATGTTTATAAATTGTCTACAAGCAAAGAATAAATTCCCAAATTAGACAAACGGAGTTCATTCGCTTTATAATAAACGCTGAACATGCGACCTCGAACTTGAAGCGCTCACCTGGAGAACAGCACGAGCCAAAGCAAAGATAAATCCTTCACAGTTCTAAATCGCGTTAATTGTGTTAAAATATTTATTCGTTCATTACGGCTCTAAAAATATCCGCTTGTTGGCAGGGATAAATAACACCGCTTTTCCATGCTTAATTCAGTTACTGTTATTAAAACAGTGTGAAGAAAAGGGACTGCAAGTTTGCAATTTCGAAGATTATCCATCGTGCATCGGCGGCATACACGACAAGAATTCTCCAGGAAAACCGGCAAATCCCATTGGTGCTGCCTCGTATTCGTGGCAGGCCATCTTTGCAAAACCCAGCAATACAGAAAACTATGATTAAAAGAACAAAATTGGCTCCATCAATAATCGGTAAGTGTATTAACAAACGACTCGATATGAAAACGTACCACGAGGGTTCGTGCACTCTTTACTTCAACGTATCCAGGAACGAAGAACCAGATTATGGTAATATTTTGTAATCTTACGAGAGGTATCTTTCTGGTGGGAAATTCGTTGTTGAAGCTTGGGTTTATTTAAGCAATTGTGACAAGTTACGAGGTATTTCATACCGTCCTCGCAACGAAAAAGGGCGCTATATCTTGATTGGCAATGCTAAGAGATTTGCCAAGGCTAAAAAAACTGATTGTTGCTGGTTATTTCTCATAAATGCAGTCTTCAGATCCGTCCTGTTGCCTCCAAAACGAAAATCTATGATTATCAGGCTAATATCTGTGAAACAATTCGAAGATGTACGGCACAGAAATTCCAAACCTGGACAGATAAGGTTTTTATCCATCAGAACAAGACCTAAGTTATTGATTAATTTATATCCCTAAAACGTACCGTCGGAAAACGTCGGTTCAAGACCATTGCAGGCCTTTGGAAAAATCACAGAGGAGGAGTGGAAAAAGATTCCACTCGTTTCTCAGCGAAAAGCTCTACCACAATGGAAATTCCGATGCAGAGCGATTGCTAGGAATTAGGGCAGTCACAACAAAATAAATAGGCCTAGGTTTTAAGTTGGACAGTAAATAAGCTGCTTACCAAATTTTATGAAAATCCGTCTAGCCGTTTTAGCGTGATACGCGAACAAACGTAAAGAAAAAATGATGTAGTGGAATAGTACAAACTAAGCTTACTCAGTCAATTAACACATTAATGTATTAGAAATTTACTTGTAATAATGTACATTTGGAGAATATTTTTTAATGAAACTAATTGTTTCCTGCGTCACTTGTATCTTAGCCCGCAATAGGTTATTGCTCATTTCTTTAATTTTGCAGATAACAATAACATTCAGTGAATTATTACGTTCTGGTCAGAAATTTCTTTTATTAACAGTGGTTAGGAGATAAGACTCCAATGTAACTTAAATCACTCTTGTATCCTGAAGGAAAAGAGTTATTTTAATATCTTATCGATTTGGAACATGTCATCCATTATAAATACTCTCGTTTCTGTTGATTGGTTGACAGCGCGCTCTGGCGTGAAAAAATCGCAATGCACAGAACAAAGAGCCGAAGTAATGCGATTGTGCGCGTATAAAACGAAGAGAAATGACCTCATAAACTTGGTTTACATGCTCATTGAGTTTCCATTCGTGGATGTAGGCGACGCCCTTTATCGAGGAAAAATTGATGACATCATTACTGGATTTTTTTTCCTCACCTCACTCCAATTGATGTTTTTCGAGACGAAAATATTTGCTTTAGAAAATTTGTTTCAATTCGTACTTCGAAGGAAAAACAAACCATTTGATTTTTATTAAAACAGGATTTGTATCCTTCCTTATTATCTTTGACAATCTCCTACTAGTTTATAAGCTGTTTTACAATTTATTCGTCTATTGATTAAGAGCTTGTTTTTTGACGTTCGTTTGTATTTTAATCTAACATTTGTAATATGCGTTAGAGAGATCAAAAAAGTTTTAAAATACAATTTTAAGTGGCAATACAGGGGATAGAAAAATAGTGGAAACATTTGCCATTTTTATAAACATCTTTGTTAATATGGAATTGGCTCACCATTAGCATTCTGAACAGCAACAATTCGACGTATAATAAATGCGTGCAAGTCTTGCTTTTACGAGAATGGTATTTTATACCATTTCTCCTGTAAAATCTCTCCAAGTCTGCGAGTGATAAGATAGAGATAACTTTGATTTCACCTTGAGAGACAGTTCCCATCCTGTTCCCAAACAGTGTTAAGATTCGGTGATTGAATACTAAGAATACCTTACTACATCCTCATGCTCTTCAAACAACTTCTGAGGCTCTTTGCAGCATGGATGGAAGCGTTATCCCTCTAAATCAAGAACTGGTATCAGAAAAGTTGTCTGCACCATTGCATGCGTGTGATTGCAGCTGTTGCACGATTGCTCACGACGACTAAAAGGCCTGAAGTGTTTCGTGATGCAGCCATCACAGACGCTCCTTACATCTTTTATAGTTGGAACCAAGCAGTCAAAGTCTGCTTCTGCCGAATGGCTCCATTCATAACTATGTCTGTGGTGAGGAATAAACTGAAAGACGAATCGTCGGATCATACGACGTGTTCCCTGGTATCAAGGTTCCAGTTTTGAGGTTCTCTGCAGTTCTTTTGATTGATTTTGTGGAAAGTTTGCATTTTGCTGCATGGGCATAAATACAGAATGTAAAGCGAAATTCAAGTAGAGCTTTTCTGATAAGATTTTCTCATCGATATTAACACAGTCGTTGTTTGTTCTGCCGTGATTTTCGGTGCAAAATTCTTATTATTATCCAGTGATTTTCGGCGTTGGACATTTTTTTTCTGTTCAGTTTCCACATTTAAAGGCAATGAGTTTTTCTATTCTGTAGGCAGCCGTAATCGTAGATACTGTTCTTCTTGCAATAACTACGCTTTCGGCCGTTCAGAGACTCCACCATATCTGAAATCACTGAGATATGGCATTTTTCATTAGTATTACACAACGATTATATCTGCGATTGTCGCTCTTGTAAGGAATAGCTCCCTGTCCGTATACAGACCATCCACGCCCACGCTGTGTTACACGGACGGCGCCTCTTCTATTTCGATGGGTGTCCACTTTATTCTGTCTACTCCATCTGTGATCACGTTAATTCTAACACTGTAAACACTAGAAAGATGAACTTTCGAAGGTTGTTAATAGGAAGACCCTGTTGTTTTGGTAAGGGCCAGCGGATAAGAAGCTAACGTCAAAATTGTAATTTTTTTTTAAATAAAAGAACCGTAGTAATTAAACATTCAACTGAGCTGCCGTTATAAAATGCACGTTATAAGGACAGATATCTGTTGTTCTTGACTCTAAGGACAGAGATCGGTTGTTTTGTTCTAGAATAAATATCGTCAACATTAATGCATGAATAACTTTTTTTAGTAATTTTTTCTTACTTTAAGAATAATCTAAAGTTAGGACACCAAATAGACTTTGTTCTTAGTAATTTTCAAACGTATTTTAAAAAAGTTAATTTCTTATGCTGGGAGGATTTTGTAATATGACATTTCAATTAAAATTCAGTATCAAATTGAATTAATAATTGAAATGGATGTAAATACTTTCAGTTTTGGGTTTTTTTTTTCCTTGATTGCTGCTAAGTATTTTTTATTTTATAAACTCTTTAATTCCATAAACTTCCTTTACTTAAATCACATGGCAAAAGGAAGTTTATGGAATTAAAGAGTTTATAATATTAATATGGTTATGAAGAGTTTATTTATTTTTTATTTAGATTGGAAGTTAAATGGTCGTTTTAAATTTCTGACGACCATTGTAAAGTGTGGCCACCAAGAGTTGAGCCTTAGCCACGCCTCTTCAAACGAAGAACACATTTCACAATAGGGGTGAGGGTTGTTAAAGAAAAATTTGGAGGAAAAAAAAAACAAGATTAGAAATTTTTTTTAAAATATATACTATTAAAGAAAAAAATTATTTATAAAATAATTATGAATAAAATTGATGTTGTCAATAGGGAAGAAAAATCAAAATAATGAAAAAAATAACTAGATACAATTGGTTAAAAATCTTTCAAATCAATAAAATTAATAATAATTTGGTCTAAGATTGGAAAACTATATGTAAATTATTCAGTTGAATTAATTCGGAAAAATGTAATTCTGAAGCACTATAATGTTAAAACTTTATTAATCGCTGACAGAATTGAAGAGAATATTACTCTAAATTTTTAACTTTTGTTAAGTTTCTTTTCTTTTGTTTTAGATAATTAACTATTAATTTACAGTTAATAATTATATATTAATCTATCGGCACTTATATTACAGGTATTCTTTATTTTAATTGTAAAATAAAACATTATTACCATGAAGTTTATATATTTGTTACTTACATTACTTAATATAATTTATATATAATTACGATTTTTCATAATTTAAATAAATAAGAAACAGTATAAATATAACAGTTCTTAAACAGCAAATCAGTTTTATACATCGTTACAGTTAAAATATAACATAGTTATTATTATATGTAAGAAAAATAGATATATAATGTCGTATTTTATATCATCAATTCCTCTGTTATAACCAAGAAACAAAATCTGTGCATTTCCCCTGAAAATGGAAAACTATCATACTGACCCCTCAAATGACTTCTTGGACTCTTCGCCTGCCACGTGACATAGGCGTGGCTAAGGCTCAACTCTTGGTGGCCACACTTTATGTGTTACTAAGAAATGAGACCGACAGTCTTTCTATTACGTCACCGTAGTAACGAATAGTGATGTCATTATTACTGTGATTAATAAAAGAAACATTCTCTGGAATTTGGAATGGGATGGGGTTATATTGGTTTTAGTTTTTCAACCTCCCCTCCCCCCTCTTTTTCCGGATGGAGGGAATTTTATAAACAAGATAGCTTTATAATTAAAACAAGGCAAAGAAAAATGGTTTCATATTATATTCGAAACTAAAGCAACCCCGTGAATATGGATCTGTGGATCATTTGACAACAATTGACCACATACCGGAACCTTTCCCACCTCCAGTAAGGTATCACTCATGTCTTTCTAACTTACATTTTGAACTTCACACATGATGACGGAAGGACAGAATTTTCTTGAACTCAGCCCCCCTTCCTCCCTTTTACACTTTGTTTACAAGATCTCTAAAAACCAGGTCCAATCTTCGTTAGATGTCTTCTATTTTCAGATGCAAGAGAGTTAATTTTACACCTACTCTCCTTCCAAATAACAATGTTCTCAAGAAATGTACAAGAATTGCCTGAAAGAACTTATTCACTAACCAAAAGCTATTTGGTGAGGCAACACGCATTGGAAATGGGTTCACAGGAATTAAACCGCTATTTGAATCTTCATAGTGTTTTATCTGTGTGGTTCCTTGTTGAGAAATCAGTGTATGGAGGTAATGAAAATTCCCAGAGAAAAGTTATTAGATATGAAACAGTGATGTTTAACAATGGATTTTAATCCGACGAGCTCCAAATTCAAGCAAGCCGACACCAGCGCCCGTGGGGGCGAGAAAAATTATTTTAAAACACTGACAGTGCTAACTTCAGGCTGAAATCTGGATATTCTTTGCTCATGGTTTCAATGCACGGCTTCATTCAATACATTCTCTTCCTCTGGGATCTATTTTTTTCCTTTTTCTTTAACTCTGCCGTAATGAGATGAGAATTAATAACAAAGCTAAGCTGTAAAATCAACTTGTTTATCGCTTCGGCAAACGGCAGTTTTAATCGCGGTCTAAAAGAGAACAAAACGCGATTTGCCACTCGCACGCTTAAAGCGTCGTCATTTCCCCCTAGCTGCAACTGGCAACGGCAAGTTTTCGAGTTTGTTTTTTTTTTTTTCCCCTTTTTTTTTTTTTCATGTGTAATTTGTTATTTTCTCTGTTTCGTGAACTTGACAATGCAACATAAAGCTAGTCATGAGAAAATACCGGCTCGATCAAAAAAACTCCCACGATTGCGAATGCTGGCATTGTTGCGTTAAACAGAGACAGAGCTGCGCTGTAGTACATGTGAGATTTGCAGGGCAACTCTCTCGCATTACACACAGGAGTGCATTATTCACAGACGGACACACAGAACTGGAAAACTATTATCTCTTATATAATAATAATACATTAATTATTTGCTGTCACATATTTATTATTATGGTACCTGTTTTTATTTTAAGTCAGTTCATAGTTTTACCGTAAACATAAAATCAAGCATCCCCCCCCCCCCATCTCCGTTGCACAATTTGCATCCTACCAATCACTTGCATTTTTAAAAGTGACACTACTATTGATTGGCGCACAAATTTGTCGTTGTGATTCGACCCTTGTCAAGTACGAGTGCCTTTAGTAGGCTCGCATTTTGCATCTTTCGAGCGACTCTGAATAAGCGGCCATCTTGAACCCGAAACATCAAGGCACGAGGAGTTCAACAAATTATGACTCAAGAGGCTCCGACGCCCGGTTTTGGGCTGTGGAAGGTTTCACACATACCCATATCGCAATGTTAGTAGCTCTTCTTCGGGGTCACTAAAAATATAAGATTTCGTACCGTTCTGGTATTTCAGTAAAATTCTTTAATAATAATACTTTTCTGAATGTTTTCACAGAATTCTTATTATTAAAAATGAAAAATAAAGAAGCTGGCTATTGTTGGAATTAAAAAGCTTCTTTAAATTATTTGAAAAACAAAAAGTGTTCGCAAATTCTTAAGAGAACGACATAATCGAGTTTACTAATGCATGACATGTAATTCGACAATAAAAGCACTGATCATCTCGAAGAGACTGTACAAAAATTCATATACTGAAAGGATTATATTAGAAAAAAATTCTTTTCTTTTTTTCTTTCTTTTTTTTCAATAACCGACTTTGTAATTTATTCTCCCCCTCCAAAAAAATTAGCCAATTGAATTCGGCAGGTGGATAGAATAAGAGTCGAGTTTATTTTCAGTTGAATAAGATCGCAGGAATAACCAACAATTGAAAATATGGTAAAACGAGAGAGTGGTCGTTGTAAGCTTTCTCCTCCGAAAACTATTCGTCCGATTTTGATAATTTAAATCACTTTGAGTAGTGAAAGGATAGCATAAATGTTAAGATCCAATTCATTAGTGCCATTGAGAAATAATCACCAAAACAAAACAAAAACCTCATTCTCTATTATAAATTACATGTAATGGCAGTCGAAAAAATGTTATTACTAATATGCTGCCAATAATAAAGCAGCATCATTTCATTTTGGTTCTTGAATTAAAGATCACTGCTAATAAAAAATAATGTTTTGCTGAAATTGTAATTACTAGATTTCTTAATTTGAAAGTAATTAATAATGAAATTTAGTAAGATGATATTTTTTTTTTTTTATTTGTCGTGTGTATTTCATCAAACCTTCGCACATTACGGTTTTAAACTAGAGTGAAGCAGAGTAATGTGTTTTTTCTGGAAAACGAGAATCAATTTTGATGAAATTTGATATTTAAGATAATAAAGTTATTACTTTGAAGAGGTTTCTCAGACTCGTATTTTTGTATAAAACTATTTTTTTTTTTGTTTCAATTTTTTTTTTGTGAAATCAGAAACTGGTGAAGTGTTTTGTCTCTGAAACTACTACTCCGATTGAGCTAATTTTTATCAAGTCAGGCAGAGAAAGGATCCCAATCTTCTTCCTTCCTAGCTACAACCTCCACATCGTTGGAGGCTCACGAATAATCACAGATTGAGACAAGCCAACCCACTTTCCAGTCTATGTAATGGTTTCCCTGTTACACCGGGTGATTCATAAAGTAGCCTACTGGAAAGTACTGGTGGTTTTCACCGCCCCATATCTTTTAAACTATTGCTCATAAAAATCTGAAACTTTTTATATAAAATCGTCAAACATAAAAGAGTTACATTTTCATGTTATTATTTATTCATTAGTACTGAAATTCATTTTATTTGCGTTCAAACACCCCCAATATATCGTATATTTAAATAACTGTTGTGATGTTGTTTAAACTCTAAAAGTCTGGATCCAATATTCAAATGATACAAAAACCTAATTAGGAAAATTTAATCTAAACACTTTTGTCATTAATTCCTTTGTTTAATTTTTTTTAAAAATATGTATTTTTTTGAAAATGCATTCTGACAAATGACTTTTTTGGGAGACAGTCGAATAATTTTTTTAGATAATAATTTCGATATATTGGGGATGTTTGAACGCAAGTAAAATGAATTTCAATAATAATGAATAAATAATAACATGAAAATATAATTGTTATATGTTTGACGATTTTATATAAAAAGTTTCAGGTTTTTATGAGTAGTAGTATAAAAGATATGGGGCGGTGAAAACCACCAATACATTCCACTACTTTATGAATCACTCGGTATATTTACCTCTATTATGATATAGTTGGGACTGACAAATATTCCAAATGGAGCAATGGGTTTTTGCCCGGAGCTGGAGCGGAGCCGGAGCAACCAAGTTTTTGACTGCTCCACTGCTCCAGATTTTTTTTTTTAATGTTTACCAGTCCTATTAGGTGTAATTACAGAATTATTTCTGTTTTATAGGTGCTGGAAAGTTTAATGTGTGTCTTTTCAATAACAAAATTTAATTAATGTTAAAGCATAGATTAGAAGTTTTTCACTACATTTCTATTGACTATATCACATATTAATTGGTTTTTGATTTCTCTACAATTATTACAATTATAATTATTCCAATTTATTTGTCTAAATATTTTTGAGTAAGTATATTCATTTACTCAAAAATGAAACTAATTGTTTATAGTAGGAATGTTGAAAATCATCGACCAACTAAGTCTTGTTTTGTTTTCAGAATAGTATTTATATGTATTTTTCAAGACTACATTATTAATAAATTTTTCTTCTATATTCAAAATTTTATATTTTATTCTCATTGAAGAGTAATCTTGTTGAAGATTTATTGAAGTAAAAGTTTGATTTTGGTTGCTACTTATTAGTATTACATCATCGGCAAAAATGTAAATCTTGCACTTTTTAATAATATCACCAATAGAATTTATATATAAAATAAAAAAAACAGAGGACCTAAATTTTAAACGTGTTCACCTCTCTTAACATTGTGAGTTTTACTTATTAAATTATTTATTTGGATTTTGGATTTTCTATTTTTTTAAGTAATTTTTGATAAGATCATGAAAATCTCCTCTTATACCGTAATTTTCTAATTTTTTTAATAGAATTTTATGGTCAGTATTATCAAAAGCCTTGCTAAAGTCTATCAAAGCTATTATTGATACTTGTCTTTTATTTAAATTTTGTGTAACTTCATTATTTAAATGATTTTATCAAATTACGAACTCCAAATATTCGCAGTATTCTTCTAAAAAATCATGGGCTAACCCAACCTTTGGATACTGTGACTCATATGGGTTCAACGTTTGCAATGATTGATCGTCTACTTGTTTTTCAACATTATTATGAACAAGTAGCTGCGGCTGGAGCCAGAGAGTTGTTATTAACTAAAGCCGAATGGCACGAAACTAAGAATATAAGAGATCTTCTCCATCCATCCATAGTATTCTGTCCGGAGACAGGTCCAATTCTATGGAATTCACGTGGAACTCCCAGAAACACCTACGGAAAGATACTGGGGTGGTTTCCCGTTGCCTGCCCCAGGACGCCATTAAGGAATGACGTCAGACCGAAAAGAAAGTGAAGAAGAGGCTGACAAACACAGGAAAGGGAATTGAAACTGCCAAGCCACGACCGGGAATCGCACCACGACCCAGGTGCCGACACAATGCCTGCACGGCAGACCACCATCAAGACCACTCGGCCACGCCGGCACGGCAAGGGTTCTCCTAGCAAAGCCAAATTTTACTTTTCAAGCAGCTTACATAACTTCGGGAGTTTACATGAAGGAGTGGCAAAAACTTGCAAAATTTCTCCAAGACAATGGCGGACAAATTGCTATGGGAATTTTTGATCTCCATGCGAAAATGTGACAAAAATCTTTTCCAAAACACCTATTTTCTTGCCGGAGTCTATGTAGATCCCCGGTATAGAATTTTACTGAGTTCGTCGCAAACGACAAAAGCAAAAGAAGGACTTTTGGATATTGTCCGACGACTCGAAAAACTAAAGATTTTTAAACGTTTTGATATGAGGCAAGAGAGTGAAAGGCTGGACCCTCAACAATTGAATCCGAGCAACCACACCGAATATCAAGAAATGAAAAACAAATAGTTCGATTTCAGCAGACATATCTTCAGAAGATGATGATTTTGAAAAAGAACTGGACAAGCTGGAAAAACGTCTGAGAGTTTCAGAAATGCAACATTCGAATGAAGAAGACTTTGAGAGGAATTTTCACCAAGATTGTCATGTAATTGAGATTATGGGTAGGCTCAAAGTAAAATCAGCATTTGAAGCAATGGACGGTTACCCACACCGAATTCAAGCTGCCTGTCGAGTTGCATCGAGTATGCCCACTACACAAGCCAGTGTCGAGTAATTATTTTCTGCCTTAAAATTGGTATTAAATGATACAAGACGGGCAATAAAAGATGACTTACTGTCAGCTGTTCTGATTTATAGAATTAATTGTGATGATTAATAAAATTTAGTTAAAAAAACTGCTTGTTTTTAATATTTGATCTTTAAAATGTATTTGGAGCATGGAGCGGAGCACGGAGCGGAGCACGGAGCAAGTATTTTCATGTCGGAGCGGAGCTGGAGCGGAGCAATTACAAATTTTGTCTGCTCCAAAGCCCTGAAATATTCACAAGCCTGTCAAGATATCATAGTTTCCTAATTCAATTTTACTTAGGATCAGAATATTCGAAAATTATGGACCTTGAAGCTGTAAGCTACCTTAAACACGGCAGTGACACCTTGTTTTCGGAACCATTACTAATAAGAATCATGGAATTATCTTGTTGTCTGCTCCGTGTCCACAGTTCAAGAAATACTAATTTAAGGTCGTTCAAACTAGATATTACGACTCTCGTTCTGACAACTCAGTTTAGTAAAATAAAAACCTCGTTATCTCAACATGGCCTCCTTCCCGTCCACTGCGCCTCCACGAAGGTAAACACAGTGAAAGATGGAGTTAATCAAAGGAGAGTCAACATAAAAGATTTAAGACGAATAACATGAAATCGGCATCTACATGTAAATAAATAAAAGTTACAAAAAAATGCGAAGAAATTAAAAACAATCTTATGAAAAAAAAGTGAATTTACAAATTTAACTTATTGACTTTTAAATAAATACAGAAAATATCAGATCTTCTCAGAAAAAATTGATTCCCAAAAACCAACATATTTTCTCCTGCATTTTCGTCCGAATTCGTATTGCTTTACACATAATTACAAACTTGATACAAAGCGGTGATGCAAAACGTTACACGTAACGAAGTAACGGAATGATTTTTAATTAATGCTAACGAAATTTTTGCCAATAGTAGTGACGTTACAAAAACGAAAAAATAAATTCGTATTTTCGTTAAAAAGATGATGGGTTATTTCTATATCAAAGGCGACATAAAGAAAAGTACCTTAACTCCTTTTATGCGTTTTATTAAAGTTATATTATTGCAATAGTTACATTATTAATGTTATTTTAAAAACATTCTTTCGTCTAAATAAGACAAATAATAATTCTTCATTTAAATAATATTTCGAAGTATCTGTAAATAAATTGTATTTAAATAATACAATTATATTTGTAATACAATAGATAAGTAAACATGACTGAAACTATTTATTTATTTGCTTATTGATTTATAACTAGCTGCACCCGGCATGCGTTGCTATGCCACTCATCAGAAGGTTTTCCGACGCGTGAGCAGGCCACATACAGCTGTCCATGTGTGAAGTATGGATTTTCCAAATTTAGTCCACACACAAGTAGCGATTGTCCCTGTGCTTTGTTGATGGTCATTGCAAAATGCGAGTCGCAACGGAAACTGCAAACGTTGAAACCGGAAATACACTCATTTGTTGCAACGACTCGCGCACCAGATATTATAAAATGGTTCTACTAATTCAGAAACCTTCGCTGGCGTGCGCACATCAACTCACTAAAGTTTCATCGCAATCTGATGAATGGCAAAGGAACGCATACGGGATAAACAAACAAAGAAACATTCATTTTTATATGGTAACTTTTTTTTTATTAACATATAAAATAAATATACATAAAACTCTGATAAGACGCTAGCAGTGAAACGCCATTGTGTCCGAACTCTCAGATTTCGAAAGAGGCATCATCATTGGAGCACGCCTCGCTGGAGCTTTAGTGACGAAAACAGCCAACCTTGCAAGAAGCACTGTCAGCTATTACGACAGTCTACACAAAACATGGTAAGACATCATCTGCGGAAAAAGAACAGTGGGCGAAAGTCAAAGCTCACTGACAGGGATAGACGGATATTGAATCGGATGGTGACCCGACAGCACAAGACAACTGTGTCCCAGATAACCTCCTAGATGAACTCCCATCTCCAGGAACCCGTATCAACCGAAGCTATGCATCTGGAATCTCATGCTGTGAATATGAAGCGATGGCAATGGTGCCGCGAGCACAGACACTGGACACGGCAATATTAGGGACACATCATTTGGTTTTAGGAATCTTCGTTCACATTATTTCAGACGTGTTTATGTGTGCAGAAGCCTTTCATGTTAGCTGCCGCCGCCTTACTGTTAAGCATGGAGAGACCGCTTGTGGGGTGTGATATCTTGACGTGGTCTGGGACCACTTGTATTCCTGCATGGGAAGGCCTCAGCAAGAGCATTATCTCAGCATTCTGGGCGATCATTTATCCTATGCTGCAGACTTGTGTTCCCTGGCGAACGACTTCTGTTCCAAGACGACAACGCTCCATTCCCACTTTTCGATGTGTCAAAGCATGGTTCAATGAACACGAAGTGGAATATCTCGTCTGCCCTCCTGAGTCTCCTGATCTTAACATAATCGAACCTTTTGTGGGGTATTTTGGAGGCCAAAGATTTGGAGTTCTAGATTTCCACCTCCCTCCACACTTTCTGTACTAGAGACCGCTCTGCACTAGGATTGGCTACGTATTGCCTTGAATATTGTGCATGACCTGTATTTGTCCATCCCACTGTAATTCAGGCAAAGGGTGGATCAACACCCTACTAATAAAGATTTTTGTCCGTTTCACATGTTTCATATTATTTTTTTCACCCCTATATAAGATATTCCATTTATTGTAAATAAGTTAATTAAAATTCATTATTATTATAAATAATTTTTCTCCTTATTTTAACGTCAATAATTACGTCTATAATTCAAATATTCTTGTTTACAGGTACATCGAAGCAATAAACGGGAAGGGGGGGGGACAATGTTTTTTTTTTTCGTTAAAACGTAATTTAGATAACAAAAAGAAAAGTGACGGAATCAAAATCCCTTTTGTTGTTTGAAAGGGAAAACATTACGATTTATTTTTTATTTCATTGCCAGCTTCTGTATAAAGTTTTATACGTATTAATTTCGTAGTTGATCCTCTAAAAACATAAATATCATTATAAGCATTGTTTTTGGGAAACAATAACTTAGCTGTTAATATAATCCCAGAATGCATTGCAAAAAAAATCAATTCTGTTTTCCTTGAAATCCCACAAGAACAACATCTCATTCATTACAAACTAAATAAAAGAAAATCTAGTTACATCAATGACTTCTTTATCCGTGAAACCAATGGGTGTAATCGTCTGCGTCCCACGTGACCTCTTTCACCTTTCCCCACACGAAACCAGAAATCGTTTTACGTAAATCTCCGATACTGATGAAAGTTAAACTTGAATAAAAAACATTCGTTGTTGAATAAATTAAAATTGGTTGTTTTGTTTTGTTTTCTGAATCTGAAACCTAATAAATTACTAATAGACAATTAGATTCGATTAGAAAGAGAAAGAATGTAGTTGCCATTTTAATCAACAGATGGCGTTAGTTTGATCGATTTTGCTTTGAATAGAGAGAACTCAAAACCTACTTTCCTCGAAATGCTATTCTTTTACCTTCTTGATAGTTTTTCGGGTTTTTTTTTAATTTTTTTTTTTAATTTAAAGTCGTAAAAACTACAAAAACGAAAAATCTGCGTTTATATATATCTGTATCCAAATTACGTATGTAACTGTTGAATACAAGTATTATAAATTTTCCAGTTTCTGATAATAAAAAATAAATAAATAATTTCGCATAATTTACTTAAATTATCTCAATCAGATTAATTTAATCGTACCAAACCACGCGGCAATTAATGGATTGATTAACATTCATTTTTGTCACCGTCTCGCGCTAACTTGTCGATTTTATATTTGGAGAATATTTAAATATAAAAATTAGATCATATCTAGTCCTTCAATAGACATGCCAATTTTCAAGATCATCTATTTGTGCTGAGGGGAGGGGAGAGAACTGACTATTTGATGAGTCTCATTTCTTGTTAAAACTTATAAGAGCTAATAAATATTAATTTCACCAGGAATCTTTATGAAGAATTTTGAAAGACAAATATAGCTCATGTTTTCTCTATTGACGAGTTCTAAAGTTATTAAGGTGTAGGAGATTTAAGTGTATTTTGGTTTTTTATTTTTATTTTCTTTTTTTGTCTAATTTTTCCTAAAAAAATAATTAACGTCAAAAAGCTTTTAAAAACCACGCTTTCTATATCATGTAATGATTAAAATATGTAAATATTATGTAAATACAGTCGGATCTCTATTTAACGAACCTCTATTTTGCGAATTTCTCTATTTTGCGAACTTTTCTTTGGAACCAAGAACATTTTGCTAATTTCTTCGTAAAAATAACCTCCAAATAGCGAAGTGCATTTTCTATTTAACGAACTTTTTCATGGTATCTATTTTTTTTTCCTTGAAATGTTTTTATTATTAATATTTCCTTAGAGGAAATGAAAGAAATGTGGATACAGCTGAGGGAAAAAGAAGAAATTAACGATGATGTGCTGATTGATGATTATCTTTCACTTGATTTTGAAGTTGAGACCTCAGAAACACTAACTGAATCGGGTATTTTGGGCAGTGTGAAAATTATTACCTAATCTACTCGAATGATGAAAAATAAGCCATTTAATTATAGTCCATCTTGTATTTTAGATGTTTAATAATGGCTTCGATGGATGGTTTCTTTCTGTTAATCACTAATGAAATATATTTGGCCATCGTCGTTTCGTTGAGGTGACACAGCAGAAAAAGCTTTTGCTCAATGTCATTTCTTAGCCACCTAAGAAGCTTCTTCGTTGTTAACGATTATCAAGGCTTAATTAAGTTGTCAAAATCGGATTAATTTTATTTAGATCAAACCGCATGCTAATTAGTGGATTAGCCAAAAGGGGATTAAAATTCATCTTGGAAAACCACTAGAAGTATAAATAAACAAGGGAGGGGTGGTGATTAGTAAACCAATCACAGTGCTTCGCAACGGCTTCTGAGTCACCTTTACTTTAGAGTAGACTGCGCCGTGGTGGTCTAGAAAATGCTCGCGCGAGTCTCTTTGCGACCCCATGCTATCTTACCCACCCCTATTTATGTGGAATAATCGTCATTCTTGTTAATACACTGAATTCATAATAATGATTTAAAAAAACAAACCTAAGTTGAGAAATTGTGAAAAGATTTAAAAATGGGGAGAACAAAAGGAAGAATAAGAATTGCCCATGAGGGGATCGAATCCACGACCTTCGCGTTATTAGCACGACGCTCTAACCCACTGAGCTAACAGGCCACCTAAAACATTCAACATTCAGGCCACCTACAACTGAGCTAACAGAAGCCGTTGCGAAGCATTGTGGGATATGTGTCCACAGACAGACAAACCGGGGATATAAGGCGTCTTTCAGAAGCCTAAAAAGAGATAGAAACCACAGCTTGGATTCCAATGGCAATTCTTAAATAGACTAGAATTCCTCTCTCTAATTTCAGAATAAGAACCTCCCCCTCCCATCCCTGTAGAAGATTTCAAATACAAAAGTTAGATCTTTTGGAGTCCTTCAATATGCATATTAAGTTTCAGGAAGATCCCTCCAGCAATTCACACTATAAAGAAATGAACAAATACACAAAAACAGTGATCTAGTTTTGTTAATTTTCTAAGAAAGCCGGTAAACAAATAAATTAACAATATGAAATGGAAAATAAAAAATTCCAGTTTCAAGGGAGTAAATTACGTAATGGCGCCAGCAGAAATTTTTTTTTTTTTTTTTTTAATGTCCTGTTTTTTTTTTTGTTTTTTTTTTGTTTTTTGGGGGGTATTTTCGAATCACAAGCTTAAAAGTTAATAATTTCGTTATTAACGAAAAAAATCTCATATTACAAAATTGAAATATAAGCGTCGAAAACACACTAGTATCGTCAACAAAGAAACTAGGAAATTATATTGTTAGATGGAGACATTTACTATTAATATGTTGCATTAGCTATAAAATGTTTCAGAAAAAATTAACTTTTAATTTTCATCCGGTTTTATTTTAACTTGGAATTGGTCATTGAATTTCAATGCTCTCATTATATACCAAGTTTCATGAAAATCAGTCTAGAGCAAAAAGTTTGTTTTTTGTTATGCTTCTGATTGGAGATAGAGACAGATTGGAAAATAATAAAAAAAAAGTCAAAATTCCAATCGTAACTCGTCAATTTCCTGAATTCCACTGTTGAGTTAAAAACCGACTGGAATTTTTCATGGGATTTGTAATAAATATGATAAAACATTCATAACTCGTAAAAAAGACTTTAAAATGCTTATTAATCCGTATTTATTTATTTATTTATTTATTTATTTATTTATTTATTTATTTATTATATAAAGTAATACATATTATAATGGCGCACATCCATATCGTTTCTTCAATTTGCCTCTCGAATAAAATAGGTGGCGCGACGGACAGATTGTTATCTATTTAATTTAACCGCAGGAACTATAATACTAATAACAGTACACCAACAACAATAATAATAATAGTAATCAATAGTTATTAACATAAAAAATGGGAATTCACAAGTTTAGTTAATTTTGCGTTATACTCCCCCCCAGTGGCGT
>JAFIDM010003189.1:43300488-43385395 GCA_023159025.1 Thereuonema tuberculata | reverse complement strand
TTTTTTTTTTTTTTTTTTTTTAAAGGCATCGATCAGCTAAACGCGACCTAGTGGCGATGCAGGCCAATCGCTTCAATCTCCACCTGTGAAGCCTAACACCTTTCTGACAGAAGGACTGGATGAACCCTCGGAGAAACAGACCTGAGAACCTAACGCCGGCAGCCCGAAGCCTATTACCTTACCATTTGAACTGAGACACATTTGGATTTAACACTTGCCAAATAAATAAGTAAATATCCTCAATCCACTGCTTCGACACAGACCTTCAGATAGCACTTGCAATTAATAAGCTAAACATTTAATGATTAATTAATTAAGGGATTAACGTGCAAATAATGCAATATTTAGATGAATAAATTAAACTGCACATAAAAATTCAAATTTGAAAATAAACTAAATAGAACGAACAGTTTCGATGTCTATCAAGGCATCATTTTCAAGATATAAAACATATAGTAAAGACTTAACTATAAATTTTATGTTTATTACTAACAGCTAAGCAATAAAATACTCTGCAAGCAAAAAAAAAAAAAAAAAAAAACCCTTAAAAATCCACATAAATAAACAAAAATTCTCATTTCCTAATTTGATCATGTCGGAAATCAGGGACAGTTATTTCAGTCTATTATTAGGCTTCTTCAGCTAGATTTGCCGTTAATAACAGGTCAAAGTGAGTTCAGCACTGAGGTATCATTAAGGGTAAATCTGGCTGAAGAAGCCTAATAAGACTGAAACACATGCCCAAGACTCTCGACGTGATAGCTCCGAATGTGAGAACCTTTATTAACTTATGTGTATTTTTGAATTTTTTCCCATAATCATTATGGATGCACATTAATTTTTTTTCTTTGTAAAATGTAAAATAGTTAACTGATCTACAAAGCTCCTACTGACCGCAAATCGGGAATTAGCTCGCAATATTTCTTGCTTTACAAACCAGCAAGAAAATGAAAATTCAAAATGGCGATCTCTTAAATCATTTCATCCATTCCAAAAGAAAACAACAGAATTTACTCTAAACCGAGATGATCTTTTTTTAACGATGTCGTAAAAAACTAAATTTAATTAAAAAAAGTTCTTATTTAAAAGCTGAAGTAATAAGGAAATGCTATGTTTTTGTGCGTTCTAATGTAAGTACTGACACCAATCAATTAAAAACGTATTTTGTCTGCTGCAGTATTAATATATCGCAATCTCCATTTTTTTTTTGTTACGTTTTACTGCCTGAATTTACTGTTTTTTTATTTAACTTCTTTCTTTTTTATTGAAGGGCAGAGAAAAAGTTACAAGTCATAAACTTCTCTTTAGCGATGGTGGCTTTTACGATGCACAGCCTCAGCGTTTGCTTCAAAAAAATTTTCCGAGGAAAATATAATTTACGTATTTATTTTTCTCACCGCTTCAAAGTTTATCAATGTTTCTCTACGAAGAAGGTTTGGTCTTTCTTTGAATTTCTGTGAATAAAAATTTTATCTCTTATTTATCTTATCTAAGCAAAAAAAAAAACCCAGCAACTTCTGTAGGGAGAAGTTATTAGGATTCCCGTATCTCTACGGGTATAATGCCCATCACAGTCCAAACTGGGAGTCGGAGTCTCATGAGATTTATCTCATAGGATTCCCCATGGCTTGGAGGTTTGGCGAGAAATCCTACTTCCGATTCAAGCCAACTAATGGTAATTGGAAACATTAATTGGAGTCTATCTATCGAATCGACTACGCTGAAATCGGATATGAAGTGGCTACTTCCGGTTCAAGTGGCCACTTAATCAGAGCCGCCCAAATGGTGTAAAATGGGATCTAGCCAAAGTAAATGTAGGCATCGTTTTCACTGGGATTTGAGTGGCAACAACTCTCATTTACACACCAATGGTTGATCAAGAGACGTTGATGTAAATTGCCCCTTGAATTACGACCGCTTGAATAGATGAGTTGTAATCAATACTAGTGTCAGTTTTAACAACCCAAGTATTTGACAGATTGCAAATTGTAAAGAGATCGCTTGATTTTACTGCAAAACTGAATTGGCTTGTTTTTGATAATTTTTTTTTATATATTATAAGTACAATTATTAAATAAACTCTTTGACTAAAGGGAATGAGATGGAATCTCTATCAACTGTTAAGTTACGAGGGTTTTAGAGAACACTAGAATTCTCCAATCTTACAATATTATTAATATTTCCAATTCTTAATTAGTTTTCTAGGGAAAAAATGTGATTCATAAAATAGTCAAATTTGTCTGGGGAACGTCTTAATGGCTTTTGAATCGCATGAGGTATATTCTTGAAACTTGCATATTTACATGTTTGTTCTTGAATTTTTTTCCATGTGAATCCTTCTCCAAAATTTATAAGCAAAATTTATAAGCAAATAATGGACTTTTATCAATATCTTAAAAATGGATATTAATCCTTTTAGTAATCCAGTAATTTTCCTTTCTTTAATATAATTAAAATTAATAAATAGTAGTATTTTAATTTAAAAAAGTAAACGGAAACTTCGCGTTTATATTATTTTCACGATCAAAAATACAAAATAAAATAAATATTGTTCTTTATTATATTTAGTGAAAAACAAAACAGAACAAAATAACTCTCAATATTTTTAAAGAAAATGGCATTTAGGTTTTTTTAAGAATTTCTTGTTTAAATAATAATTTCTTTTTTTTTATATTTATTTCAAACTAAAGAACAAAGATTGTTCACGCTACCAATGATGACCAATAAGAGGAGATATTGGATAAATGATTGTTCAATCTTCTCAGCAAAAGCAGTAGAACATTACAATAATAATTGTATTGTTTACGTATTTTATTACATCAAGCTCTGTATTTCCTTTTTTTAACTGAATTACAGACAGCAACCATTCGACGTTGCAGACCTTATAATTGATCGCCCATAAGGATAACATAAACATAATTAAAATGTTATCTAAAAGCTAACAGAATTTAAAAGTGGAAAGGAATTGAACATAAAACGTAATAATAAAAATATTACAAACTTTCAAAAATCGCAGAACAATTTGTTGCCTCCAATGAAAAACATTGTAACTCAATTTCAGCAATTTTCGGAGCATCAAAATACGTTTAAATATCTATCAAAAATAAGGATTTTAAAATAACAGAACAAGACTCCCTAAGTACGTTCACAGAATGCAACTACTACAAGGCATGTGGTGGCCATTGCATATTCAAGGTTATCAAGGATATCGTTCGTAAACATCGTAACTCAAATATGATGTTTTTTGAGATACAATCTTTTTCATTGGGGTTATCGAATCATTTCATTGTAAATTTTAGTGTATACCGGGTGATTCTTTAAGTACTGGAAAGTGTTGGTGTTTTCACCGTCCCTTTCATCTTTTAAACTACTACTCATAAAAATGTGAAACTTTTTATATAAAATCGTCAAACATTTAAATTATATTTTCATGTTGTTATTTATTTATTATTATTGAAATTCATTTTATTTGCGTTCAAACACCCCCAATATATCGTATATTTAAATAACTGTTGTGATGTTGTTTAAACTCTAAAAGTCTGGATCCAATATTCAAATGATACAGAAACCTAATTAGGAAAATTTAATCTAAACACTTTTGTGATTAATTCCTTTGTTTAATTAAAAAAAAACAAAACAAAAAAAAACTGCATTTTTAAAATAAATCCTCTTCACTGCACCAAAGACCCTTCTAGTCTTAATTATATAAAAACATTTGTAGAAGAGATGAAGTAAATGTCTTTCGTATAATTTAATTTGAAGTGTTGGTGATGTTTTTATAAAACTGCATTTTATTTTGAAAATGCATTCTGACAAATGACTTTTTGGGAGACAGTCGAATAATAATTTTTTTGGATAATAATTTCGATGCATTGGGGGTGTTTGAACGCAAATAAAATGAATTTCAATAATAATGAATAAATAATAACATGGAAATATAACTTTCATATGTTTGATGATTTTATATAAAAAGTTTCAGATTTTTATGAGCAGTAGTCTAAAAGATATGGGTGGGTGAAAACTACCAGTACTTTCCAGTACTTTATGAATCACCCGGTGTAATATATTTGCATAACGAATCAGTGTTTTACGTGGCAGCTTTTATGAAATCTTACTGTATTTATGATTTTACAGAAATAGATGACTCGCTTTTTCTTGTTCAGCAGTTTTCGTTTTTGATTTTTAAAAACCACAGTCTTTTCACATAATCCGTTGATAATCTCCGTTTAATTTAATCCTGTCAAATAAACGTGACGTAATCTTTATCTTCCATTAAACAGAAAACACTGTTTCTGAAATACTCAGGAGACCGTTGAAAAGAAATTGCTAAATGTACTGGGAGAGAGAAAGAGGGTGGAAGCCTAACCGGGATGAAAAGGGATTTAAAATCCCTTCCTGGAGCCAGGGAATCCTTGGCTGGCTGATAAGGGATTGGCGGTCTTCTTGGCGTCAGTCCAACCGGTTTCAGGATAATCAATCAGCTGAGCAGCAAGGACACACAAACGCAGACCCAACAAGAAATTCAGTCAAGGTTCCCAAAACACAAAAGAAGGATTTCTCCACTGATAAAAACGGAACAATAACGACTTGAGATCGAATTTATTATCTTTTTTTTTTAAAAAAAAACGAAAAGCTTTTCTTTTTAGCGTCGTCTGTTTGGAAAACAAACCTTCAATGATGGAACATAGCTGTAACAGAAGACTTTGCAGCAATCCCTTTAAATTTCGTAGATTAAAGAAACGAAAACCAAGCAAGCAGAGTATTGTTGGCGAAGTCAACTTTCGAGTACTTCTATATAAATACCCAAAAAAATCAATTCAGTTTTATAATGAACACATAATCAAGCGTTCGATCTGTAATCTTTCAAAATCCACTTGAGTTGTTAATATTATTGATTGGCGCGAAAAACTCATTTACTGAAGCCACTGTTATTCAAGATCAAGTATAATTTCAAACGATGCCCATATTGAGTTCATTTAGTATTCTAGATCCATTTTGTACATTACACAAGACAGCGGCAAACTGAACCGGAAATGGTCAAACAATGTCGAAGATATCGCATTCGTGCTCAGCATTTTTTGCTTTAGTGTAGCCTGACCCCCATTTTTTCCTTTTTATCTAATTACCACTATTTTCCTGACCGTTCAATGGCCACATAATGCGGAAGTGGGCTGAACCCAAGCTGGATTTCTCCAAATCTCTAGGTCTTGGGAGTCCAAAGTGGTTAAACACATGGGGCTACGACTCCCGGTTTAGTCTGTGGAAGGTATTTACGCGCAAGCACATTCTAAGAAGCTATTCCTTGGAGATAGCTAAAAAAAATCCAGTTATTCAGAAAGACAATCTTAAAATCTATTATTAAGACTTCGGCTTCACAATTTAAAAAGGTGTAATTGTTGATTTAATGTGATCTCAATGGTTTTTAAAAAGGACTCGTGCGGTAATGATTTCTCGTCTTAAGATTCTCTGCTACAGTTTCTCTTCTTAATTTTATCTCAAATAAATCAAGTGCGTCTGTTAAATCTTTTGTCAGTCAGATTTTAGCACAACAACATCTTACTCGCTTTAATTCTATTTTGGCATAAACCTTCTCCACACGTGTTTATCAAAAGGCAGTCTAAATTTACTTCTGAGGTTTCAGCTTACTAAAATGAATAGCTCATTAGTTACCTCTATCAACCCTTGGATTGGACTTAAAATATATTTTCCAAAGCTTTATGGGAAGATGACGAGTTTGTATTGCTAATGGGCTGTTACCCATCGATTTCACGCTGATCTTCTGACATCATCTGCTAAAGAATAGCAAGCTTTATTCGTGTACTTCAAGTATTTTCTCACGTATGTTAAGGCCAAATATTACAAACCTTTTTTTTTTCTCAATTGCGAATCTCTGACTGTCGACAATCGAAAACAATTACCAAGAATTCAAATGTTTATTCAAACCTGACGCTGCAGATCAGACTTAAATGATCGATCGTGATATGACCAAATAAGGCAAATCTGAATCTGTAGCTCCAATTTTTTCAGTAATAAAACAAAAGTATTAATATAGCATTCTAATATGTATTTAGAATATAATGTATGTAATGTATAATAATGTATAATAATACGCTGTATTTAATACAGCGTATTAATAAGGGCATTCCAAAACGGCAGCTAACTAATGATTTTTTTATTCTTTTCTTTCTAAATATATTAAATGCCTCATTTAAGTTAAGTCAAAATTCATTTTGCATATTTGCTTCCTGAGCTCAAAAAGTAAAGGTTCAATCACTGTTTGGGCCCATTATAATTTTTTATTATCCTCTACGTCGTTTTATTTTTTTCCTGTACCTAGAGAGGAGACTTCGTTTATTTCTTCTGAAATTTTGACTGATAAGATTAGTTTTTCATATTCATGAAACTTTCCGTGCTCTGATCGAAAGCCACGGATAGATCAAAGAACGCTGCTCTGAATTGCCTTTGATACACGAGACTGGTTTACTTTGTGTAAACGGATTCAGAAGACTAACTTCTGCTTTCCTTTGCCGTCGCTCAGAGAAAAGTACAACAAATGAAACCGGTTCTGCAGCGAAGACCAACTTTGAAACGATGCGGGATCGTGCAAGCAATTTCCAATCATTCCCTCCGGGGTTTTCAATGCGGAAAGGAGAAGCCGGTCTGAGTTCGCTTTTTCTTTGTTCTTTTGCGATTATGCGGTTTTATATACATTAAAAGAAAATGAAAGAAAAACAGTAACGGCAACATGGCTTGGTTAAGGTACATCGGCCAGCGAACCAAAGAGATCGTAAGAATGTTGATGAAGTTTTCATAGTCTAAGAATTATACTTGCATAGAATTAATTTTCAAGTAGGAACTTGTCGAAAAATTTCTATGGAATTTTCGCGCTAAACACATAGGAAACCGAAACAACGGATATGTGTGGGTGTACATTGTACATCCTGAAGAAAGCCATGTTAATGGTTAATGCAAACAGAAAAAAAAATATTAATTAGGTCGGGATAAGTTAACAAGAGACTGATTACTTGGAATGAGAGTATAATAAGTATTAGCAAAACTTAGAGATAATCAACTTCAGAAGAGATATAATAAAAGAATAACCTTAAGATATAATGATTACTACAAGGATCTTAAATAAATTGAGCAATATTCTATTTATTATAAGGATAATTTCATAAAAGCAATTTATTTAAAGATTAGAAGTGGATGTACTTGGAAAAAAAAGTAGATATTTGGGGAAAACAATTAAGGAGTTGTAGAATAGTTTGTTGCAAATTGGGAACTTATGATTTTAGGTTGTCAAGGGATGGATATGGAAAGAAAACTATGAAAATGTAAAAATGGAAAGTATTGGTGAATTAATAATTAAATCCAAATAAAATGAATGGGATGTTTAGTGATTTTGTTTTTAAATTTAAAAGAAAAGGAAAGGACGAATGAAAATTTGTGAAGTTGTGAATGAAAAAATAAATAAAATAAAATGAAGTAGTAAACTGCTAAAACATGATTTTATATTTTAAATAATCTCAATATGCTGGATATAAATTAAGGATAGCAAAATTTAAAGTGCATTAAGGATATGTAATAAAGAAAACAAAAACAAAAAAACAAAAAACAAACATGAAAACGCGCACGGATTTTTAAACGTTCAATGATCTATCTTTGGAATTTTGGACCGGAAACCCAAGATAGACCGCTTCGAGGTTCCTATCTCTCGTCAGTTGGATTCGCCCAGTAATCGTAGCTTAGTGGAACCAAAAGGTGGCGGTTTGGCCACCCGTTTGTTTATGCTTCCTTTGGTATAAACCTACTCGTACAAAGTCAACGTCTCAAATGACGATGGCTCACACTGCCCAACTAATGTGCTGACAAACAGCGCTCTGTAGCACATTCGGTTGGCGTCTGCAGATAAACGTTCCACTATGAAGATGTTTTTGTATTCCTTACCTATCTTTAAAGGGAATTTTTAAATCACCCTGTATATATAAATAAATGTATTAAAAAAGGTACATGTTAAAAAAAAAAAAAAAAAAAAAAAAAACCAGCAAGCAAGATTTAATGAAAGCAGGCTTTATGTTCTTTTAGTAATATGTTGTTGGTAAATTCTGTGATCCTATTAATACTTTTAAAATAATCATTCAATTCTAATCTCTTGGAGATTTACAAAATCCATTTCTGTTAATCGGGGGATTGTTTTATACCTACAACTCGATAGGTCGAAACTTTTCAAGCCGATGAAAGCAAAAAAGTAAGTGGGGTGGGTGGGGACATTTTTCGATTAATGGCACTGCCTTGGGAGGGAACAAACAACCTCATAAGGGTGCGACGGTGGAGGCAAAATACGATTTTCTAAAAGCTCATAAATACTTCAGCGGAGCAAGAAGCAAGGACCAGAAAAATGAACTAGAACCCACCGTACAACGCCATCTGGCGAGAGTAAACAAAACAAAAGATTTAAGCGGACAAGAAAATAAAACACAGTCACTAGTAAATTTAGTCACGCAGTGTAAATATCAAGGAAAAACAAATTAACACACACAACTTCCATTTTCCTTTGTTTTCAAAGTGTATTTGCATGTGTTGTGAATGAAACTTGATATATCTTTAAAAGGCTCATGTGTAGGGTGACTAGATTTTTCCGACACCATTCCGGGACAGACAATTTTCACAACCAAAGGAAAAAATAAAAAAACCGTCTTTTTCAATTATTTACAAATTCCGGGACTATTTTCAGAATCCGGGACATATACTGATGCGGGACACTGCACTAAAATCTGGGACATCTAATCACCCTACTT
Source organism: Thereuonema tuberculata (assembly GCA_023159025.1). NCBI lineage: Eukaryota > Metazoa > Arthropoda > Chilopoda > Scutigeromorpha > Scutigeridae > Thereuonema > Thereuonema tuberculata. Next base: position 43,376,597 of record JAFIDM010003189.1, on the reverse strand, counting down.
ATGTATTAAGAAGAACGAACAACTAAATTCAAAATTTTCAAATCTTTATTTATCATTCATTCAAAATTGAATGATTGAAAATAAAAATGAATCATTGAAAAAATGTTAAAGGTAGGTATTAAGATTACTTTTAAATTTTAATGTCAAGAGAAGAAAATATTCCAACGGCTCTATTATCATTTCGAATTACATTTTCCCGGAGAACTTAAGACCTATTTTCCTTAAAATGTCATTTATTATTATTTTTTTTATTTTCTCTTTAAAATCGTGAAAAAAAGCAAAAAAGAAATACCTATGTTTGTATTGAAATGAAACTTACTGAATACAATTTTATTTAAAAAAAGAAAGAAAAAAACAACAGAATTAAATCGTACTATTATTAAAGCATTGCCTAATTCATTTATAGTCTTAGTTTCCTAATTGTGTTTAAGATGTTAATCTTATTCTTCTATCTTAAGATGTTACTCTTTAAATAGACTTTATTATTATGTTACTTTAGTCATAATTCTAATGTGTATTATTAAAGTTTCAGCGTCCTATGATAAATCGTTATCTTGATGACCGAACTTCTTTGAACTTAAATTGTATTCTGTCTTGCATTCTAACCGATGTCGCGAAAGTTCCACCAGCTCTTTGGTACTCTGTCAATAGCCCCATTCTTAATGAAAGAAAAATGGCTTCTTATTCATTTTACTCAGATTTTATGTTTCGTGAAAGATAAACACACTTCAAATGTACGAAAAAGAACTTCCTGTAATTAATTAGTTTTAAAATTACATTATAAAAGAAAACTCTTCTTGATAATATTAACAATACTTAGCTTCCGCTATTCTTCTTTTTATGTACAATATTTCGATCGTGCTATTGCCGATCTTCTTTGGGTAGACAAATTCGTTAAATTTGAAATTTACAATAATAAGTTTCACATTTAATATATATTACTTTTAACTTGTTGAAGGAAAACTTTAAGGAAAAGAATACGAAGAAATTTTTATATTTGTTTATCAAATATTAAATGTGAAACTCACTACTGTCATTATGAATATTGTTATGAATACTAATTTGATATTATCGTAAACTTAACTATTGTACTGTTTACAAAGTTAAATTAATATATATTAAATGTGAAACTTCTTATTGTAAATTTCAAATTTAACGGATTTGTATACCCGAAGAAGATCGGCAACATCACGATCGAAATATTGTAAATAAAAAGAAGAATATCGGATAATTATTATTATAATGATTGAGATAGAAAAAAAAAAGGACACAAGTAATAAATAGCTTGAGAGCAATATTGTAAATATTATTTCTAACCTATTTACAAACTATAAAAACAGACAGGTTCATTTCCTTCTTGGTTCATTTTTAATTAACAACAATCATAAAGGAAATGAATTTTAAAACACGAATTGAACAACGGACAGGTAATCACCAAAGCACCGCCTCAGACGCTTCCCGGCACAACAGCACTTACTGAAGCGCATTAACGAATTGCATTTTTCTACACCCAACAAATCCAATTAGAAACCTTAATGGAAAGTAAACAGAACACGGAACGTCGATTATTAACTGAAATACAGCGTTCGCTTATTACATAAAATAATCAAGTAAAAGTAGTTACATTTTTTTAATCGCCACAGATTTTGAAGTGACTAAATATTTAAACAGTTCATTGTTAAATTAAAATCAAAAAATCCACAGAACTGTAAAGAAAAAATAACCGAGCAGTTTTTAGCGAAAACAATTCTGTTTTCTTTTTTTTTCTTTTCTTTCCGTACTTTATGAAAAGGATTATCTGAATTTAGGTTTCTCTTCCTATTTTTCATTTTTTTGTTTTTTAAACTTCTTCATTTTCTTCGTAAGAAAATATTGTAAGAACTATCAATTACTTCATTTTTAGTTTGTTCTTTCAATTCCATCCGATTCGTTAACTGTTCGTTCTTTTTTCTTTATTATTTTGTTAAGAGTTTTGTGTTATAAGTTCAAGAGCGGGAGAAAAAAAAAAAAAGAAGAATCATTATCGAAATACAATCAATACATTACATCTCCTTATTTTTAGATTGTTCCAATTTAAACGCTTAGTAACCATTGTGTGACTTAATTACATTTTTTTTTGTATTACATTCTCACGATTCCGCCGTTAACCCATCAGATCAGATTATTCTCTGAGGCGGAAATTCGATAGCGAAAAACATTAGAACATAAAAGTCGTCAAACGATAATGGATCGCTGATAATTCTGTGGATTGTTGTAGCACAAGTGACTCTAAAACAATGTCTTTTGTAATATCTAAGCGACTGAATTTAAAAGTTATCTGATGATTACACAAGTTCAACTAAAGATCATATCATCTTCAATTCATTCAGAAAACAGTCGTATTTTGATGTTTACGTTTGTGCTGCCATTGTTTTGGGATTCTTATCATTTGCGTCCACAAACTTTTTACTTATCAGCCATTTTGATTAATGTCTATTTATCTGACAAAGCAGCTACCAATCAACTACTTTAAAAATTTAATATTTTTTTTAATATAGGAAACAGTGGGGATGATGATTGCTTGTCTTCGTGGAAATCCCGAAAAATAAAAAAAAAAAACTGAATTTTTATAATATTTTAAATTAAAAATTCAGTAAATAAGAATGTTGTAAACACTTGAGCAATAATTGATTAAAATTCAATTTTTTTCAGAGGTTCCAAGAAGGCAAACAATTTTTATCATTCTTTCATAAATTTTATAAACAGGTTTTTTTTCCCCAGAAAAATCTATTAAACAAAACATATCTTACAGCTGAAGATCATGTACCCACTATCTATTAATTATTTTCTCCTTTTCCTAACTTTACTTCTTTAGTCATTAACTTATACTTTTCGTTTCTTTTTCACTTCACTTTCTCTTCTGTATTATCTCAATTAATATTTCTATGACAATTTTTTCATTTCTTTAAAGTGACATAAGCAGTATCAATACATTCCAATTCTCATAATGTCCTTCCAAGTTACTTCAATAAACTTTGTTTTAATTTTTGGTTTACCAAATTATTGGAAAAATACTTTCAATTCAAATCTCTTTGGAGGAAAAAAAAAATCTCAACTGCTGAACAAGTTAAAAGGGGTTATTTATTTCTTGGGGCGCTTCAAGGAATTACTGTATGGGAAATCGATTCTTTCCTTGAATAGGGGAAGGGGGGTCTGTGTATTCCTTTTATTAGCGAAATGCAGCCGCTTTTAACCTTTTGTCGCTTCGGCGAAAACCAACGCCACCAACGTGATCAGGTGAGGTTGGGCATTTGGCTGTACACACAATCCTTATTCGAAAGAGAGGAAATTGCTCTCCTCACCCCTATGCATTATTCATACACCTGAACGAGAGGAGGAGGTTGTCCTGTGGCTCTGTCCCCTCCCACCCCGGTTGCCAAACTTCTCTCCAAGGAAACGGCTTTGACAGAGTTACAATGACAGAGTAATGGCGCTTCCGTAGTAGTAAAATAAGAGGCTTATCGGAATAAGATCTCGGAGCGCTCGCAATCAACCATCAAGTGTTTTTTTGCGGGATAAGTTTCTTCAATTTGAAAAAGGATTATGTCATTTTTCAGGTAAACAAATATTTTTCTTGGTTCTCGTAACTGATGAAAAACTACTGATTTGTAGATTTTTAAGTTTCACGCAAACAACCTTCTTCGGAGAAGACAGGAGAGGTTAGTTAAATTTAAATTAAATTAAGGGAAAAATGTACCTGAATAAAATGGAAATACAGGACTTTCAGGAATGTCAACATCTAAATACAAAATGCCTTTTTTTGATTATCATAATATAAGCAGTAATAAAATATATTAATCTTCAGGAAAATACAGTGTTAAGACGATCTAAACGGATTTTTATTTATTTATTTAGGATAAAAATTTAAATTACGTTAATGTTGAAAATATACAATCGTTTGAGGAAAAACCCATTCCATAAACTGAGGGTAAAATACGTAAATATTGTGCACAAAAGACCGGAAGAAGTCAGGCAAAAAACTGGTTTCTTAGTGTATATCAGGGGTGCACAACCCGCACCCGCCGGTATGCGGGCCCGGTAGTGTGAAACTTAAAATTAAATTTCTTTACATTGATGCCAAGAGATACATTGAAAAATTTCATAACTTGCAATGGCAACTGCCTCAGACTTGACTCTTATAGGAAACATAACTAGTTCATTATTTGATAATTTGAAGTTTATGTAAATTACATTTATTATTAATTATTATTATAAATGACATTATCAAATCATTAATTAATAAGATATAGTAAGGGTTGGAGGATAGGACGCTGAAGCCCTCTATCAGAACTTTTATAAAAATATTGGCCCTCAGACTTCCTAAGGTTGTGCAACCCCTAGTGTACATCTTTCAATTTCGGCCACTTCCTGTGAGACGGGAAGTGACGCCAGACCGCAATTCATATTTTTCCCACCTCTAAAGTCACAAGAATATTAATAAGGGATAACACATATTTGTCTGACTTTCATTTTGGGCTTTATCGATGGTGACAAGACAAACGGACAGAATGCTGCCTGCCTCTCTTTCTTTTCAGTTTCATGTAGGGCATCGCTAAAAAAAATACATGTGCAATTTAAATGTTAAAAAAAGCTTAATCAAATTAATTGTATTGTTATGCAATTTGGACAGGCACTGTATTTTTCGCTTTATTTTATAAACTCTTTTATAAGTAAAAGTTTCTCTCATGTGACAGCTTAACTTCATCAGCTGATGCTGAGTTACCTGCACATTCCGATATCTGACAGGTTCATCTGATAGATCGCACGTAAACACTACGCGCTCTTTATCTCGACATCAATCAGATAAATATACGTAGCACAGCTTTGCAAAGGAGAAGTGAAATTCCCAAAGGAATTTACAAAGTCACTTTCTATCAGGAGAGTTTCACAGGATTGTAACAGGAAATGAAGCAGACTCAGATTCAAATCATCTCAAGAAAAAAAGTTGAAGAGGAAGGTTTTACGGAAAGAACTTAGGGGAATCTTAAGAATCTTTGGATGATGGTATGGTTTGTAGAATGTCTTGATAAAGCAGCCTCAGGAAAGCAAAGAAAAAAAAAAACTGTTTGAAAGCTATCGAAAAGTAAGAAGGAAAACAAAACAAAGAAAACTTCGTTTTGTACAAAAACCAATTAAGCTTTCGTTAAAAGGTGATAAGTTTTAACTTTGTTCCTTCTGAGACTAAGATAATCTGAAAACAGTCACAGCGATCAGACAGTCTATACTGGAAGAACGCTTAGATTTCTATCACTTAGTGGGGACTGAAGTGTATGTGTAGGACGGAGAAACCAAAATTACAGTATGCGTATTTTAAGTTGGATCACGAATAAGCAACGTAATGAATTTTAATGAAATCAATCCAGCCGTTTTAGCGAAGGGGTTTTGGGGGTTATTTTTGAGAGTTGGAAACAAAATAGATGTGCTGATGTTTTCATGTTGGACCGTAAATAAGCACCGTAAATTTGTTTCAACAAACGGATTAGCAGAGAAGGAAATAGTTAAAATGGAACAATAAGGTTTCGCACGCTCAAATACTTGATGTTCTTGTGTTGCTGCATTAAATCTATTCGCTTTTCAAGATGGCGGAGAAATGTGGAATATTAAATAGAAAACTGTGTAGTATGTTTAATGAGTGCCAGGAGATTTTAATCTCTCTTATTCTCTAATTAGACTAGGTTTTCAGTTATATAATAAACGCTAATCCTTTGAAAAGATAAGTCCTAATCCTCCACAGACAAAATTCACTAATCGGGGATTATTGTGAAAGTGCTACAGAATGAACAAGAGTATTGAAAATGCAGATACGAGAGAGAGAGAGAGAGAGATCAAACTGTTCTAGGAAAACAACCAAATATTTGAAATGGTTATTTAAAAATTCACTGCAGAATTAACGTTGATGCTAATCATATGAGATCTTTTACAAATAAACAAATTCTGTTTGATCATTCCGCCACATCAATGTTATTTACTTCCTAACTGAAAACTGTCAATAAACCTCGGCTGTTTGTAATACGATCATTTACAAATTACAAATTTAATTGATATTTTGTACTTAAAGATTGAGATTATCCAAAAAAGCTGTTTTGTCTCAGGTCCTGACATTTTTTTTTAGCCTGTTTTTCGTAGGGAAAACTTCTGAACCAGTGAAAAGATCTTGAAACTTGGATCGCCCATTTATGGATAAAAGACGATCTCACTTTTGAAAGGTTGTTTCCTGTGGTCCCTCGATGAGAAACTTACGCGTGGAAGAAGACGGAAATTTCCGTACACACACACACACTCAAAAAAAAGCGAACAATAAGTTTTTGTTGTTCTTTTAACAAAATATGCTAAGCCGTTTATTAATCCTCCTGCTTCGATAAGATTACAATTAACGTTATTTCGGCAACTAAAGTAAATTAAGCAGTTTTAATTCTTAAAATTAAATAAAAAATTGTAATAAATAAAAATTTATATAATAAATAAATAAAAATATAATAAAAAATAAATATATCAAATTTATAAAATAAATAAGAAATAAAAATTTATATAAGATTCAGCAGATATTTTTAAAAACTAGTTATCCTCAGTCATCATCGCATAGAGGAAGCTGAGCGAGCAATGATGAATGTTGGACTGGATCAATTACGAGGACTGATGGTGTTTAGAAACTAAAATAAAAGTATAGGCCGACAGACGGTTCTTGATGATCCCGAATTTTCGCGATTTCACGTGATTGACGCGAGAATAGCCTCTATCCATGTCTTCTCACAAAATGGCGAGAAAGAAGGCTTATCGACTCCAGGAAAGAAGCAGCGATCACGAGCAAGCCCCGTTACTGATGTAGACGATTTTGACCGATGCCTTATTCGCCGCTGCATCCATCGTCTCTACGCTGAAGGTAAAAATCCAACTTTAACATTTTTTCTGTAGCATTTTCCTAGTGACAGACATTTAAAATACTACATTCCTTGAGACCTGCTGAAGAGGCTAATGGCCAGATCTCGCGTTTTTCGTAATTCTCGTGCAAACGTGATCATGAAGGACCATCTGTCGGCCTGTATTCATGTTTTAAGATGGATCATAAGTAAGCATAGTACGGTACCAAATTTTAAAGAAATCAGCCCATTCGATTTCGGGGATTAATTCTGAAGGACAGGCTTCTGATTTATGCGAGACCATAAATAAGACAAGCATAATTTTATGGAAATCCGTTCATCGGTTTTAGCGTGATGCGCTTATAAACACAGAAATTAAATTTTTGAAGTGGAATTAGAAGATTTTGTACGCTCTGTCAAATATTGCAGACAGAGATGCATTTGCTATTTATAATCCTGTTTTGTTTTTATAATTTAAAAACACAGAATAATAATAATAATAATAATAATAATAATGTAAAACACTAATTTTCAAGAAAGTAGACTTTAACTTCTTTTCCAACTATGTACTTAGTAAACATGTAATCGGATACTAAATTTCCGCATTTAATCTTATGTTTTGCATTCTTTGGAATATAAATGATGTCAAGTTTCAGATGCAAATGACATATGACATGGCAGTGCTCGTTAACGATGAGAACTTAGGGAACCAGTTTGAAGAAACTCATTAAAAGGAGGAGGGGAGAAGGAAAGGACAGGGCTGCTTCTGCGTTTTGAAGAACTAATGGAGTTCTCATTACATTCCTAAAAATAACAAACGCAAATTGATTGAAAAGATTTTCTTGAAATTTGCAGACTGTGTAAAGTCTGCAATAGTGAAAGATGATAATTCTACTAATTTATAAAGTGAAATAACTAAATTAAAAAATGTAATGGTTGTTTTTGTCATTAAACCAGGCACTATCCCAGACATCAGGATAGATTGTTAGTGAAAAAGAAGAATTGTCGAAGAAGAATTCTAATCCTTGTTTTCTGAAAATCTGTTAATGCAACAAAATATGATATAAAATATTATTTTTTTTGTTATTATTGAATGAAAGCAGGAAATTTGTATTTGCTCTTTTGAATATCTTCCTTGTTCATTCCCGAGATTTCACAAAATGTCTCGCGCTTGCGAGAGTAATACGAGATATGCTGATTTTTAGGTTAAAATTCAGATAAGGTTGTGACATTTTTCTGCAAACGTTCAAAGAGAAAAATGAGAAAAACTCATCTCTGTACGTGAATATAAATAATTCTGATTAAATAGATACCAATTTATAAACTGCGTTTTAAGTTACTTTTTTTCAATACTAGGTGCGCTGGTGTCAGATTACCAAAAATATTTTTAGGAAAAGAATGATACGAATAGAACTGTTCTTTCCGACCATTTACCAATGAATGGTATCAACATTTCGAGTTTAGCGGCAATTGTAAACCGATCTTAAGACTGTGGTTCATATATAGCCGAAAAGTCTTGCGATTTTAAGTTGAGTGGGGAAAGAAATGGAACCTTCTTGAATATAAACTAAAAACATAAAAACACGTTAAAAATATAGAAAAAGAGAATTCATGTGCTGGGCTCTGCCAGCCTCAATGAATTTCTTATGCGCAATGTGGGACTTGCGATTTAACTTGTTGAAAATCCTCATGTTTGTATGATGGAAAACTTCAGATAATTAGAATAGGCTGAGAATCTCGCCACATGCCACTTGTTAAAAAAAGGTATTTAAAAAGAAATGTTGGGATTTTTCTAAGACAGGGAAATTCAATTAGACTCTGCGACCTTACTTGCAAGAGACTGCACTACTCTGTGGGAGGGAAACTTGAATCTTCATGCTAAGGGATAAACAATGGCTGGAGGCAACTCAAATGAAATTTGTTACATATATAGTGAGAATAATTTTAAAAGATATAGTTGGTTTGCCAACTTTCGAATGTGCAACCGATAATGGCTGCTTCAACGCTCCCGAAAACTTGCCTCAAACGAGCTGAAATATTTGCCAATTGCCGTATCGCTTTATACGGAAAGAGAATTTCCCGTGTTCAAGTCTCGTTTGTTCTCGTTGAGATCGCGAGAACAACGTCTTCGCCGAGGCGACAAACAACATGATTTTGCAGCTTTAATTTTGTTATTAATTCTCAACTCATTTCACAGCAGAGATAAAGAAAAAGGAAAAACGGTCCTAGAGGTGGATTGAAACCACGAGCAGAGAATATCCAGATTTCATCGTGAAATTAGCACTGTCGTAGTTTTTAAATAAATTTTCTCGCCGCCAAGAGCGCTGGTGTCGATTTGCTTCTAATGATTTGCCTGAATTTAGAACCGTTTCTATTTAGAGCAAGTGGCAGATTTTTCGATCAAGTGGGAGTTTTTCGATCCATTTGCCGGTTTGAGGCAAGTTTTCGGGAGCGTGTAAAGCAGCGATAATATATAAATCATTGCAGCAAAAGATACAGATAATGACTTGTGAACTTATTTTTGTAATTAATGCTTATTTATCTAGAAAATGATAGTTTTTTCGGTTATTCATGTTTTCGGTAATTTTCGGCCCCTGTGGATCCAATTTCTATTCAAATCAATACAGAGAGAGCCCAAATTAATGCTTACCTATTTAATATTTAATTTTTTGATCTAGATTAAAAAAAAAATCATCTGATTAAGTGATAGTTTGTCCTTATATTTCCTTATTTTTTTGTCATGTGTAAATATAGAGCTTTGGAATATCATGTCAATAAGATCCAAATCGTTGTCGTTGTACTACGGATCTTAGCTCCTTGGGAATTGAAGTTTATGAGTTATATTGATCACTGGAGAGCCAACAACGTTATCAAAATGTGATTCATTAATCAAAAGCTTAACGGAAGCGATATCGGTATAAAAAGAAAACTAAGAATTGTTCGAGGGATTAACTACTAATTACCGTAGTCGTATTTTAATCTGACTAATGTTTGTACGAAGTATTAAGAGAATCGGTCTCGATGTTTTAGCAAAAACGCAAAAAAAGACAAATGACAAAAAAAAAAAAAAAATATTAATTTTTAACTGATTTGACTTCAAATGCTCATTAAAAACTTATTATTTATTTGTTTATACAGATTCGGAAATTTTTGAGAGATGAAAATTTAAATTTCCATCTAAATTTTCATCTCTAACAATATTTACTCAATTTTAATTATCTTTTTATAGATTTTTTTTTTCGGAACAAATAAAGAAATAAAACGATAAAAAAAAATGACTTTTCAGTTTTCAAATTATATTGCTGAATCCAAACACTATAAAATTTCCAATTTATTAAAAAATTAATTAAATATTTTAGCAAATTTGCCAAATTTTAATCTTACGAAACCATGAAATAATTAAGCTAAAAGGATTAAAATTCATTGTTAAAAGATAACGAAACAATAACAGAAATAAAGACAGAAACCCGTCCTTTAGGTTCCAATGATTTCGTAAGGGAATATCTGTAACCTTCTCGACATGGAGTGTGTGTGTGTGTGTGTGAATAAATTCCAAGTTTAAAAGTAGACTGTCTCTAATCTTTGACATTAGGAGGGGAGGGAGATTAGTGAGCAGATCTTATAATCTAGGACAGGAGTCAACAATGTTTCTAGTCTGAGGGCCAATATTTTTATAAAGTTTTGATGGAAGGCCGCCTCGCCTCATCCTCCAATCTTGAGTGTATATATATATATATATATAGTCATTTATTACAATATATATATATAATTTACATAATTGTCTTACTAATTAATGATTTATAGTGCCATTTATAATAATAATTAACAATAAATGTAATTTATATAAACTTCAAATTATCAAATAATGAGCTAGTTGTCTTTCATACAATAGTAAAGTCTGAGACAGTTGCTGTTTAAAGTTATGACATTTTTCAACATATCTGTTGGCAGCAATGGAAAGGCTCAAATTTAATTTTTAAGTTTGAAATTACGGGGCCGCAGGAAATATACCGGCGGACCGCGGGTTGTGCATCTCTGATCTAGGGTAATAAAATTTCCATTATTAAAACTTCAAATGTAAATTCTACCTAACTTAAACAGACTAAGATGTTAGCATTGATTTATTTTCATTAATGAGTTCATAAGATTCTCTCTTCCAAATAAAAGACAACTTCAACTAAATTGGTTGCAATTGTTCTCAGGCGGAAGCCTCCATTCGCTGAAGTGGAGCCAAGACAGAGACGATTCTCATTAGTGCAGGCTAGCTGTCCTTCCTTCGACCAATTTTCTCTACGATAGAGGGATAAGCTCATTTTCTTTTTCTTCTTCTCTTTCTCTCTCTGTTTTTCCTTTTCCCCGTTTTCATGGGTTTCCGCTCCGTCCTTGGCAAGAACACGAAAAGTGGAGAGCAGCAGCAGGAGATGACAAGAGCGACCTTGATATTGTGTAATGCTCTGTGTAAACGACAACTGCAGAAAGTCGAGACGCCAGACAAAGTGCTGCCCTCATTTACGCGAATCCAAAATATATCCATCGCGTTTCCCAACAAAATGAAATAGTTTAGGTATTTGCTCTTCTACTTCGCCAATCTCATGATTTCTTCTAATTCACAATTTGGTTGAGAATATACTGCAGTCGTTCCTTAAAGTTACGTATATCATTAGCCCTAAAGTTCCGGTATAAACCGTGTCTTATTCCTTTTGCTTTTAAGAATTAAAAAAAAAATACTAGTTTATTTTATGAAAACTACTTTATTAATGTTACAAATGGTAAATTTCGAAAATTAGTTGGCCTAAAAACATCTTTCCCATATTATCAGTTGCAGTAAATTGCAAATTTGACTCATGTTTTATTTGATTAAATTTAATTTACCTTTGAGAAATCAATTACTTACACGACTGAGATAATTTTGATAATGAATCAATATTTATCAAGAGTGTTGGAGTAGGAAACATATTTTTTCGACTATGACGTCAGTAATTCAATAACTACCATACGGACTCCACCAAAAAATTACACACTCGACTCTTTATAAAATTTATTAGAAAAGAAAATTCTATCCCTTGGTCCTGCTAATAGTGACCCAAAACTTTTTACTAATATTTCACGGATCTTCTATCATCTATCTTCAACAGCATTTCACAATTTCCAGAACCATCTGCTCTCTTTCTATTTGAAATGATTTCGTATAATTTCTTTAATTTTGTTTATAATTTTTCTTGAAGTAATAGGAGGAAAAAAAAAAAATCAAAATTCCATTATATAATTAAAAACGAAGGAAAATATATTGACATTTATTGAATCATAAAAATGGAAACAAAAACATTTAGAATTTATAACAAATAAGAGCTGTTATCAGCTTTAACTTGATGTTATTTTGCTTGCAGCAATTACACAAATTATTGAAGTCCTGAAAAAGGGAATGTACATTTTCGATTGACTTTTTATATGATACAGAAATTTCGAAAATTGCATTTTTTGCGGCAAGGGGCAGAATTGATCTAATAAAGTATTAAAAGTTCATAAATTGGAAATTCGTTGGCCTTTCATCACTTCAATACAACATCAATTAATAATAAAAAAAAATATGTAAGCAATGATCTTTGAAATTTCTCGAATAATATTTTTATAGGAAATTATATGAACTTATTTCCATCATAAATTGGGTGTTTTATTTATATGTTTTTTTTTTTTGTGCTAATTTTGTTTTGAATCTCCTCTGGTTCTAATAATTTCCTTACTGTTGTTTAAATGTTGGTGTCTCACTGATGGGAGTTCCACAATCTTCCGAATCTTCTAAGCTCATTATGAACTGGATAGATCAGACTGATGAATCCTATTAAGCCGAAACAGCTGTCCCATCCGTGAAAACCTCAAAATGTGACTGTGGAAATGGGTCTTTTTTGCCCTGTTTTACTAGGGTTTCTGCAATACATGTTAAAACTTTTTTATTCTTTAACTAATAAAAATGAAAAAAAAAGAAAAAGCAAAACGAATCCCAAAATGGCAAAGAATAAGATGCCACTTTAAAAACGACTTTCAATGAAAACCATCTGGTGTATTAAAAAGCAGCTCAAGAAATCTCAAAAGCACGCATGTTCAGCTGAAGAAGCAGGATAGATTCAAACAGAAGTGAATCACTAGATCCAAAGAAACAGCTCCCTCGAGACAAAAGCAGATGGAATTTCTTTGAAGCTGATTCATCCACGTCGAGAAATTTTCTTTGCTTCAGTTGTGAACATTATTTTTCTTCAATTTTTTTGCCCTTTTTTTTTATTATGATGAAAAAAAAAATCAAAAAAAAAACAACAACCCGTGATCTCGCTTTTTATTAAAAAAAAGACGAAAATACTTGGAAGTTAAATTATTTGGAAGAATTTGTGTATTTTCAAGGAACGTAATTTCGTCCTTCCCAACCCTAAAGGTTTCTGACTTTGAAGAAACTTAATGAATAGATGAATTGTCTATTTTCGAAAACCACAAACTAAGAACTAAAAATAATCATTCAAAACAGAATCAAGTTTTAAATATCATTATGGTTTTTTTTTTTTTTGTGTTACATCACCATAATAGAGAATCTTTTATTTTGTTTCTTTATTCATTATTGTGTTTGCTAGAGATAGAAGTTAAAGGACAACAAGTACAAGTACCTGAACTGTCATCTGCTTGCTTCTTTCCGGTCTTGACAACGGAAAGATTACTAAGGAGAAGTTTAACAGCTACAATTCTTTGGCCGTTCTTAATAGCCAATTGGTCCATTACCCAACAGTTGAATCCTACACCACTGTTCCAAACTATTACCGCATTGAAGCACTGGCATAGTTCCAGTTTCTCGAATATTAAAATGTATGTAAAGAAAATGTATGCTACATGATTGTAATTGTTAAAGATAATAGGGATATTATTGAAATTAATTGTAAATCTACATTGCAGTAAATGTTCATTAATTCAGTATTATTTATGAGAGTTCTATCAACTTATTATGCAATTATTAAAGGACTCAACCTTATAAGCCGTATTTGGTCCATTTAGGATGTTGAATGTACAGGCCCCATAGTAGCGCGATCATCAGGAAAAACGTGATGTCGGATGTTAAGTCCAACGCTCTCCCGTCTTTAACCCCGAAAAAGAAATCAGATCCCTATTTTACAGAGGTGAATCTAAAACGGCCTTTACAGGTGCCATTAGAGTAGGCTATATCGATGGCAGCCGTGCCGGCGTGACTGAGCGGTCTTGACGGCGGTCTGCCGTGCAGGCATTGTGTCGGCATCCGGGTTCGATTCCCGGCCGTGGCTTGGCTGTTTCAATTTCCTTTCCCGTGTTGTCAGCCTCTTCTTCACTTTCTCTTCGGTCTGACGTTATTCCTTAATGGCGTCCTGGGGCAGGCAACGGGAAACCACCCAGTATCTTTCCCCAGGTGCTTCTGGGAGTTCCACGTGAATTCCATAGAATTAGACCTGTCTCCGGATAGAATACTATGGATGGATGGATATCGATGGCAATGTCAGGATAGATTGCCACTGAATAAAAAGCTCTTGTCTTAGATATTCCGTATCGCCTTCCATCACACGGAAAATTTACATTTCTCAAATGTCATTTACGAAAAAAAATAGCATTGATTCACATAAAAATCACTTATTCAATGCATCGAATAGGCGAAAGAATTAATTAAAATAATTTTTTTTTTCATTTCTTTGTTTTCAGCTTCGATATATCTCGTTAAATCTCGACCAACCACGATATGTTTTCGAGATTTCAATCGCTCGTCAATTCAAATTTTCAGGCCGAAATTCTGTAAGGGTTTTACAGAATTAGTAATGTAGCGTTTTCTGGAACCATCCATGAAAACATAAGGAAAAGATGACCTCTGTTCGTGCATATCATTTTTGTAATTGGTAATTTCGAATAAATAGATACAAATCGATTGGACTTCAAGTTCTACAATTCGCCACCAGGAGCGCTAGTGTCAGATGGCTCCTTAGAGATGGCCTGCCATCTTTTTGAAATTAGAATACATTCTAAAAGAGGCAATAAGCTTATCGATGATGGCGCGCAGATTGCCTGTGAAATGGTACATGTAAAGCGACCTTTAGGGTATGTCTGGAGGAGAAACATTCTACAGAGAAAAATAATTTCCGACATCCGTCAGGAATTGACCCGACTTCTTCAGCCCAGCGTTCTACAGCACTTGACCAGGAACCCAGCAATCAGAAATAATGATGTACTTTTTTAAATATTAAATATACCAATGAAATTTCAGGCTGCTAAGATAATTAATTGTTCAGGATATTTTGACCACAGACAGGAGTTCTATTAATATACAAAAAAAAATTCCAAAACTTTTTGTTTTACATTTTTTCTAACAGTTTTCGGTGAATATCAGTATTTATCATAGTCGGATTAAAACCTAAATGGATTGGCAAATAAGGAAAACTTTCTTTACAGTTACATTAGGAGCTAAAGAGTGAGTGAACTTATCCACTATCGAAACAAGATAAAACTATCCCACTGCTATAGTTTCGAAAAGTAACATTTTTCTTGCCCTAGTTGTGAAAACAAAGATTTCTCTACTATAAACCAATATAGGAACTTTATGAAGTTAAATAAAAACTTTCTGAGAAAGCACGTCCTCTTCAATTTAAATGATCACTTCACCAACTGAAGAGGATTCACGGATTTTAAAAATTCAACGCTTAAAAAGTTTCGTTTTATCTTCATTCTTTCAGTAATGCAACTGTACGTCCAGTGCCGTGGCTCACTAGGCTTAAGATCGATACACGAGTAAAGTGTTTACAGACTTTGTTAAGTGGTTAGCCTCCAGATCCAACCCCCTTTCACTTGCTTTTAAAGACGTTCTACAGTTTTAGAATGATTAAAAGGTGGAGAGAAGAGTCTCAAAGAGGATGCATCATCGTTGGAACACGTTAAGCCCTTCTGAGTGTGAGCTTTTGAAGAATCTGTTCTGCTTCGATGAGTAGAACTTCTGCTGTATTCCTAATGGACTGCTGAACTCGAGATTACAAATAAATTACATTAGAAAAGCAAATAAAGACTTTGCTCTTAAGTTCTTGATGACGTCACATTATTTTCGAAAGAATGTTTTGATTTAGGTATTCTGAGGTGGGGAAATCGATTCTATGTGCACCTGAAAGCTAATTCAAGTTAAGATAGTTTATAAATATCCCTTAATAAGGTTAAAATCACCTGCCTTTTGGGTTAAGCTGAGACGGCCGTTTCGAGCTTCTTATGCTAGGGCTACTCAGCCAGTGAAAAACCCAAAAAGGCATACGAGGAGAAGAATAATCTGAAGGTGTTAATTATAATGACCTCTCAAAAACTAAAAATAATAAATGTAGAATACAAACATTTTAAATGATTGTTGATTCATGTCATTGCAATCAAAATGATTACTAAATGTGAGCTGCCCACTTAATGTCGAGTCAAATTTGATTTACCATAAGTGAAGAGTTTCAAAACAAAACGCCGATAAACAGCAATTAATTATCCTGTGAAGGTGAAAGTTGTATAAGATTACAACCAAACTATATAAATACAATACTTAATTTTTGTGTTTATCAAGATTTATGTATTTTAATTCACAGAATAGTTAATAAACTTTGGAGTTATTAAAATAATCGGTAAATTACTCGTTTGCTGTTTTAAGTTTAATATCTTCATTATTCTGATATAATCGTAAGAAGTTATGATGTCTATAAAATGTTTGTATCTTCATATAAGACAAATTATCTTTAACATTTCTTATCACAGCAGCTTTCACGATAGAATTATTCAAAACAGTTGCTTACTACAATTTCCTTATTGATATTCGTTTTCAATGATAACTTTCTTATACCAGGTCACTTCCTAATAATTTTCTTCTAACTTGCATAAATCTCCAAATTTTCCAAAAGTTCTATTATTCATCATTACACATTCAATCTTCTGTAGTTGGAACTATTCTTTGTTTTCCGTTTCTTTAGTCTCATCACATATTTAAATTAACGTGTGCTCAAAGAATTGTGAAACAAAGCCTGCGCATATATTAAATTTAAATAACATTTCGGTTCGATACCAGACGAACCTTTATCAAAGCAATGCCAAACCGATGTAGGAATAAGGTTTAAATCAATTCAAAGGGAAAACCCTGCTGGAGGTGACAGAAACCAAGATTCCTGGTGGTGATCAAGGAAATATAGTAATACAATAGATAATATAGGCAAAACGATCTGATTAATTATCAGCATCATCCGGTCATTTATGAAACACATAATTAAAATCCTGTGCTAAATGGTAATATAAGTTTCATTCTATAAATACGTGTCTTTTTTCTTTGGAAAAATATCACAACCAACATTTTTAATATTTCTTTCTTATAACCAACGAGATCAATTATTTATTGAAGCATTACCTCTCATGCTTTTATTGTTCACATCACTGCTGTGACATAACATTGTTATTTCTTAACAAATCTTTGATTTTAACATTAGTAAATTTCGCAATTTTAATAAATTTATTTCCAACGAACCTTGACTATTAAAATACCCTTGACAAAAGTGTATTGCTCTAAGTAGATATCTATCGCACAGTTGAAGCTGTTGGACTAGAAGCTTAAAAAAAAGGCCCACACTATTTACATAAAGGGGATCTGATATGTGACATTTTCCCTGATAAACTGAAAAACCTTTAAAGCCAGGTTTCGCAATCTTTTTCGAGTTGCGACCCACCTTTTCTAATAACCAAGTAATCTGCGACACCCGCTATATTTGCATAAAAAAGGCATTTTTAATACAGAAAACACAGAAAATTGCTTTTTAATTCTAACCTTATACAGTATTTAATGAGATGGTTGTACTTGCATCTGGGCAACCAGATTCAGAATTCGCGGATGAGTATTTGCTGAAGTCATTCTCAAAATTCTACGTTTCTTGCCGTTGGAGTGATTCAAAATCCGACGACGGAAAAATAGCTAACGTAGACCAGGCGTAGCAATAATTAAATAAATACAAAATCTTAATAAGTAGGAACATGGCGGTCTTTTAATTTTTTAAGTTTCTTAATTAATTTTTTAAGTTTCTTAAGTAGATTTAAGGTCCACCGGGGCAAAGTCACTTTTCATTGATCACAAATCAGTGTTCGAACCATAAGTAGAATAGAGCAGTACAGACATGTTGAAATAATCGTAGTGAAATTTTTTGAAAAAGTAATTGCAACCAAAAATAACAATTTTCTATGGTGACCCCATAGAAAAAATTTTGCGACCCCCAGGTTGGGAACCAAAGTTTTAAAATGATAAATTGGCCCCAGTTGTACTTGGGATCAACAAAAGACTGGTTTGGTTTAGTCCCCGGATATAACATTTATGACTCGTACTATAGTTACAGAGACAAATTTACTCATTAAAAAAAAATGGTCGTGGAACATGCTATAGTGATGTCCCATATTCTCTGATATCGCCTTTTGTCCCTCCCAAAATTGCCAACAATTGGATTTTGTATTTTATTTTTATGTCAGAAACATATTTACAAAAGAACAAATAATTGGTAGTGAAAGAGGTAAATGTGGGCGAGCGTCGAACTCTCTTTTGACCAGTAGTTGCTGAACTCGTCTTGGCCTGCTGATGGGACATTTAAAACGATCTAGGATTTCCAAAATTGGTACGTTAACTTACAATTTTCTTATTTAATGAATTTGGCTTTTTTTTTGTATTTCGGAAAAGCAATTTGCGGTGATTCCGCCTTGTCTTGATGAAGGATCTATTAAAGGTTCTCTTATCAAAACGTCTGTGCTCAGTGTCTTCTTCTGATGAAGAGAAACGGAAGTTTAAAAATATCGAGTTTCCAGACAACGTCAGGAAGTAAAGGGGATGAATAACGCAGCCACGATTGTCCACAAGTTTAAGAATTAAGACATCAACAGAAAGGAAGTCGTAAGTAAAGTCAGAAACATTTCTGGATTTTAAGAAAGTGTTCTACTCTCAACCTAAGTAAAATAAGAGACAAAGCTACAGAAAACGAGACCTGTAGTTAACAGGATTTGAACAACTTCTGATCCAGAATTTCAATAGCTATAACACAGTAGTATAGTAATCTACGCAATTTCACGTAAAATCAAAATGGCAACAGTAGAGGTATGTAATACGTGGTTTTATCACGAAAAGAGAAAGAAGATAAATAATGATTTTAATATGAAGTTATGAAAATATATTCCTTTACATTACAAATGTCTTTTTATGTCATCGGAAAAGGAAGTAGAATGTAATGAGGTAACAGTAAAACCACACACATTTTTTTCGATTTTACTGTGAGAAAACGTAAGCTGGTTATGAATAAGTTTCGTTACTTACAATATTACACACAAGTTATTTATAAATTTTCAGTTTTTTTAGTTTTTTTTTTTCTGTAAGGCTATGTGCCACCTCGGTATAACTTAAGTATAACTGAAGTTCAACAAATTTATTAAAATACTAGATCCAATCACATCACACAAACTTTCTCTACTAATTACAATAAAAACTTAATGTGTCTGTTATAAAATAAGCAATAAACCAAGAAGGCACCAAAGATAAATAAAAGATTTCGCCTCTGAGTTATCAACAGTAGGAGTGTGAATCGGTCGTTTCGTCCTCTTTACGGACTCATCAGCCACTTTTAATTTGATTACTAGTAATTATGATTATATTACAGCTTTTATAGTTTAATGAGAACATAGTAATGAAGCTGCTAAGGTCATTTATCTGAAAGTAATTCATAGTCAAGACTCGAAAATGTTATGTTCTATGTAAACTAACAAATCCTCTGCCGAAATCTATAATTTATGTGGCTTGCCGTTAGCCTTGCTTTCATCAATTTCCTCTGTGTCTGATGGATTCGCAGGCCTGGAATTAGAGTTTTTTCTTTTGTTTTGATTTTATTTTATTGGGAACCTACTGGCATGGGTGGATTCCCTTATTTGGTTTCGCGATCTGAGCTTTCGGCAGAAGGTTCGTGTGGCTAATGAGTCCATGAGTTCACACTCCCCCTGTTGATAGCTCAGAAGCGAAATCTTTTGTTTACCTTTGGTGCCTTCTTGGCTTATTGCATGTTTTTCTCTACTAATGTTTATCATATATTTTATCATACAATATTTCAACTGTGCTCAATTATTTTATGGTAAATTTATTCGTTGTCCGTTGCTGATGAGACAACTAAACAACATAACAAAGTGTCAGTTAAGCAAAATAAACAACCTACAACAATTAAATAAGCATTAATATTACTAAATTTTAACACCGTTCTCTTAAAAACTTCAAAGGTATATTCTTTAATTTCATTCCTTTATATTTATTCATGTTTTCGAAATTTTAGATTATGCATGATTCAACAATCAAGCTCCATTTTTCATCTCTGATGTTGAACAATATTTTAGTTAAAGGGTCAGGATTGTGTTCTTTCGTATGTATGTATGTATGTATGTATGTATGCCTGATGTGCTCTTCGTCAGCAACGGACAAGGACTAAATTTACCACATTTCCGAGGAAGACTGGCAAATTTTACAGTTGAAATACTGTATGTTAAAATATATGTCGTAAACATTAGTAGAGAAAGCTTGAGTCAAGACATATATTTCGTTAGTTAGTTTAATTGACTCCAGCTACAAACATTATAACAATATCTCAACCTATCTTTTCCTGGGGTTTTCTTTATTTACACATTTTCTTCTGACGTTTACAATATTAAAATCTTTCAGACGAACACAACTCACTCACATTAAAAGGATTGCTAAATGTACAGCTTAAGTCACTCTATTACTGTTATACCGCCAAAGGGTAAAATCACACAGTATCGTACATTTTATCTTATGTTTGGTCAAGACATTGCAAAATTATTTGTCCTACCGAACCTGATAAGGATTCTCATAAGGATTTCGACATGTATTTTGGAACGCAAAACCTGACAAAATATTAATTAACTGAAAAGATTTTAATTTTAATATCTCGGAAAGCGAATACATTCTTCCGCTATCAAGTTCTTCATTTTCAGTTATTTTCTTCTCGAAATTCGTTGGGAAATAAAATACCGTTTGTGAGCCAAATCCTCTACTTCTTTATCAATGAAAAACATTTGCCACCCACCATCCACAAGATTTTTCCTTTTGTTCTTTTACCATTTCGAAATTTGACACGCAAACCATAATTCTACTTTCCTCTTACAGCTGTCTGCTTTGCTTGCTATATCGAACAAATCATTTCCTGCCACATATTTCGCTTCAATAGTCAAAGCGAGGTCACGACCTTTAGATTGTTTTCTTTGCCCCCCCCCCCCACCCTCCCATTTTTTTGTTACGTTCCAGATGAAATCTATTCAAAATAGTTATTGAAACTCTTCGATTCGACGCCAACGATCTGACCTGTGAACTCGAAACCAGATCCTATTTGTCTGCGATCATTTTGTCATTCGAGTAGTGTTTAAATGTGACCTGAACGAAATTTAATTTGGTTGCCGATTTTCCCCCAAAGCTTTTCAACAACAAAGCCATTAGAACCGTTCGGTTTCCCGTAATCCTACTCCCTACCATTACAACCGTGTAATCAATTTTGGAAATACGAGATGAATTGTGCTTTACAAGTTACCCCAAGGTCTGCTTGATGACAGAGTAGTCGCGGCAATGAATGAAAGTGAGACTGTTCTTCGCGCTACCATTTAGACAGTAATTGGAATTAAGCTTCAAATAATAATTACAATAATAAAAAGTAAAATAAAAGTTATATCAGAATGATAAGGTTTTTGCTAACTGTAAAGATAGTGGTTTTTGAGTATTCAAGTTTTGAATGTACAGTAACTCGAATACTACAGTAATTGTAAATCTGAAACTATGCATAAGTTAAGTTTGTAATTTTTTTTAAGATAAACTTTTATTTATATATGGAAGTTTTTCATAATAATAATAATAATAATAATAATAATAACGATTTCTAAATTTATAATAAAGAAATACACTTTTCAGATTTGACAGAACTTCTACAAATTTTGTTTTAAAAGTTAAAATATAACAAAAGTTAATTAAATACAATTTTTTAAAAAGTTATTTCTTTTTTGTTTTCTCTGTATTGTTTTTAATAAAAAAAAAAAGTAAAATGAAAAGATATTATTATAAACATTAATTTCTTTTTTTTTTTTTTTAGATTAAACGCAAAAACTATCCTCAAAATTGTAAAAATAATGATCCTTCTGAAACGACTCATTTCAAGTGTAAAATTATCAAAATTTAGAAAAAAAACAAATTTTTTATTATAAAGTTATCAACAATATAACCAATATTTTTGTTGAAGGTTTGGGAATTACTATTATTTAAACTATCAATTATAAATCAAAATCAATTTAAAACATTAAGACAAACTGGTTTCATTATCATTATATAAAGTTTCAGTCTTTCAATCCTAATTGTGTTCAAAGTAAACTAACTTTTAGGTGACTTCATTAATAAATAATATAAAGCGAAGCGTCACCTTAAGACACGCCTTTAGCGGTCGGCCATCTTGAATTTCATTTTCAGAACACGAAAGTTCTCTCTATCGAATCTAATTGCTGTTTATGCCTCCGGGAACGACATAGTAAATTTCTACACTGACTTTTTAGCTTTTCTTTACACTTTTGGTTTCGTTGCTCTTTATAAACTTCAAGATCGTCAGGATTGTGGAATACAAATTACAAAATTAGAAAAAAAAAAAAAAAAAAATCATTTACGTTAATTGAAAAATCGTAAAACTTTAATAAATTTAACAGAACGTCGAACTTTAATAAATTTAAGAACAATATTCGTTATTTTGGAACAAAACGATTCGAAAAGACTTAATATCTTTTCATGGAAAGCTATACCCCCCTAATTTTTAAACAAATTCGAAATTTCCCTCGAGCTCTTTCGCCGGGCTGCAGATGAAACATGTGCGGAGTTTCTGCGTTTCACTGTACAACATAGTGAAGATGGAAATATCTCTAGCATCCTCTTGTAATTTCAGTGTTTCTCTTGATTACTCTTGAAGACGGAGAAGAAAAATGTCTTTTTTCGTACACGATTCTCAACGACCCTCAATTTAGACAATCGTTTTCCCGCATCTTGTGTTCATCCACATTCCTGCGAAAGGAGAATGGGCAAACTCCATCGGAATTTGCCCCACCCTGTGATAAGATATATACCTATAGAAAGATCTCCTTACATATAAAATATGTTATTATTACGACTCGTCGCAATTATTAGTCCGTTCGGAGTCATATACATCTAGATATGACGTTTGAGTCATTGATTGTAATGAGTCTGGTTGCAGAGAAGCCAACCACCCACACCAAGCACCCTCCGCCTGTAGGTGGTTGGCTTCTCTGCCACCCACACTCATTATGATCAATGACTTCAAACGTTATATTTCTACAATATATAACTCCGAACGGACTAATAATTGAGACAAGTCGCAATGATAAAAAAATGTTCTATTGATGGAGGTCATTCCTTACGTATATATCTTATCGCTATACAGGGGTGGGGAAGATCTGCCCATTCTCCTTTGTAAGTTTCTTAAAAATTAGATTAACACACATGGTTTTGTACGAATACGATACTAATTAAGTGCATCCTAATAACTTCGTTGAAAAACAACGAATATTCATTTTAATTTTCTATGATTCAGCTTTCCGAATAATTATTATTTATTTTCCATTTGACGTAGGCTAAAACACAAGCAATGATTGTTAGTAAGTTGATTTCTTATGGCGTATAAGATTTACACAGCTATTTTAAAATCAGACACGGTGTCCAAAGATGCACGTTCTGCAGTAACGAAAGCTTCAGTTGCCGAATTACATTTGTACGCTTTAAAATAAATGCTATTTCAACTCTTCATAAATAATTGATCACGCAGAACTAATTCGCTTGCGAAAATGCAGATTTAATTGCGCCGTTGCAAAATGGAAGTTACATTAATAAAAGATTAAATACTTTAAGCCAGACTAAAGGGCTCTAAATAGAACGAAAGCCCCGCACATAAAATTAAACTATTAATAGTTCTCCTTGACTGCTTAAACTTAATCCTAAATTATCGAAGAAGCGTTCAGCCTGAATATTTCAACTTCCTTATAATGTTAGAATTGATCTTTTTCGGTTTGAAACTTGTCCCTTTATCTAAACATGATTTGCATTTGTCGCTCAGGCCTAAAGCCAAGTGCAATGAATAATTAACAAAGAAGATTCCTTTTGGACTAATGAATAAAAGAAGCAAGGCTACAAGATAAAGAAGCTTCTTAGAATTTTTAATTACTTGGAAGTTTCACTTAATTATTATCTTAGGAATTCGATTACGCAAGATGGTTGGTTGGCTAGTGCTTAGCAAAGTACCGCCCATATCATGTTATGTTATGTTATAGCTAGTGCTTAATTATTCGTCAATGTCGGGCTTTAAAGAAGAGTTGGATTTTGTGAAAATACACCGTCGATCCAAAAGTTTCTATTTTTGAAATGTTCGATATCTCTATTTCAAAGAAAAAAATCAGTAAGAAAGAAAGAAAAACACACACAAAAAAAATATCATTATAAACGGTTATTTAGTTCTGGAAGAACTTCAAAAACGAGCTGAAGTAATAATATTTTTGAAATGTAAGGTACAAAATTTTTAAAGAAACATACAATGAAATATAAGTATACGTAAAAAATGATTGCACCTAATTTAAACTTCTTTATTAACTAATTAGGAAATATTTGCATGGCAAGATCCACAGGATCTTTACAAACAGAAATTAAACCACCTGAAGTATTTATAAATAACTTCCATAAATTCACGAAGTCATTTCTTTATTTGTGAACTCAAATTTTCAAGGAGAATGTCACAGATTCTCTACAAAGTGATTTATTTGGCACAGGAAAAGTAAGGATTATAGAATCAGTCGTAGAATATATTCGTGAGTTCATATGCATAAATAAATAGTACTTACTCATAAGATTCTATGGCTTAAATTTAAACTTTTGAATCAATGAATAAGTCTTCTTGAATCTTCGTATGAATATTTAAGGAATAATACAAACTAAAGAAAAACATTAAGGTTGGAACAATGAATTTTTATCGATATCAAAGAATTAATCTTTTAGGTAATCCTCAAGTTTAACAGGATTTAGGCAGCTGTTAGTGTAGCATAGATTTAAAATTAAACACGTTTTCAAATTTGTATTATTATTATGACATTAAAAAACAAAGATAAATAAAAAATGAAATTTTCAGGAGCAGCAAGAAATAAGGTTTAAAGTTATCTCAGTTTTTTTGGTAATTAAAGATATGATTTTTTTTTCATTTTAATACCCACTAATCTTTATGATTTTTACCTTTTAAGTTTAGTAACATTAAAATGCTGTTTTTAAATTATATCCGTTTCTTTTGTTATAATTTCACTGCTATATCTGGGTCAATTAAACTATTTCCACTTCACACGTTCCGTCAACTGCTATTTCCGAAAGTGCATCGATGCGTGGGAGCAAAGGTGATGCCTTCAAACTATGTCTGCTGATATCAACTTTGCAATGCAGCGTAGCAAGACTTCAGGCGGAGTTTCTATGATTACGCTTAAGACAGATTTATCTGTGATATTTTGTATGAAAATTAAGGAGTGGACTCGAAACCCTCCTTATTCAGGGGTGTAATTTTTTTAGCCAGTGTGCGGAAATGTGTGTAAAAATGAATTCATTAAATCTGTTACTTTCATCCATCTATCTGTCATCTATGCATATTTTCTTAGCATTCCTCGGAATCCACTTTACAATCTGAGTTGCTGATCAATGATACTTTCAGCTTGTTGTAAGTCCTGCTTTATTTTACTTTTTTTGTAGCAAGTCTAATTGCCAGCTGTTCAGGTTTGATCTCTCATCCAAATACTTCTTTTGTGGTCTCATCTTATGATTCCTGGCATTCATCTTATCTACATGTTGTATGCTTTTTTTGTTTTGAAAAAGCAATTAGCAATCGAAAGCAGAAAACTTTTAATGATTTGTAGTTAAATTAATTCCATTCAACTAAAGCCAATAATTACTTTTCTAGAAAATTCCCATTCGAAGCCGAATGGAGCGTGTACACGACGGCTGATCGATGTCCGCAAGTGATTGGAACGCCCCCGAAAAGAAGACCAATTGATAGATTCTCATCAGTTTCCGATAACCGTTGTGATCAACGCGAGATACAGAGCGAGCTACTGCAAAATATCGATTCAAATTACAAAGGAACCATCAAAGCCCAGTAACGACAGATCCTCCCTCGCTTCCGTCGGGAACCCAATTCCCTCAGGGCTAATTTCCACTCAGAATTGCAAAGATCAGAAGAACAAATAACATTAGAGTAAAGCCACGAAATAGAAAGACGAAGAAAAGAACAAACGAACGTTAATGAACTGCCATAGGATTCATTGAGAGAATCTAATTATAACTCGTTGCTCTTCACCTCTACCAACACACGCCGCTCATTGGCTGGTTTTTATACCCTCATGGTAAGAACAGTTTCCGAAATATACGGCGGCTTCAAGAAATGCACCGTTTCTGAAACTTTATCATCAGATATCTCGGACAAAACGGTGATGGCAACACAGACAAACCAAAAGATGGAATTCACGTTAAAGAAGCTTGAATTCACCTGAGATAAAAAAATTAGATATACGCAATAAAGAATGCAATACAAAACAATTATATTTAATCTTGTAGAAGTCGTAACTCTCAATGTAACTATACACCTTTTTTGGAACATTCGAAATACACATGAAAAAAACATTCAGAGAACTAACAGAACAATTCACAGCTGTCTAAATTCATTAAAACAAATTCCTTAAAGAAATTAAAGCCGAAATTAAAGCCTTTTTTTCCTTCAATTGTCTTTAGAACACTTGTTTTTCTTTTAAAGATGTAGAACAACAACAACACATTTATTTTCAAATTCTAATATGTGCCGAATATGAACAGTAAATATCTGGGGGAAAAAAAAAATATTTTTAATCACATTAAACCACGTAAAAATTAATAGATTAATTAAGATGATTAATACCCATTGTTGAGAAGACATTGAAACCCAGGCTGTTTCGATTCTAAATACTTTTCTGTGGGAGGTTTTGTGACCTGCTCGAGCTGCTCGACAAGATTTAAAAAAATAAAAACCGTCTGTAGTCCAAAAATCTTCACAACAAGTTTCGAGAAGATTTCTCCAGCGGTTCAAATATTATTAGAGGCACAGACACATTGATATAGACTGAGTGATTCCTGGTAAAGTAGGCTGTAGTGTAACCATTATCTTTCTGTACAGTATAACAGTTTCACAATGAATTTTAACACACACACACACATCCTACCCAGGGTCCGCTCCAGACCGGGTCTGGTCGGAACAGAAGCTCTGTCCCGAGAATTTCAAGGGAGAAGATACTGAAGTGCGTTCCCAGCGCTATCCCTCAGGATGCCATTACGGAATGACGTCAGACCGAACAGAAAGTGAGGCTGACAACACAGGAAAGGAAATTTGAAACATCCATGCTCTCGACCGGGATTTGAACCCGGATACCGACACACCGGCCGCACGCAGACCGCCGCTGAGACCGCACGACCACGCCGGCACGGCACAGAATTTTAAATTGTAGTAAAATTCAGTTATGTTCAAAGGACAAGAGAAAAAAATGAAAACAATGGATATCTATCTTTGAACAGTGGGTGTTAATCCTTTTATTAACCCACCAATTTACACGTGGTTTTGATATGTTTAAAAAATATTGCGATTTTTTTCTCTCCACAAAATGGCAAATGAGTACTGCTTGTATTCCATAGATATTAGAATTAGAAAATAAATATAAGCATTTTTAGAAAACAAAACATAGCTGACGATTAAGTGAATAATATTTTCCCCCCAGGATATTTATCGCTACAGAATTCACAAGAAAATAATTTCAATCCTCAAAAGTCTTGAAGAATGTATTACAGTATTTTATTTTTTAAATAAGTAGTTATTTGTTGCTTTCAGTTGAAGTCTTTCATTTTATAGCGATAACAATTTGACGTGAAATGTGAATTGAAGTCTTTGGTTTATAAAAGTATTTAAAACATTTTTGCAAAGCTGACATTGTAGTAACTGTCACTATACTAAGCTACTGTTCGCTGTAAGGTTCGTTCGTTGTAAGTGTGAATTTTTAGTTGTCGTGATCGCTTTATTCGAGAAATGTTCGTCCTAAAATACATCATTACCCAAATAATTCTTCTTTGTTTGCTCGCAATAGCCGAGATCTCGTTATAGATCTCGTGTCCCTTATAAATGAGTTCGACCGTACAAGTATTTCAAGCCTACGTTAATAGGAAAGTGGTGGCTTATCAAAACTACAGTCTGTGTGTGAGTTTCCTCTAGTAATTTTTGAACCGATGGAGGATCTTCTTGTAACTTGGTACGCATATTTAAGGACTACTGACCAACTAACTTTTATATATCAGGCATTTTTAAATTTGGCTCCTGGGCGAGTGAGAAAGACGCAAAAATTTCCATAAAAAAAAAAAAATCATTAAGAACTAAATAACGTTCCTACACAACGTGTTTAGCAAATTTTCTAATTTGAATATAACTGTACTTTTTTTTTGTTTGTGCCATTTTCAAAACTTAATAAATAAATAAAACCAAATAAAAAATAAAAGTTATTTTTAAGGAAAGTGGCTTTGATTTTTTTTCCGGAACTTCTTATTTAATCATTTATTGAATGCTGAATGTTGAAAATGACTGAACATCACGATGAAAACGGTGATACCAAGCACTAATACAAACTGAGTTGTTTTATTTTTGAAGTTTTCAAAAAACTTTGTTTTTTTTTTAAATTAAGAAAAAATGAAAAGGATAAAACTTTTTAATGCGAAAAAAACTTTTTTTCCTTTTCTTTTCCTTCTTAGTACAGAAGCTGTTGACAAGAAAAGAAAGAAAGCAGGGAAACTGAGAATCTAAACATCGCTGATGTCTGTAAACAAATTCTTTGCTCTTCTTAATTAAACCGTTTCTCACTCAAATAAATACGTAAATCTTATGTACTATTTAGAGGTTTGTAAACAGATACTAATTAACAGCAATTTCACCCTTCCAAGACCTTCCCCCATACGTTCATTAACTTAAAGTAGATCTGGAACGTAACTCCCGACTTATGAACAGCTTGTTCGGAAGTCGGAAAAAAAGGATAACTATAAATGTAGGCTAATTCACGAAATGAACAATATTAAATTTATTTTTAATAATTAAGTACAATGAGTATTATGTATGTAGATTGTAAACTGGATTGAGTAAATATTTTCAAACGAATACACATGCTTTCTACTGTTTTGTAAACTTAGAACTGTTATCAAGAGAAAAGAAAGCGGTGTATCCCCGCCGAGAATTGGCTTTCACCAACGCCATCTACTTCTAATAGATGTTAAGGAACAAACACTGGCGTTACGACAGCGATCTAAAAATGTATATCTACCTATTACAATTTTATATCACTATACGAGGGGTGATCAGAAACTAAGGTTACAGAGCCTGCAGTGAAAGGTGTACATTTTATTTCATACAACCAATACAGCCAACTGATAGTAAATACATTAGGTTATTTTTCGACATATCGGTTTAGACACTTGTCGCTTCGTGGGATGAGTTTGAATATTCCCTCCTGGTAAAAATCCTGTCCTTGCATGTTCAGCCACGTTGTCGCGAAGTGTTTCACCTCCTCATCTGAAACAAATCGTCGGCCTCTGTTGAAGTGCTCCTACAGAAAGTGCCTCTGTTGAACTGCATCAACGCTGCTGAAGCAGTTTCGGTGGGATATCATCGACCCCCCCCCTTACAGCCCGGATCTCGCTCCAAGCGACTTTCACCTGTTTCCTCACTTAAAAGCACCTAGGAGGCCGACGATTCGCTTCAGACGAGGAGGAGCAAAATAAATCAAATTTCTATAATATGCTGAAAAAAAAAAGCAGAAATTTTACTAAAATGATAAAGTAATATTTCGCAGACATTAAAATAATAACTTTATTAAAACACTCAAGTTATTTTATCAGGTCATTTATATCTATTATTGCTCATTTGTTGTTTCAAAATTTCGTTTTAAAACGCACGTGTGTTTTCAAGTGACTTCCTTTAAGTCTGGTACAAACAACATCCTTCGTTATCTTCCATGGACGATTCCGCCTCGAATTCGTGTTTTTTTTTAACCGAATTCCAGTTGGTTGCCAAGAATTTGCCTTTCAGGTGTGCAACAGCAACTTTGAATATCACTGTGAGAAGAACAACATGTTTTGAAGGACATCTAAAAAGCAAAGCCATTGTTATTCTCAATTTCTGTACCATCTTTCTCAAATTACCAATTTTCATACGTTGAAATGGGGAATTGTTATAACTATTTCAGCATTTATTAATGGCAATGTTGAAAAAAACCTCAATAGAGGAGGAGGGCAAAACCGGGCACTACTAAATTCCATTGGAGGAGAGATCAGGCTTTTCCGTTATAAAAAACGAATTAAGTTGATTAAACGAATACACACTTGATTATCCACCCCCACAAACTAATCGCTTTTTCCCACCAGTTGAGTTCTTAGGATGTTGTGTCATCTTAAATGTCTCTGTTCGAGTTAGGTAGTGTAGAATCCGTTGCACACTGCTCTGCATCCGTCCACGGCAAACGGAAGGCAGAAGTGAAACAATGTTGCTCTCTTGTTAAGCGCTCTTGAAAACGAGAGTGTGGGAACATGAGAATCTTGATGGCTTTCAACGATACTATTCTTCTATTCAAGTTATTTGCAGCGTTTGGCAAAGCACATGAATAAAGATATGCGTCATTCGACCGAAGAACCTCTGTTCACCAGATAGGGAAAACCAAAAGCATTACAATTTTCCAGGGGCATAAAAAAAATATTACGGGGGCAATGAAATCCGCCTTTACTTTCTTAAATTGTCTAAAGCCAATTAATTTTCTTTATAATTAAAGAAGGAGTAAATTAATGGATTACTAAAAGGATTCCTTTAAGACATCGATGGGAACGATTCTAATGCTTTTCATTTTGCTAAAATCCTTCTCGCGCTGACTTCTCTACAAGGACACACTTGGAAAAGATTTCAAATTTAAAAGTAAGACCGTCTGAATTCCATACGTATTCATTCCAAGTTTCAAGAAGATTCATTCAGAGGTTCAAAAGTTATTAGTCTGTGTGTAACCTACAGACTGACTGACTGAACTGATAAGTCTTACTTTCTTAGAGTTAGCAGTACTGCAATGGACATCTGTAAGATCTGGAGAAGCGGTCGCCAACCGGTGGTCCGTGCAAAATTTTTGATGGTCCGCAGAAAAATTATAATACTTATATAAATTTCAAATTTTCATCTTTTTTAAATAATTACACTACAACTTTGATACCTTTAATGGGCGCATTTCATGTTAATAGAATAAAAGTTTTCTGATTATTATTAATGTCTAACAGATGGATGTTGACGATCCCGTATTTTCGTGATTTCACGTAATTTACGCGAGAAAAATCTCTATCCATGTCTTCTCACAAAATATTGAAATATTTAAATGAATTATAATACGGGAAATGCATGAGACTTTTACTACATTTTAATATAGTTTTAATAAATTGAAAACAGTCAATAAACAAACAATAAATTCATTATGTAGCATTTTCCTAGTGACAGACATTAAAAATACTAAATTCCTTGAGACCTGCTGAAGAGGCTAATGGCGAGATCTCGTGTTTTTCATAATTCTCGCGCAAACGTGATCGTCAACATCCATCTGTTAGACATTATATGTATGTATTTATCTTTTTTTCTAAATTTTAATATTAGTGGTCCGCCAAATTTAAAATTATACATTTAGTGGTCCATAAAGTTCTAAAGGTTGGCGACCGCTGATCTGGATTACGTTACTCAAGTAATGGAAATTAATTTTCAACAACGTAAAACGTTATTGCAAGCTTAGCTCTGGAAGCTCAAACTTCGGTATGAAGTTGTGGTTTCCTAAGTCACTGCTCTGAAACTCATTAAAGTATTACTCTATTTTCACTCGTCTTTAAAACTATATGGATTTGTTTTTTAAAGTGAGGAAAAAAAATACTCATTAAGAAAAAGCTCAAGGTAAAGGAAGTTACTGCTTTAAAACAATGAATTTCATTGGATTTTGTCTGGAAGAACAGCAGCTGCTGTGACTTTTCAACTGTACTTACAAATTACAGGTTTATTTATCAAGTGCAAGGTAAAGAGAAGGTATTTAAAGGGTGGGGGAAAAGAAAAAAAGCAAGAAAAATAGCTACTTTCAAAATGATAAACTACCAGTTGAAAAATGCGCTCTCCAACGCAAACTTAGCCCGTTCTTCTCTGACGAATAATTTAGGCCGGAGGTGTTGGCTGGATGCCAATTTTAAGTGTCCCAGTCATTTATTAATTGACAGCCATCACACGTCCGCGAATGCGAGAACTAAATCATTTAAAAACGAGACCTGCACGTGTCTGTTTCAGAAGATTCTCATAATTTGCATTGGAACTCGTCTCACTTGGCACAATCAATCAATACCACAGTAAATATGTTGGGTTTTTTTCTCTCTCTCCCTTCTTCGCAATTCTGACTCAAGAGATAACCAGGAAAATGGAAAGGAGCGAGCTGACACTGCGACTGGCTTTTGATGGATTTTGAGTGCTGATATAAAATAAGGAGAAGCGGGTAGAATAGTATCGGTATAGGAACTGGAAGAGTTGGTGGTGACGGTAGTTTTCAAAAAAATGAACTTAATATTCTGAATAAAAAAAAAAATACTGTGTCAATGTGTGATTGATGGTTTTGCGTTGACAAGTACCACTCTGCACTTCATCTTCTATAATGTAATATCTTATACCTTAGTTGGACGGCGCAGCTTGAGGATAAAGCCTCTGAACTAATTTCAAAGGCTTTTAAGAAACAAACTCCTTCACAAGAGCTTTTTTTTTTAAAAAAATATAATTAATTAAATCGGAGGGAGGTTATTTATTCAATTTTTGATAATGACGAATGCCTATTAAATTCAATCAGCATCAATTTAAATGAATGAAACGTTGATTGAATACCGAAGAAGTTGAAAGCCTCCAGATGAAAGTGGACCAGCTGCAATTTCGTAGGTAGTTTTTGCACCCGCATTAACGCAGGAGCACGGGGCGAAACTGCGTATTTGGCGGCAGCCAAGCTCTCGAGAAACTTTGCGAAATGCGTGTGCTTCAGTGACTGAGGAATCTCTTTAAAAAGTAAATTCTGGAGTGTGCTTAGGCGTCGACTAAACGTATTTCAGTGTAATTATTGTTTACTTTCGAAAGATAAATTTCTGAAAGTGACTGCGAGTGTAGTAAGGCTTCCTGCCTTGCTGAAGGAAAACGCAACTGAAAATTAGCCAGCACTGTTTACTCGTCAGCCAGCAAAACTAACACCGATGACAGACTCAGAAGGTGCGAAAGGTTAACCGGGTCTCACTCCCGAAATCGAGATCCATAACCTTTCGCCCCTTCTGAGTCTGTCATCGGTGGAGTTTGGCTGGCTGACGAGTCCTAAAGAGGACGAAACGGTCGTCTCAGTCTTCCTCGGAATCGAAATCCTTTTACTTAGCTTTGTGCCTTCCTTGGTTATCATTAGCCGCTAAATTTCTTATTTTAAGTTCTCCTTAATGTTGAGCATGATTATTTTGATTCTAAACTGTGTATTGGCTATGTATCCTATATTATTATTTCTACTTTTTTTTTTCTTCAGAACCTATTTCTTCGTAATTTTCTCCTCTCGTTATTCATTTGTGTTTCTTATATATGTGTGTAATTCCGTTTTGAACGAAACAACAAGAAAATATTCTTTCTTTATATTCTATATTGTTAGTCATTTGTCCTGCATATACCGCCCTCTTCTGGAGATTTGCACAATTAAAAAGCTTTAGACAAATGACATGGATTGTTTATGTAAAATCATTAAAATTTTATAAGTAATCCATGTCAGTAGATACTCCTCACGGGAATGGATATTTTCATCAATCAAATGAATATCCGGAAAGAATAAAGAAAGAACTAACAGAGAAACCAGTATTGAATATATTAAAGTTGGTTGTATAAATTAGCTTATATATTTCTTCGGATTACATTAAGCCCTGAATTTAAACCATTCCAATTTGAAATGCAGATAGAACCACATCGCTTGTATAAATATTTCACAATTTATCAACGCTAAATTCGGATAAATTCGGCTTTTAAATTCAAAGCCGGTGGAAGAGTTCTTCGGCTAATGCACATTTTCAAAAACTCAAATTAACTTTTGATAAGCATTTAGATAGATGTCTACATCAATATTTATTACCTAGAACAAACATTCGCAACATGTTTGAGAAACTGACTCAAGGCTTTCCGTTACGGGAGTCTTAAAATAGTAATTTCAATGTATTTCCATTCTAAATTCTGTTTAAGCATTTGAACGAGTGTCTAAGTAGTTTCCGAAAAAAAAAAAGTTCGTTTGCTTTCAGAGGCAAATTTCTTTAATGTCAAATGCAGTGTTCGTCATTTATTTACGATCAACTCTGATTTTCTAATTACTCCGGGCGAAAACACGGAAAACGAAGCAACATTCAAAATCACACTAAATTTTTAATCCTTTCTGAAGGTCCTAATTAAACAGCTCCTAGGAGAGACAACTAAAACACCTTAAGGCCTCGCAGATAGCAAAACAACACACGGCCTTAGTTAGTAACAATTTAGGTTAATCTCTGTTTTCTTTGTCTTTTGGGAAACAGGCTTTACTACGCCAGGCAATCATACAAAACACATTTGTTCAAACTTTCAAGAGATCACAGGAACAGTGTACAATTCCAAATCTCCCGTTTTAAAAATACACTTCACGTCAATCTTCCTCAACAGCAGTGGAATTTACAGGTTTTCTATTGGGGACCAGAAGTAATCCTTTGCTAAATAATTACAATCCATCTTAAAAGTAACTTTGAAGTACAAATTGCATATAAGAGTAATACTTACAATGTAAATGCACTTCTAATTTACCTAGGTAAATAATACGAGAAAAACAGTTTGGCTAAGAAATGTTTTGAAGAAATTAGTTAAAACACCTTGGTTTTAGAAAATTTCACGAGAGTCAATGAAATTCTGTTAGACTGTACTGAAAGGGCCTTCAATATACCATTGTTATTCAAGAAGTTGCGACCACTTTCCTGGCTTTTCAAATTCTCTCCAAAAAAAAAAAAAAAAGGGGGGGGGGGAGGAGGAGTTTGAGAACCGTTCTCTTAAGATACTACTACATGGCAGTTTAGTTTCTTGTAAAGTTTCACAGCAGTTTCGATTAGAAATGATTAGTTGGGTAGTGTGGGATTTTTTTACCACGCTTTTCTTAACTCACACTGTTTGGTTTCCGGGCCAAATCTTATAACCAACTTTTAAGTCACTTCCCATCAGTCAATCATCTACAAATTTTGCCCACTTCCTTATGTCTGATGACAATACAATACTATACTGATATATCAATATATTCCGCCAAGGCAACATGTCC
The DNA here is from genome assembly GCA_023159025.1 of Thereuonema tuberculata. Classification (NCBI taxonomy): domain Eukaryota; kingdom Metazoa; phylum Arthropoda; class Chilopoda; order Scutigeromorpha; family Scutigeridae; genus Thereuonema; species Thereuonema tuberculata. The sequence continues at coordinate 43,341,168 of JAFIDM010003189.1, read as the reverse complement.
TTCCGTGCACCGTTGCTACTGAGACCAGCCGCTAGGTGGCGTCATATATAAACAACTACTTCTGAATTATATATACGTAATTCTTGTATATTTTAATCATTATATAATATAGAAAGCGTTGTTTTTTTAAAGATTTTTTAACGTTAATTAATTATTTTAACATCAAATCATGTTATTGAGTATGTAAGAATGCTGTAACATTTTCAAAAGAAGTTGACAAAGTGGACAAGAGATTTTTTTCTTGCGAAGCAAACTTTATTTTTTAAATATATGTTTATTTAATCCTGATGAACCTAATAATTGGAAGTGAAAGCAATCACTATGGGAGAGAAACGAATCAATGCTTCAAATAATAATCAAAGAACTGCATTATGATGATGAGATGAGAAGCTTAATATCAACAAATAACGCCTGGTAAAAGAGAAAGGAAAAGATAAATACAATCCACACCTGCTTTCACGTTTTTTTGGAAAATAAATAAATAAACAACGTTACAAAATATTAAAGAAATACTTGCATCTTATGAATTGTTTTCAAATTTATATTTTCTGCATCAAGCATTCATTTACAACAACAACTTAATGGAATTCATTCAATGCAGTTTCTATCAATAAAAGGAAATACAAGATAAGAGTAAGAATCTCTTACAAATAATAACTGAGACTGGAGCTTTTTGTGATCTGTGTGTTGATTAATTTACGATAATAATAAAAAAATAAAAATAAAATAAGCAAAACTAAAGGAAGCTTATTTTTTTTCTCTCGCTCTTAATGCAATACGAGAAAATTATTTGTGTGTTTACTTCATGAGAACGCATTAGATTACGATGTTATTTACAAAAAAACAACTAGACAAACCGAAGGAGGTTTTCACGGATTTATGTCTTTCATTGCTCGATTTAAAATAAGACCCCAAGAAACAGAGAGGATTATTAGATGAAGAAACAGATATCTCTGTTAAAGCTTTAATTTTATGGAAACTTGCTTTTTTCTAACTGCTTTGGAATCATCTGTTTACCGAATAAATTTTTCAATGTTAACACTTTTCTATTTAGACCGAAAAATGGTCCCTAAGCACAAAAACTGAAAAGAATTAATTCATTAAATAATATTCATTTAAAGCAATCTTGCTTTGAACTTTGTACTGGTTTAAGGCATTTGTGTGATGCATGAAATTTAAAAATAGAATAAAAATAAAGTAACAAAACAGGTATCCAAGTTTTTCATTCGCACTACTATTTCTCCATAGAGTATATTACAGGGCTCTGAAGCTGTTTTTATTTACAGACTTAGACAAGTCTAAGGAAAAATATATTTTTTGCTTATCTTTCAACTTGGATGAAAAAGAAAAAATAACAAATACAATCACATGAAATTTGTTTTTATATTACAATGCTTTTAAGAATTTTTTTGATAAATTTTGTTGGAAATAATTGACACCTGTTTTCACATCCCTACATCTGAAAAGACCCAACACACTTGGGTGTGAGCGTTCGATTTAAATAATATAATCTCAATTATGGCTTTGTAGTTTTGAAGTCTGGTCTGTTTTCTGGCGACTTTGATTTGCCGGAATCGCATGAAATTTGGATTTTATGGTCTCACTATTAAAATGCTACTAATTCTTAAATTAAGGTTGCCAATACTTTCTATCAGCTGCTAACAATGATCTATTTTCTTGTTTTAGCTGTGAGTATCCTTAGTTTAGTTATCGACCAACATTGTTGGCTCTGTAATACCATAATGTCATGAATCTGTTGCATAAACGAGTATTATATATGCATATTGATTATTTTTCGATTATACGTGCAGCGTCACCAAATCCTGTGTTAAATAGTTATGAAAATTGCCTTTTCATATAGTTGAAATAATCTCTTTCATGCAGCTTTTGTAGAATAGCTACAATCCCTACACCACCCTCACTTCAAATAAATATCAAATTCACTGGCTTTGGGTTTGTTTTCTCAATATTTTCATTTTTAAATCTTTATCTTGGCTTTCCCCGGTGCATCATAAAATTAAACACCAGGTCGTGTTGTCCAAATGTTCCGTCCTAAATTCAGCCTACCACAATAAACACAATCCCAAAAGTAAGGCAAAGAGGTACTTACTTGGCAAATAGAAAACCTTAATTTCACCACCACTGCCCCCGGCTGTGTGGTGCGAGGAGTTTGTCGTCTGCATCAGCTCGCAGGTGACCAGCTCCCGGCCGCCCTCATGGCCAGGGTTCTCCCGATATTGCGGTCGGTACCCCGCCTCGCACATGCACACTCCGTGGCTGCTACACTCGGAGTGCGAGACTCGGCACGCTGGCAAGCAAGGACGGGGCTTCCCTGAGCAGCCACCTAGCGATAGAAACAGAAAACAGCGTCTTAATAGAATAATGCCACGTGAAATTTTTTTTTAATAAATGAATACAAAAAAGCTAGGCTGACAAACTTAAAAGAGTAAAAATAATTCCAAATATTTTACAATCATTAATCATACAATATTAACTTTAATGGCAAAGTATTCAAGAAATTTAAATTCAAACAATTTAATCTGCTAATAGACTAATAGTTAGCGGTTTGTTTAAAATATTTGTAAAGCAAAGTTTCTTATTTTTATATATAATTTACAGCTAAGGTCCATAAAAGATGTATTTATGCAACTGTTTTAAACTTAAAGACGATCATCAACAACAGTCATTCGAAGAAGATTGATATGACTGAACAATTCAAAATTAAGTACAATATTCTTATTAAATATAATTATAGAACTATTGTAAATCATGAGCTAGCTTTCCGCTCAGTCACAAATATGATTAATCAAATTCATTAAAAATACCAATAGTAATTAATAATAATAATAGGTGTGTGACACACCTCTCTCGCTGGACCTCGAAAACCTTTGTCGAACACTCACCACCCCGACACCTTCACTCAGCGGCTACGTGAATCATGGGCTCGTAAGGAACTCCACGACATCGCCACGACATCAGCCAGCCTCTTGTCGACATGGAAGCGTCGAATAAATGGCTGACGAGTGGTGAGCTGTTCGGGGAGACCGAAGGGTTCATGATTGCGATACAGGACCAAGTCATCTCCACACGCAACTACAAGAAACACATTCTATACGACGCAAACACGCATGACGATACATGCAGGAAATGCCACACTGCGCGTGAGACGATTCACCACATAATATCAGGCTGTCCCCTTCTCTCTCAAACAGACTACCTCCACCGACACAATCAGGTAGCGTCGATCGTTCATCAACAGCTAACACACAAACACTCACTTATTAAGAACACGGGTTCCATACTTAAAGTACACAGCACAAAGCGTGTCAGAGTCACCCTCACATAAGCTGTACTGGGCCTGTTCCATTCACACAGACGAAACCATACACCACAACAGACCTGACATCACGCCTATTGGTAAGACCAACAAACAGACCTATCTCATTGGCATTAGAGTGTCTATCAGCAAGAACATGCAGCTAACTGACGCAAGCAAGACCAGGAAATATAACGACTTAGAATACGAGCTCCAGAAGCAGTGGCGGCAGGAATGAGTATGCGTTGTATCCATTAGCCTGCCACTGGTCTTGTGCCTCACACATTTCACCACAGCCTGAGCACACTAGGACTTCACAAAAACACTTGTGCACAACTACAGAAGCCACATCGTTAGTAAATTCATGAACACAACCACAGATCCTTAATATCCCTTCCCTCCTAGAACACTTTTTTACACTTGGCAATAGGTGCTTTGGTCTTTGACGTACTTTTTTCATATACGACCAAAAACAAAGATAATTCATACATAATTTAGATCAGTTACCAACAGCATTACTTATTCCTTTTGATATAATTTGAAAAGAAGGAAAAAAAAAAAGGGTTCCTAGGTATACATGAAAACAAAGTGATCGCAAAACGGAACTCGAATTTTTCTTCACCTTTACAAGTCAGAGCGATTCCAATAAGGCATGCACCATGTCTGTAGAATAGTTTGGGCTGTCCAGATAAGTGACGGAGTGAATGTAAGAGTTCTTTTTACAGTTTCGTTTATCGGGTCCTTTAAAACGAAGAAAACCATAACTGTTTCAAAATAGTCAACAAGTCTAATTTGTAGTGAAATATTTTTATTTCCAAGAGACAATCTAAAAGCTCCAGCAGACTTGAAAAGAGTGTTGTTTTCATGATACGATAAACAGATCCAAAAAAAACTTATGATGTACTTTTGAGTATGGAGTAAAGTTACTTGGGAGTAACTTTAACTCCAGGGTTATTGATGCACAATTCAAAATAATCAATTTCTCTACCTAAATAAAAAGCTAGGACAAACATCTAAAATAAATTACATAATTTACATCCAATATAATATATTAAAGTTTAATGTTCTTTAATAATCAAGCAACAAATTTTAATTTTACAAGTAAATATTAATTATTTCCTATCGTATAAAAATTATTATACTCCTGAATTGTGGCGTTTTCAGAACTAGTAATGAAAAAAACAAAAACCGACAAAGAATATTGGCCGATTTTTTGCTTTTCTTTTCACTTATACCTTTACCCCCTTCGATGTCTTCTCGTATCCCAGGTTGAATATCCCTCCTCTAATCAATGATTTATTTCGTTCTAAGCTAACTTTCTTATAGCCATACACTCTTACGGGGCGCTACCATCTCCCTAAGTAGCTTCGGCAGCCAGACTGTCTGGTCGTTATGGATTCTGCGGCCGACCATTCAATGTCGTCAGGAACATATGGCATTAGCGTTCCTCTAAGCTGATGATGGGGTTACTCTAATTACCTCGTAAAATGAACCGCCCACAGAGATATGAATGCCCTGGCGAGAAATGACAGTTTGAGACACTCGCCTTACGACCGAGATAGGCTTTCAAAAGTGTATATTAAAAGTCGTTTGTTTTTATAAGCCTATCTGGACCGTAGGGCTTGTTCCAAACTGTCATCCACTGGGGTTTATATTAAAACCCGTTTGTTTTATGATATACAAAAGGAAATAGCCTTGTTTCTGTAGAGGGAAGAAATAAAGACATTTAGAAAGCAACTTCTAGTAAACTTCAAGAAGTGGGAAATTGATGATTATTAAGAATATAAACTTGAAACCGAAATTACGAAATGATGAAGACTCAAGAACAAATTGAGCCAAATTAAGACACACACACACACACATTTTCCATCTATTCCTTATTTATTAACTTAAATGGAAATATACAGGGCGATTCAGAACGACACGTCGTAACTTAAAGATAACATTCTGGAGATGTTTCTAGATCAGAAAGACCATATCAACCCATGTCCAAATCGTTAAAGTTACAGAGGTTTAAAAGAAACAAACTTTTTTCCGAAAGATCTTTATTATGGTAAACAAAGAAGAAATATCTTTTATTTGTAGAAGTATTTGAATTTATTTTATGCTCAACAGGGCTGCATCTAATCGGAATTCCTACAAAGATTTCATGATGCCATCTTCAAAACCTATGTACATACTATAGTGTTCTTCAATTGCTGTAAAAGAGGGTTGGAGCTGGCACAGAGATTTGGAATGGATATGTACTATATGTGTTAGCGTGATTTTTTTTGATTATGGCATAGTTCCCAAAAAAAAAAAAAAAAAAAAAAAAAAAAAAAAAACCAATAACTGTGTGTGTGTGTGTTTTTTTTTTTATCAGCCACACGTTTGTTTCCTTTAAACTTGCACAGCTTGTCCTTTAAAAAATAAGAGCATACTAGTTGACCCGTGCGAATAATTCGCATGTGTCTTGATCAGTCGCCGAATGGTAATATAATAATGTTGAAATAAGTAAGCACCTTTGAGAAATAATAAACAACTCCAACAGCTGTCGTGCATATTAGCTAAATAGATTGTCAATATTTGGCGCCTTCTACATTTTTATAAAATGATTTTTAAACTTAAGTTTTTTAACGAAAAATTAGTTTTAAACAATTTTAATAAGTCAAATAGGAGAATTCAGACAACCTAAGTGTTAACTAAACTTTTACAACATACTTCAGGAGTAAGCTTAAATAAATTATAGCAGCAATTCGCCATTTTATTTTACTTTGTTCGTTTACTTTCAATTGAAGTAGGTTCTAAAACGAAAAATAAAGAGTAGAGGTTGTTGAAATAAGTCTGCTACAGGAAAGAATAAACAGCGTTTTCACTGCAATAATTTAAAATGCCAAAGCCATTTCCAAGATAAAGGTAGGCCATATCTTCTCAGCTAACAAACTACATTTATTTAAAAGACACAATGTAATTAGGAATGCTTTCTAATAATTAAAAACATCAGGGGACTCACATATTTGGGGAAAACTCGCATCTCTATGACAACAAAATAAATTTTAAATTCAAGAATTGGTGGTTCCATCTACAAAGGAACCGAAGCATTTCAATTAATGTTTTCTCAGAAATAAAGGAATAAATATAGTTAAAGAGAAAGTTGTTCTAGTCCTTTCATCTAGAAATAACGTATCTACATCATTTCCATACGCCTCCTTCATTGTATGCCGATATTTCAATATATTTAAAGTTGAGAAATCTTTAATACACAGAGATTTTTCGGTAATCTTAGCCATGTTTTTAGAAGTGACACACCTATGTCACGTGACTTTTCCAGCCTCGACCCAGAGACCTTAAACATCCCCACTGAGCTTGTAGCTGAAACTTCACCACGTTCTGGTCAGTGCAATATGGAAAGATCGTGATCGTGAGTTTCAGCTGAACGTTATTTCCGAAACGGATGATCACAGTCAGTTTGATGTACTGCGCATCAATGAATTACAATGAAAAAGTTTTTAAAAGGTTACTGAACGAATATAAACTTAAGTTTACTTAAAAACTTAGCAGCTATTCTTATTTTTTAGTTTTAAAGCCTAAAAACAATGCAAAGCAAAAATCTTGTTTATGTAAATTAAAATAACTTCCGACTACCAAAAATAACATAATAAAATATTTTATTTCTGAAAATTGATTGGATTTGGACACGTAAATTTTAAGTAATTAGTCTGTTTAAATCTAATTACTTATCAAAGTAATGATAATATATTAATAAAACTACTATTTTTGTTATTAATTTATTTTTTTCGGTTATCATTATATGCAAATTTCTTCACAGGAACCCACACGAAAAAAATTTGCAAACACCAAAGTCTCTTGTTCATAAAAACACAATCATTCATCAGCTTAAAAGGTAATGAGAAAGAGATACATAATACATGTATTGATCTAAGGAGCCTCACTTAGTCATGAGGAGTATCGAATCCTTTCCTTTGATATTTACCTACAACTGTGTAAACATTACTCATTGAGGAATATCTATTTTCTCGTTTTCTCTCGTACTCAATGTTTACGGTAACATACAGATCTCAATCAAGGGTTATCTGAAGCCTTTTCATCGACAGTTGTTGTTGTTTACGATTTCTCGAACCTCAGGTTGTTTAGTGACCAAATTCTCAGTTCACTTGAGTCTCCACTGAGTCGTAGCTTGTTACCAAGCAATGATACAAATAGTAAATGGGATTTTTGAATGCTAAATGCAACATTCTCAAAACAAAAGTTTAAACTTGATGCAACTTTCATTTTGAATTGGTTTTATAGAAGAAAAGTGATTTTACACAAATTGTTACAAGTTATTTAATAGGAAAGGGAAGCTTACAAAAAAACAAAAACAAAAATCAAGACAGTTGTGTGTTCATCATCAGTAAAAACCATTGGATGGTGTTCTTCTTGAAATTTGCGCGTATTTACAGGCTAAATACTATGTGGGTTTTTTTTTTTTTTTTGTAACCGTAAATTTTTTATGTATTTGTATCTTTCGAGAAGATGACAAAATTCTCATACGAGATTTCTGTGACGATCAATAATGTAAATTAATCCACGCATGCGTGTGCTTTGAAATGATTAGAATGAATTGGATTTAGTCAACTCATTGTTTGGGTTTTTAATTACTTGCAGAAAATGAAATATTTGAAGATTCAGTGTGTATTCAGAAGATATTAAAGTCACAAAATTTACGTAGATTTTTGTTTTTGTATTGTACCACGACATAAATTTAAATTTAAGGTAAGTGGGCTCCTTAGGGAACAAATTAAGATTGGAAGGATACAAGAATTGAATGGGATATCAATGCACTTCCGGTGTAAACGAACTAAACTGACTCCGGAAGACTGACAATTTTGATACTTAATACTTTCTTATGATGGAATAGATTGTTAAAATATACAACATCTCTGTAAAATAAAATAAGTAATAGTTATTTAATGAAAATTTAGAAATGAAGCTAAAATCGGAATAAGAATTTGTTACTTCCGGAGTCGAAATCGAAGGTTATAAAAAAATCATTGGATATCTTCCCTTAGGCGAATGAGATATAATCTGGAAGAAAACTACAGCCCGCGACAATCTAGGGAAGAAGCATTGCAACTATTAGGAAGTAGATCCGGTTGAGACTTTGTTTGTATCCTTCCGCCAACGAATGGTTTATTACTTACTTACAGGGAGCTAAAGAATGAAAAACGAGATTATTGTAACACAGTAGAGCCCCGATTATCCGCGGAATTGGGTGCCAAGGGCACCGCGGATAGTGAAAATCGCAAATAACCCGAAAAAAGATTAAAAATGAGGTGTAAACACGAAAAAAATATTTCAGCATAAAAACTGTTTTATTGTACAAAAACATAATATGTAAAACTTTTAAAATATGTACAGTACAGCAGAAACCTTTCTGCAGAGCAGGAGCCTGCCACTCATCCACAAATTCCGAGAAGGCCTGTAGGATTACGATGCACAATAAACCTGTCAGTAATTTTCGATCTTCGCATTGTAGGGCCTATTGTATTTTCCCTGTTATTGGCTTGGATTAAAATTGGTTTTTTTGAGGTTCGTAATTAAAAAAAATTTTCGCGGCACTCGCGGATCATCCGCACGCGGATAATCGGGGCTTTACTGTATTTATAAATTCATAATCAGCATAAAAATACTTCATCATAATTTTAGTAAATACTTGAAATCTCTGTTGAATTTAAATTCAAAGTTTAATCTTCAAGATAGAAACGAAGGTTGAGAAAAAGGAATCTGTCAATAAATTGTGGCTGCAATACGATAAAAAAAAATGCAAGACGACAGAGATTTTTGTTGATGACACAAAGAGAGAAAGAAAAGAATAATGATGATTTGGCGTTGCTTAATGGCACTCTTGCCACAAAAGAAAGACATTAAGACATAGAAAGAAATATCAAAAATCCAAAACTACATTGAAATACTGTTACAAGACAGATTAAAAGCTGAGTAAATCTCTTTGGTATATATCACACAGTAACATTTTTTTGAAATATTCATATATTTTGAGTTACCTTGATTACATAAGAACGAACAATGAAAAGACATCTTTGGCCAGCTACTCCTTATCTATTCGTCAGATATGTATCAAAATCAATAGGCATCTAGCTTATAAAACCATAAGCTTTCCTCTAAAATTTCAGACTGCTTGGATATATAGTTTTTGAATTATAGCGATTATTGGTTATTTTATTTTTTGTCCCTAGCTCCTTACGTATTGATCCGATGTATATAAAAAAACAATAGAAATCTTCCTTGTAAGAAACAATATTCAATTATAAAATATCAGCTTTCTACGTTGGATTAGTTTTTGAGATAACGTGATCAGGTACGACCTTAAAAATGCATTGTAAAACTTATTTATTCTAATCTTTATTTACATGTACCATCCTGTGGTAGTCTGATAATTATGCTAAATGAAAAAATTAGGTAAGAAGAAAACAAAAGAAATCTCCTCTTCAATATCCTTGTCCACGAAACGAAAGATCAAGTAAATTACACGAATCGGAAATTCAAAATAATTCCCACATTTTCAATAAAGTTAGTAAAATATTCGGATTTCAAATACTGCTTTACTGGAACTTATAAATGTTATGCAGTCGCATAACTAACTGGGTAATAAAGAACAGACAAATAGTTAGGAATTGCTTAGAAAAATTCAGTGATTAATACTGTATAAATATTTTTTCTTTTTTAACTAAGAATGAATTAAATTTTTATTTTTTATCTCATTTTAATTTGATTCTAGAAAAGCTATTTCGAGCCCTTAGTTTTTCAACAGCTTCAGTTACCCAATTTTATTATAAAAATACACAGATAAGCTCCTTTGTGCGACATTGCAGGATATTTTGCGTTCTAACCTTTGCCGTAGCTTTGTTGTTAAATCTTTTTAATATAAATTTACGTCTTAATGAAAACTCCTCCTCGATTTATTACTACATATTTTTTTTGAATTATCAATCGCATTCTGTCTGTGAACAAATGGCTAACTCTAGCTAATAAAGAGTTAATAATCTCGGAACAGCCGTCCTCGAATCCCTTTAATACCGAAAATGCTTTACTACTCCAAATGCATTAATGAATGGATTTCATTGGTTTTCGAAACCTCCAAAGAAAAGTGAAATCAGATTTAGTAAGAACTCAATTGAAAACTGCTAATGGGACTGGGCGCTATTATGGATCGAAAAGGATGGTGGTGCCATTTCTCTAGCTTCTCCAATTAGTTTTTCAATGTTGTAATCGGATTCCGTGCTGGCAACAACATCTCGGTCGAACGACTGCTTCCAACCCGTAATTGGCTAATTGGTTCAGAGCAATCTCAGGCATCAACCTTTCTTCTAATTACCTTAAGCAATAGACCAGCTCTGCTATTGCGGGGGTGGTGCTAGAGATCACTCATCCATTTCTCACGAAATAAAACATGTGAGATAACACAGCCATTTCGAAAACGAGCCTTTGGACAAAATCGTCATCTGGTGACTTTAAGAGTAGGTTATCAAAACAATACCACGAAGCCGAGTGTGTGTACACATGTACCCAATATCTTTTGATCTGCTGGAGTGATCTTCTTGAAACTTGGTATATGGATTTACGGACAAAAGACGATCTGACTTGTATTTGGGTATTTGAAAACTTATGTCTCCTTCCTGAGATATTTACGATGACAATTCCCATAAAAAAACAGCAACATCAGAATTGAAACGATGCATCACTATGATGTTTTGATATTGCATATTGATCCTTTTAACAATCCACTAATTTGCGCGTATTTGATGTGATTAACATTAATTACATTTAATCAATGAAACTACCGAGGATTTAATTTTTGCTGCTCATTATTCAGCAGATATAATTTAAAATTAATGGAGATTTTTTTTGTTTATATTTATGACTTAAAAAAAACGTAAGAAAAAAACCAGCAACCATTTTATTAATAGATTTCCAACGTTTTTTCAGCAAGTTATTGGTTTTGCAAAGAACTGTTGTTGTTTCAAGAGTCAACAGAAAGAAATGTAAAAAAAACTTCAATCTTTTCAGAAAAAAATCCTTTTATGACTGCTTCAGCAAATATTGAAATGGACGCAAAGTAGTTTATTATTGAAATCGTCTTGAAGATGGCTCAAGGATCACAGAACCGAAATAAAGGGGATCATGTGGAGTAATGGAATACCTCAACCAATCCCAAATGTTTTCGTATATGGGTTTATTTTATTTTTATCACTGCTATTCGTTTTGTAAGATTATACTCGACTCTGTATTTATAAAAGAAATTCTGCTCAAAAAACATGAGGAAAAATGATGTTTAGTCTCGCAAAAACATTTGAAATTCTTAAAGCAAAATAAAGCATTATAGATATAAAAATGATTTATACATTAAAGTTGTGTTTACTTACAAAACAGTTGGAACAGAAGTTATATCCTACTCAGTGCATGGCAACACTATAACTCTTAAGAATTTAAATAAAACACAGTTAATTTTGACGAAAAAGTAGTGATTTCATTTGGGTGAATAAATAAGCATGGAGATCTGATATGTAACCGACAACTTAAAATTCCACACGTGTAGTTTTACGTATGTTTTCAAAATATTCTTCTTTCACTTGGAGGAAACCTAACATCAAACGATCGCGAGCTGATGGAAACGGAAATATTCTGAAAAGAATAATATTCAAATGTTGGATTTAGTGAAGCGCATGTCGTTAAGCGTAAACAACTTTTGCTATCGTTCCAGATGCCTTGAAAAAAAATGATTTACAATTAAAAATTATCCCAGTTAAGTGTTTTTGTAATGAAATATTCGTAATAGCAATCATCTACGTTTAATGAGAAGAACGGTTCAGAATCTGTTGAGAATTAAACAGGCAGGCAATCTAGTGAAGCTCTATTCCAAATCATTCTTCCAAATTTTACAAGCTCTTTCTTTTCGATAAAAGAGATATCGTCAAATTGCTGCAGTGCTCCTAAATTTACTCAATAATTCCAATCTCCCGGGAAATGTGTTAAAATAGCCTTAATCTGATTTCCAGTTCACTACGTCAGCGAAAGCAGAAATTTCAGGTAAGTTTAGAGAAACAATCCCAAATTCCCATTTCAGCCAATGTCACGGAAGACCGATTGGAGAGATGTCATGAATTTAACCCTTCCCACTTTGGATTTGCACGAGACCCCTGTCACGAGAGGTCAACGGAACAGAGTAGCGTTAAGGGAATTACACTACCGTTCGATGTTTGCAGCAGAGAATGAAGCTATCAACGGAATAAAAATATTTTAGCTTTAAAACGAGCACTGTTGGATATAACATTTTGTATTCTTTGCACGCTTGCTACTTCGTGATGCTTTTTTTTTTTTTTTTCATTACCGTATTTTCTCGAATGTTCCCCGCTCTTGAAGCAGCCACTGATTCAAATTATAAAGCAGAAGAAATAAAAAATAAATCAAGTGTAGTTTATATACATAGTGGAAGACATTAACAACAATATCGTATTATCTCACGCTCTTAACCAGAGCATTCATCACCCATTTCTATGTTAAATGAGTAAAGGTTTATTTTCCAGGGCTACAAGAGGGAGGACGTTTGATTACAAGGCCTCAACTTAGTCCCGTTACTCGTCGAGCTTTATCTCTGGCGACCCTTTGAGATTTTTTTACTGAAGAGATATGACCAACATCTAAGAAGCATATTTACAATTATTTAACATGCGTTAATTGATTAAAAATGGTTAAAATTTAGGCCAAACGCACAAATATTTTAAAAAAGTTTTTTAAAAATACAAAGGATAAAAGAAACACAACGTTTCGACTTGCCTGCAAGTCATCGACCAAGTCTAAGAAACATCTTGCTGTATTTTTAGAATTACACGTATTCTCAAATAAAAACAATGCGCGCGCATCCAGTTATAAATAAACTTTAAATCCTACCACCGATTTTTTGTTTGTATGTTTGGACGTTTGTTTTCCTGTAAAATTCTCATAGTGCGCTGGAAAGCCGAATATTTTGCGAATAAAATGTCTTGCTAAATGTTTTCTATGAATGCCAAAAAAAATGATGCGGACATGTTATAGAATGGTTTAAAAGCGCAAAAAAAAAAAAAAAAACAACAGGTTGTTAAAGTGTTACCATTGTTTAAAAAATAAACGATAGACGTTGTTACATAACAAAAGTGAAATAAAATTCAAAGTAAAGCAAGTAATAAAAATAAAAAATAAAATGTAATATAATATCAGTCCAGACTAAAAAGATAATGTCCTAAATTTAACAATGAGATAAGTACACTTTAGAACAGGGTTTCTCAAATATCTCTAGGTCCGCGGACTAATCTAGATTACTAAAATCTTTTATTTCTCTGTCTGTCCGGCGCAATTATTAATTATTAGTATCCCTTGCTGAGAAAGTCAGATTATAAAATTTTCTTTTCTTTTTTTTAAATTTTTTTTCCGCCTTGCAAGGGATTTGAACCATTGGACTACTTCTGGTCCCCCAATATCCAATCCTACTTTTATTTTATTTATTCGCGCGCTATCAAATAATGAGTTCACTCAAAAAGGAATAAAATAGCCCTTTTAGCCGTAACCGCTTGGAATCGATTCTTCTTGATTACCTCATACTTACCAGGGGGAGACAGGAGGGTGGTCTAGTAGTAAGTAAAAAATTCACAAAGCAAGATATTATGTTTCTTTTACCTTTTTTGTCAGAGATGGATAAAAACGTAAAGTTTACAGAAAATGTTAATGTATGGAAACACAGCGTTAGGATTTGGGCTTTGCATTTTTTTTGTATTTAAAGCCAACCAAAATTATAGGACCTCTGCGGAATATGAGAGGAGAAGTAATAACAAGTGAGATTTGATTTCAGCGAATCCCAGCTTCATTCTGGAAATTCATTTTACATTAGAAATCCATCAAAAGATGATATCAACGCTGCATTTCAATCGATCCAATAAATCAGAGCGCTTTGGACTTAAGTGCTTAAAATAGATGACATCTTCTAGGTTTTTGTTTTCCTTTTCGATCCCTAGATTGTGTTATTTTTAGTCCATTAGAAAAAAAAAATACCTCTTCAATAAAATCCGAAATGCCGCCGGAGAGGGACTGTAATGATACTATTCTCTCAATGCAAAAGGACACTTTTCTTTGTAATTGTATTTAATTCATAATAACCTTGCATTCTCCCTCTTCATCTTCTTCAAATACATTCTAATTCGTCCTCTTCATCTTCTGCTACAGCACCTGCTTCACCTTCGGGAGGAGGAAGTGGCAGCAGTAGGCACAAAGGCGCCTCCTTCGTTCAAACGGATCCATTGAATCAAACTGTCCCACCCACGAAGGAGGCGCCATTGTGTGCCTACTGCTGCCACTTCCTCCTCCCGAAGGTGAAGCAGGTGCTGAAGCAGAAGAAGAAGAAGAGGACATAATAACCTTGTTAATCGCACATTCTAAGCGATTGGCTACATTCCTTCGAACTGTCATTTTCCCAATAGAGTTTAACAGGAATGAAACGATACTATTCTAATACTTATGGAGATGCTAAAAAATTTTTGGACTTTGGAATTTTTTCTAGATATGCCATCAGCTATCCATTGCATAATGGGAACTTAGCGTTCATCTACAAGGCGTCATTTTGGAGCGATGGGGGAAGAGGTAGAGACTAAGCTATTCATTAAAGAAGCCACGTGCTAAATTTTACGAAAATCAGTCTAGCCATTTTAACGTGATGTGATGCGAATACAAACGAAGGAGGAAAATGGTTAAGTGGAATAGTAAAGACTTGGCACATTCAAGTCAAAATGGATCGGAAGAATTTGAACGCTTTTGCGCATGCGCGCCTGAAAACAAGTCATTGAAAGTAGAAGTATTTCCAAGTCCTCTTTCACTCAATGTAGAACAGGGATCGATTGATTTTCTAAAAGATTCTTTCTTTTTCTCGTATTTGTTTTACATAAAATGACAGAATTTTTTATTAAGACCGATTATATATAAAAAAATATTCTGCAAAACTCAATTCGACTTTATTTAGTAAATCTACTTTCCTAAACAGGTGAGGCTCATCAGAGCACTGTGTCTGTGTGTATGTATGTGTTTGTCATTCCCTAACAACTTTTGAATCACAAAATGGATCTTCTTGAAACCTGGCTTGTATATTGACGGACAAAAGACGATCAAACGTTTATTATTTGATTTTTTTTTCTTTATAAATCATTACTGAGAAATTACTGCGAGAAATTGACAAAACTTCCCACACAAAAGCATTAAAATCCGAATAGTGCTGATATAACAGTGGATATTAACCTTTTTAACTGATTACTAGCTTGCAGGCGCTTTCATAGGATTAAATCAACCCCCCCCCCAAAAAAAAGCAATGTAAATACTTAATGCGGATTTTATTATTATTATTTCTTTTTTGAAAAATGCGAAATTATCGGAAAACGTTTTTATTCATTACATAATTTGAATTTTGAAAATAGAGATTTTTGGTTGTTTTAAAACGTTTCTTAAAAGGCTTCAAAAGTTTCTGAAATTCTTGTAATAAATCTTAGCAATCAGATTGTCTGAAATATCAGGTTACTGTATAAGGAATCACGACAAGTATTTAGTATAAATCGGGGATTCTCAACTTTTGGTAACTAAAAGGATCACCCTTGGTAGACTATTTTTCGCTTGTGGGACTACTATGGAAAAAAAAAAAAATAGCTACATGCACACCTGTAAAGAAAAGGTCAAATCCATTAATCTTTTAAATTTTGAAATGAAAATTAAGGTATGAAATAATATAAAGTTACACATTCCTCTTTGATCCCCATCTATCTCCCTTGGGTGATTCATCGGCCTCAACTGGAATTCCTGCTCAAAGTATGAAGAGATATTTACGCTAATACATATTGGATTTTGCAGATAGATTCAAATTCATATGCAACGCGGTTTTAACGATTATTTTTATAACTATTTAGTTATAAGAGGCTTATTAGTAAATCTCGTCATTAGAAATGAAATTGCCAAGGAAATTCAATCAATATTTCCTTCGGTCTCTAGTAATGCCAATCATGCCTACTTTCAAGATCTTAAGCCTACCTTCCTTAAAATACGATTATATTTTTTTAGTGAAAATGACATTTTTAGATCTACTGAATACAAACAGTACCAATATTCCATTCCTAAAAAACAAAAAAAAAAACAAAAAAAAAAAACATTATTTCTTCAATTGTTTAATGATTAATTTTAACTCTTATAAATCCCCGCCGTTCCCCCATGGCCTATTGGATTAGGCGACGGCCTCCCACGAGGCAGATGTGTTGAAACCCGAGTTCGGAATTCGGCGTCGTGTGGTTGTCCGAAAAATTTCCTTTTCCTGTGTTTGTTTATTTTTTCATCTTTCTTTTCAGGTCTGAATCCTTCCTTAACGATTTCCTGAGGAATGCAGCGGGAAACCACCTCAGTATCTTTCCCTTGAAATTCTACGGACCCCTTCTAGAGTTTCGCCATATTGGGAACAGTAGAGATCCATAGATCCGGACCTTCAAACACGAAATCGCATATAACCACATAATAACAATAAATCCCCGCAAAATAGATTAGCTAAGATTTAATATTCACTGTTTAAGACAGTGAGAATCCAATGTGAGAATTAAAGTCCTTTTCGCACTAATTTCTTGACAAGGACCCATTTCGAAAAGAATACAGGTTAGATCGTCCTTAATGCACAAATTTGCATGCTAAGTTTCAAGCCGATCCATCCAATGACTCTTATCTTTATTTAGGGGACGTATACACTGAAGCTTTAAGAAGCTTCAATTTTCTATTGACGTAAGCTAAATATCTAGACTTCGAAATAATATCCTTTTAGAAACGTGAGATTCAAGTTTGCTTACTTATTCCTGTAACTAAACCACATTAACTAAAGTCAAATTAAGTATTTATCATATCTTGTATCTGCTTCGAAGCTTAGAGGGGTGAATTTATAATGTCTCTGTCTCTAGCAATTATCTGCTGGAAGCTGTAATCTTGGGTCAAAAAGTTAATTCCCAACCAAAAATAATTCTCTCCATTCCATGTGAAAAGAAGTCACAATAATATAAATATTTTATTAAATTCGAATTGTTTTGTCAAGCAATTTAGTCTTAGATCAGTCACTTATTTCTTTCTATAAAATGTTTTACATTTTATTAACGCACAAAATCCATCAATTTTACTCCTAAACGCGGGTGAGAACGATCAGCCTGGAAGCCGAGAATGGCACTGCTCTAACGGGAAAACAGAGAACTATTGTTTTTTATGTCCTAATTTTTTTTTTCTCCCCCAATTTCTAAAATAGCTGTGGAAGTAAACTTTAGATAATCAATATTATTCAAATTCGTTTTCGTATATTTCTACAAAAAAACGTTTTAATGGAAACAGCTTATATAAATGCAGTACCTTATTACATTTGTTTTAATTTAGAAACTGCAATAAAGAAAACATACTTGTATATTCTAAATAAACTGTCCAAAACTATCGTTAACAGCTAATTCTATTCAATATAAACAACGCTAACCAAGATGTTTCGTTTGTCGTAGATGTAAGCAAAACAAAGAAAGATATCTTTCAAATGTTTCACAAAAACAAAACTTTTCGTGAGATATTTATTTTGCCATTGAAACAGAAAAACATTTATTTCATTTAATACAGAAACAACAACTGAAAACAAACATCATTTGTGCAGTAATGATAACTTATAAATTTAAATACTTTCAGAA
This sequence comes from Thereuonema tuberculata, assembly GCA_023159025.1. Lineage (NCBI taxonomy): Eukaryota > Metazoa > Arthropoda > Chilopoda > Scutigeromorpha > Scutigeridae > Thereuonema > Thereuonema tuberculata. The sequence goes on along the minus strand of JAFIDM010003189.1, from coordinate 43,323,096 downwards.
AAAGCCCAAAGAGGTTTTGTTAAGAACAGAGTATTGTGATGTTTGCCCTTTGCTCTCCAATACACAGTCCCGTAAGATTTTAGAGCAGCGGTTGCCAACATTTTTTTGAACGCGACCCTAAACGAGCAATGGTATATACTCCGAAATACAAGAAAAAAAAATAAAAAACAAAATAAAACTGAAATCCAACAAAAATTAACAATGATTAACATGAAGTAAGTTCGCTATTAATCAATTATGTGTAATTCACATAAAATGATCCAACATTTTCCGATATTTATTATGAAATATTCAAAATATTAAGAAAACAAACTCTGTTTAAAAAATGCCAGTTTTATACTCATTAGAAAAAAGTTAGTGTATATTTTTTAAATATTAATTTATCATTATTATTTTACTAATGTCTTCTCGCGACCTTATCTCAGATCCTTTCTCCCCATGATCCTAATTTGGGTCACGATCTAGAATTGGAAACCACTGTTTCAGAGAGTATTCTCTATTTAGCAGGGAGTTTTCACAACGAATGTTCCCCTAACTAGGATCAATTGTCAATTTTCTTTCGCAAAACTTCTACTTATTAAAGAATGGAAGAATAAGATAATCTGAAGAAACTCTTCGAAATATCCTTTGGCCTTGTATAACGACTGAAGTTTGACTAAAGATAAATTAAAATAAAAATCAATGAAACGGGGAAATATTAATGTTAAGTTGGAATCACATGAAATGTTTGCCTTATTTTGGACATATTGTCTGACAGATGAATGTTGACGATCCCGTGTTTCACGTAATTTACGCGAGAATAGCCTCTATCCATGTCTTCTCAAAAAATGGCGAAGTAAATTGAAATATTTAAATGAATTATAATACGGGGAAATGCATGAGACTTTTCCTACATTTTAATATGGTTTTCATAAATTGAAAACAGTCAATAAACAAACAATAAATTCATTAGGTAGCATTTTCCTAGTAACAGACATTCGAAATGCTAAATTCCTTGAGACCTGCTGAAGAGGCTAAATTCCAGATCTCGCGTTTTCCGTAATTCTCGCGCAAACGCGATCGTAAACATCCATCTGTCAGACAATAATCTAGAAGAGGAAAAGTCGTAAGTAAGTAAGAATGAGCATAAACGTTGTGTACGTAATAACAAAATTTATTAACTTCAACAATATGTTATTCCGATTTCCTTCTGCCATTTGTTTATTTTTCTGTGTCCTCATTTGTAACTATTCTAAATTTTCCTGTCTTGCGATTGGTGGAAAACAAGTTCAAAATACCGTACTGTAAATTTAAAAAAGAGAGAGAGATACTGGCATTAATTGTTAACAGTTCTCTTATCAGCTTTAAAATTAGACTATTTCGTTTGTGAAATTCTACAAAGCAGTAAACTCCTGCAAGTCCTTTGTGAAACAAAATGGTTCACTGAAAAGCGACTTCTATAAATCTATATATTTGTTATCGACTTTTATTTTTGCCGTATATCGTGAATGATTGCTTAGGAGGAGGATTATTTTTCATTTTTAAGTATTTTTACAAAAGAAGATAGAAATAGCCAATGTTGCGTAATATTTGTTATAAAATTTACCTATTAAAATTAATGGTGAAGAACAGTTACTTTATTTGGGTAAGCAATGCACAATTTACGACACTTCCTAATCAGTTCTTTTTTCTTTTTTTTGTCCCCATTTGGTTGCTGAGGACCTTTGGCTCTTAGTTTATCAAAATATTAACAATATTTTTGGCTATTATCATCCCTGTTTCAGAGCAACGTTCCCCCAAGCAGAAGCTATTTAGAGAAAGTTAATTTACTAATAACTGCTTTCTGAGAAGAAAGGGAAAAAACTAAACTAAGGACAACAACAGTTCCTTGTAATTGTTCCTTATGATCTTGCGGATTTTTGTTTGAACTAGAAAATAATAATAAAAATGAAAATACTCTTTTTTCCACGACATCTAGTGATGACTTCTAGAAACTGCCGTTTTCGCCATCTTGTTTCGATCATTCGTGCCCAACACGTACCAAAAAAATGATTTCAAGCTTTCGGTGATAGACGTACTACAGGTTTGCAAAATTTAGAATGATGATCTTTAACACAAACCTCGAAAAGAAACAAAAATGTTTTAAAGCGATAGTTGTCAAGCAGTTCAGGAGAAACTTCGGGTATATATTGTATCTGTTTCAATACATCTCATCCATTGGGAAGGTCAAAAAACAACAAAAAAACAAAAAAAAAAACTGAACAAATAAATAGGGTTCCCACAAACTTGAAAACATACAAAAGAATTGATACGAGATTTGTTCTTTTCTTTTTCGAGAATGATCCTTTCCCAACGGAATTGTAATCTGTGATGAGAAGTGGATTTCCTTTTGATACTCATCGTAGATCCACACAGTAGTTAGACACAGCCTAAAACCACTTCTCCTTCCTGTAGTACGTATCAGTAACTTGAATCTAGTGCGAAAAGTGTGTAGAGTAGTGATTATTTACATCAATAAAAGTCCGTTAATAAAATTGTGGCACTGCAAATTTTGTGAAAAATCCACAATTTCGAATGTAACAACCTAAAAAAAAAAAAAATAATCATCGTCCTTTCCTATTATCTTAAATGCAAGCAAGGGACATTTTTAGTGCATCTGCGAAACTTCGCAGGCCCTATTCTACTCGCTCCAGCATTGCTATCAAGGCGAACTTCTAGAAGCACCATAGAATATCCTAGGGACTGAGGTGGTTTCCCGTGGCCTTCCTCAGGAACTCATTTACGAATGATTTCAGACCGAAAGAGGAAGATCTAGAAGCAGCCAAACAGGAAAGGAATTTTTTTCAAACCTCCGTGCCGATGACGGGATTCGAACCACAAGGACCACCGACGTCTAGATCACTAGGCCCGGCATGGCCTAGTCAAGACGCAATAACACCAAATAATATTTCACTGCCATAATATATTCTAAGTTAGGTCAAGATTCATTTTAAAGACAAGAAAGAATTAATCTAAAACTATTTTTTAACATGAAATTTTAAATTTGACTTTACTTCATTTCTGTCTTCTACAATGAAAACTTCAGTCATCGATTTTTTTTTCTACTAAGAAATATCGAATGAACTAAAGATACTTCCAACAAAATTCATCAGTAAAAAAGCTTTGGCTAACATTTGCCCTTCTTTCTTTATTACTTTCAAAGCAGAAGATACAAAGCGAGAGCGAACAAGAAGAAGACTTTCTTTATGTCCTCGGGGACCAATGTCTCTGAATCGTAAAGGAGGTCAGGAGGTCTTAAAACCGAAGACGTGCCCCTCAACCTGAATCTCCGACATCCCATCACTCTCCACTAGAAAAGCCATTTGGCAAAGAGAATTTATGAAGCAGATGGAGAAAGGACAAAAACATATAACTAATAGATGAACATTCCTTGGCTAAAATATTAAACTATAAAGAATTCAAGACAGGAAATGAAGTTATTCCTCGCAGAAGTCTCGACACAAGATTCGTATGCTGGTACTTCAATCTGTTATCAAATCCGATTGTTTACAGTACCAGAATTCAAATGCTGAAATTTCTAAAAGAACTCAAAGCTTACTTTTCATTGCGTTATTCCCTTCTTTTTTTTTTTGGTTTTTTTTTTTTTTAAAAAAAGTCGCCCAATCATTTTCTTTACCAAACCAAAGCACTTAAGAAATTTAACTGGACTCACAACTGGAATATTATTATTCCTTATTTCCTTATTAATCCTTATTTCAATTTCAATGCTTATCTATGGAATATGTGTTACCTTCACGTTTTAATTTCTTCAAAGCGAATAATACAGAGATTTAGACACAGAAGATAGATGGTCTCTTTATCAATAAATATACCCGCCAAGTATCAATAAAATTTATTAGGGGAAAGGAATATGCACACACAGGGTTATGATTAGACAACAAACGTTCTATGTGAACTATACTTTCAGTTTCGAATTTTTTTTTTAAGATCCCTTACAGTCCTCCAAATGAGAGTTGGCCGCCCTGTTTTTGTGAGATCTGCGCATGTACCATCGGTTAGTCTGGTCAGGCACTTCCGTCTGATCTTCTGACAGGAATCCGCCATTCTGCTAATCGCTTATTACTTATCAAAAGGGAATTGTATTTATAAATCAATAAAATATTTATTATTAGTGATTAGTATTGAAAAATGGTAAATAGGATAATGGTAAATACAACCGCTAATAATGGTAAATGTTAGAGAGAAGTTTTATTTTGCGTTATCAACATGTCAGCGGAGAAAAATAGCCTGAAAGCATTCTCTGTCGTCAAGCAAGAGAAATACTTGCCTCTGTGAAGGGATACTTTCAAAATCTAAAATCGAAGAGACATAATTTATAAATGAAATTCTCTAAATAAACAAGTGTTTTTCTAAATTAGAACTTCTCCGATAATTAAACGTTAGCCTGTTATAAGTTAACTATACTATCTCAGTGAGAATAGACGCCGTCGTCCATTTTGACAGGGTAGCATAATTGATCAGCTACCGGAAGGGCTGCGCAGTTCAAACTTCCGCCGGCCAACTCTCATTTGGAGGACTGTAGCTGTCTAGATATTATCCTTAAGTAGCCCGCACACGAGGGAGCTTTTGGCCGAGTTGCATGTGCAACTTGATGCCTAGAGCGGTTTTTTGAGCTGCATGGGCCAAGTTGCATGGAAAAAAAGCTTCACAGAACGGCGGTGCAACACGGAAAGTTGCATGGAATTACCCAATCACAGTGCAGCATTTTTATACGTCAGGCGTGACGTCATGCTCAAGGAAGAAACATGGCGTCGAAACATTTTTCCTTCGCTTCAGATGGGCGAATCGCGAATACAGCAAAAATATCAGATTATTTCGAGTTTCTTTCACACATAAATACAGTTTATATGTAAATGCAGTAATTTAATGCGGTAGAATGTAGCATAGCCTTTGAAAAACCTAGATTTTTTGAATATTTCACATCGCAAGCGGATTGTCGCTCATTCACCATTTCCGGAAACTGCCACGTGACGTCATTGTTTCAGTGAGCAATGGATTATTATTGGCTGTTGGTCGTTGTTATTCGTGAATCGCATTATTGCCATCAACTGCGATTACATACCGGCTAATAATATTATAAAAATATTTCTCATATGTTTAAAATAAATCACAAATATTTAGTTTTGAAACGATATCACAGCAGTATCCTTGACGTCATGTCCAGTGATGTCATTCAAATTCGTAGTGTGCTTCGTTTGTTGTCCGCACGGCGGCGCTAACAATGTTGCATCGTTTGCGCACTGATAGTCGCATGCAGCTTTTTCTGTGCACCTCAATTTCCTCGAGTTGCACAGAAAAAGCTCCCTCGTGTGCGGGTAGCTTTATATATTATTTCTCAAAGATGTTTTCATGTCGGTACGCCATATCTCCCTTAATACTTCCTGAAAATCAATGATATATCATTTTGAAGATTACATTCACCGCTAATGACGAAAAATAAACAAATTGTTTAAAATTAATGTTTTTGTTAAAAAACTTTAATTTAAAAACCTTTTTATAAAAATGTAGACACGCTTTAACAGAAGCGACTTATCGTTCGAAAGCGAAACAATAATTCAAATAATTCTGTAGCGTCGTTAACTTCAAATATATCCTTTTTTGAATAAAAATGCACTTTAAAGTGATATTTCATCGTTTAGTTAATAAGAACAGATAAAAAACAAACAATTATATTTTAATAAAAATAAACGATTTATTACAATTAAAAAATTTGTGAACTTCTCATATACTATTTCTCAAAGGTGTTTTTTTTTTTTATCTCCCTTAATACTTCATCAAAATCAATGATTGAGACATCATTTTGAAGATAACGTTCACCGCTAATTATGTAAAATAAACAAATTGTTTAAAATTAATGTTTTCGTTAAAAAAAATTATTTTAAAAACCTTTTTATAAAAATGGAGAAGGTGCCATCTATTGACAATGTGTTTAACTAACATGCACGACAGCTTTAGAGTTGTATATTATTTCTCAAAGGTGGTTTTTTTTTATTGCGAAATATTCGCACGGGTTAACTAGTAAATCTATTAAACACAGTAAAGTAGGCAACTCGAATAGAAGAAGATGGAGTAACTAAAGCCAATAAGTCATTTAGTTCTTGGTTTTGAGATTGCATTTTAGTAATGAAATGGATTACCAGTTAATCTGCTGATACTCAAAAGACGTTTTAAAAGGTTGCGGCTTGTTGGGAACTTGTAAGAAAGCGAGACTGACATTAAGAATAACTTCCAAAGAATATTAACATTAATAATAATAACAATAATAAAGACTTTTAAATTGTTTCATTTTAAAACTTGAAATTAGGATCGTACAAAACTTATTTTAAATATTCATTTATCTGACTTAGTTGAATATTTTAAAACATTCACATTAAATTCTTGTAATTCGGATTTCCCCCCCCTAAAAAAATTAGGTGATTTTTTCATAGTTTTGCCAAAATTGCATCTTACTAATTGTATTCATTTATTTATTCGGTTCTAATCATTCTTATTGTCTTACAATTGGACACTTCACCACAACGAATCTTTATATAATGAACAGAAAAATAATATTGGTTCTTTGAAGTAATAGTTTTATGAAACTTCCTTAAAATATTCCACAAGTTTATTTATGAAATAAAGGACTCTTGAAATCATTTTTTCATAGTCAGTGAGAAAAACAAAGAAAACTGACTTACTAAAGAGTTAGATGACTGAAAATAAATCAGATGAAATAATTCTCATGTCACCAATCCTAACTTTTCTCAATTAAAAAGAAAACCGACAAACACAGACACACCTTATCCACATTTTTAGCGACCCATTTTGGGAGCTACTGCGTTTTCCTGTCAGTCCGTCCGTCCACCCTTAACAACTCCTGAATGGAAGGTCGGATCGATAAACGGATTCACTGTAGGAATGAGTATTTTCAAAGGCCAATCCCTCCCCCCCTCCTTATTCGAGATATTTGGCATTTTTTTAATTGGATTTCCTCTATTAGCTTAAATGTTGGAAATTCAATTATCTCATTTCAGTTGTCAGCGATAACTTGATGCTGAAGGTTGTCGGTTCGAATCCGTAAATCTTTTTTTCCCCTCAATATCGGCGTGTTTCTTTTTTTTTTTTTTTTCATATTTTCCTAACAATTTTTTTTCCTGACTTTTAATGTTTTTCTTTTTTTTATTTCATTATTTTTAAATTATTTTATTATTATGGTTCGGTCTTAAATTTATGCTTTAGCAAAAAATTATATACACTTGTTTCATCTTGTTTAATTACATCTAGTCAATATGGCAGCAACTTTATCGCTGTGCGCTACTTTTCAAACAAACAAACAACACCAACCCACATTTCAGTTCGTTGAATGAAGCCCAGAATTAACAGAAAAGATAAAAAAATCCCTTTTTTTAATACTGCAATGCAAGTCACGAGTATCAATAGCTCGATCCATTTTTTCAATTCAGAATTAGGATATATATTAACGTGAGAAAAGGTATTTTTTTTTCTGTAGTGCAAGTCGCGAGTTTTCCTGGAGATCATTCGAAAAGCTCTTCATTTCACGACACAAACGAAAACAACGGCAGTAAACGAATTGAAATTGACATTTTTTTTTTGAAGATACAACTTGCCGCTCGGATAACACAAAGTAAATACAAATAAGTTAGTAAACAATACAAACCTAAAGTGCAAACAACCAATAACCTTTATGTGGAGAGAAAGCTAAGGAAACGAGACAAAGAATGCGAAGAGCTTTCATCACGTGTATCGAAGGAAAGAGAATATTAGCCTATGTGGATTGAAGGACCCAAGAAATATTGATTTAAGACCACCTGAGCCATCAAGCGACTCTTATACATTTAATGGCGTTCTGACCATAAACAAACAGCTCCGAACATGAATCAGCTTCAACTCTTCTTTTATAGTCGTTAGAGCCATGGCAGATTGTATACACACACACACACAAAAAAAAAAAAAAAAAAAAAAGTGGTCTAGACAGAGCCGATAGAAAATCATATCAGGTCTGTAATCGACAAAATTACATCCAATCTTATACTTTTATTTTCAATATTGCAGATAAAAAAAAAAAGTTAACAGCAGTGGTTTTTAAACAGTGCGCCGCGGGTGATTTGAAAAATATAGAACTTTCAATTGTTGAAGTCGGTAACGCAGCTTTGTAGTGACTTAGGGCCGCCCTTAAAAGCTTGCCGAGATATAAAAGCTCAGTGAACAGAAAAACTTTCGGAAATGTGAAATATTCATCATCATCATCATCAGCCCGTACAATCTCCATCCGGAGCAAGGGCCTCTCCTAGTTTCTTCCATCGTTGCCTATCTTGGGCAGCATGAGTCTGTGCCTTCTTGATAGAATCCTGCCATCTATTACAACACCCACTAAGATAAGGAACAAGAATGGTTGTTCAAAACAAAATATATTCATGTTTCGGCTCAAGCCACATTTCAGGAGAAGATTCATTTGGGATTCGAACTGTGCTGAAATTTGAAATAGATTTTTGTCAGAATATGTTGTAAATGAAACGAAGTCATCTCCTTTTCCAGTGAAGAAGAAAAAAAAAAAACAAATCAAAAACTTCACGAGAGCTGAGAATGTGCATGACATGTAAGACTGCAAACCCTAGTTAGGAAACAAACTTGTTTTTGCAGAAATACAGCAAAGATAATCTTTGCTAAACCATATGTATGCATCCCTTAAATTTTTTTCCAAAAGATAAACGGATCTTCTTGAAACCTGACTTGCATATTTATAGTCAATAGACCTTTCTTGTTTGAATTTTAATTTTTTTTCTTTCTATAAGTTGTATATGCTGGATTACTTTTCTTCATTCGGCACAAAAGTATCACGGCAACGTTTACAATAAAGAAACAAGATGATTGGTCAAGACTCACTGCTGTCAGAACTGATAGCGTGGCCTTCAGATCTTCTCTCTGAGCTTCGAATTAGAAGGTGAATTTTCTTAGCTCTTGAATCTTTCTTGGTATGTAGTAAGATAAATGAAAATAAGTACTAAAAAAAAGGAAAGTAAACTTCAAGTTTTATGGGAACTCTTATACTTTTGAAGTGTAATCTTGCGTTTTTCATTCTTCTTCTTTAAAGTTTATATTTCCCTTTTTTTTTCTATAGCGCTATTTTCGTAGTACAGATTGTAATAAGAAAAGGATGGAAAGACTTCCTTCGTACGGCCGTGCTACAAAAATTGACATTTGAAATGACTGGTTGACATGAAAGCAGATCTGTGAATCAGAACTTCCGTAGCAACAATAATCTTCAGGAAGTTGTGTCATGGGCCTCCAAGGTATATAAAGGGTTTCTGCAAAGATGCGACGACTGACACTGAATCCACTAGAGGTCTCCAGTTGCTACAAATCATCTTTTTCCATTTCGGTCATCATTTCAGATGACACACGGTATGAACTATCATCAAACACTTCAATATTTCAAAATTTGGGAAATGACATACATATACAGTGAAACCTCCTTTAACGGACACTCCGAATAGCGGACACCTCTAATTAGCGGACATTATTGCGGGTCCCAGTCCCTTAAAATAGGACATTCCATGTTATCCACTCCGAATAGCGGACAGTTATTTTAACTGTAAAAAAAAAAATATTTTTTTTCGATTAACATTTCGACAAACGCATCATGGTTGTATTTACATCGGTGTTCCCTACATTGATGCATTGTATCGGTGTTCTAAGACTCAATGCACGAATCTGAGGCCCTTTTTTTCACTGCAGTTGTTTTGTAAATATCAATCCCTCGTAAAGCTATCCTATGAACGTGTTGATTAAATTTAGTGCGAATTAAAATGGCGTCAAAAAGGAAGAGATTGGCACTGAAAGAAAAAATTGATGTTCTTGAAGTTGCTGAAAAAGAAAAGCTGAATGTGCGTTGTCTTGCTGAACGTTTTAAAGTTGGAAAAACTCAGATAAGTGAACTTTTGAAGGACAAATTATGAGATTAGAAAAATGTGGATGGTGAATTCAAACGAAAATTCGAGGAATTTGAAGTTTCGTAAAACTGAAACAAGCAAAATCGACGAAATGGTGATAAAATGGTTCCGCTTTGCTCGTGCAAAGAACATTCCTATAAGCGGTGTTTTCCTTCAAGAAAAAGCCAGAGAAGTCGGTCAAATTTTAGGATTGGACACTTTTAAGGCATCAAATGGATGGCTAGAAATTAATTTTCTATAAACTGTAATTAATTTTATCATTATTTAAGTAAGACAAACGGATTAGCACTCATTTAAAAAGAAATATAGTAAATAATTCGTAATTATTCTCTCATACCGCAATGATAATTGTAGAAATTTAATTAAGAATGTACCTAATTTTTCATTATATGAAATGCTATAAGCTAAAAAATAAAAAAAAGACAGTCCTCCCCAATAGCGGACACCTCCCAATAACGGACAAAACTTCCGGTCCCGAGACTGTCCGTTATTTGGAGGTAACACTGTAATTCCTATTTTTAATGTTATTAAAAGCATCCAACTATAAAAAAAAAGTTAACGCAGTAATTCAAATTACACCTTTATTTCCGATGAATGTTCGTGATAAAGGAGCTTCAATGAGGACGATACAATGGATTCAATGAGTTCCGGTTGAGGATTTTTTTTTTTTATTTCTTCAGAATTTTTTTGGATAAATCGCCAACGACAATAAAATATTAATAGCGGTACACGTTCAAATACATCATTTTGTATTGAAGGAAGTACATTCTACGGAAAAATTACAGATAGTGGAGGAAACGCTGTATTTTATATAAAATATGAATATATTTTTCTGTAGTTTCACAGTTTTATTCTGTACATCCCCTAATATCAAAATTGTATCAACTACTTTAGGGCTTAAATGTAACAATAAAGTAATATTTTTGTATGTGTGTACTTTAGAAAACAGAAACATTTAGAACTTCGTTGCATATTTACGAAACCCTGAAGAGCTACATCATCGTCTTAATACGTTCAAATGCCAATATTCCCCCTCGGTGCTTCCTTGGTGCATTGGAAAAAGAAAAATGACTTCTTAATGTTTTCTTAAGTACCTAACGTTGCTCACGTACTTTTCATTTATGGAAATACTTGGGTGAATTTTGCTCAAGCCACCTTCTCACTCAGCTAACAGTAAGTTTTTTTTTTTGAGACACTAAAACTTACTTAAGATTTCCTTAAGTTATTTAAGTACAATCATACTAACAAAAGAGGCTCCTTCTCGCAGATAGTTTAAGAAAACTTTTCGCCTTTCAAACTTCTACAATTGTTAAATAGAACTCACCTTAAGGCGTTCAATGAATACCCTTCTGCATCTTGCTGTGTATAAGATCCTTCAAATTAACAGTTTATTCTTTTTCAATGGCTGTAACTCTGCCATTTAAACTTCGAATCCAATGAAGTTCTTCAAGACGGATCATTCATTCTCGATCCAAATATTTAAAAATCAAGTACATTACATTTTATGAACGCTACGAAGGGCCATGGGAGCATGAACGAGGCACAGCCTCGAATACTATTAATTAGAAACCTTACTTACATTATGCAAGTTTGTACTCGGTTTGGTTATCTAAAGCCGTGCGAACATCATGCAACATTCCTGCAATTTAGTCGCGCGATTTTGACGTCACGAGTTGATATAAACCTTTGTCAAGCACGAACACTTGCAACTCGGATATGCAACTCGAAAATGCAACTGACCCATGACAACGCAGATTTTAAATAGGTCACGTGTGACGTCAAGCAAAATTCGGTGATGTCGTTTCAAACATAATATAAGAGTGAATGATTTGCAACATATGATAAATATTTTTTTTAAATTATTAGCCGCTATGGAATTTAATTTCATGTTGTTATTTCGAATGAAAAGTAACGAATGACCAACAGCCAATAAGAAACCATGCTCCCCTGGAAACAATGACGTCATAACTTTTGCATTCTGCGTCAGCAGCCTTCGCGTTTGCCAAACCCGATGTGGAAAATCCAAAAAAAATCGAGGTTTTGAAACCTCTCTGATAAATTCTTCCGCATACAATTACTGCATTTCAGTATAAACTTTATTTCTGCATGAAAGAAACTCGCAATACTCTGATATTAATTGAGTATGAGCCAGTCTTCAAAACGAATCGAGCGATAAAATTTTCGACGCCATTTTTTTCATGGGCGTGGTTTCACAACTGACGTGTTCCAATGCTGCCCTGTGATTGGGGAATTCGATGCAATTTTTCGAGTTGCAGCGGAGTTGCAGGTGTCAATGCAACTCGACTCGGACTTCAAAAGTTGCAAAGAAATTGCAACTCGTGACGTCAAAATCGCGCAACTAAGTTGCAGGAATGTTGCGTGGTGTTCGCACGGCTTAAAACTTTCAACTTTAACGATGCCCAGTATTTCAGCTTTATCTGAATTCTGGAGATTTCGTTCTCCTACTAAATATCATCAATAAAACACGAACTTTCTTTTAGCTGCTGTCAACTCTGGATAAGAAGTTTTCCATCAGAGTCTACGTCGATTTACCAACCAAGAGTAGAAATCAGATAAGGCATGAAAGAGGCTCTACGCTTAAGTCACTCGGTCTCCTGTTTGAGTGAGAATAAAAGTCAATGGCTGGAAACCAACGTTTCAATACCAAAGCAAATAAACACCAGCCAATGTTCACAGAGATCTCCCAACACGTAATTTGTTCCCGCTTCAACAAACGATCAATTCGAAAACCCGCCAAAATAACAAAAAAAGAATATGATCGCTCTTGATACTGTCAGGAACATCACATCTTCCACTGAATTCTGTGGAATTTTCAAGAATGTTTCAAATGATCAAATAAATAAAAAAAGAACGAACGAACAATCGAGAAGCTTAATACTGCAAAAGCATCACAGCTACATCCGATTCTAGAGGAAAACTAAAACGTTACTTTAAACAATTCATAAATCATTGCAGAAGTAGAGGCCATTTTACATTTTAGCGTAAGATAACAGACATTCTGGAAACATTTCCAAAATTTCTAAATATTTTATTTTTAAGCTGAAGGCATCTAAGAATGTAAAATTATGCTTGTTTTTTTGAAACAAATAGGCAACATGAAATGAAACATGAAATAGTAACTTACTTGCAGAAATCTTAGAATTAATTTTTAAGCAAAGTTTCGTTGGCGTGCAAACTTCCGAATAATAATAAAATCCAAAAACGATTTTTTTTTTTTTTTTAATATTCAAAAATATAAATAAATAAACAGAGGAATAGTTTAAATTTACAGGTAAATTTTCATCTGTTTTCTCTATATCCTAACTGCTATTATAAAAGCGTAAATCTGTAAGTTTGTTTATCATTGAATTGAATTAAATTAAAGTGCGGTGTGATCTAGTTAATAAAATGACGCCGACACCAAGTGCAGATAAAAATTATTTTAAACACATTAAAAAACGACTAGTTTCGGTTCAGTCGAACCTTTTTCAAGTACAATAAATTAAATAAATAAAAATGTTTATCATTCAATCATGGGTCAACGGCACAACAAATCGGAATGAAATTTCGCCTGCAGGTAATCTATGAGACAGAGTAGGATAAAGGTTACTTTACCATCCCGGTCGATCAAGTAGTTTCCGTGGGATGAATGAAGAACTTCCCAAAACTGTCCATATGAGTACATTTAAAAGATTCTAAAACTGGCGATAGATGGCACTCGCACCATTTTAAATCGCGCCACAGATCTGAATAAATGTGCGATACGGTTAATTAATATGTTGGATTTCAATGCTGTGCTGCATCTATTGCTTCAAATTTACAAATTCGGTTTTTGCTTTACTTGATGTAATTTCGTTTTTTCAGTAACTAATGCACTTGAGCGAAGCGACGGTAGCCAGCTAGTTTAAAAGCTTGGTTAAGTAGACTCGTGGAACCCAGACTCTTACATAGGTCCGAACTCCCTCAAAATCAATAGGTAGACTCAATTCAGTAACTTTTAATTTATCGTTATTACTGCACAATATCGATATGGTATTTAGGCGGCTTGCCTGATTATTTATGTACCGATATACCTATAAACCGATATTTACCGAAATGGAATCTCAAAGGTGATATGTGTAAAAAAAGGCAAATAATTTTGGGTTATCTTTCTTACAGACAGCTGGACAGAAATGCTTATTTCGATGTAAAATTACATCGTAAATCTTTGTTCTTACCGTTTTCCTTTTTCTATACCAACTAAGGTACTCATCTACAATCACCCACAATCTCCTTTGATAGTTAAAGTTATGATGCTGATGTACACCATACAACCAGAGTGGCCAAACTTGTTTAACATACGATAAAACTTCACATGTTTGGCAGTACGACAACGTTTTTAATGTTACATGCATGTGCTGTTACATAAATTTTATATTAAGAAATACATATACCTATAATAGCTATTCATAAATGTTTCTAAGCTGATACTTGCTTAGTTTTTCAACTGTATTAGTTTCAATAACCACAAATTATACACTAAAATGTAAAAGAAAAAAAAATCATTTTTTTTAAATATTAAATGAAGAAAATTAAACTTAGATTTGAATCCAGTGGACTTCCAGGAGTTGTAACAGGTACACATTTATAAATCTTGATTTTATTTTAATTATCTTTTATATTAATTGTTATGCCAAAGGAGCTCAGCAAATATACTTCGGTGAGTCCCGAAATGTCAAAGAGTAGCTATCTGCTCGAGGGCCGCGGTTTATTGTTTATAGTCTATATGTATTCTGCATCATTTACATTGTAAAGTAGTGAAAAGCCGATTACCTGAACCAATGCTGAACTTTCAAAATATCTGCAAAATATACATAGATATAATTTAATGTATTTAACAGAAGTTTAACATTATTTCCTAAATCAACTTCCAAGCTTTACAAGAGTTGCGTGACCGCACCACCGAAGAGAAGGAAGTATTCTAGGGATGGACTGATTCACATCCCCTGTGGGGGGCGGCAACAACTTAGGTTTAATCCTTTGATTGCGTGGGAGTCCGTGGTTTCTTTCGTAAACATTGGGGATCTACATAATATTTTTTAATTTCGATGCTAAATATTGAATCGTAGCATTGTAAATATTTAATAGGACTTTATATTCAAATTCATGTTCTGTGGACTTTATCAACTTTATAGTTTAATAAGCACGGAAATATTTTTTTAAAACCTTAATTATGATTATCTTTTTTACAAATTTATCTGTACTGCAGAAAATGAACTTTACAGACATTACAAAAGCGATTTAAATATTGAAATTTTTATTTCCTTAGAACTGGTCTTTTTAAAAATATATAATAATTAAATAAGCTTTATTTTATTCTAAATCAATTTAATAAAAAAATAAATAAGCCTAAATAAATTGTTAGTTCGACTTTGTATTTTCTTTTAATTTTTAGTTCTTTGCTTCAAACTAATGTTTGAAAAACGAAGTGATTACGCTTATTTTTTTTAGCTTCGATATGGGCTTTTTTTTTTTTATTAAAATACATATTTTCAGTATTGCAGCATCTCAATGCCGATCAGTTCTTCCAAACTGTCATACTCCGGCATTTCTCGTTCGTTGACTTTGGCTTATCGGCCGAATGCGGGGAAGGAGACATCGCTTGACCACTACGTTTTGTTTCCTTTCTAATCCCGAAAATTAAGGAAGAATTTACTTTAGTCAAAAAGCTATTCAAGTTACACAATGGAGTGAATGCAATTCGAAGGGTTATCAATCCGAAGTTTGTAATAAACATTCGGTATGATTTGCTTCGCTTGACTGTTCAAAGTTTTTCCTTGACCAGGACGACGAAACAACCGTGACGGCGAAAACGACGCGACGCCATGATTGAAAACCTCCGCCTGACTCGTGGAGTCCGAATAGAATCCTACCTTTACTGCGCTTCGTGTTTGGTCATTTTGTAAATCTAGCTGATATTAAAACACTTATAACATAATGTCATAAATATCACTTTTATATCAAATTCACTAAATAAAGTTAGTATTAATATCTAGTATTTATTTAAAATTAAGATTACGATTTGTTAGGGATTCTTTTCTGATGAGTAATGACAAAAGGAAATTAAGAAATCGCCGACTTTAGTAACAAATTTCCGTACAATAATTTAAATGTAAGCCTCATTACACTTTCTTCGTATAAACTGTATTCTTATGTATGTTTGATTATCTGAACACCCACCTACTGTCCTTTAAATGAGAGATGGCCGCCCTGTTTTTGTGAGATCTGCGCATGTATCATCGATTAGTCTGGTCAGGCACTTCCGTCTGATTTTATGACAGGACGCCGCCATTACGGTAATCGCTTGTTACTTTGCAAAAGAGCATTGTACAGTGGAGCACCGTTTATACGTTTCTCGTTTATACGTTTTTATCATTTATACGTTTTTTTGAATGGTCCCGGCAAATTCCAATGCATATTAACGTTAAATAATTTCATTTATACGTTTTCCTGAAATCGCAAATTTCATTTATACGTTTTTTTCAAGAACTCAAGAAAAGAGAAAATGCGAATTTCAACCTCAGATTCCCACCTGCCGATTGTCCAGTCTTAGAAAAGGCACATAGTCTTAGAAAATTGCACTGAAAAACTTCTGCCAAGTTTTCAACAAACAACATGGGTTTTAACACCATGCAAGAATATCTCATTAGCAGTGATTTAAATGATAAAGTTAAGATGGCACTTTTAACTGTGAACAATGAACTTTTTTCTCTGCATTCCAATAAGTCCGGCAACCTAAAATATCAAAATATTTTGTAAACGCTGAATGAATATGAATAGTAGTACTAGTTGTACATTAAATCCGGAATAAAAAGTTTTGTATTACATACCTCTTGTATTTCATTTTCATGTAATATTTTAATTTTCCTCTGACTTTTTATTAAATATATGTTTTAATATAGTAAGAGGCGTTGCAGAAGTATTTATTTAACTTTTTATTGTTGGTAATTACGAAATTGTTCGTAACTTTTGTGAATTTCGTTTATACGTTTTTTTTTCTCAGTCCCTTGAAAAACGTATAAACGGTGCTCCACTGTATTTATAAATAATATATATTTATTTATTTATATAAATACTTATTGTTAGCAACTGGTATTGAAATAACGCTAAATAGTCGAGAGAAGTTTTAATTTGGCGTTATCAACATGTCTTTCTCAGTGAAAACAGACGACGTCGTCCATTGTGACAGGAAAACATAATTGATCAGCTACCGGAAGGGCTGCGCAGTTCAAACTTCCGCCGGCCAACTTTCATTTGGAGGACAATAACCTTGGCTCTCAATTAGTTCAGATAATCGATGTTCTAAGATACATAAATACTTTGTATTATGTTTCATTAAGTTTCAATATAAGAATATTTATTTCAAGCTTTCTTATTCAGGGCTATTTTTCTAGAACAGAATAGAAAAATAAAAATAACGTTACTTGTGCAAAATAAACAATTCTAAAAAATTCGATCTTGTCTATTGAATAAAGATATTAGCTTGCTCATGGCTATCTCTCAATTTCTGCCGATTCATGGAAATTTATTTGCTGAGAAATGTGCTGAATATCAAACTCAACTGTTTTTGAATGCGTTTAAGGTTTCAAGACAAAATCCACTCGATATTTTCTCTTTAAAAGAAAAAAAAAAAAAAACCTGAAACGAATACATTCTGAATAAAATGTGATTCCCCAAAGTAAAAAAAAAGCAGAAAATAAAAGTGTTCCAAAAACGTATGGTAGCAGTAAGTTGTTGGAGGGAGACATGTATATTTTCCTATGATTAATGACAATCGATAATACAGAATTCCGATCTGTAGATGGTGGAAAAAAATATAAAGAATGAAAAGAAAAGGAGAAAAAAATATACAAGGCCAGATAGGAAAAGAAAAAGCGGATAAGAATGAAGCGGAACTTATGCCGGATACTTCAAGATTAATTTGTAACGACACAAGAGGGCGCAAATCGTTTGCTGTTGAAACACGTGGTGCGCGAGGGGGAGGATATCGATCAGCAGACAATGTAAAGGAAAAGAAATGACTGGATAAATCACAGAGCAGCAGGGCAAGCGATCACAACGACAGATCTGTCGGAAATTATTAATAACTACAACGCTCGCACTTTTCATAAATGAGAACACGACAAAACTGATCTAAATGGCTAATGTTTGCTATTTCCTTATGTTTTATTAGAAAAATAAGTAAAATCGGAAATTGCTTTTTACGATCTGAAATGAAAAAACCAACACTCGGGATTCGTGTTTATAAAATTCTGATTCACAAATTGGAACGTCGAGATTTCTAAAGATCTGTAATAAGGATAAATGTGGGTTCCCCGAGGCGAGATTATAAATCAATAATTCATTACAAAATGTTGATCTTAAATAACATGGGTTTTAAATTTCGTAGAACTCAAAGGCATTTTTCTCCTGCAAGGAAATTAAAATGAGAATGAACACGAGAAATACAATTAAAATCAATATGAGAAATAAAATTGAAATGAACACGAGAAATAAAATATTTCTATAAAAATACACTTTCTGAAGAAGTACAGAAAAAAAAATATTTAAGCAAAAAAAGAATGACAAGAACTAACTGAAAGAACTGAACGTCTACTTTCCGTAAAGTGCTTTTTAAAATCGTGAAAACAATATTCTTCTCCACTCTCCGAAACACAATCATTCTTAAAAATCTAAATAATAATTTTCGTCCAGCCATAATTCAGAAAACTCAAATATATAAGCACTTTTCAGTTTCGAATGTAAAAGTGCTGCTTATTACAGTTTATTTCTTCATTATTATTTTTTAAAAAAAGCAGGCGGCAGCTTTTCTTCATCCACTTTCGTGATCTTTGATAAAAAATCAGTTTAATGCTTATGAAACATTCGTGAGGATTTTTTTATTTGGTTTAAATTTTTATAATTAACTCTCTCTACCAAAATTTCTTGTGATATAGTCTGACAGATGAGTCCGAGACTTTAGCCTCTTTCCGATCTTCTTGCAAAATGTCGACACAGTATTTTACAAAGCAGCGCAAGCAAAATTGTATTGCAAGTAGAATTACTATATAACATAATTTTGTATGTGACGACATTTTGCGAGAAGCCTCGGAAAGAGGCTACAGTCTCGGACTTTACGTGAATCTCGATCGTCACGACTCATCTGTCAGACTGTAACTGTTCAAATTTTTACTTCTATTGATAGCTCTCAAAATATCTGAATTTCCTTCTCTAGACGCGTTTGCTGTGAGGTTAATATATGAGTAGAATTTCAAAGGAAAGTTTTTATTCTTGATATGTCACCAGGAAGCAGCCTGCAATGTACCAAACACAGAAGGAAGAAAGAAAAACTAAGGTCAGCGGAGTGAATTGTTCTGACCACCAGCCGAGGCACTCCATCACGCCACACAGGCTATGACATAGTAAGATATAGATGTATCCAGTTTTCCTCTACCGTTGAATCCGTTTTTGCCTATTTTTCATATTCTGGGAGGAGGGTAGAGAAAGATTTCTTTTCGATACGCCATCCAAATCATCAACAAAGCCCAAAAGATAATCTCTTTAATCATATTTACTAGCAACTTTGAAAGAGACAGGAAAAAAAAAAAACATAGGAAATTACTACCACTCAAAACAAACG
Source organism: Thereuonema tuberculata (assembly GCA_023159025.1). Lineage (NCBI taxonomy): Eukaryota > Metazoa > Arthropoda > Chilopoda > Scutigeromorpha > Scutigeridae > Thereuonema > Thereuonema tuberculata. Next base: position 43,303,449 of record JAFIDM010003189.1, on the reverse strand, counting down.
GATGTTCCTAATGACAAAACAATTGATCCTAGTACAAAGGAAATTAATTACTAGAACGTCAACCATGAGATAAAGAACAAAAGACAAAACTAATTCCGCGCAGCGTTTTTTCAAGGTTTTTTTTTCCCCCTCCAAACCTATCTAACTTTTTTCCTTAGATCTGACACATCTCCTTTTCTTTTCTTGTCTTAGATATCATGCTAAAACAAATGATATTCACTATTTTTAAAATATATTATTTTAATATAGGAAAATGATAAGAATTTCTGAATTCAATACAGTTTTCCTTAAATTTTACCCCTTTCCAAAAGATATTTTTGTTAACTATCTACGACACTTTTTATGACATTTTTAGTCAACCAGCCAATAGGAAAGGAAGGCTTAGTAAAACAGTCAGTCTGCATGTTTGCTTCTTTATATTTGAGTATGCGGGTATTTTAATGGCGCAAGAGCGACAGAGGCTCTACTGCGCCAGAAACAAGGTATGAAATTACGAATAAGTCATTAAAAGGGAGGGTAACAACTTACAACAGAAACATCCAAGCTCATGTCTGGACTCGAACTCAGATTCGGGCGACCATGGCAGGTCGTCGCCTTGCCCACTCGGCTGTCTTTCCTCCCAAACCAATAATAACGTTTGAACCGCTGAATGGACCCATCTGGGTAGGTACATCCGAGGATAAACTATGATCTAACTTTTGTACTTACCCAAAACTCCTACACCTTAAATCGTTGCCAAATGGGTTTTGTCGAGAAATTAGCTCGAGAAGGATTTTTTTTTTCTGAGATTTATTTCAATTTTCAAAAGATACACTTTTTTAAGTTATTCTCATTTAATTCTTTAATATTATTATTATTATTAGGCGAATAAATGCATGTTTTCGACCTTCGTTAAATTTTTAGAATAGGTATCTATTGTAACTAAGGAGATATATTTAAGAGCATAATTAAAAGACTATTTTAGGATATTTTTCAGGTAAAGTATTAGGGACTCGGCTTTTTTTGTGAAAAGTTTTTTTTTTTACCCATTTGGAATTCCCTAAAATATTAAGTTCGGATCCTAATGATATTTTTTATAACCAAGAGGTTGCCATTCCTTTAATTTTCATTTACACAAACACAGTATACACAGATAATAACAATAATAAAAAATATTGACTTTTGTAATTGTATTGCTACTTCGATTACATAGTATTAGACGTCAGAGCTTCACGATTTTATCTCGCAGTCACGCTAAATTGACAGGAAAAATTTCAATTACAAAAGATAAGTATCTCGTCCAGAAGACCTACAGCTAGTTTACTGTTGTATCGCAACAAGATAGAACAGTTAAAAACGCTTAGCCTCCAGCCAAACAATTTCATTTTGTCTCTTCGCAAATTCCAAGGCACACACACACACGCAAAAAAAGGTAAATTTCGATTGGTGAAAGTAATCACAGATCCTACACGAAGCACCAAATGATTAAATGGTGCTTCCTGAAAGACCTTGAAGCACGTTTACATGAAACCCTGTTGTTGTTTCTTTTTCTGTTTTACAATTGCAAAAATAATACAAACGAAAAGTTAGGATTCACTGCTTTTCTGTCGGAATTTTTATGACCTTCTCGCATTAATTTCTCGATATGGACGCCTTTGGGAAAGTTTTTAAATATAAATATTAGGGTCTACTGTCCTTAAATGAGCATACCAAATATCAAGATGATTTTTTTTTTTTTTTAAACTTATTAGGTCGGAACACAGACTTTGTTGATAAGCCTCACTTTCGCAAGGAAGTAATTGCATATGAATAACAATGTCCGTATCCCACTTTAAGAGAATTAGTTCTTACGACAGTTTGCAGTTGATATTTCTAGATTTTCCGAAATATCATTCGCTGCTAATTTTTTGCGACAGGATGCTATTGTTTCGACATCCAGATGGCTTCAGTTTGCAAACAATCACGATAAACTCTTCACCTCCTTGGTTAGGCTTGTGATCTGTTTATCACTTGTATTTTCTTCTTTTTCTTGTGATTAAGATATAAAATAACTGAACTCTTTGTGGTCCTAATGTTGAATTAAGTTCGACATCTTTGGTTTTCACTCGATGATTGCAGTTAAGTACATTTTAAGTGGAGGAAAAAAAAAAGGACAATTTTCGATTTACGACCTAACATGTCTTAATACATAGGTAAAGGCAGACATAGGATCTTGGAGTAAAGGCCCATTTATCCTATCCTATAAGGCAAGCAACAGGTTTTTTTTTTTTTTTTATTAACCCATTCAGGCAATACACGAGCATTTGTAGGCCCTATTGACCGTCAGGAATCCGTGACATTGGCTAAAGTGAGAGGTTTGGGTAGAATTCGTTGTCACCGTCGAGTGGCACCTCTCCGTAAAGGATCTTAGTGTTATAGTTTAGTTACAGCATTAGAAGAATAAAATCGAATGAAAAGAATCATACGTTTCAGAATCCATAGATACAGTATATGGATAAAATAAAAAGGGAAAACAGAAGGAGAATTTTGGACATTATATAAACAACTATTTTTTTTGTCAGTGTTTTAGAATATTACAATGTCTAAGTTTTTTTGTTTTTTTTAAATTAAGAAGCAGAATGCTGCCTTTAAGATAGCAATTAGCCCTTAAGAAAAATTAGCAGTTTGTTTAACGTAGAATATTTAGTTTTATCTATATATATAAAAATGAATGTATCTTTCTTTCTTTCTTTGTCTGTCCTTTATACACTCTTAGGCCCTTTGACCTATCTGGACCAAACTTTGCAGAATTACTCTTTAGGACACTGCGGAAAAGATAGGCTACCTTAGAACCCGGACCCACCCCCCAAAAGGGGTTGAAAAGGGGTAAAAGCCCTGAAAAACCCAATATCCACCTGGTGGTGAAAATAAGAACTACACAAATATTGTGTACAGTGAAAAATTCGCTCTCCTATGGGGGGCAGGGACACCACACTTGGGTGG
>JAFIDM010003189.1:43288851-43300478 GCA_023159025.1 Thereuonema tuberculata | reverse complement strand
AAAATTCGCTCTCCTATGGGGGGCAGGGACACCACACTTGGGTGGGAGGAAGCCAACACAAAGGCTGAAGTGTCCCACCCCGACCGACACAGGGACCTTATATTTAGGGCCCCTTCTCGGGGCCCCTAAGTCAATTGGAAAAAGAGAAAAATTCGCTCTCCTATGGGGGACAGGTCCACCAAACTTGGGTGGGGATGGTGACACAAGGGCCTAAGTGTCCCACCCCCGATCGACACTGGGACCTTATATTTACGGCCCCTTCTCACGAGCCCTTTCTGTCTTTGAGTGGCATTGCAACGCATGCCGGGTAAAGCTAGTTTGTTTATAAAATGTAAATAAATAAAGGAAAAATTACACTTAAAGATGTTTAATATACAATAAAAAAAGCACACTTAAGCAAACAAACTGAAACTACTCCATAAAATAATCCAATACTTTAAAAATAAATAAAATGCCTAATAAAGTTATAAAAAAAACATTCATTATTTTTTATTTTTTTAAATTAAATCTAATAGATCTTGATGTCCGTTAGATTTAACGTTATAAATATGTATCTAATGGCAGAATGATTAAACAGTGAAATGTTTTGACTTGAAAATTAAAAAAAAAAAAAGTAAGAAAATAGACTGTCTTTGATGGCCGCTTGGACACTGACATGCGAGCAGGTCACAAAGACAAGGCCAGAGGCAAACGACAACCGACAAACTTTCTTTCTGAGAATCCTGAAGATCTCTCACCGCCGACGCCGATTGTCGGTACGAAACGCAAAGTATAAACACTCCCATTATTAGGGAAACAAGTTCTCCCCAAAATGCCCTAGGCAGAGCGCTCTTGCCGGATAGTTCTAAAGAGGGATACTGATGCTTCTAGTTGTTCAACAAAATAAGAAAAACAACAACATGATTTTACCAGATTGGAGAGTTACAAACAAACCTTACCAAACTCCCCCCATCCCCCTCAGACCTCGGTACCCAATGCTTAAGGGAATTTTTGTATGGGTTAATCAATAAGCTTCACAAAGGCGAAATGGTGCTTTAATAAAAACTTCTACAGCTCTGCGAAAAAAAACAACAGCAGAGAAAATTAATCTTATTCTTCGACATTCGTGATCAGCTGATGAGAAAAAAAAAAAAAAAAAACGTTGGTGGGATTGTAGAGCAAAATTGCTTTATATTAAAATGGCTTTTCAGCTTTAAATCATCAGTTTACTGGAGACTTCAATGTCATTAGAATATTCTTAAAACTCTCTTACAAAAATTTTTCCCTTTTCATACAAATTTCATCTAACGCTGCATGACAAAAGAATTAACGACAGTTGGTTTTCTGATCCAATAATCCACTGCTTTCCCCTTTTGTTGCCACAGCTAACATTGTAATCAAATTCTTTTGCATTTTAGTAAAGAAATTAAAATCGATTTTTCCCTTTTCGAAAACGTTTTCAGTAATTTTGGAAATTTTTAAACAATTTTAAGGGTTTTTTAATAGATTAGAAGACACATTTTTTTTTTTTTTTTTTAGAAATTTTTCAATGAAAATTCAAAATGTTTTTTTTTTTTTTTTAAGAATAAATTATTTTTGAATAAAACTTCCTCATTAAATGATGTTCAACTAAATACTATCTTTTAAATCTTATTTCAAATATTTCTAATTTTATTTTGAAGAGTGTAAAAGTTGACAAACGTTTTATTGATGGAGAATGTAATAGAAAAATTAAAATTAAATAAAATAAAATAACAATCTCTCATATTTATTTCTCAAATTTTATAGTTTAGAACAGAAACGCACAGAGAGTTGCAATGTTTTACATATTAATAACGAACAAGTAAAAGATTTACAGAGCATTCAATGTCGTATCATGTTTGAAATCCTTCAGTTCCGACTTTTTATTGACATTCTTTCCTGTAAATCAACAACAGGAAAAAAATTATACATATAATTAACGAAAAGTATTTGAAACTTCTCAGGAATTTTTAATACTTTAATAAAGTCTGCAGAAATATTTCATTCTCCAAAAATACGTCACATTAAGGATTGAAGTGGAGACTTGATTTTTTGTAACAACGATCCACAATGAGATTCATATTTCTGAATCTTATTGTACTTGGTTCCTAGATTAACTATAATAAATATAAAATTCGAGGAGCGAGTGTGAATCTGTGGCTCACAGTCCAATTAGAAATTAGTCAACGTTAGAATGGTGTGAGTCTTCTTCGTTGACAAGTTAATTTATTAACTAAAAATTGCTTGAGAAACATTAATTTTCCACAGATACGTTTAATAATTGCGGACCCGGTAACAAAGTGGTAATACACTCGACTGCGGGCTGGAAGAGCCGGGTTCATTTTTCGATCTTGAATTCTTCTCTCTGGATATCAATCTTCAGTACAGGTCGAGCTTTTGTACTGAACAATGATAAAATTTAGAAATAGATAACAGAATTCCAATATCTCGGATACATCAATCACTACTAAGTAAAACTCTAATGCTGATTATTCGGGAAATCGATTATTTAGGGAGAAGCGTCCTTTAAAGCGGGTTAAGGGACTACTCACAGCAATCGTTACTAACTTCCAATTTTTCAGATCTAAGGTACCCTCCAATTTATTACAAGAAAACTTGTAGGGCTAGGAGTTACACTGAACCTTAATACAGTATAAGACAGTCTATAGACTACGAGGATCAAAACATCAATAAGGGACTATAATAAAGATCTTGAGGGCTCGTTAGCCAAGTGGTGAGGAGCATGACTGCAGGCTGATGGAGCCGAGTTCAATTCCCAGCGGAAGGTCAGGGATTTTTCCACACCGAGTTCTCTTCTGGTTAAACGTCCAGCCCTCTGTGGAATAGGTACCTGGTTTATTTCCAGGGTTCAAAGACGAGCGGACATCGGACTGACCACCCGATCTCAATTGGTAGCCTTCCTCCCATACCCTAAGATCAATAGTGGGATATTTACTTTAACTTTTATATAAAAAAAAGATAAAAAATAAATTAATAATGGGAAGTCAAACAATATGCAAGTTACTTTTGTAAACAGACACAAATAGTCCCCAGCTTAAGACCAAAATTTTAAAAACATCAAAAACAGAGTATTTTCAAAAAAAATTCAATATTTCAAATATTATTCGATTTTTTTTTTATTTTATATGGAGAAATTTGTACATATCTTAAATCGTTTGAGTCAATGTATGTATAAACTGTTGTCGTCGAGTCAATGTCCATTCACTCTCCACATTTTTAGAACTGTTTAGGCAGCGTCTACTAGAAGTAGAGGGCGTTGCGAAAAGTCAATTCCAGGTAGGAATTCCCCGCTCTCTGTTCTCTTGGCAACAGTCATAACTGCTATTTACTATGAAACAGTCGTAACAGAGTGTTTTTGTTTGGAAAATATGTACTCGATTTATTTAACTATATTTTATAATATAATATCATACGTATCTATTGTACCAAAAATAAATTAAATATTTAAAAAAAAAAAAACGGAAAAAATTAAAAATTAACAAATTAAATTTTATACAAAATATATACTGCACATATTTCAAAATAAACTACCAAAAAATCATGAAAAGTCCAGAATAAATGTTTGAGACGACATTAATTTTTAGAATAACGTAGTTATATTAAAAACTAAATAATATCCTTCTTGCATTTGCATCTTTTAAGTAACCTCATAAAACTGTAGAAATTTTCGTTGTTACTTTATTTTTTTCTACTAACAGTTTTTCGTTAAGGATTTTTACCCCTTATTTCCGAAGCAACATTTTAGTTAATCTAGCATATTTATTTAATACTTACGTTAGTAATTCTTCTGAAAAACAATAAAAAAAATATACAAATGGAATTTTGGGGGGGGGGGGGGGGGTAACAGAGGGGTTGTCTTTTGTTCAGCATCAAACTGAGGCACTTTCCTCTCTACTTCAACTGCCAAGTCGTAACTTGGCAACTTGTCTTGAGAGGAGAAGATCTCCCTTCGGTCATCTGGAAACAAAATGTGCTGTTTAGTCAAGTCAAGCTTCCATCGACTTCCGCTACTGGCGCTTCGAGATAAGAAGGGATCACACACTGGCCTAACTTGATACCAGTAACAGAAAAGTATTAGCTTACATTATTATTGTGTAATATAAGGGCCGCATTCCTTACAGGAAGTCATATACTATTGCGATTATGTAAAAAGACTTTCATTTTTATACTAATTGTTCATAATCATGAAAGCCCCACTGCGGGTATCATAGAGCCTTTGATAATGCATTGACAAAGCATTGTTAGGTAAAAAAAAAGTATCTTAAAAATTCAAGATTTATCTGGGATTTCTTTCTTTCTGAACCTAATATTTCTCGAAATTCTTACTAGAGCAAGTGTGGTTAACGTTTTCTTTTCTTTTATTGGAAGGGCGAAAGTGTCCAAAAGTTAAAAACGAACGCCATTCTTAAGGGTTACATTCACAGAATCCGACAGAACAGCTTGTGGCGATTTGCATAACTGTCGATGTTCAGTAAAAAACACGTCCACTTGCAAATTTCGGAATTGCGGGCACAGGGTCACGTGGTAGCTCGAAAGCAGATAAAAAGGAAATTGGCCCGGCTGGGGAATTGTCTTTGTCTGAAACTCGACGTGAAGGACTATTTCTACAAACGTGAACTTTTTATCTCGATGACATCATCTGGTTGATTTAACCCGGGAAAGGATTGTAGGAAAGAACAATGCTGTCAGAGCCTAGAGGCAACACTATGCGTGATTCCAAACTTCCTGGCAACATCTGTGATTGTGCTGCCTTCTTCCAACATTCAACAATCCTTCTCCGGATGAAATCATAGAGATGTTGTCTCCGAGACACGACAAAAAGTTCATGTTTGTAGAGTTGGTCCTTCACGTTCAGAAGTTCAGACAAAGACAATTCACCAGCCATGACAATTTCCTTTTTATCTGCATTTGAGTTATCACGTGACCTCTAAGAAAGAGATTCGGAAATTTGCATATGGACCTGTTTGACTGAACAGTTAAGCAAATTGCCAGAAGCTGTTTTGTCGGATTCTGTGGCTTAAGAACGGCGTTCGTCGTTAACTTTTGGACAGGTGTGTATTTAACTCACGAGAAAGGTCCCTAATTATTTATTGTAGTGTTTCTACTGTGTCGCATTGTGAAAACGCAGTCCAACTCTCTAATAAAATTCGTAACTACAATATATTTTTAGACTATTTTCGAATAGGAAGGGAAAGCTCATAAAAATCACTCAATGGCTATAAGTTTATATCTCCCCCACAGTCACTTCTGAATCGTTAGAAGGATCTTCTTGAAACTTGGTATGAACATTCGAGGATTTAACTTTTATATTTGCAATATTTTTCCAAATCGGGTCCTTGAAGAGAAATATCGTGAGAAGACGACATAAATTCCCAATAGAAAAAAAGCATTTGAATCTAAACAATTGATTTCTATCGTATTTCTGTTTATATCTCGTTGTCTTAAATAATGAATATTAAGTCGTTAATCCTTACAAGCGGTAAAAATTAAACCGTTTCAACAATTTAAGTAATTACTGCGAATTAATTCATTTTTTTATATTCAGAAAATATAAATTTTCTTTTTCGGAAAAAAACAAGAATTAATCCGTACTAATTACCTAAACTGTTAAATTTATATACTGAAAATGTATACTGTTTGTATGGTATCAGAATTAAAGTAAACGTTTCGTTTTATCCTTTCACGACTTATAAAAAAAATAAAATAAGAAATAACCTTGTAAGGAATGAAGCTTTTAAGTTCTTTGGAACTTTTTGTATTAAAAATTCTTTTAGTCTTTTAAGACTTTATCCTCAATGATAAATTATATAATTGCTAACAGCAGCATTGTACCATTGTGTTTACAATTCTTTCGTGGCTCCCGTGGCTTCCTGGGAGCAGAACAACCATTCAGGATTAATAATCCTTTTTATAGTCTGTATCGTGGTTGTCTAGGAATATATCTCAAAATATTTTAAATTGTAGTCTTGAGGCCAAGAAAACCACTACATTTTTACTGTGGTATTATATAAACTCATGAAGCCCAGCCAATGTTGGTGGCGAATGCTCAACGCTGGGCATTCAATTAAATAGAGCAACAACTGAGAAAGAAATAAAGATGCGGAGACGGTCAGTCGGTGGAACTTCAAAGGCCAGAACGAGGAGAGATACGTCTGAACATGAAGGCGAAGCAAACAAGACCGCGACTGTGGATCATCACAACTGGAGACACGAAGAGTATTGCAAATGATAAGGTCATGTTTTTGAGACACCAGAAAGTTGTAAGATGGGATTGATTTTCTAGCGTTGTTAATCAAGTTACAAAAAAGTACATTAAAACTTTTAGTCAAACTTTATTTTTATTAACTTCCGTCTCTTAAGAAAATGAGGCTCATCATATCAAGTATAGCCCTTAATTGCTAGATGAATCTTCCTGCAACTTGGTATGTATATTTAAGGATAAGAGATAACAAGTTTCACATTTGATTTTGTTTTTCCTTTGTGGCCTTTATCTGAAATTAATGGGAGAAATTCGACAAAAATTCCCATTTAAAAGCATTAGAAAAGAAACAAAAATTAAAAAGTGTTACATAGATATATAAAACAATGGATATTTATCTACTTATCAATCCTCTTAATATGTGCAAGAGTTTAAAAGTAATTTAAGATTAACTGGATTCGGACAACTTAGAAAGTATTTGTTGATTTGTATTTTCTTTAAAAAAAAAATGAAAAAAGTTCTCTTGCCTGTATCAGCGAATTTTTATAATTTAAGAAAATTAAGCTATGTTCCGTAAATTGAAGAAAAAGAACGAAAGAAAATTGTGTATTTCCTATGATATTTAAAATATATATATATAAAACATCGTTTCTTTCAGTAATCCAATCCAGGTTCTTTAAAACACCAGTTTCTCGGCCGAAAACAACGATTCGTTAATCCTTATCCAATTAGTTCTTCAATCTTGTTAGCTGCAATTAATACCGATCGGATATTTTTGTGTTTATTGTAAAAGTCTGTTGTTAATAGACGCGTAAAGTAATGTGACTGGTTGATTGAATGATAAAAATAGGCCTTTTAGTCGACTTTTATGCCTTCAATTAAGGCCGGATCACTTGACATTCTCCGCCCACAATGCCATTACATTCCGCTTAATGAAACTCTCGATTCCAGCTTATCCCTTGGCTCGTCTCCTACGTATTAATTTCAAATCCACCATTAAAAGCGCTGTTATCGAATGACCGCCGGCGGTGGCGCTGCTGTCTCTTCAGTCGCATCATTCGATTCGCGTCTCATCAATACGACTCAACACTCGGGGGAAGGCCTGAATCCACTGATAAAAATGCTTTTCAACTGAGATCAAAGCAAAGAGGGTATCATCTCCTATTGGATTCCGTTTGGGCGAGATTCGACGGCCGATGAGCAGGAGTTTCTGGAATCTTCGAAGTTGTTTTGTGTTCCGAGATGAAGTAAGAGGTCTGCCAGCCAATCCGAGATAATCTGGATCTCCTTCAAGCTGTAATGGATTTTATCCTCCATCATTTCACGAAAGCCCCTCACCCCCTTTCCTTCACTAAAACCCTCCTTTTTTCGGGGTGTAATGTCTACTGGGGATCAATGACAGCTTTGTTGATCGATATTTTTCGAAATACTTTGCTTTATATTCTAAAAACCTCTATTTATGGTGTTCATTTTAACATGGTGTTCTTATCTGTAACATAATACAGTGGTTCTGAATCTTTACTGAATGGCGCACTCTTTAGTTATCAAGGCCTTAAAGGCCACTTCAAATACAGTCCAAACTAATATTGTTTATCCATCAACAATAATAATGTTACACTTTCGACGTTGAATTGCAGGAATACAAACATGAGAAACATTTTAAACTGTCTAAAAGGACGGGATAGTAAAAGAAATGAAAAAAAAATAAAAAATAGTTGAATAAGTTTGATTATTTATAGGTTAGTTTATAGTTCAGAAATGAAACAGTTTTGTAAATTCCATTAAAATAGCAATAATTCTTATGTCTCCTGCTAGAGAGCGTCACTGGAATTGATGTGAACTGATAGCGCTATCGGCCTTACGAAAGTGATCTGGATTTAGTTATCACTTATTTAAATACAAAATACAACTTCATTATTGGATAATATTATTGAAGTTATTACATATATATAAAATTTATCTATAAAAGTAAAAGCCATCAACTCAGTCATTCTGTCCCTCCCTCCCCCCATTAACTTCTGAAACGCTGAATGGCTCTTCTTAAAACTTGACATGGATTTTTATGAACAGGAGACGATGTAATTAACGTTATTAGCTTCGCTCCTGTTGCAGTCTATTAACACTTCCAATATTATATGAACTTACAGCAAAAACACATATAACAAGCAGAAAAACCAATTGTCACACATATCTTTAAAAAAAAAAAAAAAAAAAAACTTTATTTTAAAATAAAAATTAAAGTTAATACATTGATAACTAGTTTCAACTTTTGGTCTTTTTCCAAGTGACAAATCAATGACAGCAATATATAACAAATTTAATCAGTGAAAATGAATATTCAAATACAGTCCAAAACGTGTTGAGAGTTTTCTTCTGAATGATCAATAGGGAGGCTCTTTTCTTCACCAATAATAAACGATAACAGATTATTCATTTTTTTCTCTCCAGGTAATGTGATGTTTGCCTTGGGCCGTTAAGAGATTGGTGAAGAAAAACAGACTCTCCTATGATTGCTGCTGTCATTGATTTATTTCGTGGAAAAAGACAAACAGATGAGGTCGAAACTAGTCGTGAATGTGTTAATTTTAATTTTTATTTTAATATCAAGTTTTTTTAAGAGATATGTGTGTGACAATTGGTTTTTCTACAGTATACATACCATGTGTCATGTATACTAGTTGTGTCACAGGCAGCAAGCTTTCAAAAATGATGGTCGGAGAAAAATGTTTCTTCAATGTCTGAATTGATCATTGGAGAAAGATCTAGAAGCAATAGACAAAGTCACTAAAAAAAGAAATATAGGTATACAACAAACATACATTTGGATTTACAAATGTAAATTTTCCTGGAACTGGAAAAGAACCTGTGTGTATTTACAAAACTTTTCTTTAATTCCATATAAGTTTAAGTGGTCTCTGGAAGTAGCGAGCTTTTACTGCGATTTCTTTCGTGAATTTTTCATTAAATAAGTAACTTAATTTTACATGGGTTGTACATTTTAACGATATACAGTACAGCCTCGATTATCCGCGAGCGCGAATGCCACGAAAATTTTTTTTAATTACGAACCTAAAAAAAAAAAACAATTTTAATGCAAGCCAACAACAGGAAAAATACAATAGGCCCTACAGTGCGAAGATCGAAAATTACTGACAGGTTTATTGTGCATCGTGATCCTATAGGCCTTCTCGGAATTTGTGGATGCAAACGTAGAGCAAAGGTTTCTGCTTTACTGTACATATTTTAAAAGTTTTACGTAATATGTTTTTTTGTACAATAAAACGTAGTTTTTAATGGTGAAATATTTTTTTTCATATTTACACCTCATTTTTAGTCTTTTTTCGGGTTATCCGCGATTTTCCTTATCCGTGAAGCCCTTGCCACCCAATTCCGCGATAATCGGGGCTCTACTGTATTTCGATCTTTAAAAAGAAGTAATTTATTAAAAAACGGTTGGCCTTCCGACGTTAACTTGTTTATTTATAACGGAAGTGTATTTTAATACCATTCACCTTCTCTCTTCTGGGTTCTGTTTTTATTTATTTATTTATTTATTAATATAATAATCTAATTATAATAATTTTTACCTTTTTTTTTATGGATAGAAATCTTCTACGGAAAATCAAGATAAGTTTTTGATACAAAAATATAATTTTTTTTTATAAGTGTCTGAATTTGCCGGTAACCGATATGGCTAGGTCCAATTAGCTTAGAGAATTATACTGCACTTAATTCTTATGAATGTATGCTTTCAGACTCTTTTATTTCTTATGAATATGTGTTTTCAATGTAACGATGAAGAAAACTGAAGGAAAAAAAACACACACACACACAAAAAAGTCATTGAAATGAACACTTAAAATTAATTAGTATGAGGAAATTTCATTTACTCTTCCAGAACTTAATCCTCCTCTTGAAATATGCAGCTGAAGGATAAATTAAATAAAGTCCTCGAAATAAAGGGAAACCTGACATCAGTAATTAGGCGAATTTCTACAGCGTGTTTCGAAAACAACTTTCTTGAAGCCTTTGACAAAACTTTGGCTGTACTTAAATGAATTTTCAGATTTCAATTGAATTTATTTCTCATTTGTAGTAATAATCTATCTAATCCTGTCTTTCGCCGCAAAGAATTTGCTCTGCAGTTTCCAACCAAACTTTATTAGACAATTTTCTCGTTGTGAGTGATTGAATTCCCTGGTAGTTCAAGCCTCGTCGATCCCCGTTGCCTGGTAAACAATCATGTCTTTAAGAGAGAGACCGAAAAGGTAGTGCTTTGCAATCTTGGAAAAAAAAAATCGAACTCCACGTGTTTTGTAATGACATTTTCTTTGTTCAATAAAAGGGAAAATTTCTCCTGTAAGAGGAGTGGGGATGGCAGGAGGGAGAAGGTCGAATGTTGCATTAGGAAAAGAGTACAAGCTACGGCGTAAGTCTTAAGATGTTAGGTCCGAAACCTACAAAATGTGTTCAGAATGCTTCGGTGTTGGACAAAAAAGCGGTACTCAGGGTCGTTCGGAATGGGTTGGAGGCCAAAAAAATACATAGTTTCTTTCACACAAAACGGAAGTATAGTAACATCAAAATACAAATTAAGAATAAAAAGGGCAATAAGCTAATCCCCGCTAGTTCATGGCTTAGCATGTAAAGGATTAACTTGTAACGGTAACGTTAACGTTATAGGCAAATTTAATACAGAATATATATAAGAGAGCACTTTAATTTTTTTGTTTAGGTTTTTGATATGATTTGACCATGTATAAGTTTTATTTAGTATTAATCCAAGGTATTGAAATTCGTCCACTTGTTCGATTTCTTTGCATTTTATGCAGTATTCAGGGTAATAATAATATTAATTATTATTAGAAGCAGGACCGAGTACGTGTTGTACCCATCGTCCTGTCCGCCACTGGTCTGGTGATTCACACATTGCACCCTAGCCTCAGCACACTAGGACTTCACAAAAACACTTTTGCACAACTCCAGAAGGCTGTGATACTCAACACGCATAGTTAGAAAATTTATGGACACAACCACACATTCTTAACCATTCTTGCACACTTTTTTAAAACTTGGAAACATGTGCTTTGGTCCTTGACCGCCATGTTGTCTTTGCTGGGGAAACCCAAGGTTTTAATGTTTTACATAATAATAGTAATAATAATAATAATAACTAGGTAATACATCAGTTCCTCATGTGAAAATAGCCAGGGGTATTTTCCAAGGGGACTCGGTCCGCTTTGGTTCTGCTTGCCCTTGCTCCTCTCTCTACTCTTCTAAACAGAACAACTGCTGGTTACAAGATGGATGTGAAGAACAAAGAATGTCAAATTACACATCTCTTGTATTTGGACGATATTAAGCTTTTTGGCGGAAACTCTTCCAAATTAAATTGGTTAATTGAAAC
>JAFIDM010003189.1:43276552-43288451 GCA_023159025.1 Thereuonema tuberculata | reverse complement strand
AAGCTTTTTGGCGGAAACTCTTCCAAATTAAATTGGTTAATTGAAACGACAAATTTTATTAGCATGGACATTAAAATGGAGTTTGTGTTTGAGAAATGTGTAGTTGTTACGATTAAAAGAGGGAAGCAGGATAATTCGGGGAATTCTGCCACTGACACTCTGATTAGGGTTTTAACATCACAAGATACTTACAAATACCTCGGTTTTGAACAAAATTTAAAGTTTTGTCACATTAAATTGAAGGAGTATTTTAAGAAAAAGTATATTGAACGACTCACCAAATAACTCAACACTAAGCTATTCTATAAATTTAATAAGGGCGATTAATAGTTGGGCTGTGCCTAAGTTAACCTACAGTTTTGGAATCCTGAAATGGAGTAACTCTGATCTTGAAGCCTTGGACAGGAAGACTAGAACATCACTTACCAAATTCCGAATGCATCATCCTAAATCCTCGGTTGACCGTCTGTACATACCACGAAGAGAGGAGGTAGAGGATTATTAAACATTTCTAGATTATGCCAAACACAAGTACAAAAACTTAAAGACTATTTCTTAAAATCTACAAAGATTTATTTCAATTGCATTGCGTCCATTGACAATAACTGTACTCCTCTAAATTTATGTCAGATAAGAATGCCATATACTCCAGTTTCTCTTAGGGATACAATACATACCTGGAAAGGAAAAGGTTTACATGGAAAATACCCTAAAATGTTAAACGAAGATCAGGCGACTAAGAGTCTTTCGATAAAATACCCAGAAACGGAAGGATTTATTAATGCCATTCAAGATCAGGTGATAAGAACAACAAAAAAAAAAAAAACTGTTATTACCAAAACATCTGATGACGACTCTTGCCGAAAATGTCGTTCAGCTTCGGAACTATAGATCACATAATAGAAGGCTGCCCGACGCTGGCAAGTTCAAATTATTAGAATCGACACAACCAATTTGCTAAAATTATTCACCAGCAATTAGCTCTCAAATTTGGAATTTTAACTTCTGCCCCGCCGTACTATAAGTACGAGCCGGACCCAGTTCTTGAGACGGAGCAGTATCTCCTGTACTGGGATAAGCCATTGTTACTGACAATGCTGTTGACTTCAATCATCCGGATATTGTTTTGGTTGATAAAGTGGAGAAACAAACTTCAATAGTTGATATTTCTGTCCCAAAACATTTCCAAAACTGAAATTGAGAAATGTACAAAATATGAAAATCTGGCGATTGAAATACTACGAATATGGAAGCAGCGATAAATTCAAACAGTACCGTTGGTGATATCGGCGACCGGAATTGTTTCAAAGAATTTCATTGATAATTTAGAAAAAATAGGACTGCAAGAAAATCTTATCAAAAATAACCAGAAAAGTATATTATTACAAATATGCCATATGACCTGCAGGTTTCTACAACAAATGGCTTGAGATGAATTTCACCACTTACAAGGCTTTCAGACTTTATCTGTATAATAATAATAATAATAATAATAATTAAACGTTCTTTCATTTGGAAAAAATTCCAAGAAATATTCAAATAAACTTTTCAATTTCGTTTCCTAAAATTTGACCAAACTCCATCTTCTCTTAATAATCTTTTTTCATTACAAACTATCAACTGAAGAATCTGTGTCTTCTCTCTGCAGAAAATCATCCCTCACCGTATGTAGGCTTTACATTCACTTTTCTCAGAACTTATAATTTACGAGAGAAAAAAAAAGAAAGAAAGAAAGAAAATAAAAAAAGCAAAATTACTCTTCCGCAAACCGAGCCTAAATGTACTTCGATGAACTCAGTAAAATCAATACGATGCTTTCAGAATATTTTAGCTAGCTCCGAAAGCAAAAGTAATAATAGGCCCATGAAAGAACTTGGAAGCTAGTTCCACCCCACCCACCCCATCATTTTTTGAAATGAGTGGAACGTACCATTTGTGCGCATAGCAGGGGTGTACCTAATAAACTGGCCGAACAGTTATACTACAAAAACAGCGCGCATGCGCGTTGCCAGGCAACAGCAGTACTGTATTTTTTTTTTTAAAGTCGTGAGAACTCACAAAAAGAAAATCCTACGCTTTAACTTTCCTAAATGCTTTATAAGGGGATCATCTTTATCTTTGTCATCTTTACGCCATGGTACATAAAGGCCTTTTTAATTTACATATAGTACATACAAAAAATTATAAATATAGTAGGGTCCCATTTTTCGATATTTTTCAATTACATCCATTGTTTTAGGATACGGCGCTTTTCAGCTTGACGCCCTAATCAGCTGAGACCTAGTCGAGCGCTCCACTCATTTTCATTTCGATCATTCAAAATTTTGTTTTCGTTTTTATAGGTCTAGCGCTACTGCACACTTAATAAACGGTAAACACGTTTTGGGGGCTTTTATATGTACAGACAAGCGAAGAAAAAAACAAACCCCGAAGGTTTGGCTGTTAACCCGCTGTATGATCGGGGTCCACTGCATACCAAAAAAATATGAAGCCTATTTCCTTAAGATATTCATATCAAGTTTCAAGAAGATTCACCTAACGACTGAAATGTTATTAAGATATATACGAACAAAGAGCTTCATTATCCTATGCTGAAATTTGGCATTTTTTTTTATAAGAACAGAAGTCGAAACTTGTAAAGAACTGCCGGTTCCCTTGAAACCCTTCATTAAACTTGTATTTCAAATGTGTCATAAAGTTTCTCGAAATCCGATAGAACAGCCAGTAATGGGCGGCATTTACGGCGCTATAAAGAATCCACTTAACAGCTAAGTCGATAGCACAGCTTTTTAAATATTAATTACGATTTTTTTTTCGTGTGTAAGAGAGAGAGTTCAATTTATGCTCTGTTCCTTCGACTGGGAGAACAACAATTCCACGACGGAGTTCGTTTTCCACGCTAATACATTACAACCCAAAACGAATGATCTGGAATCCACGAGAAGAATGGAAACAACAAAAGAAACGATACTGCTGTCGGCAAATCGAATCGAGAAGAAAAAAAAAAAATCGGAACGAACCATCGCGAATTCAATTGCTCGTAGCCAACGCCCACGTAGTGTTGATGCGAGTCAATGGATTACAACCGATGAGAAAGGTATAACGGTTAAAAAAAAAAGTAAATACATAAAATAAAGAAATAAAACGAAAAGTAATTTGATTAAAAAACGTTCTGAAAGAATTTGAAACCTCCTAGCCTGAAAATCCTTCGTTTTCTTCTTAAAAAGAAAACATTAAAAAAAGAGACATTAAGCTCGCGCAAATATTAAGAGGATGTAATTAGTGGATCTTTTTGTTTAGACGTCGATAGAAATTCCACTGTACGTTTCTAATGCTTTTCCTGAGAATTTTTATAACTCTCATGCTCTGAAAGAACCTGAAGTATACTTTATTTGAAGTCGTGAAATTATTATAAACGAAATTAGTATAAGCAGATTAATATCTTTGGTTTATGATATTAGATCAGTTCCATTTATTTCCTAAGTTAGTTATTATGTGTTAATGGCACAAGAGCAGCTTGCCATTCTTGTGATCTTTGAGGCTAGGATCTTCTTGACAAGGAATACCTCTCCCATACAAAAAGAAAAAACATTCACGATATAAAGTTAGATTGTTTCTTTGTTTTTAAAAGTGAACACCAAATTTTAAGAAAAATCATGCAGCGGTTCCAAAATTATAGAACTGCGAGAAGCCGGGTGGACATGCAGACGAATCGTTCATTATCTGGGTCGTAATGATGCTTCTATGGGAAGATGCTGGAATCGGTGGTTGCTTGAAGGCATGTCTCCAAGAATCTGATCGGATTAACACTATCACTGCTAAGGCAATTGGTTTGTTGTGAAGCCCAACAGCTTCGATAGCTCCAAACTCCACCATCCAGAGAAATATAGCATCTTTTATGCAGCAACCTGTATCTACCTATACCGTTGCTAGATGAACTGCAGACGCTGGACTTTATTCGATGGGACCCTTACGAGGCTTGCCTTTCACAGCGCAGAAGCAGAGGCTCCGTCTAGAGTGGTGTCGTGCCCGAGAGACATAGTTTGAAAATGGTCTCTTATTATGAATTCCGCTTCTAACTGGTTATAAATTGTGAACATGTAATAAACAATACGTCAAAATTACGAGTAATCAATCGTTAAGGCCGTCAGTTTAGAACCTGAAAAAGTAATCTAAACGAACAACGAAATTCGAAATTATTTACATACATTCTTTTAATTTTGCAAAATTCTTATATTCCCTGTTAATGTTTATGTTTTTAATGATTAAAAAAAAAAGAGAGAGAGAGAGAGAGAAAACCAGAAGGGGGAGGGGGATTTACTGATAATCAAAATTCACTGTTTTTTTTATTCTCATTCACATAAACGTATAACAACTCTTAACGAAGGAAATCTCCCTAATCTGTTA
This sequence comes from Thereuonema tuberculata, assembly GCA_023159025.1. NCBI lineage: Eukaryota > Metazoa > Arthropoda > Chilopoda > Scutigeromorpha > Scutigeridae > Thereuonema > Thereuonema tuberculata. The sequence continues at coordinate 43,284,044 of JAFIDM010003189.1, read as the reverse complement.
AATAACTTTACATAAAAGACTTGTTTTGTAAATAATTATACATTAACTTTATTTCTCAATGGGGCACCAAACTACCTATTTTAAATTAAAAGCATTGTTTAGAAATATGCAATTATCTTGAATTCAGCAATTTTAAGTGTGTATTGATCGCAGAAAGGTTAGTGGGAGCTCCAAAAATTAATAGAAAAAAGGAACATTCACTGTAAAAGCGAGGACAACTAATCCACATGCCCACATTCAAATGGAGTAAAGAATCAACATTTATAAAATATAATAACAAACGAAGACCTTTCCCTTAAACTTTTAAAGGTGTATGTGTCTATATTAGTGCAACTGAGTTTTTGGACATTCTTGGCTGAAAAGTGTTAACCGCGAAACAGCTGTCCTAAGATATCACCTATCAGCATAAGGTAACATTTATTATTATATTGCGTTTTATTTGCGGATTTAATTAATTTTATCTGAAAATAGAAAATTTGAAGATTGTATTGTTCAGATATTGCAAATAAACAAGACTCTTTCCTTAATAGTTTCTTTGTTTTTATAAAGAGGGGGGGGGGGGGCGCAACAGTTTGAAGAAAGTAGACTTCAAGTTCTCCCAGGAACTTCCCATAATTTTTTAACATTCCTCAAAGAATCTCATATTAAATAACTTAATAATTAAAATAAAACTCGCATATCCACTTGATATTTCAGAATGCGAGTAGTGTAGTAATTCATTGTCTAGAAAGGGGATAACGAAGATTAAAAGATTAGTGTCTTTTATTTTTAAGCTAATCCTGATATTAAAATGCCTTCAACTTCCAAATTTTAGGTAGAAGAATCGCATACAGAAACACACACACAAAAAAATCCATTAGCTACGAACAGGAAGGGATTTTGTAAAGCTCCCTGCCGTGAATGAAGCTTTTTTTTTCTTTTTCAATAGCCTCAGGAGAAATCAAAACAAGGATTACCAACAACTCCTTCCTCATCTGCTTTTCAATAATTTCCTGCGCACAAGATAAAAACCGTATCTTCTCAGAAAAATCCACATCTCGTTGTAAACATTCCTAAGATTCATGAAGACTCGAAATCTGCCAAAACGTATATTTTAAAAAGAAAATAAAAAAAGTTTCAATAAAGACAGTTCAAAGTAAAAAAAAAAAAAAAAAAAAAAAAAAAACTCATGGATTCCGACTTTATCTTTGTAAAGATTTCTTTTTTTTTTTCCCTTTAAGAAAAGAAAACGTAAAGAAAAAAAAAATCTCGAATTAAATTTGATATGCCGTTTGAACAAAGCATGGACGTTATTGAAAATTGATTTTTTATTGACAATAAAGGTAAAGGAAAAATCGGATCACGAGATTTGTCGGTTTTATTCTGTAAATACATAATAGGGCTTCGCCGCGTTATGCTACGTTTTCTTGAGCCACGTGGTAATGAAACTCACGTATGCTTCCTTTCTATTAGGTCACCTAATAGTGAACGTTGATGCATTAAATTTATTAATAATCACTGTTATAATCACTCTTCGGACTTACGTATCGTCGATTTACGTATATATGTATATTACATTTGAACCGTATCTCGAAGTTAAGTACACTTCGTGTATATTATTTACGCAGCCGCACCGCATCACTGTTACTTATGCAAGTCTTATCAAATTGCTTTCAAATACGTATTAAGACAAATGTAACATCTGAATCTCGTTATTATTCTCGCAGACTCAGTATGAATTCCACGATCGTACGCGTTAAGTCGACCGCAGTGCTTTACGTACAGTGATAGGTGAAAGAAATACATTGCTTCGATTAACCCATGCCGTAAATACAACGTCCGACTGTATTGAGCTCACAGATAGAAGAACAAAAGTATCATTTCATTCTGAAGACAAATATCCAAAGCTTGCAGAATGCAATAAAGATATGAAAGGTTACAAATGTAAGAACAGACGATCCTGAATAAGCTGATTCAATTCCGGTTTTCCGTCTTACTTGTTGGACCTCCGATAAGGTTAAGGATGTTTCTTTAATCAACGGGACTAGATAATGGATGATGACCCCCAAAGCTCATTCTCCCACATTAACCGGCACGGAGGAATCCAGGTCCTCATATTACAGAGGGTTGGATGAACCCTACGGTCCCGTCTGGAGGAAAAATAGCTGGAATAATCCGATCTTCGACGAGATTAAAATAAGATAAAAAATAAGAAAAAAAGGAAAGGTCATCCAGGGACTACTTCAGGACAATACGACTGGACTACATATTCACTCACAACAAAATTTAAAAAAATAAAGTTGACGATAACTTTATGAAAATAAACAATCAAATAAAATATTTATTCATAATTATATTTTTAATTGCATTGTATTTTACTTTAAAATCTTAAAAAAAAAAATGTATGCCTCTTCATTTTTAAATATCTTCCTGTTTATAAATACACACGAAAGAATTAAAGCACATCTATGATGTAAACAGTGAGTTTTGTACTGTCTGAGAAGCCCAACAAGCTCGAAACGGCCGTCCCAGTCTCAGCTCGACTGAAACGGCATTCTTATTTGACTTAAAAGACAAATTTACTCAAAATTATAAGTCTTTAATGTTCAGATAAATATCCACAAAGAATCTCGAATTCATACAATATTTCTAAAACACCGTTATCTAGGTGTTTAAAGATTACAACGAGAAGGTTCCGATGTTATTATTTGAATAATTATAAATTACTGTACGCCAAATAAAACAAACATTTCTCATATACACTCTAAAATTTTCATTTATTGACATTCGAATTCAAATCGTCCAAGTTTATTCAAATCAAAACCAAGCGCAAATATCAAATGAAGGGTTTAAGATCAATGAAAATTCACTGTTTCCAAAGATAAGTATTTCTTAATTTCGCTTACAATGCGGTTTCTGACAAGAATTTTTATCATCTACTCGTGCAAATTTCTTCACAAGAAACCACACCGGAAAAAATAAAACAAAAAAACTAACAACTTACAAATGCAGATAGCGTCTGGTCAGGAGATGTGAATCCCCATTTGCAAGAATATCGGTTCATTTGTCAAAAAGTTAGGAAAGAGAAGGCAAACATATACACTGACTACAAATTTCACAAAACCTTATCCATTTAGAAAATGAAACAAATAAAATAAATAGGCAAAAAAAAAAAGAGATAAATAAATAACTAAGAAATGTAAACTTGTTAGCGGTTATTTATCAGTGGAAATTGAAAATTAATTTTTCGTACATCTGTTCTCCTCACGAAAGACAAACAAACGATAAAATAATAGAAAAATCAATATTTGTATTACTGTAATAATAAGAAATAATCTGATGTTTAACGTGTGTGTGAGCCATCGAATAAGAAAGACAATAAGGGAAACGATACACATACGTTAAGCTTTATACACATAAATTTATATAAAAGTATAATTATATGTTGGACAGTTTCGTCAGGCGGTTTTATGCCATGACATTGTCAGCATTTCTTATATAAGAAAATAAAGTAAATTTAAACTGCAGGAATGAGTAGACTTCTTGCGTAACTCCTTTATTTTCTTATAAGAACTCTGTTTTTGAGAATATTATCAATGCTGACAATGTTATGGCATCCGCCTGACGAAACTGTCCAACATGTAATTATAAGTTTATCTTTTTTTTAATATATTTTATTTATATACATAAATGTGTGTCGTTTCTCTTACTGTCTGTCTTTTGTAATAATAAAGAGTTTGTGGAAATACTCTGTAACCTTGGAAACCGATTGATGGTTATTAATTTGTCCGATGTCTCGGATGACAAAAAACCGATATCCGGGTTCCTAATAACGTAGCTTCCTAAGAGGAATTCCGTACAGCAGATTAACAGGAAAATCTCCTATAGGCAAGCAATAGTCGATAAATAGATGTCTATTTTTTTTTGCATTTCGATTCTGGAAGCTGCAAGTTCTCACTGCACTTTCACTTCGTTTTATTACATAAATAAATTATTTACTTATCTTACTTAAGTGTTGTATATTCTTAACGATATATCTTATATTAAAAACTTATCAGCAGTAACTTATCAGAAATATCATTTTTCCAATTTATTTAAATTTATGGTATGTGGTGAATGTGGGTGGCAGGCAAGCCAAGCACTGCGACCGGAGGTCTACTGTATTATCCCACGGAAATAAGGACAGACGGAGAGAAAGACTGAGAAAGTATGGTGGCACAAGTGCAAGGGAAGCGGGAGATCCCCGAGAAAACCCAGCCCGGATAGTCCACCATCACGAAATGAGAACCGAACCCAGGTACTCAGAGGTAAGAGGCCAATGCCATAGCGATAACATCACCGTGAGATCTTTACATTGATCCCATCCGCCTACACTAACTAGCAAAAGTAAAGTTCCGATCATGAAATATTATCAAAGGGGTGTGGAGTGACAACTATTATTGAAAAAATGAGCTGTTGTAAACGTTTTGAGAATGAATGTAAAACCTATGTCATGTTTTTGTTATTGTAATTCCTTATAACTTATTCCTTATGACTTATCTCACATCTTACTGGAAATTAAAATATCAGCTTTGTTTTTATTTTTTAAGTATGTATTTCACTCATTAACTGATATATATATATATATATAGTTTTGATTTCTCGAGCTACGACTTCGTAATATTATGCCGTGTTGATAATTCAATATTTTTCTCTCACTTGAAAAAGGACTGTAGGTCGGTTAGAAACCGTTTGTATATTATTTTAAATATATTTTTCTTATTTTAGTCAATGAGTGGTGGCCTTCTTTTTATTTATTTAATATTTTTTTCCTGATTTTTGCTAAATCTAATGTATAAAGGAGAATGTCTGTTATTTATCTTTCACAGGAACTGAATTCATATAGTTCAAGTAGAAAATTTTGGGGATTTTCAAAACTGCGTTGCTTATCCATTGAATCCAAAAGAAGGCCAAGATGAAGGCGTTAAGACTGAAGAGAGAAAGATCCTGTCTCCCAATTTAAAAACTGTCAGGTTTATAAAATGTGTACGTTAGAGCTACGAGACAAAAGAGTGGATATTCCTTATTAACTCTGTGTACATTGTTTAATCAGTAGAAGAATGTCCTTCAAAAGAACTGAAACTTCCAATTATAGAATTGTATTTCATATTGTACAGTTACTGTGATGAAAAGCAACTAAAAACGAACAAATGTTGAGAATTACTATTGTTTGATGTTCGGTATTAGAATTTGAACAATTACCACTTGTAAATTTTTCCGTTTCAAAAAAAGACTGCGCTGGGAGATTTCGAAATTATAGACTTTACAAATATGTCTTTAGGATAAGAAATTGCAAACTGCCTTTTAGAAAAACATGAATTTTGCTGCTGGCATCAACTTGACATAGTACCGCGTCCAAATCTTCAGTGGTAGACCGCAGGCTGTAAACAGCGATACTATTCTTGGGAATTGCCCACCATTCATCAGAGATTTCAGTACAGTCACGCAATTTAACGCCTTTTGAAAGATATCTCTCTCATTGGGCAAACCAAGAATGGCAAAGAAAAACACACAGCGCCATCCAACGGCAAACGCAGCAAACAAGAACCGACTACAGATAAATACAATTTTGGAGAATGCTGTCATCTCGGGATGGAAAAAAAATATCGTTTCAAAACTTCATTTCGATCACAAACATTTCAATTCCTGATTTTAATTTTCTCGCGGAAAATTGCATTGAAGAATTAATTATTTCTGGGCGTCACTTCACTGTCGTTTCCAGATAAGAAGAAAGTTGATTCTCGGATCTCTGCCAACAATGGCTTTCTTCCAACGGTCAAAATCAAGATTTTGAAAAATAAGAAATTGAAATCATTTCTAACTGCTTCAAAATAAGACAGAACATCAACTACACGAGGCATTTGATTAAAAACATTCAATCCACCCCCAAATACATCCAGAACGATGGATTCTCCTAAAAAAAATGAAATTCATAATGAATGAACAGAATAAAACAGTTTCTTGATCACACAAAACGAAGTAATGTAATAGTCAGTTCTGTCTGTCTATAAAAACACTACACTGTTATAGTTCATAATCTCACCGCCGTATCTCAATTGCGATTTTTAGGTTTTAGACTTCAGCTGTTAATGTTTTACCGACTACCAACAGGAAAATGAGGTTCATCAAATCAGTATGTACGCGTAAAGTCCCAATAACTTTAAACCGCTGGATGGATCTTCTTGAAACATAGTATGCATATTCGAGAACAAGAAACGACGTAACTTTTATATTTCCAATTAGTGCGAGAGGGGCGACAAAAAGAAAAACAAGGGGAATCTACACAATGGATTTCTATTCTATTTCCATTAATATCTCATTGTCTCAAACAATGATTGCTAAATCTTTTTTTTTTTATGGTAATCCAGTGTAAAAAGTTATCTTATTTTCTATTCTATAATTAAAATCAAGTAAAGCTTATATTTGTTAACTCATTTTGATTTACAAAACCTTCATAAACATATACTCAGTCTCGGATTTCTATGAGTCATTGATAGGTGGCTAATAAGACAGTCGCGCATGTCTTCTTTCTATTAGGTCATAGTAGCAATGAAGTTTTCGTTGCCACTATTCATTGTTGCGGCTACCTAGTAGGAAAAAAGTATACGTCAATATCTTTATTATCCATCTAATAATGGACTAGAAAAATCTGAGACGTCGACAAATAATAATGTATGTAATGTAATGTAATGGGTGGCTTGACAGCCGAGCACCGCGACCTGAAAGATGTATTGTGCTATCCCACGGAAAGAAAGACTGAAAAACGATGGTGTGAGAAATGCAGAGGAAACGGGAGAACCCCGAGAAAACCTCCCCAGCGCGGATCGTCCACCATCACATGAGAACCGAACCTCGGTACTCAGAGGTGAGAGACCTGTGTCAATAATAATGCATAATGCCACAACTAATGCTTAAAGCAAGTATAAACAAATTAAAAATTAAAAGCAAATTCCTTTTCTATTTTTTTATAATGAAAATTTTATTTTAAGCAGGATTATTGGAAAGTATTCGAATTACACGTATCCTGTAAGCTCAATATCAAAAGCTGTAACACTGGTTCACTCAATAGTTTATTAAATATTTTCCTAAATCATTTTACGTTTTTTTCTTGGATGGCATTTATTCCAAGCCATTAATAAAGTCCCAATCTATGTTTTAAACATTTCGAAACATTAACCTAATGCAGTCTATGTTTTGTTACAACAGAAGATTTGGAGAGATTCCAGAAGCTCTACGAACCGCCAAAGAACTCGGAGAGTAAAGCGAATAACGAAGAAGCTTTTAGTACGTTTTAAGATAACATGGAAACAGTTATTAACGTTATTAATGTCGATCCATTCGCGTATCCATAAGCTTCCAAAAATGGAATTTTGATGAAATAAGGTTAGGAGATACTCGTTCAGAGCTGAACCCGATAACTAAAAATGGTATAAGGGAGTTAAGGAGAGGCTTACGATACTCCTCCACAATGATT
>JAFIDM010003189.1:43206607-43269869 GCA_023159025.1 Thereuonema tuberculata | reverse complement strand
AAATTCTAGATTCCTAAATAACCTGTACGTCAAGCACGTCCGCTTGGTTCTTCTTTCTAAAGTTTAAATTCTAGATTCCTAAATAACCTGTACGTCAAGCACGTCCGCTTGGTTCTTCTTTCTAAAGTTTAAATTCTAGATTCCTAAATAACCTGTACGTCAAGCACGTCCGCTTGGTTCTTCTTTCTAAGTCTTTAAATTCTAGATTCCTAAATAACCTGTACATCATGCACGCCCGCCTGGTTCTTCTTTCTAAGTCTTTAAGTTCTAGATTCCGAAATAACCTGTACGTCAAGCACGTCCGCTTGGCTCTTCTTTCTAAGTCTTTAAATTCTAGATTCCTAAATAACCTGTACGTCAAGCACGTCCGCTTGGTTCTTCTTTCTAAGTCTTAAATTCTAGATTCCTAAATAACCTGTACGTCAAGCACGTCCCCTAGGTTCTTCTTTCTAAGTTAAACTCTAGACTGCTAACGTTGGAACAAATTGATTCTATGGCACAACTACAATGCTAATTTAATTAGTCTAAATTCTTCCTAACTATTTCTGTCATATTTAAATGTTCATAAGCTATTCCTGTCTACATTGATCCTGACATAGAAAATTAAGTTTTACCTTGACTCAGGTTCCCAAAATTAAGGCGTTGAACTAGATAGCTTTCCTGCAGTTTTGGTTCGATGTATTCAGCTTGATCTTGGGGTTGGGTTCCAGAACTACAAAACTATTGGATCTTCATCAGCCAGGAAATCCAGCTTGTTCTGCTATCTTTATGAAACGTCAGACGTGAAATTTTATCGTAAAACTTCACTACCGGATTCATCCCAACAGAGGTATTCCAACAAAACTCATCCACCTTTAACAGCGAATTTTTGTGCGATTTTCCAAGTTCTTTTATATCTTTAAATTCGTTTTCTCCCGAAGATAGAATCTAAAATGTGTGGTAAACACTGGGCCCTTGTTGATATCCCCTCTCAGTTTCCCTGAAGATTCGAAGAACTCCGACATTTTTCATTCGATTCCATTAATAATTGCAGAAGTTTTTTTTTTTTTTTTTTTTTTTTTGCCGCTACAATTGAAGCACACACGGTAATCAGTCTGCGGGACTGTAGCTGTAGGAACCGTTCTAGAATTAGAACTTCGAGCCACCATTAGTTGCCCATAATTGGTCTACTTTTACTGCGGGTTTGATAATCACTGTAGTTATGATGGTTGCTGACTTCTTAGCTTCATATCTTCTAGCGTATTTTTAAGATCCTCTTCCGATTTACACTTCTTTTACAACGAAATATCTGTACAGGGTTCGTACACATTTCCTTAGGACTAAAAAAACCAAAAAATAAGGACCTTTGGGGGCCCGAAGCGGGAGTAAAACAAAAAAAAAAACGAAATCTCGGATTCGTAGAACGGGGCATAAAAATAAGGATTTATAAGGACTTTCAAGGACTAAATGTAAAATCCAGGACTTAAGCAAGGACGCGTAGGAACCTTGCTGTATCCTGGTAGCATTCCATTATATATAATTCCTACAATTTCGTCTTGTTCCACTGACAATCTTAAAATTTTCTTTTTCTGCAGTATATGAATTATGAATATCTCCATAAACTGATATGCTGTGCTTCCCTTCCTTCTATACACCTAGTGTTCCATTTCTCTTCTCCCATTGAAATAGGCTTATATAGGCGTTCTTAAAAAGCTTCCAATCATCGCAACTACTGATTCTTTCGTTTAACCTCGCTGACGTGTCTTGTGAAAACTTGTAAAACAGATTTCAACTTCTCGAAACTAATGTTATAAAGCTTTATCAATCTATCTAGTTCATGAAGGACTTCCGATGTGGAACCATCAAATTTTCCTAAAAAAATGTACGTGTGAACATTACCATCCTTTCCTTAATACTAGCACACAGTCTTATCGTCTACACACCATGATCCCAATATTAAACAATATTATTAATAAGATGACTTATCAGGCCTATCTGCCCCCACACTACGGTAAGGCTTAATATCTTCCTTCAGCTGTAAAGCTTCAATTCCATCTTTTATGGTTCCGACCATCATCCGAAAACACCAGATTACTACAGTTTAAATTCAAACCTAACTTAATTGAAATGAATATAATTGATCAATATTAAAACCGATTACAAATTAAATAATCTAAGACCTCATCCACTAACTGTTCTAAATGCTCACGGAAAAGGCTTCAAACAGATTTCGAACTGTAATAAATTAACTATTGCTAGTATCTAGGAAACCACTAACTCTATGAGAAAGGGAGAGAAAGGCTGTTGCCTTTAGCTAGAATAAAATTCTTACCAAAATGACTTTGTCAAAATCAAAGTTTCAGCAAGTGAAAAAGATTATCATTTCTTCGGACGATAATGAATCCGAAGGCAAAGATGATGCTACAGGCAAAGATGAAGCACTAATTTCAGAAGAAAAGGAGAAAAAAGGCTGCTGGCATTAGCCTGAATAAAATTCTCACCCGAAATGACTGTCAAAATCAAGGTACCACAAGCTGATAGTTAAGAAATAGACGAAGAACAGTGAAACTGCTTCACTAAGAGCTATGTAATCATTTACACAAAGAAACCTAGTGGCAAAAGACGTACAGACTTGCAACAATTCAAGCAGATCGAGAAGGAACACGGAAATTTGCACGACCGCAACAGAAAATTCCACCGAGACAATAAAAAAAAAACCATGTGAACGTGATTTCACATTCAAATATGCCATATCACACCCTAACAACCAATAACAATTAGACGGTAAACAGGCAACAATAGATGCTATTACAATTACTAAAAGTGGTAGCAAAAAGGATTTATAACGGAACGAAACCTAAGTTTCATTGCAAATTTTAATATCTGAAATTCCGTAAAAATATTTAAAAATTATAAATTGAATATTCCATATGTGGTTTCTATAAATGCTTGTAACACGAAACAATTAATTAATCTTCGAATATTGAATACAATCAGTAGCGAGTATTAGGGTTCTGTTTCTTTGATTCCAACCAAGATAAAGATCTTTCGATAATTAACGAAGCGCCATTTGGCCAAGAGTAATTAATTCTAATGTGCGCCTAGCGGGAGGTCCTGGAAACACTTAAATGTGATAAATCCAACACTTCATAACGCTTTAGCAGAAATCCTCTTAAACAAGCAAAAAGAAAACGATAAAAACAAACGAAAATTCATAAAGAAAAACGGAACAGAAAGAAACGGTTTCTTCTTTTCTAGAAGGAAAGAGAAAGCCACTTTAGTCAAAGCGGATGTAAGGAAGGGGAAAAAAAAAGACGAAATCTAAAATTTATGTTACAACATTATTTGCTGGGGGAAAAAAAAAATAACCCTAACAATTTTGTTGCATAACTAAAAAAAGTCAAACAATTTTACAGCTAAAACTTCATGGATTATAGTGGCTATGAAATTATCGGCAGAGCAGTTGTGTGGGTTGTTTTTTTTTTTTTAAGTGAATACGGAGGAAGCACTTAAGAAGTTCCCTTTTAATTAAAAGATAATTAATGAGTCTTTCAACTAAAATATAAATGGGATCTTAATGAAAAGAAAAAAAAAAGTCTTCAGAAGTTAAATTGAGATTTTTAGAGGAATTAAAAAGTAAAAAGCAATTAGACAACTTTTTTTAGACAAATAATTTCATGATGGGGTTCACTAAGACATCTAAAACATTAGGTATTTTTTTTTTATTCACTAATATGTATAACCGAGAAGGTGGTTATTTTAAAAGAGATGGATTTTCCAACCAAAAAAAAAAAAAAAATCCAAAAATGCCCGATTTCTTCTATTTTTGAAACAAGGGCAGCAACCACTCCTCTCCCAGGTAATGATTGGTATCAGGGGATTCCAACATAACATTCAAATCAACAACAAGTCACCGTCTTCTGAAACTGTAGTTTTCGCTATCTCAATTTTTAATATTAAATTGGTTTCATGGAATTTTCATCTTAAATTTACTTAACATTAAAGAAACTGAAAAGAAATATATTCTAAAGCAGAGGTTTTTTTTTTATTATTGACACTGATTAAAAGTCTTTGGAGAGCTTCTTCAAGAAAAAAAAAGTTTTATGTAAAAAGTATACCTACAATAGCGTTTTGCAGAGGTATTGAATATTTGCGAAAATCTGGAAATATTCAATAAAGTTTGTCATTTTGATATCCGTAATGTAAATACAGTAAACTCCCGATTATTCGCGGACCTCTCCTGTTTCCATTTTTTTTTACTGTACAGTAAATTACGGAATTAATAAAAACTTTTTAAATCTAGAATAAGGTAAACAATAAAAGAGGCACATTTAGCGACGTTCAAGTAGGGATTTTTCGTGTTTCGACACGAAAAAAAACAAAGACAATTAACCGGTTTTTTTTTTTGTTGTAAAGTAAGAAAATAAAGTAAAGTAAAAGAAAATAATTGTTTATAATGTATGTACTGCCATTTTATGTAAATAAAACATGCTAAAAGCATTTTTGTGCTGATTTTCGTCCTTTTTCGGATTATCCGCGGAATTCGCTTATCAGCGGTTGCCGCGCCACCCAATTCCACGGATAATCGGGAGTTTACCGTATTCTAAAAACAAAATAAAACATGCAGGCTTTTAATCAATGGAATTCTAATTTTCTGTATCATCTGAAAATCTCACACGGTTTTATTTGAGTCTAATTTTTACAACCCATTCCGATTTTTTTGAGAAAAGAAATGAACGATCATTTTTGTGGTAACTTATAAATCGAAATTTAATGCATAACTTCCCTTACTATAATGGACGCAAGTTATGAGATTGATAGACTGGGGTTGGTTTCATTTACGACTGGCAGCGCCATCTATGAGCGCCATTTTCAACTTAAAATCTTTATGTACTTGATGGAATACCGAATAAAGTTTTGTTTCTCAAAAAATTTCTTAAGCAGAATTTTTGTTAGCTTTAATTATCTTTTGGAAGCAATACAATAAGAAAAAAATCTTATTTAAGTAGCATTCGTTTCATGCGTTTTTTACTTCCGCGGCAACTTTTGGTACAAATTACTCTAGCACTTACTGTATAGCAATACCTCTACTTTCGTCGGTTTTCAATTACAAACACATTTCCAACTTTCGTCGCTTGCTTCGCTCTTTCATCGCATTTCATCACCGTTGGGTGCCATCTTGTTTCTTCGTCATTCAAGTCTTTGACTTTATTGTGATTAGGCCCTGTACTACTTTCGTGTTTTACTATATTTATAATGGGTCCTAAGCGTAGTGATAAGGTCTGCAAGAAAAGCCTGAGCTATTCAAAGCCGAAATGGGCCGCCAGTTAGCTGTATTTCGCACTAGACTACAGTTCGCACAATTGTAAAGAACAAAGTTCCAATGTTAGAGGAAATTAAAAACGCTATGCCAGTGTGTCCCAAACTTAATGTCTAACAGATGGATGTTGACGATCACGTTTGCGCGAGAATTACGAAAAACACGAGATCTCGCCATTAGCCTCTTCAGCAGGTCTCAAGGAATTTAGTATTTTTAATGTCTGTCACTAGGAAAATGCTACATAATGAATTTATTGTTTGTTTATTGACTGTTTTCAATTTATTAAAACTATATTAAAATGTAGTAAAAGTCTCATGCATTCCCCGTATTATAATTCATTTAAATATTTCAATATTTTGTGAGAAGACATGGATGGAGACTATTCTCGCGTAAATTACGTGAAATCACGAAAATACGGGATCGTCAACATCCATCTGTTAAACATTATTAGAAAGAGAGACAACTTAACTTAGTATTTTTTTATTTATTACTGTATTTTATTTATTCTTACATTTATTTAGATATTCCACGCATATCGCAAGTGTTATATATTTAGTTATTTACGTTTTTTGGTGAGTCTACAGCATTTGTTGATTGAATAGAAATATATTTTAAATAGTTACATTTATTTAAATGAAAGCTATCTCCATGACATCATGAATGATTAAGTAACTAGTTAACGATTTGTTAACAGTTAAAATGTTTCAGCAAGAAGGACTGTTCGAGACCTGAGATGGACAACTGCAGCTCAAATCGCAAACATCTCTATCTAGATTCCCCAAAGATCTTACACTTTCTGCTTAAGATGAAATCAACGGTATTAAAAAAATCCAGTGAGACCTTACGAACCTTTTTCGAATACAGTCCCCGGGCAGTTCTAGGTAATGTTTTTTAAGAATAAATAAAAACCTGCTGAAAATAGTTACCGCAAATTTACTTCTTTATTCTGAGAAAACAGGAAAAAAACTTAAAAAGATAAACAGTAATGCCATCTGTTGAGTGATTAATGAACTTCATGATTTTGCAAATTGGTTCAAAACCACCTGGAGATTTGGACTGGAGTGCTGCTCTTGAGATACGCCTTGTTTTTTTATAATCGTCTGTTAGAAATAGATCGCCTTTTCACAGATTCGTTACTCGTTCCTTGAAAGGAAATCCCCGCGGTTCTGAGGCGGAAGCTGATGCGTTTTTGATGGATGTGATTAATGGCAGTGAATCATGTTTGACTTGGTGCGAATCGATAACACCGTCATTCAGATTGATTCACCGCAACTCATGTTGGAGATTCTGGCAGCGGGGGGGTTCCCCTGCGCCGGCCAAACACTGCCAGAATAACAACCAAATATCTATCTGACGGTGCTTCCGAGTCGACCACAGCCAGAATTCTGATGACTTTACCTAAGCTGCGGTTCGAAAGGAACGCCGTTTGGAACGACCGCATGACGATGGAAATATTCACTCTTTCGTCGATTTAAGCTGCTCTAGCCACTAAGACTCGCATCTACAAGACTCCCTCCAAAACCCACCGTTTGGAAAAGGTTAATATAAAAGTTGTTTTGAACTGATCCCTCAACAAGAATTCTTAAAAAAAAAATAAGAAATATATTTTAGACAAATACATCCTATTTGGACGTAAGAGCTAACGGGCAGGCATCTCATCAAAATAGTTTCTTCCAGTTAATCATCTATTAGAGAGTAATCGAGTTAGATAAAAATCCTCCATTACCTTTCACTGTACAGTAGTACTTATAAAAAAGACAAATATAACTGCAAACAGATAAACAACAAACTTAAGGATAGGATCTATCTTAACCGCATTTTGGGAAAATTTATTTTGGGGAAGAAAAAAAAAGCTAAAATAACATTAAAAGATGTGCAAATAATCTTATAAATAATGTAAGTAAAATATCTACACCGCACTGCTGAAGATGGCGAAGGCCAGAATACTGGCATGAGTTTAACACTTCTGTAAATGTGATAATTATAATTAGACTTTTATTACGAAAATATCAACTAGAACACTTTGTTATCGTAAGTTTGATTGTTAATTTTATTCAAACTTACAATTATAATTAAAAAAGCATTTCAATAATTGAAAATTCAATGTTTTTTCTTCTATTATAGAAAATTTCAGATTTTTAATTACGATATACAAGATATGATAAGTTATCGAGGACTCCAATTTCCAAATACCTCTTTAGCAGAACCTACTGAAGTAGTATCCACTTTGAGGATATTTTATAAAAACATCATAACAGGATACAGCTAATGGCTACAGACACTGACTGTAAACGAATGGGAAGGACATGTTCCTCCATCTATCTCAATCCTCTTCAGTTCCACAAAGCCTCTAACTCTTAAATCCTTGCACGTGGGTGTAATAAAATTATTGCGAGGTTCCTCTATCATCGCTCGGAATCATCCTTTCTAGAACTCTCTGTATACGATTATCATGTCCACAGCCATTTTAATCTTCTTCTTTTAATTATATTTAATTTTCTTTTCTTCATCCACTATTCCTAATTCGCCATTATTTGTCTTTTTTTCAGTCCAGCTAATTTTTTTCCATTCTACGGTTAGCATCACATCTCAAAGGCTTCTGAATATTTATTTTCGTTAGTGTCCATGTTATAGAATGCAACCGACCAATATCAGTTGCTAATATTTTTTTCCTAAGGTTAATATCTATTTTTTTTTTTACATATCAGTAGGTTTTGTTTAGTGCTAAATGCAGTCATAGCTGTTACTATTCTAATTTTTATTTTCTTAGTACAACTGCAATCTTGTTTGATAATATTATTTGTCCCAGATAACAGAAACTTTTTACTTGTTCAAATCTTTGGTTATTGATGGTTAAATTTATTTGTTTCTCTCGTTTTGATATTAACATAACTTTGGTTTATCTTATATTTATTTTAATCCAAATGTTTTTTTCTATTGTTTGATTTATTCTTTAGAGATATAATAATACTCATTACATCTATAAAAAGCATATTATTTGTTAATCTTTTGGTGTTGAGCAAGCACATAAAGACAAACTATTCGCAATCAGGCCACAGAATTCATTTTTAAAGGACCTCTTTTTTAAAAAAATATTTATCAAATATGAAAAATTCATCAATTTAGAATTATTTTACCCTTTGGAATGAATTCCTCACATTGAATAACTGCTCGTTTGTTGCTTTGTTCTTGTATTTTAGGAAGTTTCGCCTAATTCGTTATAAAAGATAATCAATGTTTATTCTACGGAAGAAGTCGGATTCACAATGACTATACGAGCCACTTCCTGTACCGGTACTGTGGATGGCATTCCCAATGTCACAGTGCGAAGTAGTGCTTTCCTGCATTGCTTTCCTTAAACCATTCTAAGAGCGGAGAGCTTGAGGCATGCGGGGAAGCATCGGGCAGCTAATGTGACTTTGGGAATTCCACCCACAGTACATGTTTATAGCAATCATTAAATCTTCAACACAGATTTGTGGAAGAATAAATAAAACTGATAAAAATTTTTGACACTAAAATTTATTAGAAATTCCGTATGATATAAACTCACCTTCATTGGTAATCTCTGTGGTTCGTCTTCATTAGATTTTTGCCAAATTAATTTCGTAGTCACTTTCTCATTGTAATTCCTTTGCCAAATTCTCTTACGGTAAAGTAGGCATTTCTTCTATGCTTAATGTAAGGGAACTCGGTAAAAGAATTAAGGAGAAAAGATATTTAGGAACTTAACTGTAACTATAAAATTCTTGCGAATAGAAATCCAGCAACGACGAAAACAAAGTAGTAGCAATAAACTTTGTAATCAAATAAAATAAGTGCTTATTCAGCATTTTAGTTGAATCCAGATATTAAGAAACGACGAATCTTGTTGACCCTGAAATCTTTAAGAAAGAATAAAAAGTAGGCGTTCCTTACCTTGGACAAACAGTCCGTCAGATCGCACACATACGACCTCACTATCTTTGATCCTCCATTCAAATTTATAACATGGACCACCTAAAAATAAATAAATAAATAACTCTGAGGAATCCTTAAGTTTTTCGTTTTAAAGTTTCAATGAAAAGTTTATTCGAAAATCAAACATTTAATGCGAGGACGAAGTCACACCGAGGTGAGGACGAAGCCAACTTGGACGATTTCAAGTCGTTCTGTAAGTGATACAAATGCAACGAAAAATCTAGAAAATTTAAAATATGACATTAATTAAGCTGTTTTAACTACAGGTAAAAACTAATTAAACATTGAGACCATAGTACACTTTTACACGTATATTAATAATTAAAATTAAAACAAGAAATGTTTCAAAGTTCCAGACTGGCGCCATGTAATCCCTGCACGCACCTACTATCATTATTTTTAGGTTTCTGATACCGTGAAGCCTTATAGTCCCGGTTTGTCTGTCTGTGGACAAGTATCAACTCAGCAGCCACGAGGGCAAGAGACTTGATTAGGGTGTCGTTAAAAAGGCCTTGCCAAGAGTAGTTCAGAGCCTTAGAGTTTGTGTCTCTAGCTGGTCGGGCTCCAAGGTAGCGATAGCGATTAGTAAACCAATCACAATGCTTTGCAACGACTTCTGATACGTGAATGAAGAAAATTATTCAAAAGTTATTGAATTCAGTCTATTAACAAGGTTTGAGCTAAGAATGACGATTATTCCATATAAATAGTGAGTACAGATTGAGTCACCTTTACGTTAGAATAGACTGCGTCGAGACACGTTCCATACCTGGTGGTGCTTCATGAAGGTGAGACGAGCTTGACATTAAATTCTTGTAGAAGTGGTTCTAATTTAGTCGAAGACGGTAAAATGTTTTCGTTAGAATACATTTTAATTTGCATGCAACCGACTTTTCACTCGCTTCACCGACTTTCCCCGCTTATTTATAAGTAGGCGTATTGTATTAACTTTTGAATAATTTTCTTCATTCATCAGAAGCCGTTGCGAAGCATTGTGATTGGTTTACTAATCGCTATCGCTTCCTTGTTTTTTATGAACTCTTTTTACTTAAAAATGAATTCCTCTAAGATAACATAATTTCCTAGGTTCGTCTATTGCAGTAACTGGCGCCACACAATCGCTGCACGCAGAGCTACCATGATTTGAAACATAATGCTGAAGCTTGGCCACGTGCTATTCAATCAGAAACCTGAATCAGTAATCTTACATTGAAAGGAACAGATCGGTGAAGGTCGTCTTAATTCGTTAGGAGCCCATAGTTTGTTGCTTCGAGGGGGAAAATAAAAAAATAATAATAACAAATGACAGTTAGACGTTCTTGTGTTTTGCGATATTCTGCTGGAGAAGGAGTGAATCGTTAAATATTAGTAAAGTTCGATGAAAAACTCTCTGATGTTAACCAATGAGTTTCGTCCAATAAAATAATAAAATCCCACATTAAGGTTTTATCTGGGCTTCGCGTCAATTAGCGTAGCTTCAATTCTACGAAAAGAGGCAAACGATCCAATTAGGAAGCTCTAATTGAATCCTGTATCGTATTCCAAAACTTGATTAAATTAAAACCATATCCGCATTCTTTAGAAATGATTTCAATTTTCAGTCGTTCCATTGGTTTCGTTGTCAAAGACGAGCCCTTGTAGGACTTCCGTACAACTAGCTTTCAACCTTGAACAACTGTAGTGCTTTAATTTAGAATAACTTAATTGGCTGGAAGACGCATGTCTCCCCCACCCCCTCTTGAATAAAATTAAAACTCGTTTATGAAGAATTTCCTCAACAGGGAAGAATTATATTGAAGGAAAATTAACGCTATCCTATTCCTGCATTGAGTCTTTTCTAATCCGTTAGGCCGATAAACAAAGAGAGCTGCCTTAATTTCAGCAACGGCCATTGTTTAATACTGATTACAGTTCAGATCTCGAAAGAAGAGCTTTTGATAACGTAATATCCTTATAGATTGATGTTTCCAGGATGTAACAGCGCCATCTATTGTTAAAATCTGTAACTGAATCTTAGAAACATTACGAAAACATCCTGGTTTTTGTATTTTCTACAGTTACGAATACATAATAATAATTCAAATTGAAATGATTACAAACGTTCCACACTATTCCCCTTGCTTGGCTACGCAAAGTTTGTCCTTTCTTGCTCACACTTATGCAATCACAAAACGACGCCATCTTGGACTCGGAGGTAAAGTTGATGATGTCATGACTGGTGACGTTTGTTCCAGACAAAATCGATCGCTACATAATGACCATATATGGCAAACCCTTCTTTTTTGAAAACTACTGTAGGTCACTTTGTTAAAGTACTCAAAATACAGTACAGTAGAGATTATCCAGCCTTAGGTTAATGTCAAGTAATTTCCACAACAAAGCTCCGAAAACAAAATTTGATCCTTCATTTTTTTTCTTTCTTTTTCAATAATAATTTTTGCATAAATGTTATGATGACCTGAATAAGCAGAGTTTTTGTAAAAAAAAAAACAACACACGATTGTCTCCTTACACACGAAGAAGGAAATCGCGAAAAAAAAGTGGATTTCCAAAACTGTTATGAATTTTTATTTACTTTTTTGTGTGTTTTTTTCTTTTTTACAAAAACTGAGCAATATTCGGGACATCTTAACATTTATGTATCTTCTGCATGCTAAACAAGACGAATAACTTTAGTATTCAACAATAACACAAGTCTTACTAAATGTTACATTTTAAGTTCTGCAGTTTACTTCATTATAATTTATTCTTAAAATGTTCTTTCTTTATTAGTAAATATGATTTGGCCGCGCGGTTGGCGTTGTTGCTAAGACATCGGCCTCTCACCTCTGAGTACCGGGTTCGGTTCTCATGTGGGTTTCGTGATGGTGGACGATCCGCGCTGGGCAGGTTTTCTCGGGTTTCTCCCGTTTCCCCTGCACTTCTCCCACCATACTTTTTCAAGTCTTTCTCTCCATCTATCCATATTTCCGTGGGATAGTACAATAGACCTCTGGTCGCAGTGCTTGGCTTCTGCCACCCACCTTCACTACATACATACATACATACAAATATGATTTTCTTATTTGTAAATATATCGTACATCTAAAAGGAAATCACTTACAAATGTGAAATCGTTTTTACTCTACGTCTCTCATAAGAGAGTTCATTTTAACAAATATATTACAGTTATTTCATTTCGCCTATTCTCGTTTCTATATTATTTAAAAAAATTTGTCAATTCGGTCACCTAAGGGTTCTGGTTAAAGATGAATGCGCACTGTCCATGGATGGACGGAATGAGAGGATGTAAATGGCAGTTTGTGATGTCAGATGAGGAGAATGTCACAAGATTAGGAGTTCGTTATCGCTGCCGCCACTTTACGTGCAAATTAATCGGACAATCGGATGTACTGTAGCTGATATAGCTGCGCTTCCAGGGAAACCTACACAAATGTTGTTGATTTGGGGTTCCTATTCCCTTCACCCTCTCCCCAAAGGTCCCTCTTTCTGCCCAGAATCTCCAACTCCACTTGTGACCCTGTAGTTACTGCAATACTTGATAACTGATTACAGTTCAGTTCATGAAAAAAAAAGCTTCTGATGTCGTAAATTTCCTTATAGATTGATGTGCCATCTATTGTTAAAATCCGTCATTGAATCTTATAAACATTACAAAAACATTTTGGGTTTTGTATTTTCTACAGTTACGAATACATAATAATAATTAAAATTGAAATAATTACAAACGTTCCACACTATTCCCGTTGCTTGGCTATGCAAAGTTTGTCCTTTCTTGATCACGCTTATGCAATCACAAAACGACGCCATCTTGGACTGACAGCTCGGAGTTCAAGTTGATGACGTCATGACTGGTGACGTTTATTCCAGACAAAATCGATTGTTACGTAATGACCATATATGGCAAATCCTTTTTTTTTTTTAAACTATAAGTCTGCAAATTTCACTTAACTAAAAATTACATCATTACGAAATCACTCATTAACTACTAAGATGCAAGAAAAGTAATATTGCTAGAATTTAATGTAACAATTTTTTTTTTCTTTTAGTTTCACGTATATCAATTAAACATTTTTAAAAAATTAGTTATGAAATTCCGAGTTTTGCTTACCATAAGGTTAGCATTTTTAATTAAGACTATAAACACATTTTAGACTAAAAAAAGATCAAATAAAAAGAGAGTAATCATCTTACTTTATTTTTCTGTTCTTATTGTTTAATCTTTAATTTCAATATATATCTCTATATTCACCTAAAAAAAATACTTTCTAATAACTGAGACGTCGAAGGTTTATTCTGAATTTTTTAAAATTTTTAAGCACTTATTTTTTAAGAATAATGTTAGTCTTACCAAAACATGGTCGAATCATCCACAGCTGCTCCGGACATCTCTCTCCCGTTGAAGATGGGTGTACTAATACTGCTCGCGAGCGAGATTGGTATCCACCTAAAGGAAAACATATATAAATATACATAATATATTAAATATAAAAGTATACATAAATAAATAGTTGTTTCCATTTAGACTACCAGACATAATGCCTAACTATGTTTTTAATGAGCATGGTATTTAAATGAGAATCTTAGAAGAAAACACTATTCATAGTCAGATCAGGGAAATATTTGATTTGTATAGCGACACACGTTAGAAAAAAATGTATTATATATTATAAAAGCGTTATTTTGTCTGTCATAAGACTTTACGTTTTTCCAATTTTGTGACCAAACTAGAAGAGATAGATTGGTTATGTAAATGGATAAAATGTAGATCTCTTTAAGACAAACAAAATGCTACAAAAATCTTTCGAAAAAAGTTTTTGGTTTCCAAGATGGCGCCTTTTAAAGGGTCCAATTTTGACTTTTTCTCAATTTAAACGAAAAGTATAAAAGATGGAAGAGAACATTATATTGAGAAAATGTTGGTATTTGAAAGTTCTATCGAACGATATATCACTTATTCACAAACGCTTCAGCGTTTGCAAGATACATGCAAAAATGTGAATTTTCGGTGTGTGACGCCGACCCGCAATACATCCGAGTTATTCGGAGAAGCCACAACGGGCTGGGAAGTTATATATTCTCCGACGATCGCAACATTAATTTGCTAAATAAATAAAGTTTTTTTTTTAATGCTATATATGCAAGGGTTCCGGAGCGAAGCGACGGTACCCGGCTATTAGTACTATATATTATAAAAACGTATATTATAAAACGTTATTCTGTCTGTCATTCTGTAAGCAAAATGCTAAATTACAAATTACTAAAATGTTACTGAAATAAAGAATCTATTCATAAAAAATGAAAATATATTAAACAACTGTCCAACTATAGTGATTGGCGGCGTAAATATAGATATTTTCAAAATGAATAAAAACAATGTAGTACAGAAATACGTAAAACTTATGTGCAATAATGGTTTCAAAAATCGTCTTTACGGAACAACAAGGAACTGTACAATTCATGGAAATACAAAAACAAATATAGATCATATTTTCATAAATAAACATGATATCAAAACACCAGGAATAATATATAAAGAACGAATCGGATAACAGTTGAAAATGAGAAAATAACACATCCAAATATAATCTATAAAGAACTAATCAATGATGTTAACAAAACAAAATTCATGAAAATCTACATTTATAAAAAGAAAAGTCCTGACTCACTCACTCACTGACTCATCAACGCTCACCCCATAACCTTGGACCTAGAAAGCTGAAATTTTGAACAGAGGTTTCCTTTATGATGTAGACAAGAAATAAGGCCGGATTTTTCGAAATTCGGGATAGGGAATAATCTGGCAAACTGACGATGAAGTGTATGGCGCCAACCCGCAATACACCTGAGTTAAGTGGAGAAGGGCACAACAGACTGGAAAGTCGTATATTCTCCGATCTCAATATTAATTTGCTAAATAAATAAAGTTTTTTTTTTTTTTAGTGCTACATACGCAAGGGTTCCGGAGCGAAGCGACGGTACCCGGCTAGTTAGATAGATTATATGAACTAGAAAAGTCATTCACAATTAAAAACAGTATATCCACGAGAACACGACTCAAATCTTTCCTCAAACACTCGTGTTTTTCGACATTTCGTGTTTTACTTCGATTATTTTTTCGAACAGTTACTTTTGAAATCACATTTGTTTAATCTTTAATCGCGACTTTTCCAGCTTCCACGTGCCTGAAAACAAGTTCATGATTTCGTTTGGTTTATTCATAATCACTATTTTTCGACTTCAAAATTTGAATACTAAAAAAGTTAATAATTTAAGATATGAAACTGAAATGATGGAATCCAAAATATTTCCCACCGAAATGATAATATTGTAGCCGCGTAAAAATTTGAATCACAGAACATGTAGAGCCATCTAGTGAGAAAATTCAACCCTATTTCTTTCTAACAAACATTCAGATAAAAACTGACACAGGGAGGCTCCCGTCTTAAACTCATGGATTTTTATTAAGTAACTTCCGATTTCGTGTAAATTAAAAAAAAAAAAATCTGCATGTTCCGTTTTGCTGATTGCAATCAGCAACTTTTCTTTGAGGTGTAGAAGATACTCCTCCAAGAGTCTAAACAACAACTTCCTG
The DNA here is from genome assembly GCA_023159025.1 of Thereuonema tuberculata. Lineage (NCBI taxonomy): Eukaryota > Metazoa > Arthropoda > Chilopoda > Scutigeromorpha > Scutigeridae > Thereuonema > Thereuonema tuberculata. The sequence continues at coordinate 43,254,015 of JAFIDM010003189.1, read as the reverse complement.
GAAAAAAAACTTGAAACTTCCTTAAAATGATACGGAGTTCTTATTTTTTTATTTTTGGAAGCCGTGAAAAAAATGTAAATTCAAAGGCTATGTGTATTTGAGAATGGAATATTTACCGAATACAAATACAACCTTTTTTTTTTTTTTTCTTGAAAGCCACATTAAAACACGCGGAAGATGACAAAAATTAGTAAAAGCGTTACTATGTATTTTTATTTCATAGAAATCCCTAGTTTCAGTACTAATGCTTTTCTATGAGTATTTATAGGAAATAGCTGCTCTTTTGTCAGCGGTAATTTCTCGGAAAAAGATTCATTCGGATAAATTTTTCAAATACAAAAATGACAACTCTTATCCGTAATAATGTTTACAAAAGTATCAAGAAGATACGTTTAAGGTTCAAAAGTTATGATTTTAATTGCTGTGGAGTGTCCGATGGCAAATACACGTGCTCCAAATTGGTTCAATTAACCAGAGTGATAAAGTTATTTTTTATTTTTAGTCAGATTTCCAGTCCTTTTTAGATTCTGCAAGATTGCCATTTTCCATTTATATTAAATCCACATAGGAAACAAAGAGAAAGGAAAGGGAAGGATTGTATGGTTTTGGTAATTCCCTTTGTAGTATCACGTGTTGTTCAAGCAGAAGAAAAAAGAAAGAAGGTTAGAACGCTTAGAACAGAAAATGCTTAAAATTTTCATTCGGAATGTGAGTCAATGATAAAAATAAAAATTATACATGGAAGGACTGGGTGTGTTAAGGTTATTAAAGAAATATCCAAAATCTTAACAAAACTGAAACGTTTCTGGTAAACGTGTCAGGTCGTAGACATTGCTTCGTTACTCAAAGTAAACTGGATTATTGTTTGGGGAAAACATACTGCAGGTAAGAGGATCAGACCATCCTTCAAACAAGGGAGGAAAAAATCAACAGGACAATGAGGGGCACAACCAGGTACTAAACAATCGTGAATCATCTAGTAATTATATGAAACTGGACCCACCAATGGGGATCTTAAGACACAATAATCGGTAAAGCAGAGATCCCTTAAAACTCTGTTTTCATTATGAATAAATATTATTTAGTTGGAAAAGCCAAAAGTTCACTAGTAAGTTTAGATTATCTATTGCCATATTGAAATCCTACTTTGGATCTTAACAATTTCATCCAATGTAAAACTACACCTTAACTAAAAGAACTGGAGATACATGACTTACTCAATTCCTTCCTGATCTTTAGATGTGCAGTTAGTTTAGATATTGATTGATATTTTGTCAACTTTAATTTGTAATAATTACATAAAACAAATCACGCAACATCAATCTTGCTTTTAACTAATAAGCCACTCATTAGTCAATTCAATAAAAGTATAATTGCTTTTGACTGCAATTAATATCTATTGACTAACTTATTATAATTAACATGGATCCATTACTTAATTTATTCTGATGTATATTAATATTTCGCAAGTTATGATACAGTTCAGTCAAAGGAATCATTTTCTTTTGTTTTACTTTATACAGATTGAGTGAGGAGATCGTTTGTATCCCTTCAAAACAAAGTTGATTTTTTATTTTGAGTAATCATCTAAGTTTACCACCAAAGTATCTGCAAACATAACAAAAACGAAATAATTGACTACATTTATCAATCATTTTAACTCAGAATCAATTATTTCCCCTTGAGCAATACGAATTCATATTAATGTTTGCACAATAAAAGAAAAAAGCATGGACTGTACTAAATAGCTTGAATATTCCTACAACATCTGGCAACAACTCTTGAAGAATGGCATAAATTTTTTTATTTAAACTATTATGGGACATGTTTCCTTTCCTTTTTTTTCTGAACCACCACTGATGCCAACAACTCTAATGCTCATTTATTTAAATATGTTGTAGTCCAAGTCACATAGGGAAAATATATATTCTTGGAGTTGACATGAAGTTTATGACTCAAATGATCCTCAATGGACTTTCCACAATGGTAATTCCTATACAGGATAAGCACACTACTTTTTGAAATCTATCAGTTAAGACAGATCAAGAACCTTGTATTCTTTGAGAAAACATCAACTCCAGTTAACTTACAGCAATAAATAGCTGTGGAACTAAGCTTTCAATACCTAAGTTCATTCTAACATTGCTTTCAAATTCTGGTTATTATATCATTTTGGTAAGATTTCACTCATAATGGAATAAATATTTATTATTTTCTCAATTGATAGCAGAATTACTGTGTATTCAACTCGAGGGAATACATTCTAGTTCCATTAAATTTCAATTTTTGTGAAAACTGAAAGAATAGAAAACTAAAAAATTTTCTAAAAAAAATAATAATGCATATCCTTTGTTGTTGTTTATTAATCATCTTCTGCTTACAAACAATTATTTCAAGCTTTTATGAAGACTACCATTTACAAACCAACATGTGCAACATAACTGCTTCTTTTATTTTGTCCATTTTTTCAATTGAAGAAAAGAACAAGGGAATAAAATTTTGTGCTAAAGCATAAATTTAAAGGTGACCAATAATAATAATAAAAAAATTAAAATTAATAATTAAAAAAGGAAGCAAAATAACGTAAGGAAAAATAAAAAAAAAGGATTGCTAAATTGATGTTGACTATCCAAGTTTACCAAGTCAACCTTACTACCCAAATTTTTAGAAATATTGTGTGCAACTGTTTCACAAATTTCTTTTATATTAGATATTAAAAAACATAGGTTCAATAGAAATCTATGAAGTAACTGTTTCAGTTCTTTTCAGTTATAAAAAATGTGGGTTTGCTAATATTTCAGCAAAGGGAAGGGATATCTTCAGCATTGCAACAAAGCCTTCTGCATTCCATTCAAGTCAAGAGAAGTGGACAAATACAGAAAACAAAAGAAACTTACTCGGAGCTTAAAACCAGACAAAAGAAACTAATAACTAACTTCCACAGACAGTGATAAGATTCATCTGTTTCCTGATTAGTCACATTTGAAAGAAAACAACAACAAGGGAGTTAACATAATTTAAATTATAAAATTAATTATAACTGTTTTCTAAACAGTAAAAAAATGAATAAATTTCGTTTAGAGAAAATATAATTATAATACATTATTAATGTAATCATTCATTTTTAGGCCCTTTTTAGGCTTCTGATACCGTGAAGTCTTATATCCCTGGTTTGTCTGTCTGTCTGTGGACAAGTATCAACTCAGAGGGCTAGAGACTTGATTAGGATGTCGTTGAAAAGGTCTTGCCAAGAGTAGTTTAGAGCCGTTAGTTTGTGTTTTCACAAGTTCACCGCCTTCATAAACTTATGCGACAAGATGATACATTCTTTGCTGAAGCTCTCAACACATTGGCAGCTGGGACAGAGACTGAGGAACATGAAAACCTTTTCAGAAATCGGAAAGCTTCAATAAAAACAGCTTGTTAGCTTATTATAACTTTTGAATAATTTTCTTCTTTCACATATCAGAAGCCATTGCAAAGCATTGCAATTGGTTTACTAATCGCTATCGCTACCTTATTTGATTAATTAATGCACACTGAAAATTCATTGAAGCTAGTGGAGACTGGCACATGCATTTCTTTATTTTACTTTTATTGTGTAATTTTTGTTTTTAGTTTAGACTTGGAGGTTCCATATTTTTTCTTACCTCAAAATATAATTATGTTCTTTTTCATCACAAATATGTAAAAATTTTGTCATGGTCCAGAATTTCTTGATCCAGCGTTTCCACTACAATACAGCTGACAACAGCATCTTATAGAGAGTTTTTAACTTCTATTAATTCCCCAAATTGTTATTTTTTTTTTTTATTCCTTTTCTGCAGAAAAAGAATTAAAAGAGTTGAAATATATAATAAATTAATGAGAGTGAAAAAAAAAAGTAGAGATGAAAAAGAAATTGGAAAATAATTGCACTTATTTGATAAAAATAAAAATTGAGTAATGAAAAATTATCCAACAAAATTAACCAACAGTTTCCCTCATCAGGGAACGGCACAAACATGTAGGACAATATAAGACAAGCATACACAATGATGGTAGGGGGGTGGTTAACAGTAATGACTAGATTACACACTTAAATTTAAATAGGATTTTGAATCCTTCCACATAAGCTGGCTTGAAGTCCTATAATCCACTCGTGAGCAAAACCCCCATCACTACTGTAAACATTACCATACCATCATCACATGTTTTGTTTTGTGCCATCCCATGATGATGGAATATGTAAAGCATTCGAAAACTGTTGGATAACTTTCCATTACTCTGCTTCTATTTTTATCAAGTAAGTGCAGTTTATTTCCACTTTCTTTCTTTAATAGGAGTGAAACCTCTAAAATGAGAATATTAGTTATGTTTAACATAATTTATAATGACATCAGGTTACAAACAAGGAGGTTTTGAAGCGCATAAAACCTGAAATTTCACTTGGAGGGAAGATTACAAGAAAGCAGCTCAAATATTTTGGACATGTGTTGTGATCAGATTCACTTGAGAATACAACAATGCTGGGAATGATAAGTGGGAAAAGAAGGCGAGGACGCCCGAAAATCACGGGGATGGACACGATTAAAGCAGTCACAGGCCTAAGTTTAGAGCGTTAAGAAGGAAAGCACAAGATCGGAAAGAGTGGCGAGAGATGACCCATAGAATCGCCAAGAGTCGGACACCGCTAAATGGTTGAAAACAACAACAACAACAATAATGACATCTTTTTCTCCATACAGTGAAGTATATTATGTAACGTATTCACAAGCTCTGTACGTGTAGCGTAGCTAACTTGAAAACACGGAAACAGCTATAATATGGAAATCATAACTAGGATATTGTCTGTAAACGAAGTTGTGATATTATTAGAGAAATCTTCAAAACTTCATTTAAATAATATAGACTACAGCAAATTACTCCTTGACAACTGTTTATTCATTATATTAGGTCAACTCTGAGCGAGATGACTTCTTTAGATGAGAAAGATAGGGATAACTTATCCCTCTTCTTTAAATTCATTTACATAAAAAGAATTTCATAAATTAAAAAAAAAAAAAAACATTAAAAATCTGTATATATAACAATAAATGTAATAGCTATAAGTGAATAACAATGATTTTAAGTTAAAAAAAAAATAAGATCGTGAAATCAATGAAAACTGCATGAATAAACAATAAAATCATACGAAATTTTTATTGATTCCACAATATTATGTTGGTTTTTTTTTTTAATTTAAAATCATTGTTATTCATTTATAGCTATTGCATTTATTATTATATGTCACAAAATTCTATTGGTAATATTTGTTAATTTATGAAATTCTTTTTATGTAAATGAATTTAAAGAAGAGGGATAAGTTATCCCTATTTTTTTCTCCTCTGAAGAAGTCATCTCGCTCAGAGTTTGACGAAATATAATGAATAAACAGTTGTCACACAGGAGTAATTTGCTGTTGTCTATATAATTTAAATGAAGTTGTGATACTATTGAAAGTCAAATGTTTTATGAAGTTACAGATGCACATTCAAAGGTCTGAATTAAAATATTTTAAAAGTTTTTAGCTACTTAACCAATCATATGCTAAAATTGGTCAACACGGCCTCATCTCATTCCACTGTGTTTCATCTGATTGATGTACTGTATAAATGTAGGCATTAAGTTCATTTGTGGCCAGCATGAATCCTAACATATGAATAAGTTGTTTAATTTTTGTGTTTTTCTTTTAGCCTTAATGTTTTTGAGATCCTGCTGTCTTTTCTGCAAATTGTTGTTGACATCCAGAAACATAGAATAAACTGAATGAAATTCTTATTCTTAAGGTAACAGCATCTAACTTGACAACCCCTTCCATCTTTAAGACTGAGGCATTGATTTATTTGTGAGAACTGATTTACATTTATTTGGTTTCAAGAATTTTTTGCTTTAGCTGTATTTTAGCCTTACCTTGTTCCCCTGCTTCACAGTCCCGATGGCATGGACTCCACTCTGACCAAGAAGACAATTCACAGTCCCCTGGACAAGGAATATGGCACATTTCCTCCTCCTTTAAAATTAAATTAGAAATGTTAAAAAAATGAAGCAATGAAACCTGCAAATGTAAGGTAATACTGAAATTGTAAGTGTTTGTCTCAAATTAAGAAGTTATTAATCTTTTTATTTCTCAAGACTTACATGGATATCAAGGAGTGATTCAAGCCAACGTTGATCCATCCAACCATGAATCAACTTTGTTGAATTAGCCTCCAGGCAGTATTTCCGATCAACAGTGGCACCATCTGCCCTCCTACACGTCACTTCTCGGTGACTGATGCCATGGCCACAAACGCCACCCTGTTCAAATAAGGATTAACCAATTAATGATTAAATTTAGGTCCAGCCTGAGAGTTAAAAATGAAGAAAGATTTAAAATAGTGGTGGCAAAGTTCAAAATAACAATAAATAAATTCTACAATTTTCATTACAGACGAAAAATGTTATTTGATTATTTTGCTAAAACTTGCATTTCACTTTCTGTTAGGATTACTGTTAGAACAAAATATTGATGAATAACCAAGTGAATAGGGGGTTACATTATCATCTGAAATATCTGCTTATTATAAATATACCTCTAAAGCTAGTTATAAATCAGTAAGGATTTTAAAATTTTAAGAATTGTACACTTTATGATAGATATAAAAAGCTCCTGAGACATATACCACTATAACTTATAAATACAGTAAAACCCCGTTATTACGCTCCCGCTTATAGCACTATCCCGTTCTTTACGCTCCTTTCATACGGTCCCTGGAATTTTCTATATAACTCTGTATACTTTTACCCTCTTATAACGCTTCAAATCCCGCTTGTAGCGCTTTTTTTATATCGGAAATTTTATATTGATAAGAAATGTAACACTGTAAACATTCTTGTCTTTCCCTGGTAGGAGGGATTCTTTGAACTCTTTTGAAGTGCGGGTCTGTGATACAGTAAGTTATTGCAAAATGTCGAAGCGGAAATCCCTTTCTATAAGTGAAAAATTACAAATTCTCCGTAAGTACGACGAGAATTCTAAGTCAGAAGAATTTCGAGAACACTAAGTCAGAAGAATTTCGCAGAATCTCTAGGAATTCCCTCATCCAGTCTGAGAACAATATTAAAAAATAAGAATGGAATAACCAATGCAGCGAAGGGTGGTTGCAAACGTAAAAAAAGTAAAGTGTGGAAAATATGAGGAGGCCGAGGAAATTCTAATTAAATGGATTCATCAGTCCCGTGATGCCTCAGTGCCATTAAGTGGCCCAATCATTCAAGAAAAGGCGCGTGAAATATTGCGGGCAGTGCAATAAATCTGCTCCGAAAATATATTAGTGTTGCTCCTAGTGGTGTATCAATTGATGTTAATAGTTACTTGAACCACATTGAAAATGTTATAATTTATAACAGTAGCGCACACACACGGCAAACCACAATCAAAGATTTTTTAATAGGAAATAAGCTCGCATTTGCACTAAATATCTATTGCAGAATCAAGTATCTTTCCTGTAAAATGGTGTCTAAATGTTTCCCCATCTCAAAAATCATTTCCCGTCTATAGCGCTATCCCGCTTATTACGCTTGTAGGTCATGGTCCCTTGACGAGCGTAATAACGGGGTTTTACTGTATGTTATATGAAAAACAATGAAGTTTATAAAGTTTTTGTTGTAATTAGAAGTAGGAAATTACTTTAATAATAATTTCTCCTTGTTAAAACAAAGAAAATAATGTTATAACCGAACAATATCACTGAAAAGAGTTCAGTGATACCTAAAATTGTTTGCTACTAATGAAGTAAAAATATGAAATAATTATGATGACTGAAAGTTGTGCTATTGAAACAAAACAAGTAATATTAAAGTAAGTAACTCTATACTAAACTCAAAGTGTGCTTTCAAAATTGATTAACCTATGTTTCTTTTTTTTGTTTGTTCAATTTTTTGTGTGTTTTCATTTATGAATAGATGTAACTTACTTCCAAATCACAAACTGAGAATTTGGATCGATCCCAGTGGTAGCAAGGTCTCGCTTGACAAGGTTTGCGTTGCACAAGAGCGTCAGGACACGGCCTACCCGCCTCACTGGGCTGAACCAAGATTTGTCTTGTACGTGTAGCATGTCCTATCATTTAAACAAGGAAAAAAAGCATAAATAAAAAAAAAAATATCAAATAAATATAACAGTAAATATATATTAAAATAAATATAACTTTTCTAAGCTAGAGCATCCCACTAGCTTCAAATAAAAAAATTTCCAGTGAAATATATATTACCATTATTTGTATGTGGTAACTAGCTGTCTAGCACATGTGGAGGATGTAGTGTGTCTAAAATGTTTACATTAACGCTTTGCATTAAGTTTGGCCTACTCAGGTTTTTTACATAATTCTGGATCTATGTAATTGGGGACCATCTATACTGGACTTATTTTCAAAAGTTCATAATTTTTTAAACAATGTGTGTAGTAACTATATAAAGTGGTAAGTTAGTGTTTCATGAAGCCATCATGATTAAGAATTTGACTGGCAATATTGCAAATTAAGATCTAAAAAAAAAATTTGATATGTAGATGGGTTTTTCCCCCCCCCCTTTTATATATAGTACAGATTCAATCAAGATCTTTTGACATTAATGTCTTTGTCCTATTCACTTGTATCAATATCAAAAAGAGCTCAACTCTTCTCTGTCATCTTGTGAAAATAATTTACAGCTACACTATATTTTTCAGTGAATTATAATGGTTTATGCATGTATAATATCTCCATATCACTTGATGCTGTCTCCTATGGCGTACCCTGGGCAACGATTCTTCGGTTAAAGGCATCATATCTCACCCCTTGTTGTTGGCCTAAAGAAAGACGATCAGTCTACGAGCCCGGGCATTTGTAAAAAAAAAAAAATATCTCCATATTATCTAAGCATTAACCACTCAGAAAACTTGAAATTACTGTTTCAATCGCTTACCCCAACTCAACAAAATGTTACAATAGAAAATAAAAAATTACTTGATGGAAGCTTTGACCCCTCAAAGACTATAATCAAGAAAATAAAAAACAAGAACAAAATGTGGATTCCAAAACCTTGGGCAGCACTCAGGCTACCACAAAAGGTATTTGACCACAAAAGGAAAAGGAAAAAAAATAAACAAATAAATAACAAACCCTCTAATGGGCAAAATAAAAGCAATAATTGAAATACGATTCCAAAGCTTCCATCAAGTATTCTTAATACCTCCCCTCGTACGCCTTTCGAGTCCTGCACTAGCTGATTACCTCTGGCTGAGGAGAGCCTAATAAGCTCGAAACGGCCGTCCCAGAGTATCAGCTCGACTCAAAAGGCATTCTTATTTCAAAATAAAAAATTGCAATGTATGTAAAAATGAAGTACAGTCATTAACAGCCCCTCAGGTTAATGATAAATAACCTGTTAAAGAGCTGAGAGGACTACCTATCTATTATCAGTATTCATGCCTTGACTGCAAACAACCATTATTAATGCATCTGTGACAATATTTCTTAATATTGCTAAACCACATGCCTGATAAACAGTTTCTCAGTTTTCTGCCCCAATCTATCAGGTGTTTGCATACTGAATATCTGATTTCACTATAGTATACATTATCTAAGCTGCTGAAGCAGTAGGATCTCTGATGTAGCCATGTCATTTTCCTCTCACTCTGCATATTCACAGAGAAGCGTCAGTATAGTAAATCTTAGGATTTGGATTTTTCATTAAAATTAGGTTAAGTTTGAAGCTACCTTTTAAACTAATAACCAAGGCAAACAAAATGGCCTGCTAAAAATGATAATAGCATTTTTACTTCAATAATGAAATATAAATAAAAGTAACTAGTGCTTTCACCTATGATCCTCTATAACCTTTCTATATTTTTTGTGTTTCCTTGATTTAAATATTATTCCACATCATCATTATCTATTGACAATTTGTATATATTAACAAGATACTATTGTTTGGATCAGTATCCATTAAACTCACTAACTAAAAAAAAAAATCTTAACTATAGCATAATGTAACTAATGGATTTTTTTTTAACATGGTTATTCATAATTGTTTATTACAAAACTCATAACACAATATAACTTCATAATCAACTTGAAATGGACATTAAATATCCTTATCTTCACATGGAAACCAAAAATGTTTTATCTATACAACTAATTGAAATTGAATAGTTGTGTAGATCCATTGCAAGACTAACATTCTAAGCTTCTCTACCTATTTTACTGTGATGCCATTTACTTGCAGCCCTGTCTAAGTAAAAGCAACACCCACAGCAAGATGCCAATTGTGTAAATGCTCTCAGATTCTAACAATAATATAGATTTCACAGACTTTTAAAATAATTACTACTGTTACCAACACTCAAGATGTTTTGATATCTATTGAAATATCTTGATTATCCATGGTAGCATTAACCAGGTTGAGGATTAATTGGACAGTAAAGAAATTATGAAAGATTTTAATAACATTTCAAAATATTATTTTATAAAATTTCAATTAAAGACCCGTCCTACACACTACGATATAATCTTCCAGCGATCTGAATAGGCCAGAAAACTGAACATATGGATAAAAAATTTAACGCAAAATGTAAGCATAATTATCATGGTCAATTTTTTTGCTTTCCACCCCAGTTAATCAAGAATCTACTGTATTTATTGTTCCTTATTTACCTGTTGTTCCACAAGAGCTGCATTCTGCATGATTCCAATCTGACCACTCAGACACAATGCAGTCAATAGGACAATCAACAGAACACCAGCTTTCAGTAGTTTCAGGCCGTGGAACTCCTGTCTGTAATTCAAAAATAATCACTCATTAATTAAAAATTATTTTCCCTTAGTCTCTTAATATTTCATTATCGTAAAATTCAGTAATTAATACCATTTGTATTTATGGAATTAAATGTTACCTGTTCGCAAAATTTGTCATTCACAGTCCTACCGTCACTTCGTAAGCAAATAACATTGCGTCGTATCACGCCATCGCCACACGTGGCGTTAGTGTGAATTATGCACGAGCTCCACTCTGAAGTATTCCACATATAATGAAAGCAGTTTTCATTAAGGATACAGGGATCAATTTCCATCATGGCAGGGCAAGGGGCGCCTGAGTCATATGGTTCACGTACCATCTCCCGGGTCCGTTTTCGGGTGGTTTTTGAGTCACAAGGCTGCAATAGACACAAGAAATTTCACAAAATTATTACAACACGTATATTTGGCTTTCACTATTATCATCTTACATTATTCAAAGTTTTTAATACAATTTTATGGCCAACGTATATTCACAGAAAACAAAAAAATAAATAAATCTCCGGTGTTGTTGCACGACTTTTTTTATTTCTGATGCAAACTCATACTGGGAATTTGTATTCATCTGTAACTCACATAATACACAATAAGCTATTCCGAACAAATCTCTGATTAAGTGTTCTATAGATTCTTCAGCTTTTCTGAATTCGGTTACATCAATTAACCAAATAATTCAAAACCAAAGAATTTGCAACAAAGTTGGTTACTAAACAGTTCATTACAAGAAACAACATAAAATATAAAAATAGTAAGTTTTCCTACATCAATTTTTTTTTTTTTATGGAAAAAGAAACAAACAAACAAACAATGGTAGTAGTCTGTGTGTTACGAGAACATTACAAGTAAGCAGCTATCTATAGAAATCTATATACTTACACCCAAGAGTTTGAAATGGGAAGGGTTATGGTTCAGTCAGAAGGAAAAAAAACAAACATATCTTTTCCGAATGGGGAGGAGATAGAGAGAGAGGAGGAGGAGTTTACAAAAAGGTGAACTTTCCCACCAATAGGCAGGGCCAAAAATCCTACATTTTTTCCATTTTTGGATGCGTTGAAAGGAGCAGGGAAAGAAGACCGATATCTAACACACACATAAATCCTAAAAAAGTTACTCTCCTTAAATTTCCATTTTTATTGAAATGAAAAACTGTTATATGGAAATATTTACATTTTAATATTACATGAATGAATTAGGTTGATTTCTTAACAGGTCATAATAACTTCAAATTAATTTCGTATGCAGTAGGTGATTCAGTGCAATGATATCGAAGCTTAAAAATACTAGATTAAATACTAGGTTTAATTAACAGAGGTCCTCAAATGTTTTACTTTAATTACTCATTTTAATTATAAATATAAAAGAAAATCTGTGTAATTTCAAAATCTAGAAACCTTAAGCATGACAAACATATTTAGGAAATACTGGCTGTGAATGGCTTTTTTTTTTTTTTTTTTTTTTTTTAAGAGGTTGTTTTTTAACCCGTTATTCCCCATTTGAAAAATACAGTATTCTACATATCTTTATTTTTCTTTAAGAACCCATAAATTTATTTAAAAATATTCTAGACATTTACCTGTGGACAGATTGACCATTCCGACCAATCGCTAACTACACAATCCATGGGACAGGGAACATGGCAGTAGTTAATTTCGACTGGCTTAAGTATTGGATCACAAAAATCTTCTTTGACTACTTCAGGTTTTGTTGAATTATCCACTTTCATACATCTATTAAAAAGAAAAGGAAATATTGTGAAACAAATTTCTTAACTTACTTTAACTTAAACAAAAACCAAAAAAGCTCACCCTCTTGTTGAAATGTAGATTATATTAAAAAAATATATTAAAAGCTTATCATTATGAAAAGAAATCATAATGATAAGCTTTTAATTTATTTTTTAATATAATCTACTATAATATCTTAAGTGAAAGAAAGACCGTGAGCTAGAAGTACAAAAATAGATAAATCAAAAGCAAATGGTAAAAATACCTGGTAAATAATAGCTTAGCTGTTGGATTTTAATAGAAGACAATTATATCAGTTAATTGTAGTTTACAACAGAATGGGAAATTTATACTCATATGTTAAACTTAAATCAGTAAAGCTTTCTGAAGTACAGTGGACCCCCGATATAACGAGCATGTCGGGTGGGAAAAAACACCCGCGCTATAAGGTGAATCGCAGGTGGCGACACAATAAATTTACTCAGAATGATTTGAGCTATATACTGAAACATCCCATCAACTGTATTACATATTTTAATAAAAAAAAATAAAAAAATACAGTGTTTATTAAGTGTTTTATTAAAATTCACACAACATAGTTATACATCTTAATAAGTACATATATTTATTATTTTATTTACGTACATAAGGTACGCTTGAAAATATGTAAAAACGAACACTATCTATAACTTGAGTAAAATCTATGTATTCGACATCATTTCAATTACAAAACATCACTTAAAAAAGTGAGTAATTTTTGTTTGGTTGCTCATGCATACAATAATTAAACACGATTCAAAATGTAAGAACTCAATAACAATAAAATGCGATACTCACTAACGCCGGACGGACCTATATAAACTTATCGCGAACATCGCCCGTGCTATAACCAAGTGCGCGATATAGCGAGCAGTGCTATAACGAAGGTCCCCTTATTATGATTTTATTATTAAGTATTTATACAAATTCACACGAATGTTAAGTAATTGAAGAATTAAGCAATTACTTTATCATTTCATAATTGTACGAGTATTTGAAGAATTACCTTTACATGCAAGATCAAGTTATATCTTAAGCTACTGGGACAAGAATTTCACTTAATTTGTTAATAGTTAATATTTTAGATATTAAATGCATAATATGAGCAGTCTTGGCTTATTTTCATACATAACCTCTACTACTACTCAAAGCAACTTTCACACTGTGTGACCTTCTGTTTAAGCAACTCCGGATGTTGTATATATTTTTCATCTATAAAATTGCTTTATATTCACATGCAAACATTTCCATGCACAATAAGCTGTAAATAGAATAAATGGTTTGCTGAGATTTATTAATCATATGAAATAGTGAAATTTTATGTAAAACAAACGAAAAAGAGCCTATGCTATTATTTATTAAGTCCCCTCGTGTCATTTTGATGTTAACCTTTCAGAAAACTTTTTGCAATTTAAATCTATGATGTATGCAATTTATCATCACAGCATTCGAAGAGTTATGATGTAATATGCTTAGATTTGCTACAGTTTATTAGAAAATGGGCCGTAACTTAGCACTTATTAATTATATCAAGTGTTTATTAATTATTACTATCGTAATGAATTTATACTGTGAATGAGATAGAAAAGTAATACCTATAATCACTATCTTACAGTTAATAAATATTTCTTGTTATGTAATCTATTATCAGATACTTAATAAAAATAAAAGATGATGTTGTAAGTTTTATTTTCTATACCCAATTTTCAACCTAAAGTTATTATTAACATTATAGCAGTGCCTTAAAATAAGTATTTGTTAAGATTTGTTTTCTGACTTGCAACAGCACACCAAAATAATCACTGCAAATCTTTCAAAGTTATAATGATATAAAAATAACAATTAAAATTAAGTAAGCTGTAAGATTTTTAGTGCAACATAAATTCTAACTGCGACTTGTAAATGGTAAGAATTTGTATGCAGTGTATTAAAAGGATGATAAAATAAAAATGGAAATCACCTGACTTTGCGATTCTGAATGCCACCTCCACAGTGATTGACCCAGTCATGCCGAGTAAGCTCACACTGATTCCAACCATGTCCAAACCACTGATACTTATCACAAGATACAAAACACAACTTAACTTCTTTTTGCTGAAGGAAAAAGAAAAAAAAAACAAAACAAAAACAATGATCATGATTAAAAATGTTGAAATTTTGCATTTTTTTTTTTTTTGTATGCTATTTATTTATTAAAATTATACATATAAATCATCAAATCTTAAACTATTTTTATCCACTTTTTAAAACAGCTTCAACTGCAGAAAATGGAAAAAGAAAATAGTATGACAAACATACTATGAAACTGATAAATATTTTAAAATTTGTATGATTCAAAACAAAACAAACAAGTAACTTTCACTAATAAATAGACTGAAATATCACAATTCAGTTAACACATTCACTGCCACCATTGTAAGGGCAGATGATCCTCAGATGTCGCTAGATTATTTTACATTTTTATTGTATATGGTAAAATAAGAAGTCAGTACACATCAAAGTTCAACCTCCCTATCACAACCTACTCAAATCAACTATCACAGCTCCACGTAGGCAGCACCTCTGGTTAACTTTCTAGTGTCTCCTAGTTACTATACTTATATTAATGAAATGCTCAGATAGTGCAAAAGTAATAAGATTATACACACCCACTATTTTTTTTTTTATTTATTAATAAAAGTAAACGTAAATTCTAAAAAAAAAAAAAAAAAATAAATAAATAAATAATACAAAATCAAATTGTGTGTATGATTAAGGAACTTCTATTTTTTTTCAAATTCTGAATTCTAAAAATCAACAAATTTAGAGAATCTAGTGTTTTTGAAGGCTCATAATAATTACTCATTACTGTGGGGAGGGAAAAAACCAAACCAAACAACAACAAAAAACCCCTAAAAGTTCAGTGCCAACAATTGTTTATGACAGTTCAAGGTGTCTATTGAGATGCCACACACAATGTTTCTCCCTTAAGCACCAGTAGCATACTGGTTTCCTAGCCACACAACACAGCACCGTGTAATCGGCATGTCTACTACTACCGCCATATACATGGACCGGCAATGAATGTGTTAAGAGAATGATTAAGTCTTCTTGAATCAAAAGAATATTTAAAAGCAAAAAAATAGAAATTGCAAGGCTTACCATTTTTCTAGTATCAACTTTTGGACATGGTCTTCCCCCATCATAGGCTGGTCGGAGGATAGATCTGTATCTTTGCCTCACGCCACTGCCACAGAGGGAACTACACGGGGTCCAATCAGACCATCGACTCATCTGACAATCGACAGGACAGGACACCATACAAACATCTTCTTCATAACCTGAAGAAAGAAATGCTTTAAGTGAATTTCTGCATTTGAAAACATTTTATATACTTCAATACTGAATGCAATCTGAATTTTGTTTCTCCAGAAATAAAATTTATCTTCACTGAAAATACAATGTTTTAAAAGATTTTTAAGTAAGTACTCTGAACATAAATTAAAATTTTCATGATTTGGAATTACAAATTATCACAATAGAGACCAAAATTAAATATCCAACATGGGAAAATTATTTTCATTATGAATTTATTCATTTACATAAGTGTTTTTTGTTTTTAAACACTGCCGTTTATTTATTTGTGATTTTAAATGATAAAACAATATCAGAAGACAAAATTTCCTTACCGGTTGGTGTGCAGAGAAGTGGATCTACTAAATTGCCACCTTTGTCATAACAGGCAACTTTGCGAAAACGTTTGCCAACTCCACATCTTCCAGAAACTTCTAATCCATTAATGGCAACACGTTCATCACTTCCATCTAATATGCAATCGGACCAATTACCTTCTGGTCGCGCGCTATAGACATGACATGGACAACTTTTTCTCTCCTCTAAAGGATATAACTGTGCATTTCGGCATTCTTCATTATCCAAACTTTCTTCTAAAGAAATCGAGAAATAGATACAGTTAAGAAACGATTCCTGATATTACGTAACACAAAAGCAAAATTATTACAAGTTCTGACAAACTGAGAAGAAGTGCAATAAACTTCTATTGAACTAAAAAAAAATATTGTTTTATAAAGAATATATTTTTCTTAATAACCAAAGGAATAAAGCTTCTTACCTAATAACTGTCTCTTCCTTGTCTGATATCCTCCACAGTTCATAGAACATTGGGACCACTCTGACCAGTCAGACAAAGCACACATTTGCATGCAAGACACATGGCACCGTTCAGCAATGACTGGTAATGCTTTAGACAATCCAGACATACACAAATCACCCTCAACTTCTTTTCCATCATTTCTTACACAAAGAACACCTGTCAATGAAAATTGTTTATCAATCTCA
Organism: Thereuonema tuberculata; assembly: GCA_023159025.1. Classification (NCBI taxonomy): domain Eukaryota; kingdom Metazoa; phylum Arthropoda; class Chilopoda; order Scutigeromorpha; family Scutigeridae; genus Thereuonema; species Thereuonema tuberculata. Next base: position 43,237,079 of record JAFIDM010003189.1, on the reverse strand, counting down.
TTAAAATTAATCTCCAATATGATACTTAACTAAAAAAAAAAAGAAAAAAGATTAAAACACTTCATACTCTATAGCAAAAGAAATAATATACAAAGCTAGAATGAGTCAAGAATAAAAAGACAAACAGTGAAATATAAAAATGACAAAGTATTCTTGACAAATTATTTATTTATTATTTTAATGTCTTATGAATATCATTTTTTTACTATGTAAATATCGGTCAGAAAATAGCCAAATAGCATTTGGCTGAAAAAAAAAAAATCACAAACGGCAAAAACCATTAAAAGGCTTAATGGTAGAATTTTGAAAAAGAACATTTGTTACTAATGGGATTTCTACATGTTCTAATTAAGTATTTTATTTCCATTAGAAAATAGATCGTTAGATCTTTTAAATGAAATTTACATTACTGTTTAATGACAATAATAATGTAGAACCCAAGGATAAAAGAAATCAAGCTAATCTTCAATATAATTTATTGCTTGCAGTTTTAACATCATAGATTAGTAGAAACTTGTTAATAGTTATAATACTTACTTAAAAAATGAGTTTACTTACTTCTTGTTCTATAGCCTATGCCACACTCAACACTGTCTGGTAGCCGACAGGGTCCCCAGTCTCCTAAGGACCATTCGTATGTATAGCATGGCTCAGTACAGAGGACAGTTGTATTAGCCAGATTTTCTTCTTCGTCATCTACTTCTGCACAAGGTGTCGGGCACACACGAACTTCTTGAAGTGCTTCTGGACATGGTTCACGGCCTCTTTGTGGCCACTGAAGCACATATCTGTCTCTGCTTTGGGTGTGGGTTGCACTGCCAACTACAAGGATAAAGAAGGAATTATCTTCTATACATTCTTCTAACATTATTCTTGACTGAGTCACTTTTATCATTGTGAATACTGAAAAAAATATTTGTAATTATACAGATTTAATTGTTTCAGCAAAACATTCAGCTATAAAAATCACTACCAGATAACCTTTTCTGAGTTGCACAGGCTGGACTTGATGAAGCATGATGCCTCTTTACATTGTACGAGAAAACCACTGACAAAACATTTGGATAATTTCATTTTCCTCTCAATCACAAAGTACCTCAGATACTACTGAAATCATTTTGTCTTCTCTATTAAACACATCTTGTAGTTCAATTACTAGGCAACACCATAGGATACCAATTTTCCAGGTAAGGTCATAATGAATTTTCATTTTAATTTGCATTAGATCACTTAATAAAGAGATGCAATTTTTAATGTTTAGTTATTTTTAGTTTCCACTTTATACATCTTGAATTTACTGAATACAGCAACAGGTTTGGTCACATTGAATAATATTAACTTTTTTAGGGGCTCAAGACGCCTTGTTTAGAGCACTTGAGAACCATAGTGTTGGTCCTGCATCAGCATGATTTAAAATGGCATTTAAACAATACTTAAGAGAAAAAAGTTAAAGTAGATTTAGAAAGTAATCTGTTGACTTCAGTTGTTGGCATTACCACATTGAACTAACAGTCAATTCCAAAAGTTGATTCAGTGTTGAATAAATGGATTGTTCTGGCCAGTATAAGGGACTTTGCAAGGTTGGTTTGATTTTAAATTGCTCATTTCTTATTAGTAAGCAAAAGTTAAAATCTACAGAACAAAACCAATTAATTAGATTTTTTTAAAAAACCTTTATGTATATATATATGATAAGGTCAGGCTGAAGTTTACTATTTAGTGATAGAGAGAAAATGAAATCAAAGGTAAAACAGTTTAGCAGTGCATGAACATCATTGTGAATTTGTATGTTTACTTTTTAAAAACTAATAAGATAACATTAAAAAAAAAAGTTCTAAAAAATTATAAGAAATTTTATTTATACCAGCTTAACTACAGGGAAAAAAAGAAAGAAAAAAAAAACTTTCTAGCTGAAAAAAAAATAACTTGTTAAATGAAAATAGTGTGGAAACTCGTTAATTTAAAATTATAAGTTTTAATGCATAATGATTATAATTAAATTTCCTTGATTTGTAGTAAAAAATATTTAGGATAAAGCCAATGCCTTTCTAATAAATATATCTAACAACAACTACTTAATGATGTAAGCTACAAATAGTATTTCAGATAAAAAATACTAATTTTCAATTTTTGTTTTTGCATTTGGTAAATACTTTTAAAAAGGAACCTTTTTATACAACAAAATACTAATAGAGTAGAATTTTTGTTTTACTTAAAAAAAAAAAACACCATTATGCTACTATAAAATATTATTATGAATTACGTTGAAATTCTTCTACCTACCTAGGTGACACGCATCTGGACACGGAGTCCAATCTGTGTACTTAGTCAAAATGCAATCTTTGGGACAGGGCACAGAACATGGTCTGCGTACTACTGGCTTTGGAATAGGCACACACCTACAAAGATTAACACAACATTGGCTGAATATTTTTCAAATTCCTGAGAAAAGTACAAAATTTATGATAATATTTAATTAAAAAATTGTTTTAAAAACAATGATTAAGAAAAATAACAATATCTAATTCTATTAACAAAGGAAGAAATCCAGTCTTTTTTATTTGGTTAGTATATACTGTAATTGCATGTTAGCTATTCGTATTTCAGTTGATCCCTTTTTTTGGGGGATGACTTTCAAAAAGTTTAAAACAACATGTCCACTTCTTCCAAAACCAATTTTTTTATCAACTAATGCCATACTTTATGTTAATACTGTTTAATTTCAATAAACGAAAGTTAAGCATGCTATGCTTATGTTTTAACAATTTCAAAATTTTGATATGTCTGTAATTTATTTCATGAATTATTATTTTGATTAGGAAAAACACAAAACAAAAGAAAACAAAGATCAAATATGGTATTTTTATTTTAAAATTCATTTATTTGTAATTCAAAATTTATTTTAAAATTGAAGCAATGTATGATTACAATGTAGCAGTGTTAGCCCAATGGTAAAAAAATATTTGATGCTACCATAATTACAATATTTAAAAAATTAATCCATAGGAATTATAAATAATCATGCAGTAACCATTACTATTTTAATCTTATCCGCAGAATTATTACGTAGTAACTAGGTTTATATATAAGTATCGTTTGTGTGGACACTGAGTTTGTGATATCATAATATTAAAAAAAAATTTGAAGTAACCTATTACTAGCCTAAATGGCCCTGAGATCGCAGGAGGTAAGTATCACGGTGTTTCCTGACCAACGAGGCTAAGCTGAGTTTGAGTGGAGCAGCTTAACACCCATCTACCTTTAACCCTTGGCAAAGATACTCAGTGCCCATCCTTCAGAAAGCTGGGTGGACCCTAGGATCACTCTAGAAGAGAATTCACCATGGAAAAATCCATAACCTCTCCAAGGATAGAAGGCAGCTCTTCCAGAACACAGTCAAGTGCATTACACTTGGCTACCCGGTCCATATCATTAACATTAGCTTTTGAAAATAATCGGGATATTTTTATCTTTTTTTATTTGAGCGATTTAGAGGGAAAGAATAGCAAAATAATCATATCAAGAAAAGACATTACTTACTTTCTCTCACTTACTCTCCTATCCTCATCCTTCATACACCAAACATCACGAGTCTGTTCTCCCGGTCCACATGTCTCTAAAGGGTTGGTAACCTTACATTGCTCCCAAGTGGATACCTTCCATCCAAATCCATAACAACTGTTTTGATTGCAAATTTCTGTCTCGGCGAGTTCATCTGTACTGGGACAAGGGGTACCACCTGGTGGGAAGAATGCAAATCAATTAACTAAAGAGATGAGATTTTAAGAGATTATCATAACTGTTTCCTGAATAAAAATTTTGGATGTTTCCAATAATCCAAAATTCCGAAAAAGACAGATGACTTTAAGTTTGTATGTTACAAATACTTATAAATGAATTGTATAAAATTGCTACCTCCCCCTTGAGTAATTTATTATTAATTCTGTGGTTTAAAATTTAAGGAACTGTAATTACTGATAAGAAAGAAAGATGATGGTCATGGTCTTTGCAATAATGAATTAAAGTAAAGGAAATATCTATTATGCACAGAGACAAAATAGAAATGAATTCTTTGATCAGCCACTAAAACGAAAATGATGCTTTGAAAGATCATCATTTCAGTAACATAGATAAATAAAAATAAGGTTACATCATTCTGCGTCTTTTATTATCATTCTAATGAAAATGCCTTGAAAAATATAATATTTTAGAGATTCTGGATATGATTTGCATTCCAAACCCTCTGTAAAATGGGAAATTGATTTCTTTCCGAGGTTAAGGCTGATGCCTTAAACTTATACTCCATTTCGTTTCTCTAGGCTGCTAATCGTGACAGTGTCTACATACACGTGCTGCAAATGTAAGCTGATGTTCTCTTGTTTATCTTTTAGCTTTTCTTCAAATTTGAATTATATTTCCTATAAAATGAGGTCTTAAAAATGATTATTGAAGCCTCAACCTTCATTCAATTGACAGCTTTTCAACGTCTATTTTCACAGAAAATTTTGATAAGTAATTTTCTGCAAATCTGTGTCTCTGGAGTTTGCCCATCAGCGCCACTTATTCTCCTAGTGACTGATATGCGAAACACACTATTTCTTTTATTGTCATTCTTTTCTACAACTTCTAGTAAGCCGTAAATTTTATAATTTTTATGATTTTAGATATTCTCTAAATATTTCTGGATAACACATTTAAAAAGACGTATTTTATAAACGAATCAAAAAAGAAAAAAGAAAGAAAAAAAATATTTATTCCAGAACTCCAGCTGAGAGGTTATCTATTTATATTTTTAGAAGAATGCTTATTATCCGTTTGCGGATTAATTATACTAAGGATCCTTTTTTTTTAATTTCCGTCTTTTATGAATTAATTATTCCTGAAAATTAAAATTTAATTTAATTGCTTAGTATAGTATTTTGCAAAAAAAAAAAAAAAAGGATTTGCCATATATGGTCATTATGTAGTGATTGATTTTGTCTGGAACAAACGTCACCAGTCATGACGTCATCAATTTGAACTCCGAGCAGTCCGTCCAAGATGGCATCGTCTTGTGATCGCATAAGCGTGACAAAGAAAGGACAATCTTTGCATAGCCAAGCAAGAGGAATAGTGTGGAACGTTTGTAATTATTTCAATTTTAATTATTATTATGTATTCGTAACTGTAGAAAATACAAAAACCAGAATGTTTTCGTAATGTTTATAAGATTCAGTTAATTTAGCAATAGATGGCGCTATTACGTCCTGGAAACATCAATCTATAAGGAAATTACGCCATCAAAAGCTCTTCTTTCATGAACTGAACTGTATTTTACTTTATTTCCTTAAAATTGATGTGCTTACCCAAACCAGATGGTGCCAATATAGTTCTGTTTCTGTTTCTCAAACCATGATCATCTCTATCAGCGCAAATCCGACTGCACGGGGTCCATTCGGCCCATCGGGATAACACACAATCGCTTGGACAAGGAATATAGCAGGGAACGACTAACTCCGGCTCTGGCACATACATGCCACACAGTGATTGATCCACCTGATTCTGTAAGAAAGAGGTTAAATAGAAATGCTAGATTAAAACAAATCCTATATTATAAAGTTAAATTACAACTTTAATAAAAAAAAAGTTCGAAATCTGATCTTTGTAAAAACTTGCCTTTTTCAAGAAAAAAAAAATCGCAAAAAAACTGCACACGTATATTGATTTGTCTAAGACTACAAAGCAATTAAAAATTGTAATATAAACACGTGCGATGTAATTGTTACAAAATATTTTCACTTGCAAATAAATTAAGGGTTTCCCTTTCATTGTCGTTCGCCCCGACACATCAAGGTATTATTACGGATGTTATTTCCAACAGCGTTACATGATTTATCTTTAACGCCAAATACATTAACTTAAACAGTTTATTTTGCGTTTTAATTATTTGAAACGATTCAAAAGGTTTTATTTAGATTTGTCAGCTGAACAACTTCCAACACGGAAAAATCAGTGTTAATTAAATACTAATATGTTCAACAACAAATAAAGCTCGAATGTCTGCTTAATAGTTAAAGAGCAATCATTATTTTAGTAACAGAGTCTAATAAAATAAAATAAAGATTATCAAGTTTTTTCCCCCGCGTTAATTTACGAAACTATAAAACTGAAACATTTATTAAAATACGAAGTCATGACGTATCAACGTTAAATAGCATAAAAATAAATTCATTTTTATAACAATTTTATAATCGCGGTTGCATTTCATTCAAAACGTTTTGTGATACGTTTGAAAACCAAAAAACTGAATTACCGTATTTTTATCTATATAGCACCTATCAAGTTTTGCAGGAATTAATGTAGACTATATACAGAAATTGTAAAAACAAAAACTACCAGCCTAAAGTAAAACACGGGTACTTTATAAAACACACATGAAATTTCTCGCCAGTTATCCTTTTGGCGAGTTTTTATTGTTTATTTAAGCTTTGCACATTGATTCCGACGATTTCCTATAGGCCTGTGTATCGAGACCTCTTTCTCTACTGCTGACTGCTCCTAGCTGATGACGGCCTAGAACAGCGTGGAACACTATATTCAACTTTCACTGCTCCAACCTTTTCTTGACTTACCAAGAATAAAGGCTTCTCTCCGTTAAACCATTTCATAAGGAGTACAAAGACTCTTAAATAAATAATTTAAACAAATATCCGTCTTTGATATCCGTTGAGTACAAGGCAGTAAAGGTACACCCCGAAAAATCAAAGGGCATGGAGTGCAGAGGTTGGAGATAAACGATATATAATATTGCGCGTCAAATTAAAAATTCTCTGCATTCAAAAAGCTTTCTCGTAAACCATTCTGAATAGAATATGTGTTCGTATAAACTTTTATCTTAGAATAACCTCCTAGAATATTGACTTTTTCTCCTGGCACACCTTATATGTTTACTCCTGGGAAAATTTGCTAATTTTGGATTAAAATTTCCCTTGCCAATTCATTTCGTGAAAAGCAAACAATAAAAAAAAATATATTAATTAATTAATTAATTAAATTGATTTGATGACGTCTTAAGGTAGCAGACATAGAGACTTCATTGAAAACGATATCTGTTGAAGTGGCGATGTCAAATACACCGTAAAGTACAATAAAAAGTTAAGCTCTTCGCAGCTAGCGATATATTTACCCCTTCTAAGTCGACGCACTCCGATTTCCTGGTTTGCTTTCCTTGGCCACATCGCAGTTCTTTGTTCAACACGACGCAGGGACTGAAGTTGGTGGTTATAAAATGATAACACGAAGGCTGCATGCATACGTCGACCTGACGCAGCGGAGGGCAATCCACGCCGTCCGGGGACGGAGGCTGCACTATTGTTCGCCACCTTTCCCGATAACCTGTCAAGAGAAACACAAGGATTAAACTGAGTGCTGATAAGCCTGACAGTTTTAAAGAACCAGGCTTAAAAATTCCGGATTTAAAGTGTGTAAACACACTCGATTGAGTTATTAAAACTGTATTTAGAAAAAAAAAAACCAACTATTATATTATTTTTATACTGAATAAAGAAAGAAGTGGTATGAAATTGGGCAAATTTAAAAATCTTAATTTTAGAGAATTTGCTTTACAGAAAAGCCAATTGTCATTACAAACATTAAATTAAATTTTAGTTGAGTTTGGTGAATATTTAGAAAACTTTTTATATAAAGATTAGTTATATAATATTTATTCCTAAGAACGTTAGAAAACAAAAAAGGAATGGTATCAAACATAAAAATTCTAAAAAAAATAAAAAAGAAGTTCCAAGTTGTAGCTTATTTTTAGCTCTGTTTCTACTAGGGAAATAAGGCTTACCAAATCAGTCAGTCTGTGCATGTGTACGTATCCCAACACCTACACATTTTTGAATAGCTGTATGGATCTTCTTTAAACTTAGTATGCACATTGGAGAATCAGGGATGATCTACGTGTTTTTATTTGAAATCTTTCCCTAATGGGTTCTTGGCGCGAGAAAGCGATAAACGTTCTCTTATTTCTATAAGATCCTTGGAATCTAAACAATCTATGCCTATCTTTTGTCTGTTAATCTCTCATTATCTAAATTAATGAATGTTAATCCACTGCGCGGCGGCTTGATAAGATTAAAATTAATCTCACTTAAAAATTTAAGAAAATTACGCAAATATATTTTTTTTCCCCGGGAAATTGGAAAACGTTCTGTTTATAGTCAAAGGATAGGATATAGTGGTTCGTTCATTGAGATTCTATAGGACCTGACTTCAGACAAGTCGATTTCTCTCTTTGGTTTGAAAACATTTTTTTTAGTACGAAAGGAGCAATATTTAAGACAGTATCCGTATATTGTAAAATAAATTAAAAATATCCTTAAGACGAATATTTTAACTTGGCAGAAATAAATACGTTAATTTTTAAGATTTAAAGATGATGACAATAGTTATCAAACTGCCAGAGGATTCGTTGGATTTAAGCTTTATTTACAAGAATATTCTTTCTTGATATTAATCGACGATTTTAAGAATACGAATGAAGATATACCATAAGAAGTACACTAAAGTAAAAATTTGTTCTATTATTTCCTAAGTACAGGCATGAGAGTGGGGAAAATGTAAAAAAGAGGAAATTATGCGCGAGGTAAAATTTAAGACAAAATTTGTTTGCAAGTCGAGTAATATACATTTCATTTACACATAATATATTGCAAATGTTAATATACATATGTATATATTTGCATACATATAATACAAGTAAAAAAAAATAAAAATTCTTACTTCATAAAATGTGTACTCAGTTTAACCAAGGCCTCTGAAATAATGATTTAAACCTAAAACTTGAAACCTCTACTTCAAGAGCTGTTTAAAAGGGTAGAATTTTCACACTAAAACTTCTACAAAACATTTTATTATTATTATTTATAATCCACTCTAAGGAGAAAAAAAAAAACTAGATGTAAATGGCAACAAATGGTTTCAAATCTAATACATTATTTTTACACAACAGAAATCTTAGGTATTTTCATAATTATACAAGATTCTTAAACACGAATTTACTTATTTTGTGTGGTTGGCTCGTATAAACATTTCTTTTAGGGTCAACACATTTTTATTTGCATTCTGAAGTTTAATTCTCTTTGTTCCTGTTTTATGAGTGTTCGGTTCAAGCTTTCTCTTGCTTGTATTGACAGAGTCTGAAGACTTGTTGATACTAGGATTTACTAGCATTTCTTATCGACACTTCGAATATCAAAGTCCAGCGAGCGATCAACGATGTCCAGGCGGATCGACGCCATTTCACTCCTCTGTCCTCTCTTCAAAGGTATCTCCTTTCTCTTCTACTGTACCACGAAACAAAAAAGGGAAAATAATAAAAATAAAAGGAAAAAAGCGGAAGTCCGCGAATCTGCAAAAAAGGAAAAAAGCGGAAATCCGCGTTTCCGCGGAAATTTGGCATGCCTGTAAGTAGAACAGCTTTACGAAAACTACAAAATGCTGTTCTACTACTCGTACAGTTAAAATAAACAAATTCCATTTCTTTTCTTTTTTCACGATTTAAAAACAAAGGAATTTTTAAGAAATCACATTTTAAGGAAAGTAGGATTCAAGTTCTTCGGACTCCGTGTTGAATATCTCCTTTTGCATTATATTTCTCACATTCTTGTATTTACTGTAAATTAACTTAATTGAAAATCAATTTGCGAGTTGATTCTGATGATGATAAAATTTCTATTCGAAATTACAATTTTTTTCTAAACCTTACACAGACTGAAAACGAGATTTCTTACCTATCTGTGGTAATGACAGGGGGTCCCTGCAGTCCAAGGGGCGACATCCTCCCCACGCAGACCAAGGGGATACTTGGCAATCTTGCTGACATGGAACAGAGCAACGCTGGATGATTGGGGGAGGGGTTTCAGAGCAGTACGAATGAGGCACGGGAACGAGATCTAAAACGAAAAAAGAAAATTTTTCCAATATTGAAGGCGCACGACACGATCAGCCCAATGTAGCCCAATATATACATCCATGTGGCGCTTCACTGCAAGGCTTCCCAACATTACAGTGAAGCCCAAATCGGGATGCTTTCCAAAATAACTGATACCGGTACACGTTAAGAGGATTAGGATATCGTATTTTTTTACAGAAAAATAAAAAAAAAATAAAAGTAGTCATTTACTTATTCTAATGTCATAGAAATTAACGTGTTACATCTTAACATCGATTTAAATCTGAACTTATTCCTAAGAACTTTAGTTTCCTGTATTATTGAAACTTATTTAAAAACATAAAAATCAGACGAACAACAAATGTAACATTTTAAAACAATTTAACGTGCTGTTAAGAAAACATACAAACAATGACCAATAACGCACTCTTTAAATATGAAAACATTAAAAAAACTTTTTTAGAAAACTGTTAATTGTTTATTTCCTTTGTGTTTTGTTCTGAAGATAGATACTGTTTTATTGGGTATCCGAAACATGTCAAGACTTTTTTTAAGTTTTTCATGTTGAAAGCGTGTGTTATTGGTCATTATTTAAATGTAACATTTTTCTGTATTACAGAAATAGATTTCTAATAAAATTTTACGTCAGAATATCGATTATCAGGTTTTGAAATAAATTTGATTTCTACTTTTATAAATCATGAAAAATGTGAAACGAAGGAAACTGGATAAATTGACGAATAGAACTTTAATTTTTCCACAGTAACTTAATCTACATATAATTATTATTATTATTGTAAATATAAAAACAACACGAATCAAAATTTATTAAAATACAGTATTAAATGGTTAAACAAAATTAATAAGACTTATGATGATGGTAGCTTTGAGTACAATATTCAGTCTGTAACTATTACAAGTTAAAAATATTTTATTACGTAATCTGATCATTTATTACATTTTTAAGAAGGATATATAGGAACGAGTAAATAGCAAATGCCAATCTTTAAAAACTAAAAGGTGAAAACTTACATCAACAAATAAGACTGCTATTTTTTTTTAAATGTTTCATTTTATGTTAAATAAATTTATTTGCGAGGAAAAAAAACATCAAAACGTTTAAAAGCAACGTCATATGGATCTTATATCATTAAAAAACATGAAGTTTAAATTATTTTTCTATTTTTTAACAAGATTCGAGGTAAATCACCGCCCCTACAGAAGTAACATATTTCCAATGCAACAAAATTATTTATTATTATTTATATTTATTAATAAATATAAAGAAAAAATATTTGCAAACCTCCAACTTCCAAACAGCGTTTATAAATTCTATATATAATATTTTTCATTATAAAATATCGTGATATAAGTAAGTTACTTTAAATAATAAAAATATACCAATCGGTATTTTTTTTTTTTATGAAATCCTTTTAAAGAACATTAAAACGGAAATGGAGGTTGTTTTTTCGGTTTTTTTTGTAGAATGAAAGTCACGCACAATAAAATTCTAAAAATTATTTTTAAAGATTAAAAAAAAAAAAAATTGGGTGCTACACCCTTTCATATCGATGTTCAGATAAATAAATTTATAATTAAATTTACAATTTTTTGTAAACAGTTATTATTTTTTAAATATAATTACTGCACTTATATTTGATTATATCCTACGTCACTTTTGAACACAAGTACTTAACATTTGACAGCCGTCTATACGTGAAAAGATTGCTCACGATTCCTAACTTCATGGATACAAGCCTAACAGAACCGTTCTCGAATTTTCTCGCGACGTCGTAACTTGAGCTCTTCCGCATCTACGTCGCTTTATCCATGAGAAAATTGCAGTTGGTGACAAGATTTTCTTTAAACAATTTTTTACTCCTCGAAATATAAAGCTAATTCATTTGAGGCAAATTTAGATCATGCTTGAATATGCTTAAACATCGCTTGAAAATTTATTAATTAAAATATCTGATTCCAAAAATTTATCGTTCATTCTTAATGGTTGTGTACAACATTTTCCTTTAACAATTTGAGGCCGCTTTCCAAAATATGTTACAAGATGGCGCCAGCAGTACGCTTGGATTTTCAAAATACGAACAAAAGACGAGCGATTGATTTGTCTTATAACAATGCTTCTAACAATATTTGTTGAATAGGATTGGAAGTCAACTAGCACTATTCAATAAAGAAGACAATGAAGGTGAATTCTGTATTGTTACTGTCTTCTGATTGGCGGAAATCAAATTCAAAATTCCACCGTGTAAATAAAAGTAAAGGAAAAAAAAAAAACCAAAAACAGATTAGATATCTTTTTAATGAAAAGATAAAAATGCAAACAAAACATCAAGAATGGACAGCTCTGAATTGAGACTCTTTTGTTTATTTTGTAATAAACTCCTGCAAGGCCTTCGCCAAACGTATTATAAGCAGTCCCCATCCTGCTTAATCAAAACGTTTCATGCATAGATAAAGTATCGTGTTTTCCTTCTATTTCTGCTTTTAATAAAGGCTACAAGAATGAAAGAGGCAATATGGGGAAACGTTTATCATCCCAAAGCCAAAATAAAGTAAATAAATAAACGCGAAATTAGAGTTGAACAAAATCATTCCGATTTTGAAAAACAAAAAAGTTTGTCAGCATTTAAAAACATTGAATACAAAGCAAATCACTTGTGACTGGCAATAATTTAAGATTTTAAAGAATGAAAATAATCAGTTTAAATTGGCTGAAATAGACGCGCTATTTTAATGAAAACTAACTTTGAGGAAGATTCATTAAATAGGCAATATATAAAAAAACAGATTTACAGGAACATTTTATTGATAAAAGGCAATACTACTTCATTCATAAAAACTAAATACATTCTCTCTAGTTGCAACAAATCCTGCAATTATGCTACAATAAATTCGTACTAATATGTTTAAAAATTGTTTTTAATCATTATTTGTATTGGCATATTATTCTGTGGACATGTTTATCAAATAAATGTTAAAATAACGGGTACGATGAATACGAATAAATTTTTACGTTATTTAGATATTTATTAAGCCATGGATAGTAGCCAGTTCAATTTGCCATCAATATAAACATGGCCTACTTTTCCAAGAACATATTAAGTTGGAAAGAACATGTTGAAAGGATGGATGTAATAGCCCTGCTAGGATTGTCTTGGAATATCGGTTTCGTGGTCATTGATCCAAAGTAAGACTGAGACAACGGTGGACTGATCGATTTCGAAGCGGAAAAGACCAGTAGATCTAATCCTTAACGGTGATTAAGATGATATTACGATATTATCAAAGGAAATGTTAAGAATCTTTCTTTTATTTAAATTCTATCATTAAGTTAATAAAATAATTGTAGTTGATGAATTAATATTCAACATTGTAACTTCTAACATTAAGATACTGACCAATTACTATATATGTGTGTATCTTTTAATTCTAACTTACCATCACTCCTGAGACACGTCAGGTTTCGCAGTTGGACTCCTCCCCCGCAAGTTACTTTTTTGACAGATGTTTGATTGGTCAAAACACAGTCACTCCATTCGGAGGGCAACCATTTATATCTAAATGAAAAGATAAATAAGTATGAAAAAATATTTTATTTTCCTTAAGGTACAACACTAACCACGATTCTGAATATCGTGGTCAGATAATTCATATGAGAAAGCCATTTTAACTATTAATATCTTTCCTTTTCTTGAATATTCTAGAAAAAGAAGAACAAAACCTAGTATCTTACTTGGTACAAAGAGGGAGCTGCGATTTATCAGTGACTCGGTGCAATTCTTCTAAATGGGGACAGGGCTTTCCTCCCCCGAGGGGCAATTGGAGCACGTGACGTGTCCTTTTCCTGAGTTCTGGTCGGACATCGTCGTTGCTGGTAATGCATCCGTCAGCGACCACCTTCCAACTGGACCACGAAGACATAATGCAATCAGCGGGTACGATGCACGCCTGTACTTTGCCCGGCAGCTTCGACTTCTCACCTTTGATACAGTAACTATAAAACAAATAAACACCAAATGTAGAAGCAACAAAAAAAAAAAAAAAAACACAATTCACTGACAACTTAAATAATAGCTTAAGGCCTGAGAGCAGTGTCAAGAAATGCTTCGTTCACGTTTAACTGATGTCATAAAAAGAAAACAACAAAACGTGACGTTAAAACGGTAGAACAATAAAACACCGAAAACGGACTGCAGCTGGCGAATTCAATAAATTCAGTTAGCCAGATTACTCAAGCGTATCAAAGCGTGACTTCACTCGTCAGCGTCATCATTCTTTCTTATCCAAATACAAGCAGGACAGAATAAGATAATTGTTAAGACTAGGAAAAAAAAAAAGAACAAGTAAAATTACATGAGAAATAAATCAAAAACACACAAGACTAAGAGTTCACTGATCTGTTTTTGGAAATTGTGATATCGGGAATCCAAGACAGCCTATTTTAGGTTTCCTGAAACGCCAGTTGGATCCGCCCAGTATCTTACAGCTCAGTGAACTCAGAAAACATATAAAGAAACAAAAGTAGACACAACAACGGCCATTCATATTAAAAAACAGTAAAACATACTTGTTGTATCTGCTTTTGTTTTATTTATATGTTTTATGAATTCATTGAGATATAAGATACTGGGCGGATTCAACTGACGACGGTCAGGAAACCTGAAACAGGCTGTCTTGGATTCCCGGTATCACAATTTCCAAAAATAGATCAGTGAACTTTTTTAAGTCTTTTGTTTTATATTTCATGCAATTGTTCGTATGCACGTTAAAATTTTGTAGTAACTAAAAGAAACTTGTGTATTACTCTATAATTTTCAAATCATATCCTTTAAGAGTAGCTATCCAATTTTAATTGCAAACATTTCATGTTTCGTATTTGTTGATAACATTCTTAGATCTATTATTTCTGCTAATACAGTTCTGAAATATTACAGAATGTAAATTAAAATACGAAAATAAGGTAAAACGAAAACAAAACCAACTCTAAAAAGTAGATGATGAAATGTTTTGAAGGGTGTAATTTACCGAAAGTCGTTTCATTTATTCCCAAATTATCTGCAATAAACTAAGTAAATTTCAGTTATAAACTTCAGTAATAATTTATCGATTTATACAGAAATGTCAGCATTTTGTCTCGAGCGACCCCTTGGACCTCCTTAGCCTGTAGTAGTATATTTTTACCTTTCAACTTTTTTTAATCATCTGTTTACCAGCATCTATTACCACTGATTTAACGCAAGCAAACCTGAAATTACAAGAGCAACTATCTTTCCAAAGCTGAACAAAAGCTTTCGAAGGCATTGATTAGCCAAAAGATAATGGCGCTCTAAGAAAGAATTACGTTTCAATTGCAACAATTTCGGTGAAGGTACGAACTTTTAGTATCAATGAAAGATGATGATATTTTCAAGACACGACTGTTCTATAACCAATTCGAGCAATTTATTTCGCTATTTCAAATTAATTAGCCGATTCGTTAAGTTGTAATGCATCAGATGAAGCCTGTGATAGGACTGTGTGTATCTTTTATTCCGAAATCTGATGGTCGAATAAACTAAAGCTTGTCATCGTTAAGAGGCTCCATTATTCCTTATTACCACTTGAAAATGAACGCATCTTCGTGAAAGTGACACCTTACGAGCCCTTTACGCACTCCTCATGAAATATGCTCAAGTAATTCCAGCTTCATTCAGCCAAAGTGAACGTTTTTAAGAGGCAATTGGTGATCGGAACATTGCGAGGTAATTAGTCAAGGCAGAAGGCAATGTGGGGCCCTTGTTTGTGTAAATACCAAAGCTGTTTTTATGACTACTCACAAAAAGCTCGTTGTCTTGTAGGAGGCAGTTTTTTTAACATGTAAATACACGATCGAAGCTTCTACTTGTACGATCTAACATTAAACAAAGCAGGAACTACTTCTTACAGAGTTCTTGGATGCTTAAAACTGAAATAAATGACCGAGATTGCTAACTTTATTCAAATGACTGCTACGATCTGGGTAGTTCTAAATGGATTTTGAAGACCATAAAACTTAGATACGATCATCCGAATCGAACAGTAAGTATAGTATAAATAAGATATAGTTGGTGTACAAACTTTCAGATATTCGTTGATGAGATTTAAAAAAAAAAAAAATGGATGATAAACCAAACAGAAATAAGAAGCTACCGAAAATGGAAAGAAGAAAAAAAGTTCAAAGATCAACTAACATTTTTTTTCTTCTTTTATTCAGCTATCGACAGATTAGAATTAAAAGTCAAAAGTACAGTATTTTGGTGATTTACCGTCCGTAACACCCTTACCTGTAAGGTACCAAACCACTAGTTGCCTTACAAGAATCTAAAATTTCTACAAACTTTTAGCTATTTTAGACAAACACACAGGTGTATTTTCGAGTGTATTTGAGTATTTCGACTTTAAAATTCTATTAATATTTTTTAAAATACTTTTTTTTTTTTATCTCTGACAAATATTAAGTCAAATTTACAAAACCTCTTAGAGCTAAGAGGTATAAACAATTTTTATACCAAATTATTCAAAGTGAGATTCTAAAGGTGTCACTTCGATGCCCTCTCTCCTTTAACTCTGGTAAAAAAAAAATCCGGTCCCCAGAAAAAAAACAAAAACAAAACCCACAATCTATATTACTAAAATCTTTTATTTCTCTGTCTGTCTGTCCGGCGCAATTGTTGTGATTTTGTGAAAAAAAAAAAAATTTTTACAAGTTCGCTACGGGAATCGAACCTGGAACCTTCTGATCCGAAGTTAGACGTCTTATTCATTAGGCCATGTGGACTATATTCTAATTTCTATAAAAAATAAAAATATGTCATAGACGCACTCGCTGGTTCTAAAAGCAGTCGTGGGTTGGGAGAATCCATTTTTATCGGGTTGCTAGTTAATACAAATTATAATTATTATTAACAACCACATTTCCAGGCTATCTTCTCACTGTGTATAAATTTAAGTTTACAAATATCAAAATTTTGTTTTTGTAGCTAGGCAGACTGATGTAAAATCTGCTCAAGATCTTTCTGCAAAATAATCAACCTTATAACTAACTGATTTTTCATTTGGAAACTGTGCACAAATGGCTCGTCTCGTTACCTATGCTAAAAAGGCCACTAACACTTGTCTGCTCTTGTGTGCTTTTAGAGATTAGTTTTTGACGGTAATTTCATTTGCCTCTGTTGCAAAATTCATTTCCCGCCAGCATCTGTCTTCGTTGTTTGTTCTGAATGACATTAATTTCAGTTACTGTTGGATCGAATCACTCGGTTTTGCAATCAACAACTTTTTTAATCTCTTCATTCCGAAGCATAATTAATAATTTCGCATCGCAATGGAGACTTTTGAATATTACAAAAGGCAAATCAAAGTTTACAGAATTTATGCGTCATGCTTCTGTCAACTCGTTTTTCAATGTTTTACGATGAGGGCAAACCTGAATACTGACACTTTTTGACTAGAAAACTTACGAAAGAGACAACATATGCTTTACATGAAAATAACAAATAAATAATAAAATTCCCTGGGTTCGTCCATCAGATAACCTGCGCTAGCAATCAGAAGTCCACACTGTTGAAATATTAGCTTCGCTACAGTCTCTGAACGCAATTAGAAATTCAAATTGTTAAAGCAGACAGCTAAGCTAGGATGAGAAAACAACTGATCCCAGTTACTGTGTTCTTGTATTTTAGATCAAATTAATCTTATGCTCTGGAAGAAATGTTTCCGGATTGTATTATCTCAGTTTAATCTCTTCACTTTGAAACTAGGTACATCAATATGGAGGCTAAAACCATAACATTATTATCCCGTCATTTTGATTTTTATGTTTTCGCGTTAGATAGAAATAGTAACTTCATATATTAACTAAATAAACCCTCTTTGGGATATCTAACAGATCCATTTCGCCTAATTTCATGCAATTGCAAATCGTTGTATAATTTGTACACATCACATGTCTAAGGTTACTCATCAATAGATCAATGAATAATAATACAAATTAAAAGATAAATTAACAACCAATCACTCCAAAACATAAAAACCTACAATGAAAAAGCAATTAATGAGATGGATAAAACTTAACATGACGTAATCAACATATCATAATACAGTAGAGCCCCGATTATCCGCGAGCGGATGATCCGCGGTGCGGAGTATCCCGAGTGCCGCGAAAATTTTTTTTATTACAAACCTCAAAAAAACCAATTTTAATCCAAGCCAACAACAGGGAAAGTACAATAGGCCCTACAGTGCAAAGGTAGAAAATTACTGACAAATTTATTGTGCATCGTGATCCTATAGGCCTTCTCGGAATTTGTGGATGCAAACGTAGAGCAAAGGTTTCTGCTTTACTGTACATATTTTAAAACTTTTACATATTATGTTTTTTTGTACGGTACTTTTAATGGTGAAATATTTTTTTCGTGTTTAAACCTCATTTTTAGTCTTTTCTCGGATTATCCGAAATCTTACCACCCAATCCGCGGATAATCGGGGCTCTACTGTATTTATATATCACATCTCTCAATTCGTAATTGTTGATTAATACATCATGCTATCTGTTATTATAATAATTATGTATTACACTTTTCTACTATAAAAATTAAATACTTCAAATATTAATGTTAATAAAGAAAAATATCAATCGGAAGGCACAAAGCTAAAGTTAGGATTCGCACTTCGAGTTGTCATCGGGAAGAGAATCTAATTAACCATTTGTTGATAGAAGTTGTTAATTCAACAGTAAGCCTACATATAAACTGAAATATTAATACAGTAGAACCTCATTATAACGGACTAATTGGGGCTGAAGGTTGTCCGTTTTAATGAAAGTCCGGTTTATAACAAATAATTCTATATCGGTGTAATGCATCAGGGTGTACATCAATGAAAGGACAATAGTTAGCTATAAAAAGTACTTAACGACATGACACAAAGGTTACTGAATAAAAACTGATGAGTGTGTGCGGCAATTTGTGGAATTTCAGACAATAACGAAATTAAATGATCGATAGAATTGAGAAAGCAAACGAAGGAACAACGCTACAAAGTTGCGAATCCTTCCTTGTAGCGTTGTGCCTTCGTTTGCTTACTCAATTCTTTGAATCATCGGGCACGTTAAATTTTTTTTTCATTAAATGATCGATGTTTAATCGCTTGCTTGGAAATGTAAAACTCGTCCGATAAAACATATGCATCCTTTTATTATTATTATATTTTTTTAAAAAACTGTCCGTTATAAGCGATGTCCATTATAATGAGGTTCTACTGTATATTGGATTAATATTTGATAATGACAAAAGCTGCTATACGACGAGTGGTAACAGATCTTAATGTGGAATGCGCATGAAATCATTTCCGATGAACCAACAGCTGCCCCTGAAAGCTCTATACAAAGCTAGGTTGATTTCACTGCAACACTTTCTGTTCGCAACATTAGTGGCATCCTTTACGCCTGGACGAACTTTATCTTCTTTATTTGTTGCAGAGGAAGGGACTGCTTCCTTTCTTCCATTTTGATATCATTTTTTTAGGCTAAGTTTAATTCTATTAAATCAGCTGTGGGACTAAATTACTGTGTGTAGGGATCACAGCTTCTGTGTTTAGGAGTTACAATGATAATGAATACAGAATTTCTTATCTACACGAATGCTTGCAAAAATAGAACTGTGAACTGAAAAGAAAATTATTCACTCCATGATTACACCTACCTCATATCTACATGGTTTCCCGATGGATCCCGACACGCTACCTCTCTCGTCTGGTACCCGAGGGACGCCCGGAAGGTGTACGGAGAGATTCCTTCGGGTAGAGGGGGTTCCATCGGAAGACAAGGACCCCAAGACCCCGTCCACAGCCGGTATTCGCGGGGGTGGTGGGGGCTTTGGAGGCAAGCCACCGCTTCATTGCACGGTTCGGAATCCGCGAGGGGCGGACAGAGACGACCACCGTGCTGAGGGGCCACAAGAACGGGCCGAGTCCGCGTCCTGTTGCCGGGACCACAACCTGTGCATGGCAGCCACTTAGAAAAGGGCGCCACAACACAGTCTTGTGCACACGGAACCTAAGGAAGAAAAAAATAAGATAACTAAATACTAGAAAAGCCAAAATATATGTAAAATATATAAATTAGAATCTTCTCCATAAAACTACCCACGAATGATGAAAACTCACTGTGATGGGCTTCGTAAAAGTAGATAAATGAAAATTTAGGTTAGAGAATAGTAGTTCTTTTATTCAATGAATGTATATTTTAAAGGAAGAATATAAACATGCATGTTTCATAGATGCTCCGTCAATTGTTTCATCATTAAAGAGAAATTGAAAACACTGCCATTTTTAAGTCTGTTTTACACTTGCCATTGTACTAAGCAATATCTACTGCAATGTCAGGGCTACTGAAAAGCTTCAGAACTACGGTTGCGATCTTCAACGTCACGGAAAATCTTCACCTGACAATTGCTGAGATCATTACGTTTACTATGAAAATAAATATTGTTTTTTATCATGTTATACATAACATTCAGGCCACCAGAGTACTTGGTAGATTATTATTTTTAATTAGTTAAAACGGATCATTTCTACTCACTGTGTTTTCGTCACAGAAACTTCTCGAAATTTCTCGAAAAATATTGGAAGCTACAGGGGCTTTTCGAGAATTTTGCAATCGGCTAAAGACTTTAGATTTTAGGCTGACTTTTTTTGTTGTTTTTTTGCATTCTGGATAATGAAGTATCTTTTGTTCTAAGCATTTTATTAAACACAATGAGAAGATGATCTCTGTTCATGATCAATAATTTCTATTATACAAATAGCAGTACATTCGACAATAAGTTCCATTTCCCAACACATAGGTGATGTCAGATGGCAAAATGACATCAATAAATAAACTGACTCTTAATAAAAGGCGGCAATCTGTTGGCCATTTACCCGATGCTAACAAATGGGCTTAGACATCACCTGGTTAGATGTATAAAGCGGTCTTTCTGAAAGCTACAAATAAACGTAAATTTATATTTCTTTCTAGTATGCAGTAATGGTAAAAAAAATCAAATTCGTTCTTGGATAAGGTATGTATACAAAAGTTCTCACCTGACACGACAGGCGATCTTTTGGTTTCATTTCGAAATGATCGCAGGCTTCGTCATCTACGACCTTGGGGTGGTCCCCCTTATGCCGTCGGTAGACGCACACCACATCTCGCCTCATGGCGCCACGACGATCGGGGCAGGCGGCGGGGGCAGCTCCAGGCGGTGGTGGTAAGACCAGCTCGGGCCCTTCGCCCTCCGTGGGCAAGCACGGACCCCATACGCCCACTCGCCAGGCCAAGCGGCCCCGGTGCTCTTCGCACACCCGGAAGCAAGTACGCGTCTTGGGTGGGCGTTCCTGTGAATCGCACAGGAATTCAAGGGTGGTTCTGCCGTCCATGTGGGCACACCAAATGGAGCGCTGTTGCTCCCCTTCACCACAGCCCTGAGCGGTGTAGCAGCTTCCCCACGAACCTACAAACAGACAAGAAAGATTCATAAGAGCAATGCAACAATAAGAAACAACTACAATACAAGATAGAAAATCTGAACAACTACAATAGAACCTCGAAAAACTAGTCTTCAGTAACAGAGAACTCTAAGATTGAAAGAATTTATTTTCCTTTCTATTTAATTTCCTATGAAAGTCTGCTTGTGAGTTTGTGCATTCGCCTGTACGTATTGCCCTTTCCCTCAATAATCCTTGAACCACTGGACTGATCATCTTGGAACTTAGGATGCATATTTAAAGGCAAAATATAATTACGTCATTCTTATTTCCACAACAGCTATCATCCACAATGGCTCCATTTCATCAATCACGGCCTTTTTAATCTTACTGTCCACATTTTGAATTTTCAATTCATCCGCCTATGTAATCCTTCACTGGATAGATCCTTGTCTGAGGAATACTTGGTATTCGATCCAGTGCCTTTGGCCTTCTTCAGGCGATGTAGATAAATTACACTAAGAAAGGCGCGTTTCAAACAACTTCAGTTGTGAAGTTTCTCGGAAAACTTATTTTCTTGGTCAGCTTTCAGAGCCATGATAAGCAGACCTCGAAAACAAGTTATTCAAGAAACTAACAACTGAAGTTGTTTGTAATGTGCCATTCTCAATGTAATTTATCTACATCTCCTGAAGAAGGCCGGAGGCACCGGACCGAAATATCGAGTAAACCTCACCTCGGATTGAGAAAACTCCTCGACAAGGATCTATCCAGTATCATGTCCCACTCCTCCTTCACAACCAAACAATGTAATCCTTCACTTTCCTAATGTTGTTTAAAAATTTATTATTTTTCCAGAGTGTAAAAATAAAGATAAAACTGCTTAAAAGCTAAAAAAGAAAATTTAATTAAAAAAAATTCTGAGTATTTCTTACAACAGAACTTCAATTAAATTTGTTACAGAATCGTTGTGTAGGTGAGGTTTTAAAAGCTTTGGAAAGCGGAACGGAGCTTATCTAGGATTAGATGACAGTTAGAGAAGCAAGTTTCTATAATTTTCCCACACTCACTAAATACTATTAACAACAGAGATCTTCAGGAATTTAGCGAAAACAAGTGATTAATGTATACTAAACTTGAATAAACATCTTCATGACCAATATTTCGTCTTTTTATTCCGAAAAGATTTCTTCAGGGTTATACATATTTATAAATAAATAAACAAAAAATAAAAGCAAATGAAGGAAAGAACTTTCTCTCTTCATTTTAACATTGAACAATACTGAACTATCAAATCAACAATATGCATGCAACCTCACTTAAAACAATAAGTAACAAAACGAAACAAATATTGGTCATGAAGATGTTGATGGTGTTTATTGAAGTTTAGTACACTGTTATGATATATGAAAGATAAAAGATATAAGGTATTAATGTACTTAAAAAAGAACAACAATATTACTATCTTCAGAAGGTTCTAAGAGCTTTCGCATAAGATAAGAAGATTGTAGTAGAGATAAACAACAATTTAAGAATAATTTTATGAAGCAAATATAACACGATGGCTATCAGGAATGTAGATTTAATATTTCAAAAATATCCGGAATCTCCGAATAGTATGGTACAGGAGACTGCGGTATTACGACGATTTACGTACACGCACAGTGCAAAATGGTGCGTTGGGCGTCTTTCAACCAAAGTTAAACTCCAGGCAATGCTGTTAGCAGGACATTCTAAACGATGTTGTCATCCCGTGACATTTATCTCATCCCCAAGAGATGCACATTACTTACGACCAACTCCTGAGTCATAAAGAGAAGCCTCTTTATATAGGATTATCTCCACAACCCCAAGCCCCAAAACAACCACAGAATAGAAAACTCTTGTTTCAATGAATTTCTTGTGCAATATTATTCCATGTATAACAACGGAAGTTTACATATGTGTTACTGCATTCTATGAAAGCTGATAACATAATATTAAATCAACCAATTTCCTCTAATGTCAAAATCTAGGTGACCTATTGCTTTATTTTTTTCAAGAATATTTAAGATTCCGTTATTCCAGATTTTAGACAATAGAAAATCAATTACACATAACAATGTTATCAAAGAAATTAAATTTTCTATTTTTTTTTTGTAAAAATCACAGAACACCAATAATTCATAATTATTATTAATTAGACAAGGAAAGGTGCAGACAAAGATAATTGTATATCTATAATTCAAAATCTCTTAGTTATCTAAGTTGTAAATTCTATATTATAAAATTGCGATTCTCCAAAATATTAGCTTAATACGCACATCCTTACTGCAATACACATCATTATAATACAATTTATACCATTATAACAATATGTATCATTACAATGCGCAGATACCACGGCTTTACATAATCAAGATAAACTTCTCCGAATTTCACTGCAATGGACTGAGAAATATACACAGGAATAACTTCAACCATGAGAAATGACATAATAGCAATAGAAATCTACGAAAAGGTATTCAAATAACACTGATTTTAATTTAACAGCTGTTTCTGAAATGAAAAAGATGCAGAAAAATCAAAAATAATAATAATAGCTCGCAACTCTTGTCACTAGACGTTCCGGAATGACAGTACTTGGATTTATTATAAATGATGGATAATCAAAAGCAGAGTTCGCTCTAACTTAAAAAAGGAGTTGTATTATATTCAGATACCTATTACCTTAATTAACAGCTAAACTGCGCAGTAATTGCACATAAAAAAAAAAACATGGAGATGAAAAGAAATTTCTGGATGTAATTATTTCCGTTTCTTGCTTTCCATATATATACGAAAAGTTATATAAATTAAATCAGAAATTTAACAGGCTTCATTTGCTCCTAATTATTATTATTATTCTTACGAGTCAATTACAGTCGACGAAATAAGGCTTCCAAAAAAAGTATGTATTTTCTGGCATTTCCCTGCTCTATATTAGTTGAAAGATTATTAACTGAGTCGGTAAAATTAATAGATTTGATAAGCGTAAAATGGAGATTAATGTAATCTTTCATTTCGTCTACTGAAAATTTCATGTCCAAATTTTCAGTCTTTAAAAAAACAAAAACAAACAAACAAACCAAGATAAAGCCCTAAAATCTCCTAAATTAAGCCTTGATTAATTATCCTTAGTAAAAACACAATCTCCCTTAATTTTGGTACTTTTTCTTAATATAGAACCGTATGATATCTGTAGCACAGAGGAACAGTGTAGCAGAGATTTCGCGGTAAATAATATGGTAACAAGGACAGACTATAAATGGAACTACTGGGAAAGATAATTAAGGAAGAATTGTATAACACATAATGAACCTTTCTTCCCTTTCATTCAAGAATGGAAGATGCATAAATGAATGATCTAGTCAGCAAAGTCAGAAGATCTAAACCCCATCAACCATCTATAGACTGCTTTTAGACATTGCAAAACTATTGTTACCTTCTGGTGTTTGAAAACTCTGTACAAATTTTATTGGGAGATAGGAAGCATTAAGACAAACCTTTTTCATCTATGAATGTATGTCAGTTAACAGCAACCTTCGGTGCTAGAGGGCGCTATTTAGTGGCACTACAATCGGCTACAGAAGCGAAGTGAGAATGGAGAACGGACTTCTGTTTGCCGCGCCATTCGTAAATCGAATAACACTGCTTGTGACAGTGCTGTTTCACGTAACAGTGCTTGTAACACATTTCACATGCTGCTGAGATGGCTGACATGCATCTGGCATTGCCGCGACTATTCGCTGGAAATCTTTCAAAATGCTTCGACGGTGCCATGCATACATTGCTGTTGCAGACCGCAACTTTAAGCACCTTCTTTGAGTAATCATGTTGTTCACACTTGCTTCCATTCATTTAGTCTGTCTTCCATATCTCCTCTCTAGCCGATTGGAGCGCCGCTAAATAGTGCCCTCGAGCACTGAAGGTTGCAGTCAGCTAATGTACATTCATAGACGAAAAACAAGTTTATTTTGGTGTACCTAAATTTTATATAGAGAGTTTTAATACATTTCTTGCCACTATTTCTTAATCATTGTAATTTTGTACGGTTGAAAGTTGACAGCTATAATTAATAGTTATCTATGTTATTTTCAATAATCAACATTCTTTCATACCTGTTTACTTATGAGAGGAGTACGCAGTCCTAAGTTTAAGGGTTATATTTCAGGAATCCGAAATCAATTAAATACATTTCATGCAGGTTTTCTTTAGTAGATCGTTACAAAAGCACATTGCCATAATTCCTCCATTATCTAAATTTCGCCAGTTACAGAGAAAGTTATTGTATTGTAACAAATAAGGAGAGAGTAATTCTACTGTAACCAATAGGGAAGGAGTTACTGTAGTGCAAACAACCAATGAAACAATCTTTTAAGAATTGCAAGTCATTAAAGAATTGTCGAAAATACTTTACTGGATATTTCAGAAAGCCAGTGACAAAACACCTAAAATTTTTCGAATTCTGAACTGTAATAACAGTGACGAATACGTGCAATCATACCCATATTTTTTTATAGTTAGGCTTAATTAGATGAACATCCCTTCTTCGAAATTGCAAAAGCTAAAAAGCACTTCCATATTCTCGGAAAGCACGAGATGTTCAGTAGTTGTCGGAACGACCGAATTTGTAGCTGTAGCACGAGGCTGCATGTTTTGCGATCACATGTTTTGCAATCACATGCACTTTTCCAGAGAAGCTGATTGGTAAAGTAAAGAACTATTTGACAGACAATCAAGATCCCCTAATTTAGACAAATCTCGGTAGATTGGTTTATGTTACCAATATCATGGCGTTACATAAAGTTCAAAATTAAAACATATAAAGCCTCAGAAAGTATCTGTAACCAAGTACTTCTCACTAAAACATAAACTACAAATTCGGATATTTGCCGTAAGAAGCCTAGGTTTCTAGATTTCTGGTATGCCTTTCTAATATACAAGAACTTCATGGACATTTGAATAAGGATATTAACTCTACATCTGCTCAGTCAGCTCGATTAGATTCTTATCAAAATCAGCTCATTTCATTGAGTATTATTTGGTCTTACGTATTAAGTCAAGAAAAATATGAATTTTCGGGAAAAGAGTAAAGGTCGAGACTTATTTACGTAGATATTCACTAAGACTCTGCCACGAAAAAGACGGAAAAGGTAGTAAAATTGCAGTATCAGTATCAGAAAGAAACGAAAAATAAAAAAAAAGTCTTAAAATCGATCGAAAATCTGAATATGACGACGAAGAAAAACAAGAGCCTCAAGGAACCACCGGAGATCAGAAAGCAAAACAATACAAAAAAGAATTCTCTCCAAACGAAATACATTTTAATTTCAAAATCAATTAGAAATACAAACAAGAAATATTTTTTTCCCCCTTACTTACAATGCAACGTATATATATTTTAATAATTTTCATTTTTTTTTTACCATCAAGAAAAAGCTTGAGTTTGAAAAGAAGGAAAACGACCTGAGGCTAAATAATTTTTTTTTTCCTCATAAGTCACGTGGAAAACTTCAAATAAAATGCGACTCAATAATGTAGAAAACACAAAACTAAACCATCTCATGACCTACTCGGCTTTCTTAAGAACTTACAAAGATAACATTCTTTTTAAAAATATTTTTCTTAGCTATTTCACTAAGAGATCGGTTCAGTTCACGTCACTTTTATATTTTTTTCTCAATAGGTTTTAAAAGTTAGGTAGCTTTTGATCTGCATCGTTTTACTAGTAAAATACTAGGCACGCCAACTTTCGAATACATGCATAGTAACATCCAAATATCAAGACAGTGGTAGCTATCTCAGCGGTTCGCAAACGGTGTGTCGCAGCAAACTCTTAGGAGCGCTGAGGGATAATTTAAAATTTTCGAGAGTGAAAAAAATATTGTTTTAGTTTTTTTTTTTTAAATTTACATACAAATTTACATTCCAATTTTTTTTACAAATAAGGTATTATTTGAAAAGGATGTTATTTGAGAATGGTGCAGACCACAATAAAATAAAGAGGCACGGATGGTGCGTCTGTGGTCACACGGCAGACGCCCAACCGATCAGTCAAGTTCCTGTCACACTCGGTGCAGCAGGTCTGCATTGATATTGTGTGATTTGACGCCGTGTGACTTTTCCCTGTGTTTTTGTGCCACGTCTCCCTGCATACATGCAAGAGCTAAAGACACGCACAGCACACGTTAAGCGTTGACGCAGACATGTTGCGCCGAGTGAACAGGAACTCGACTCTCAGATGGACATCTACCGAATGACCAAAAGACTACATACTGTATTGAACATCTGTAAGGTAACAAATAAAACTTGAAATACTTCCTCTGTCCATCCGTATCTTTTATTTTACAGGATTCTGCACTAATCTCATACGACATTCTTATCAAATACTACCATTATTTCTGAAAGATACTGTATATTCTTCTTAAGTTCTTAAGGCATAAGTAATTATTAAGATGAGATAGGAAAAAGAATGGAACCTCCAAGGCTAAACAAAAAACAAGAAATACAAGACTTGATTGTTTCAAGTGTCTACTCTCAAATGATGAGCGGCAATTTACCATGATCAGCTGTTTTGGGATGTCACTTGTAAACACTGGGTCTTAACTTGGTAATTATTAAGGTCTTTGGACCCGAATCCTTAATAAATGGAAAGTATAGCATTTCTTTTGGCAAACCAGCGCATTGAAAAAAAAAATGGCTAGAACACTAAGAACCAAGTAAATCCTTAGCTCCTTACTTTTTTTGGTCAGATTTAGCTAAAATATTAGGAATATTCCTTAAAAAATAACCTACACCTAATTCTGAATTACCAGCTTCTCAGACGATACCTGTACGAGTTTTTAAGATGGACAGACGGGAGATTTATGTTTCAACTTGAAATTAATTTTTTTGTTGTTCTTATCCTTTTTCTCTTCAGCATTAATGTGCATAAGAATATTAGATCAACCATTTGTATCTAATTATCAGGTGGCTACAAAAACAATGGCCTAAAAGATGATTGGAAAAAAAAATATGTTTCTGCAATCATAGGGAGTTGAATCTAAATACAGTAAGTAATGTTCTTTATTCGTCTCGGAAGTAATATTGAGAGAAAGGATTGCACGAAGTGAATAATAGATACACTCTCTTTACATGAAGTGATGTTGGAAGCATTACTTCCTGTGATTTTTACAGATGATGGGACTTTGCGGACACCCTTTCACATCCCATCGGATGTTTCGGTATTGATCTCAGGAATTCAACGAAACAAGAGGTGACAAGCGAGTGTTGGAATGGACTGGGCGATTCCATTGTCGTTTACCTGTTTTCCACACATAGGCGGTGGGTGGTGGCGGCTTCCCTCGTGGGTCTTCGTCGGGAATTTCGTTTCCTCCTGCTGCACACCAGATGGAGCTAATGACTAACACAATGGCTGCCACGAGCTCGCCTCGCATATTCACTGCATTGTCCTGAAACTGAAAAGAAAACAGGAACTATTAAATTAGGCCAAACAAAATCATTGCATATAAATACAGCTCAAATAAAGGAAATTGCTAATAGAAATTTACACTTTAATATATATTTCAAAAGTTATTACAAACTTCTGAGAAACTCAGTTATTAAATAAAAAAACGATCCCAAACGCAAATAAAAAATAAAAAAGCGACCCCAAACATGTTTCGTTTTCGGTCACTTCCTGCGAGACACCAGATGACCACTGATCGGAATTCGTATTTTTCTCAAACTACACAAATCATAAGAATTCCAATAAGGTATAACTCATGTCCGTCCGACTTGTAGTTTAGGCTGTAGAAATGTGAAGAACGACAAAATCAGCTCTCACCTTTAAATTTTTGTGTATGCATTAGCTAAAAACCAAGAGCGAGGGACGAACAATTATTGTAACTATATTAATCAGTTAGTTATGAATAGTAATAAATAATAATTCACTTTGAACAGCCGGTTCAAAAGTTAGCATCATAAAGGGTTTTTTTTTTCCTAAAATTCCCTTCAAACACTTAAAAAAAAGTACTTGGTTTTATACAATATTAAATTCAACTACTTTAATAATATCTTACTGTATATACCTGACAGAGTTAAGTACTTTTTTGTATGATAGTTTAGACCGGTGGTGCCCAACCCGCGGCTAACCGGTATATTTCCTGCGGTAATGTCAAACTAAGAAATTAAATTTGAGCCTTTCCATTGCTGCCAACGGATGCATTGAAAAATGTCGTAACTTACAACAGCAACTGTCTCAGACTTTACTATTGGGGTATTGGTATGAAACACAACTAGCGCATTATTTCATAATTTGAAGTTATGTAAATTACATCCCACCCAAAACACTTCGTGTAAATTAAGTTGCCAAGACTCACATGTCATAATGCTTTCACTGTTAAAAAGATATGAGATCTCATGTAGAGCCAAGCCCCTAACTCTACAAGCCCCAACTCTAAAAACCCTCTATCTTGGTCAAAAAGTATGCCTTGGCCGTTTCATGGCTGTCACACAGACAATCCCATGGAGTTATGTAAAGGATATGGAGTATGCCAAGGCACACTTTTTGACCAAGATAGTAGGGTTTTTAGAGTTAGGCCCCCTTGTAGAGTGAGGGGCTTGGCTCTAGATGAGATCTGATAACTTTTTAACAGTGAAAGCGTTATGAGCATCTTGGCAACGTATTTTACATGAAATGTTTTGGGTGAGATGAAATAGTTCCATGAAACGGCCAAGCCATACTTTTTGACCAAGATATAGGGTTTTTAGAGTTGGGGCTTGCAGAGTTAGGCCTCGTTGAGTTAGGGGCTTGGCTCTACATGAGATCTCATATCTTTTTAACAGTGAAAGCATTATGAGCATGTGAGTCTTGGCAACTTATTTTACACGAAGTGTTTTGGGTGGGATTTCATTTCTTTTTGTAGGATGAGATCTGATAACTTTTTAACAGTGAAAGCGTTATGAGCATGCGAGTCTTGGCAACCCCTTATTTTACATGAAATGTTTTGGGTGGGATTTCATTTCTTTTTG
>JAFIDM010003189.1:43191777-43206507 GCA_023159025.1 Thereuonema tuberculata | reverse complement strand
CTGTTTTTCTATTGGTCAACTTGTATATACAAGCTGTTTGCACTTTGGAAGAAATCACATTATTACACAGTATTATTTAGGCCGAAGCATTGAGGGTACGACGTATTTCAGATCTTAATAAAATCCAAAGTATAAAAGCTAGATAAATGAAACTTAGCGTATTTCATTAGTGTGGTAACTGCATCTTATCCTGACAATTTGAGCTCTCTAGTATTATCCAGGGCGAAGCTATGAGGGTTTGATAATACATAACCAGACCCCCCCCTTTATGAGGGGTTGGAATGTGAAAGTTACGGATTTCTTAATTTTTTTGTTGTTTATGTGCTAATCCTAACCTGCATACCAAATTTCAGCTTTCTAGGACTTCAGGAAGTACCCTAGAGGTTTTGATGATCATGAGTCAGTCAGTCAGTGAGTGAGTGAGTGACGGAATCGACGTATTTTAGGTATTAATAAAATCCAAAGTATAAAAGCTAAATAAATGAAACTTAGCGTATTTCATTAGTCTGGTAACTGCATCATATCCTGAAAATTTGAGCTCTCTAGTATTATCTAGGCCGAAGCTATGAGGGTTCGAAAATACGACGAAACACTTCCAGAAAAGGTACGTAGTGCCCTTCCTGCCTTCGGCTCGTCTTGGCGGGGGCACTGCCGTGCCCCCAGATTTATTATTAATTATTATTATAAATGGCACTGTTAACTAACATTAATTAGTTAGTCATTTATGTAAATTACATGTATTAATAATAATAATTATTATTATTAATGTCATTATGAAATCATTAATCAATGCAATATATTCAATAGTAAGGATTGGGGAGGTTGGAGGATGAACGCTGCGGCCCTCAGAACTTTTATAAAAATATTGTCCCTAAGACTTCCTGGGCTCTGGAGCACTGTCAATTCTCAGTTGCAAAACCGCAGAGGCAATAAAAAGGTAGAACCCTTTTTATGCCGCAGGGTCTTCAATCAACTCCCAAATGGAAGACGGACCCATTCTCTGGGACTGAGTAAAAACCCGGGGCGATACCGCACAACAATAGAGCACTAATCGTCCCCTTATTACCCTGCTCGAGGCCTGAAGTTTCCCCTTCTTTTGCAAGTGAAAATTGACAGTGCGCCAGAGCCCTATAAGTTGTGCAGCCCTGGTTTAGATAGTTCCATTCACCCATCCACCACTTATTTTCATAATAAGTTAAGGTGGTCAAGTTTGACATCTGCCCTCCTTTGCAGCCATTCTTCAGAGGGCTGGGTGCACCCTAGGATTCTCCAATGTGGAAAAATTCCCAACCTACAAAAATAACTTCACTACATTTTGCAAAGATTTTCTTTTTAGTTTTATTATTTTCTTTTTGCTATTTTTGAATGCTTCTCCTAAAATCCTCACACTATTTTTTGTTCATGACAAAAAAACAAACAAAAAATAAACATTCAAATTTGATCATTTGATCTGTAATAAAAATAAAATAATCTGATATTAAATGATTTTGTTTTCCATTTTAAGCTATTTCAATGAGCTAAAAAAAAAAATTAATCGGACTTTAGCTCCCCTCCCAAACCAATGGTGTTGTTAACTTTTGAACAGCTCACTGAATCCTCTTGAAACCTTTATTACAGATAAAAGCCTATTTAACCTTTATATCTGAAAATTATTGAATGTGGATCATCTTCTGTTGATAAACATTCGCGTGAAAATGATAAAAAAAATTCCCACAGACAACACATCAGAACCAAAACAAAGGAATTTATTAAAAAGAAATCAACATAAAAAAAATTGATTCAACTGATATTACAAAACATTTCTCTTTTTAAATTCACGACTTTACAAAACAAAAGTTAAAAAAAAAGCAAAGCATTTTACGAAAAATAGGCAGCTTTTCAGGAAGATTTCTGTTTCCCCCCCAGTTTATCATGCTAATGCCCAAATCACACGATCAGTTTTTTTCGTCATTATTTTCATCACTGATACATGGCTGCGTGATTTGCTTCTGTCATCAACACTTTCACCATTATAAGTAGTTTTTTGTTTTTTTTTGAGTAATTTCCAAAGCTTTTTTTTAGTGATAAGACTGATTATGAAAACGTTTACAGAAGCAAATTACACGATCAAAAAGTTCAGTGATTGGATCAATAATGAAAACTTTGATCATGTGATTTTGCCATAATTATAAGAATAACTTAGAAATTCCACAATTCGCCAAAGATAATGCGCTGATGTTTGTTAATCTGACATCTTTGGGTTTTCCAAACAGACTCACAGCTTCCATCTCAACTTTTTTCTTCTGCCATCGTTTTCAGTTTTTCCGTAGAAACTCCTTTCAAGTAATGCCTCTCTAAGGAAAGTAGGTTTCCTTTTGCGATTCCTTCATCTTTCTTTAGAATATCTGTCGCTAACAAAGCTCTGATTTCTGTATATGATGACCCTTAGGCAGAAAACGCACTTAGGTTCCATATTCGCACGCCAAACTTCACCGCATCACCACAACAAGGAAGCATCATTCTTTAATCAGTACTTTTGAATACTTTGACAATGAAGAAAGAAAGAAAAAAGAAAAGAAACAAAGGTATTTCACGACGCTTACTTACCCTTTCGTCTTGTAAACAAAAAGGATATGACGGCAAGAAAATTTCTTTAAATATTGATATTCAAGTTATTCATCGTATAGTGAGAACTGAGCTCGGGGTGATCAGTTTTGGGGTCTGAAGGAGAGTGGTGGGCGGGGCGGGGTAGCTTTGAAGATCAAAATAGCTGTGCTATTTTAAACTGAACAATAAATAAAGGTTATATCAAATTTTAAAAACATCAATATCGTTTTAGCAAGAAATACCAGGGTCATTTTAGAGGGATAGTATAGACCAGAATAAAACACGCATTACGCTAAAACGACTGGACGAATTTTCCTAAAATTTGGCAAGATACTTAATTTTGGTCCAAATAAGTATCGTCCCAAACTTTATGATAACTTGTCCAGTTGTTCCAGCTTAATGCGCGTTCAAATGAACAAAGAAAGAAAATGTTCAACTTAAATAGTAAGAATTTAGTCAATTATGCAATTTGTACAATTGATTTACAAACTTGATTCAGATTTATCCATCTTTAAAATTTTAGTTTCTTAAGTCGTTTGAGTAATTGTGATTACTGTGTTTCAGTGGCAACATACATCGAAATCGATAGAAACTATAATAACCTAAATAATTCCATCAGAATTTAGTTGCCAAGAATCTGAAATATCTTGATCAAGGACTAGTCTTTTTTAATGTAATACAGTCATACCCAGTTTTAGGGCAATTCGCTTCAATTGCTATCATTCGTCGATTTTGCGACAGGTGATTCGCCAATACGACGCCTTCGTGACGTGATCTACCACTTCGGTGTCCAGACATCCTTAGTTTGCTTACAACGCTATCAGCTGCATCTCTTACCATTACGCTTTACGAAAAGTCAATATTAAACAGTTTACAACTTCATTTTCTTGTAATTCAAATATAAAATAACAATTTTTTTCGGCCTTACGTTACGTTCAGTCGGACATTTTACATTCCACGTGTACGACGATTGCGATATAGTAAAGGCTCAAGAAGTGGACAAAAAAAAGTAGCGCTTCACAATTCGATGGTTCTCGCTTTACGACAATGGTTTAGAACCTAACATGATGTAATACAAAGGACGGCTGTATTGAATTAGACTTTTAAATTTAGAATGGATTTCAGATTTTACATGTGTTAAAAAGACATTTTTAAAATAGGATTTAAAACAAAACACACACAAGTTAATGCAACATCTAAAAAACAGTTTAGTTTAGTTAGTTTATCCTTGGCCGTTCAGCAATTTGATGCCTTGCCGCCCAGTAGAGCCGTGCCCGTCCTTCAAGGGTGTCTTCTCGTGCATCAACCATCAATGCACTGCAACTGAGAAGATGATCGGCATTGCCCTCTCCCTGCATGCAAAGCGAGCAGAGGGGGGAATCAGAGATGCCGATTTTATATATGTGGCTCTGAAGATAATCGTGGCCAGTGACCATTCTGCAAGGTTTCGAGGCAGGTTTTGGGGATGGATTTCGAAAAGGCAAACGTACCAATAGTGGCTGCTTTCTAAGAGTCCTCCACTGCTTTCTTCATAATAATAGAGATATGATTTCTAATGGAAGAATAAGGAAGAGGGAGACAAAGGATGCCACACGGATCCGAAAAGCTTCCCGTGATGTATGTTTTTTTAGATGTTAACTTGTGTGTTTTTAATCCCTTTTAATAAATTTAGAATGCAACTTACCATTCGTTTTAACTTTTCTATTTCATTGTAAGGGATGTACAAATATTAAACCAAATTTGTAAGATCTTTTCGTAACTATGTTTATCATGCACGAATCAAACACTCAAAAGTAAATGAAGATTATGTTCAATGTAAAAAACAAAAAAGAAGGTTCTGCAGGACCTAAGCCTTCTAAAACTTACAGGGGTTTAATTAATAGTACACCGATGCTGAAAAGATGGTTAAAAGCTTCAGCAAAACAACAGGGAATATAGTCAGATTGTTGTTGTGTTCTGGTTTTAGGGAAACATTCTAATCCTATTCCACGTTTGAAAATTAATATTTGCAAAATGGGCACCAATAGTGTGAACTTCAGCAAGTGTCAATTTTTAAGACACCCTGTAAGAGCAGTGAATGTCTTCGAAATCTCCTTCTCCCTTAAACTAAGATGGAAACTCTAAACTAGATTCTGGGAATGTTGAATCTCGTAGGCGTCTCGTCCCTTTACGAAAAATCGATCAACACCCTTTACATCCAATTGCGCACAAACTCGATTAGCTCAACGCTAGCGCCCCCCCAACTCCCTCCGAATATCTATTTCACCAGCTGAGCTACAGCCCAAAGGGGTTTCTATGAAACTGAAAAGAAAGTTTGGAGCAAAAAAAAATATTACTTATATAAATTAAAAAAAAAATCCGGCCAATGTAAATACGGATAATGAAATAGCCACTCAATGACTATGGGAATTTTTTTTTAATTACAATACTGAAACGACATAGTTGGCGTACCAACGTCCGAATATTCTCAAGAGACGAGCATATGTATAAAGAGACGGTTCGCGGGGTACATAAAGTTTGCGGAAAGAGCCTTCACAAAACATTTAAAGCCAATTATTAATTTATTATTTATTCTGCACCTATTTCTGCAAAAGTCCCCGATTACTAATAAGTTTTAAGATAAAAAGAGTACTGTAAAGATGTAATCTTTTATCTTTCATTATCTTAGAAAAGATTAATTTAATATGTCTGCTCTTAAGAACAGCATCTGATGAAATCCGATGTAGATGATGATTATGTCGTAAAACTGACATAAATAAAAAGTTAGAAAATCACCAACACTAAAATTTCGTTTAAAAATATATATTAAAATCTACATACAAAAGCTTTCGGAGACCTTGTGCGGCTATTGGAATCCAACTGACAAGGGAGCCGCACAAGGTACTTGAAAGCTTGTATATGTATTTTTAGATTTTAATATATATTTTTAAATGACATTTTGTGTATTGATGACTTTCATTTAATCTAAGCATGTTATTTTAGTTCATTTTTAATTGAAAATGTTATGTTCTATATAAACTATATGAAAGAATATTAACGGTAATCGCTATTATTAAAGTTAGCAGCTTTAAATTATATATTCTAAAGTAAAGATTTTATATCAATGATCAGGTCGAAACTGATTGCGATAATTCGCTTTTTACTTAAACATAGAAAGGGATTATCAATTTTTGCTTGCAAAGCAAACTTTATTATTTAAATATATGTTTTACTTATCCTTTATGGACCTATTAATTGGAAGTTAATAATACTTTGTATAATAATAAGATAACCTCCTCACCAGTAAATTGATGTAAATAGGAAAAGTGATACTACATCAACAAAATGTCAGTATCAAGCAGCTGCTTCAAATCCAAAATGATGAATGGGTGAGAGATGCTTTAGGTTATGGCGAATAAGAATTATAATAAGGAAAGTAGTACCAATAATTACATGTAAACCATGAAAGCCTGTTGCTATAAAAAATGTTGATCCGTAGGCAGCATCTGCAATGGAAAAAGGGGCTTCATAGTATTCAAAAGCTTGAAGAGCTGTAAAGTATAAACCTAGGATTACAGTTAAAATTAAGCCTTGATTTGTTTGTGAGAAGTTAGCATTGATAAGACTATGATGGGCTCATGTAACTGTAACTCATGAAGCTAAAAGAATAGCGGTATTAAGAAGAGGAATTTGAAAGGGGTTAAATGGAATAATACTAACATTAACACATTAAAACTTATTTGTAAGTAAAAGGTATGGAACATCTTAATTACGTAAATCAGGACTCGTCTATCTGTAGGTATGTATGCATTATAAAGGACAATAGGCAAAAATGTATGGGAAGTTGCCCCACCCCTGTATAGTGATAAGATATATACCTACAGAAAAGTCTCCTTAAATAGAATTTTTTTATTAATACGACTTGTCTCAATTATTAGTCCGTTCGGAGTTACAGTAGAAACTAGATTAACCGTCATCTTCGGGACAGGACTGTGACGGTTAACCGAATAGACGGATAACAGAAATTTCGCAATAAACATGTACAGTAACGAAATTTCAATGCTGGTTTGGGACGAAAGGCAAACAATAAATTAATACAAAGAAAAATCTATCGGTAACAAATAGATATCGTCAAACACCAAACAAATAATAATAATAATAATAATAATAATAATAATAATAGAAACATAAAACAGTAGGCCTACTAAATAATAAAGTTTATATGTTGGAGCTGTAATCAGTCATCTTCTGTTTCTTCAAGGCTCGAGCTTTTTTTCGCGGCAATGTCCCGTATTTTACGGAGAAGTAGGTTTTGCGATCGATGACGGATAACAGAGAGTGACGGTTAATCGAGTTTCCACAGTATATAGAATTGAAGTTATTATTTAATTAACTTTTAGTAATTATTAATTAATATTATCATTTATTTTAAGTAAATAATAATTATTTGCATGTAATAAATGAAAATAATATTTACTGTTCAGGATAAGATATTTCCATAAATTAATTACTATGTTAATAAACTTCTTTAATTACTTCTAAAATATTCCTGTTCAAGGAAGAGAAATACTGTGTATTTGAAAAGTTTAGAAGTAATTAAAGAAGTTTATCAAAATATTATCATATTAATTAATACTTACTGTTACTGAAAATAATTGTTAAATGATAATTAATTAATAACTAACTCCATGGCACTACAGCCCATGTAGGGCCTTGGCCTCCTTAACAATATGAGCCCACTCTTTTCTATCTTGCGCCTTTCTCCTCCATCCTCGTACCTGGAGCCTTTTCAAATCGCGTTCCATTCCATGTAGCGATCCAAAAATCATTTCTTCGATAATTAATTAATATATCCGGGAATTAAGATGTCAACTATGTAAATCATATCTAATATTATATAACTCCGAACGGACTAATAATTGCGACAAGTCATAATAATAATAAATGTTCTATTTATTACTTTCCTTACATATATCTTATCGCTATTCAGTGGTCTGCCATTCTCCGTTGTTTCTTGTAAAAAAGTTATTCTAGAGTTAAAGAATGTGACCGATGGTCCAACTGATCCGAATTAACTTTGTAATATGCAGTTTTCTCACCTGTATATTTTATCAATTATGTGATCACAGACAGAATTGATGGGAAATTAATTAAAATGTAAATTTTAAAACTTTTGTTCCAACTCTTTTTCTTAAACGCAAGGGTGTTACAAAGGTTAGGACCAAACCTATAATATCCTACTGTTGTTAATGTGTATTTACATATAAACTAAGAAAATAACAATTGTGTGGTCCTGAATTAAAGGAATATCAAAAAGTAAAAGGGCAGTACTTCATTTTGGTCGCTACCATCCTTATGTTTCGTAAGAATCCCACGAATCTAAGAATGACAAACTATCTGCGATTGGAAAAAGAAAGGAAAAGGAAAAAAAAATTAAATGCAGGAAATGATAGAAAGAGTAGCCCTACTAGGAATGGGTAAATTCTTGACCATAGACAAAGGTATCTTATAATTGTATTCATTAACTGTAGAGACTATTGCGATCGAAGTGGGGACAGGGGCGGGATGGTCGCGTCCCCTGGGAATACAAGGCCATCTAACGGCGACATTATTCATTAGGTTAGTTGGTTTGCGATCTATGGCGCGACAGAGAACGAGTGGCTCCCAAGAGCTTCCAACTAACAATGGTGCCGGAGGATGGACAGTTTGATAGATCGGCGCATGCGCAGTCCCAGAGGGAGGCCAAAGATAAATGCAGAGGTTAAAGTTGGTGCAGGGCTGCTGTCTGTCAAGGTGTGGATGCTTCCCGCCCTGGCTCCTCACGTTTCCAGGAGATGCGCAGTTTTATTTATCGGTAAACTATTCAATTCCAAATTAAGAAACATACATCGGATAGAAATCATATCGTACCAGTATATAAAATCAATGAAAATATGATTTCATCAAATTTACTTTTATTTTCTAAACATAGGAAAAGTTAAATGTTTTGGCAGCAATATCATATTGATTTAACTTATCAATTATTCATATTTAACTTGTTTGTTTATTGTGTAATAAAATCAAAAGTTAGTTAAAGGATGTATATTGTCTCGCACAAAACCTCCCTGAACTTTAAATGGTAAATAGTTCATTCATATCATACTTCTCTCTATCATCCTCTCGAATATTTAAAACAATATTTAAGATTTTAAGTATTCTACTATTTGGAAAGAGTATCTGCGGAATATTCTAGATCTTTGTTAAGACACTCGTAAGAATTAAGTTGTGAATTCTTTAATCATTTTAAAATGTGACTAGGTAAAATAAGAGAGAAACTACCTGACCGAGTACCTGAACACGTCTGGGGATCATCTGCATTTCTCAAACTAGCGTCTTCCAAACAAAAACAAAACAAAACCGAATATGCTCCGCCAGATCAGATTAATTGCCAAATATTCATCACTAATTTAATTATTTATTAAGAAGATCATAAGTGATAAAAAATATTACTTATTAGGGAGAACGAATTGGGCAAATTGCTCTTACGCAAAAACGAAGTCTTAAATTAAAAGTATAACAAAGCATAAGGCTCAAGAATCTCCCCCCCCCCCCTTCCCAATTAATTATATAATTCAGTCAATGATCTCCTAAAAACTTCTTCATCTAATGAAATTAAATTATTTTCATAGTATAATATGCAAGTACAAAGTTTCAGCCTGTAACAAAGTACATTAAATCCATGTATGGATGTTATGTTATGTAGTGAATGTGGGTGGCAGAGAAGCCAAGCACTGCGACGGAGATCTATTGTACTATCCCACGGAAATAAGGACAGACGCAGAGAAAGACTGAGAAAGTATGGTGGGAAAAGTGCAGGGGAAACGGGAGAGCCCCGAGAAAACCTGCCCAGCGCGGATCGTCCACCATCACGAAACCCACATGAGAACCGAACCTCGGTAGTCAGAGGTGAGAGGCCGATGTCATAGCGACAACGCCAACCGCTCGGCCATCCATACATGAATAGTGTAAATCAGTGGTGCCCAACCTTTCGTAATATGGGTGCCAAAATTGACTTTGCTATGAATCTCGCGGGCCACAATGTGGCGGAATCTCCTATTCAACAACCAAAAAAAAAAGGAATCTCCTATTTAACAATTTAAAAAAAAAACGGGATCTCCTATTTTACAACCAAAAAAAAACCAAATCTCCGATTTAAAAACCAAAAAAAAAAAAAAAAAAGGAATTAAAGAGCGGGCCACATGTAACACCTTCGCGGGCCGTAGGTTGGGCATCACTGGTGTAAATAAACTGTTTCAAATACAGGGTGGCATAAAGGAATGGTGGGGTTTCAAAGACACGTATGTTCTGTATTGATTAACGTCGCAACATCAATTGGAAATGCAATTGTCCAAGTATCATGAGCATCGCTTAAATTGCTTCAATGTGCGCGTCTTTCGTCACCCGCCACACATCACGGCGGTAGCTTAATTCTGTCATACTCGACGAAGCATGTCCGGTGTGATGGCCTCCACAGCATGGATGATCCGTTCCTTGATTACACTGATGGATCTGGGCATTGGGGGCACGTACACGTTATCTTTCACGTACCTCCATAGGAAGAAATCACATCGTGTTAG
Organism: Thereuonema tuberculata; assembly: GCA_023159025.1. Lineage (NCBI taxonomy): Eukaryota > Metazoa > Arthropoda > Chilopoda > Scutigeromorpha > Scutigeridae > Thereuonema > Thereuonema tuberculata. The sequence goes on along the minus strand of JAFIDM010003189.1, from coordinate 43,196,326 downwards.
GTCCGGGGATCCTGGTGGCCACCGCTGGTAGTATGTCCAAATTCTAGGAATTAACGCCACCAAACGGACAGAAACAGAAACTCGAACACCTGCGTGTCGATGCTACGCATGCACTACAATTCGTCACCAGACATGAACGACATTACATGTCATTGAAACCCCATCATTCCTTTATGCCCACCTGTATTTGTATGCAATAATCACCACTAGCTCCGTTTCCTTCTTTTGAACCTCTAAACCAGTGTTTTTCAATATTTTTGCATTGCGGCACATGTTTATAGAAAATTCCGGAGGCACAGTAAACACTGCTGCTAATATCGCACGCCACTCTAAACTTTTTCGTTGCGCCAGGGCTTTTACTGCTTTGGAAGATAAGGGAATCGCAGATTCCGAAAGTTCTCCTTTTGGTTGCATAATGTATTTTTAAATTTAAGATTTTTAACAATTTTTGGTGTATTTGGTGAATTCTTATTCAATTAAATGCAATTTTGATACACGTTAAACATTTATTTAATAACAGAATCTTAGGAAAATGTATCATAATTATCAAGCCATTAATTGTAACCATGGCATTTTGAATTACTTACAATTTATTTCTTCCTTTTGTATAAATAAATACGTTGCTGAAAATGTTTAATATCTATTTTATATTTTCTCTTATTATCTTGATCATTGTTTTTCCTCGCAGCACAGTTTCTATTTAGTAGAGAAGAATCATAGATTTTCGTTTTTGTCATTTTTAACAATTTAAATAAAAAAAAATAAAAGAGAATAATATTTTAAACGGAAAGTAGGCTTTAATTTCTTTCAGAAACTTCGTGTTGTCATCAATAGTTTTCAGTCGCAAAAAGAAACTATTAGAAAAAAAAAAGTTTCTTTTCATAAAAACTTCATTTTGTAGAACTTGAGCGTATTTGGCGCCAGGGCTTTTACTGCTTTGGAAGACAACGATTCAATGAGAAATGTTTCCGCTCACCCACGCAGTAGAAGTCTTGTATGGAAAGATAACGATCTCAAGTCCTCAGTGATTAACTTCCGAGAGACACTTTTGTGGACATTGATAGAGAAAGATCGAGGGGAGGCATTACGAGGAAACACAGACCGATAAAAACAAAGACACACAATCATGAATCTCCTATTGGCTCAGCAGCCGTAGCTACTCAACCAAGGCTTTACAAGGGATACAATTAACTCAAGAGAAATGGATCAACAATTGAGCTCTATCCAATAAGGAGCAGACAATAAACTCTCGAAGTGAAACTCACAAAAAAAAAGAAAAAAAAAAAAAGCTCATATGAAAACAATGATTCTTAAAAACTGAGGGAAACGCATAGCTAACAGCGTCATTGTTATTATTTTATTAGAGGAAAGAATGGAACAGATTACTGAAGCTTACTTTCTGATATCAAACAAAATATTTATTATATCGGTATTTTTCCATGCTCTATTTCTCTTCCAAATGGGTCCTAAGGTCTACCCAGCCTTCTGTTAGTGCTTACTGGGATTTTTACCGGGGGTTAAAGTCCGGCGGGCGTCGGGCTGACCACCCGACCTCAACTTAGTTCCATTAGTCACAGAAAGCAGGGGTCTTATTCCCGCGACCTCGAGGGCTAAGGTAGGCCTTTAGTGAGATACTTCTACTAATGTAACATGTTAAAATGAATTTTTGATTAATATGCAGCGTAATTATTCCCTCCGCCCCCTCAAATTGCGACAATGTTGCAATATACCTGTAATATTCGTATTTAAAGTAGATACGCAATATCTAATATGAATGGCAAAATTATTTATTTAAAATAAAAATAATACTTAATTTTTAATTTACAAAATATAATAACTGAAGGTTATGGTTAAGCTGTACTGCAAACAGCCCATGCGCGAGAGGTTTAGGCTCCCAACGATTCTCGACCAATGAGAAGATTTATTTTAAATGACATGTTTCGAGATGCCCGGCTCTCTTCCTCAGATAACAAAACATTTTTGAAGTTATAATATAGATTTAATGATGTGTCCGATGTTAGATAAAGAGGGTTTTTGTTTTTTTTAATTAATGCTTGTTATTATGCAGAGAAAAGTAAATGGTTAGAACAAAAGAAAAAAGAAAAAAATGTGTGCATTGTAATTTTAATTTAGTTAGACCTAGGCCTGTTTGATTTAAAATTACAATGCACACCTACGACCATCTATCAAAGCTCAAAAACTGTAACATTAATGAAGCTGAAACCTTACAAATACAAATGTTTAAGTAAGGAAGATACTTACAGTGGAACCCCGCTATTCGTACACAATCCGTTCCAGGAGGCAGTTCGAATGGCGATTTGTACGAATGGCGAATCATTTTTTCACATAAGATATAATGTAAATTGGATTAATCCGTTCCAGACCCACAGATGATTGCTTATTTAAACCTTTGTAATAATACTTTAAGCGTAAAATACATAAAAACTACGAAAACAATAAATATATAAGCCTCTCTTATTATGTCTTTCTTTTTCAGTATTGTATAGACGATATGGTTGATTTCGCCATGCCATACTGAGTTGCCAGGTCAGAGACACGAGTTCCACTTTCAAACTTCGCAACGAGTTCTTTTTTCAATTCAATTGTCGTTCTTACTGCTTTCCTTTTAGGCTTAGTTGAATCAGTAATCTTTTTTGGACCCATGGCTGCACTATTTTCAGTAAAAATAACAATAAAATATCACAAAGTTTCATGAAGCTTGCGTGGATGATGCATAGCGTACGGAATCTAGCACGAGGCTGAACTGAAGCGACCGCGTGGGGCGGCCAATAACAAGTCACGCTGTCCGAATCGCGAGCAAGCGTACAAATGGAGAGCTCAATTTTACTTGAAAAAGTTGGACGAATAACGAGGCGGACGAATGGCGGGGTTCCACTGTATTAACTTTTGCCCATTTCTCGACCAACAGGAAGTGACCTAGAGACCTAAAACGGATATTCGAAAATTGGCACCCCCAACTACATCTTTCTTTTTAATTACAGAAACAAAACTTTCGAATTAGCCAACTACATGTCAATTCCTTTATTTAAAACGTTTCCTTTCTTGTTTTCTATGTTCGAGTTTAGAGATGGAAAAAAAAAATGCGATTGAAATTGTTTTTGTGATCTTAATTATATACATAGAGAGAAGCAGTTACATAAATGATACGTAAGTGAATATCATTTCCATCCCAGAAATATAATCATTACACCTCAAAAAGACGGGAAATAGTTCTTTTTTTTAGTAGAGAAATAGTTAAAATACTATATGGTAAGTATTCAAGCAAAAACGTAAAGCAGTTTAAAAAAAAAAAAAGTTTTTTTTTTCCCCTCGTACTCAAAATGTTAGCAGTGGAATAAGACGTTAGATGTAATAACTATTCCAGGAAATACAGCAAGAGCTATTTGGGTAATTCAGAATTTCCTCGATCTCGTATTAAAACCGCAACATGGCAAACAGCCGGTGAGCCTTGGGCCGCCTCCCGCGAGGCCAACACTTTCATTTGGCTTCTTACACTTTTATTTACAGCGATGATATTTCATAAGGAGGTTCGATGAGCAGCTGTAATGAGTGAAGTTTCAGTTCCTCGCATAGTTTTATAACACGCGCGGGTGCGATACGTTTTCCTCCGCGCTCCCCAGTCTGACAACGTAGCCCGCGTAGATTTATGAGGAATTACGGCCTTTTTTCTTTGCTCTCTCCTTTTCTTTTCGTACTTTTGCACAGTTTCTAAATTTTCGCAGCCGCAACCTTTTATGAAAGGAGTCAGGAGAGAACAAAGAGCTAATTAAGCATCCTCAAAACGAAAAGTTTACGGCCCATAAAAGCGAAGAAGCGGCCAGAACGACCTCGCCGTCCCGCGAATGAACAACGCCTAAGTCAACCTTACGGTAGCGCGAAGACCCGAAATGATTGCGAAAGCGAAGAGCGATTACCGTTCGTAGACGGAAAAAAAAAAGAAGAGAAGAGATTAGAGAAGAAGAAGATGAAGAAGAAAAAAAAGAATAAGTTTCGACGTTGAAAGAATAGATTCAACAGGAATTGTTACGATGGGAATGCTAAAAGTAACCGGAGATCTGGCCATTAAGGTTCGATTTTTCCATTTGGAATCCATGTTCCCCCCGGGTTTTAGATGATGGCCGACGCATTTTTCCGAAGTAATGATTGGAATATTTGGAAGACGACATTTACACTTTTTCGATGAAGTCTTCATTTCTTCATTATATTAAAAAAAATAAAAAAAAAACTGAAACTAAAGTACTAATATTATATAAAGAAAAAAATATTCAAATTCAGAAAAACTCAGTACGAGTATTTTGAGATCAGTGGTTCTAAAACTTCTTAAAAATTCGAAGAAAGACTGAAAGGAATTGACGGTGATGTACCGAGTGCAGATTTAACGATCCCATATTTTGACCAGTTTCTTGGAACGATCCAAAAATGTCATACAAACAGTTAATGAATGCAAAACTTGGATTACTAGGGTTGTTTTTGTTTTTTTTAATAAAAATAACAATCTCATTCCATATTCATTTACATCATTCTGAAT
>JAFIDM010003189.1:43172071-43191767 GCA_023159025.1 Thereuonema tuberculata | reverse complement strand
AATAAAAATAACAATCTCATTCCATATTCATTTACATCATTCTGAATGACTGCTAAGAACGGACTGAAGTCACGGATTAGGCACTGGCTAAGACTACTTGCCTGGCCCCGGTAGCCGAGTGGCTTGGCTGCGGGTTGGAGGTGGCGGGTTCGATCCCCGCCTCGGCGGAGGGCGGGGCTTTTTCCACGCTCCTTTCTCCTCCAAACGGGTCCTAGGACTTATCCAGCCCTCTGTAGGATGGGTACCGGGTTTCTTTCCCGGGAGTTAAAGGCGGGCGGGCGTCGGGCTGACCATCCGACCTCAACGTAGTCCCGTTGGTCATGAAGCGCCGGGAGCCTTAACTTCCGCGACTCCAAGGGCCTGCATAGGCCTATAGTGGGATAGTAACTTAGGACTATTTGCAGTCTTTTGTTATAATAACCCTTTTTTTAATTAAATATAATTAAAACATACAATCATAATTCTTCACGTAATATAATAAAACTTACTAAACTTCCTAAACTCCTTTATTTAAGCACAGAAATCCACCTTGATAATATTTCATTATTTTATGTAAGATGTAACCGCTGGATAAAGGAGGCCGGTGAGGCCTTTGAAATATTGTCAAGATGGATTTCTGTGGTTAAATAAAGGAGTTTAAGAAGTTTATAATTAAAATATCTTTGAATTCTTCTTCTAACCTGCAATTAAATGTAAATTAAGGATTCCATTAATTTATTTTATTGTTATTCTTTTTATTTCAAATATCAAATGAGTTCCGGTGCCATTGAAAATATCGCTATTGAAAATATGGCCTAGAGAATAAATCGGATAACACAGGTCTGAAAAAAAAAAATTTTTTTCCAGCTGCATGGGATATTTTTGCTGAATCATATGTTTTAAAGGTCGCAGATTCTAAAAATGACTTCCATAACATCCCATAACGTACAGGTTTTTTGCAAAATCAAAATACATTTTTGATAAAAACACTTATTTATTACAATGAACTAAATATATTTTCTTACAACTAATCAAAAAATTGTTTCTGATATTTATACATAATCTTATGAAACCTTTTCTTCTTCTTTTTGATGCTTCTCCGAACTCGTTTCTGAATTCCTTTTCTGGTTTCTCGATTGAGCATCCAACAGTAGTCAGCTAACATACTGACATCCAATTTTCCTTGTTAATGTCTCTCGATATCACAGATATCCTGGTGAAATCTTTCACCCTGTTCTTCACTGTAGGCTCCCAAGTTTTCGGGAAAACAGTCAATATGGGAGTATAAGAAATGAACTTTTATTAAGCTCATCTTGTATCTTTTAGCTTCTTACACTGTCAGCATGCGTTGTACAATGGTTTTGTAGTCAGGGTCCTTAGTATTCCCCAAAACCTTGTCAACTACATTCTTAAAACAGTCCCACGCTTCTTCTTCCTTTTCTCCCATTGTTTCCAGAAAGAGGGGATCAGATAAAAGTTTTCTTATGTCGCGACCAGTGAAAACTCCCTCTTCTAACTTGGCTTCAGACAGTTTCGGGAACTTGGAACACAGATATCAGAAACAATCCCCATCTCTTGGCAGTGATTTGACAAACTGCTTTATGAGCCTCAATTTAATATGAAGAGGTGGTAATAACATTTTTTCTGGTGGAACCAAGGTAGCATTGATGACGTTTTTCTCAGCGGGGGTTAAACTGTCTCTGTGGAACTGGTATTTCAGAGCCATGGGACACTAGACGAATAGTTGAGTCAAGGTTAGGGTAAGATATTTTCTTTTTAATTTTTGTATTAAATCATTTCACATCTACCGAACAGAAGTAGCAGTCAGTTGTGTGATTTTTCTGTTCACGCCATATCGTAGGAATGCCAAAACGAAATGAGTTTTTCTTACCCTTAAACCACAAATGAAGATCTTCCTCGCATCGTCTGCACACCTTATGCAGAGCCCATGCTTTGTCTTGATCTTCAAGTTTCAATTTGAAATACGCAAAATAAACTTTCTTCACAACTTACTTAAGTTTCTTTGTTGACTTTTCACTGTATATTCACCACAAACATAACAGAAGTTGTAGGGAGAAATTACACAACCTCTGCGAGCCATATTCCAGAAATAAAAACACAAGCAAGTAGCGTTCGAATGCTGGATATAAACTGAGTGTGACGTTAGATGGCCAGCGAGATACTGAACTTATTTAGCTTGTTAAAACATGATCTAATCCAACAGCAGGTTTATATTTATTCCGACACGATCATGCAACCTTCCTCCTAATGCTAAAACTACTTTACCCCACCTCTCCCTACCACTACTCTCTTCAACCATTAACAAATCATTAACCTTTTTTTTTATTTATCGCCAAGTCCAGCTATAATTGATAGAATTAATGTGAGAAGTCTTAGTTTCAAGGACATTTTTTAAATAAAAAGAAGAATACTAAATTTTAAGTTAACTATGAATTTAAGCTAAATACAAACAAAAACTTAAGTGTAGCAAAAAAAATTGACGTGATGGAATTTTTTTGGTATTTTTTTCGTTTTTACCAAGTTGAAATCTATAAGAAAATGTATAAAAATCCTATGCAGTTTTTTACTTGCAGACCTGTGTAATGTTTATGTTTCCAGAACTTACATATACAGAATTTAGGTTCATTGTACATTTTTACTTGGAAATATAGTAATCTGGAAAGAAAGTCTCTGGACAATTAATGATCTTACGATAAGATGTGATCGTAGGAGCATCAACCTCCCATCTTCACTTGAGAGTATAGGCGCGGAGTCCCATCGATACCACAAGATTATGGAACAACGCAGGTAAGGCTCCAACGATAAAATGGCCAATTGATAGGAATTAGGAAGAAATGGAAGAAAAGTATCAAGTAAATATTAAGAATCAGAAGACACGCTATTAAGAATCAGTTAACCAGATATTTTCTTTCAGTAAAGAACTTTGAATTCTTCCAAGAAATGACTATCAATCTCTTATTAAGCAAATGCTTTTCCTGACCAGTAAATGTTCCTATGCGGAACATCGGAAGATAAATAGACAGTCCGTGATGTGATAAGTTCGTACTAACTCTTGCGCAGATACGCCACAAACTAGATTTATTCTTTATTATTCTAGCAATCACGGTTTTAAAATTGTATTGTTGAAGCTCTATTGTCTGTAATTCGTAAATAACAAGCTATGAAAACTATACCCTGATGAATAAAAATGTACGACAATTTCGTAAGGGACGTTCTCTGTCTTTAAATGGATGTTTGCCAACAGAGTGGTAATCACACGTCGAATAAAGGAATCTGTAGATCTTTTGAGGTAATCTGGGAGAAGCAATGCTGGCGTGACGGAAAGAGGAGACATCAATTACAGGATGGCATCGGATTGCAATAGGAAGTCAATGACACAGCAATCAACGATACATCTCGTAGGGGTCGCTTCACATCATTGCAAATTTATGTGACCGGTTATTAAATTTATGATTCGCTTCATTATTCAATCGCAAAGGTAGAAGCGCCGCTATTCGATCCTTTCTAATACTCCCACCAGAGGGAGCAAGTGCCCGGGGAATTCGTTCGACAATTCAATTATGGATTGGATTGGGATTACACAATGAAAACGACGGTCTAAACCAGCCATGATATTTAAGTTGAAAGCCGATAGGTTAACGGATTATCTTTAAATCGGCGAACTTTAATCTATGCGCTAATATTCGTAGATGGCGTTATCTGCTTGAGATGATTCTTGGGCAATTGCGTTTCCCTATTATTATCTGTAATTTCGTACATTTGTTTCTGATGCAGAAGAGATATAAACACACTATTTGGGAACCATTTTTCAAAGCCTTACAAGACAAAGACCCAAAACTGAAAAACAAAGACACTATATATAGATAGGTTCCTGTAAATTTTAAGATAGCCTGAGAGGAAGAAGCTAAAACTAGGAAGGAATTAGCTTACAAAAGCAGTGTTGCCATTTGGGAATGCGAAACAAAAAGATTTACTTTGAACATCTGGCGCCGCCTTCACGGAGAATCGACAACGATTGAGTCTATGCTGTTTTTACCAAATAAAAACTGTAAACAGTCTGTCTGTTCTGACCATCTCTCTCTCTATATAAGTAGCCACGGTCCTTCTGCCTCAGGGATTGCCTTTTTTTTTTTCATTAAGGCATTACAGAGAATTTTGAGTTTGGGGGAAACCCACAATTCATCTTAGATTAAAATCTAGATTTGATACAGAAACCTTAACTTTCAAGGAAACTACAAGCTTATTCTGGGTTGCAGTTTACGAAGGAAAATAAGCGATAATAATCAGGAAAAAAAAAAGCCCCAAAAAAAGCAAATTATGAAAGCCCTGCATCCTCTGCAACAGTACAGCTGCTAGAAAGAGAGGGGTAGGGAAAAAAGAATGGTCTAGTTTGGTAAAAAGTTTGAGGAAAAAAGGTGGAAGAGGGAAGGCTGAGGTGGTTCGGGCACGTGAAAAGAATGGAAGATGGTAGGACTCCTAAGGTCTGGCATGAGTTAAAAGAAGGAGGGAAGAGACCAAGAGGGAGACCGCGTAAGCGATGGCTGGATGATGTGAAGTACAGCCTGGAAGAGAAAGGCATCCCATGGGAAAGAATATGTAGAGAAGAGGCTTGGAAGAACAGGGAGAGGTGAAGAGGCTTAGTTAATTCCTAGACCCACAGTTGGTGGAACGGGAAAGGATATGTATGTATGTATGTAATGGTCTAGTGTGGCATATGTTTTTTTTTGGTTGGAGGATTTAACCTTTTGTGGAGAAATTTTAAACATCCTACTCCGGAGCCCAAAAAAACAAGGTAGGGATAATGATTAGTAAACCCATCACAGTGCTTCGCAACGGCTACTGAGTCACCTTTACTTTAGAATAGACTGCGCCGGGGTGGTCTAGAAAATACTCGCGCGAGTCTGTTTGCGACCCCATGCTATCTTACCTACCCCTATTTATATGGAATAATCGTCATTCTTAACTCAAACCTTGTTAATATACTGAATTCCTAATAATGATTTAAAAAAAAAACTTAAGTTGATGACAGGATCGAACCCACGACCTTCGCGTTATTAGCACGACTTTCTAACCAACTGAGCTAACAGGCCACCTACAACTGAGCTAACAGAAGCCGTTGCGAAGCATTGTGGGATATGTGTCCACAGACAGATAAACCGGGAAGCCTAAAAACCCCTCTTAACCATGCCACTAACCTACTCCATGTCCACTCTTAAAAGAGACAAAAAAACTGGTAATAACTTCGAAATAATTAAAACAAAGCTTTTCTATAATCTGATTACTACGTAATTAAACTTATTTAAGTACAATGTTTCTTCTATTTATTAAACAATCATTATCGTATTATTTAGTTCACAATCGCAGACAAGTGCACTTACAAATTATCTACTATTTTCTTTACAAACTGAATGGTTCTATTAAAATATCTGCTTTTCAAGAAAACTGCAGCACATTTTAAAACCACAAAACAAATACTTTTAATACGAAACTACGAATGTGCGAGGTCAGTTCAGAACTTCTATGCTCTTTATTCCGTGGTTGTAACTCTCCTTGGCCTTTTCGACTTGTTTGGCCTTTTTGACCCAATGGAAATTTAGATGCCATACTCAAGGGTAAAATGCTAATTCATGTTAAAGGAAAAGTTAATTCAATACAACCTTTCAATTTCAGAAAATAAGGAACCACGAATACATAGTAACCTAAATCCGCAGGTGTAAAACAGAATGAAGAACAAGCACACAATCATCACGACGTCAGAAATTCATTAATATCTACTCGGCGCACAAAAACAATCTTGTTGTGGGTCCAATAAGATCTAAATTAAGCTATCTGCTATCATAGATTGGATTTTACACTTTCAGACATAGCTTTAACAGTATCTTCATTTAATACGACCAAAGAAAAACAAAAAACAAATAAACAGGAATCAACTTTCTAAATCAATTCAAATAATAGAATTTTATGTAGTATCTCCTATTTGGAAAAAGAATTTGTTACTAAAAATTCTTTACCTAACGCCCGTAAACATGTAACTTGAAAATAAAAGATACGCTTTTTTTAGCGATTCCGAAAGTTCTTATGTTCGTTCTGTCCGTCTCTACAGCCCAAACTACAAGTCGGACAGACATGAGTCATACTTTATTAGAAGTCTTATGATTTTTAGATGCAGGGAAAAATTTAAAAACTCCAGACTTGCGGTCATTTTCTGTCTCACAGCAGGAAGTGACGGAAAATGGAAAACAGAGTAGCTACGGTTTCGTGTACATTATTAAACAACTTTTTTTCCCTTGTTAAAATAGAAAAAAAAAATAATGGAATAATATTCATTGAAAGCACGTGCGACATGCTAAATGTCAAATTCCATCTGATTCTGATAATTACAGAATAATCTTCACTATTTTCAAAAATACTGAAGAAATGAATACAGAATATAGAAATTTACGTGTGCGCAAGATAATACACAAGACTATTAAATAAACATTTTTACACATTAAAAAATTACAATTCACAACTGGTTTCACCTTCAGTACGAGGCTTTGACAAGTGACAAACTACTTGAATAGAGCAGGAATATATAGGGAATATATTTTGTATTCCTGAGTTTCCGGCTACCACCTGACATCCCAACAGACGTCATGGATCTCTTCCATTAGACTCAATATATATTCCTGAATTCAATACAAATATCTCTTCAAGTAGTTTGTCACTCGTCAAAGCCTTGCACTGGAGCCAAACCGGTTGTGAATTGTAATTTTGTAATGTACATAAATGCTTTTTAATAGTTTTGTGTGTTGGCTGTTTTTAAATGTATACTTCAAGCAATTACCTGTATGACTCCGAAAAACAAAGATATTTAAGAAATCAAGCTACAAAACAAAGAAAAAAGAAAAAAAACACCACTAAGAAACCCCACAAACGCAATACATCCCAATTCTTCCATGGAGAGACGTTCCCAGATGAACGGAAACGGAAAAGGCACTCATCGAAATGTTAAATGAAATGAAAAAACAAAATTTCATTAAACGAAAATATCCTTAGTTGAAGACTCGATCTAACACACCTTGTTTTTACAATCAAAGATTTTCCTTTTGTTTTGAATTTATCATCAGGAAAGGTAGGTGAATAATTTAAGGAAATTTAAATATTGATGTTCTTTCTCTTAATAAAACATAGACGTAATAAAATTCGAAATTGATTAATCAGAAATTTGATGGTTAATAATAAAAATTTAAAGAATTAAATTTTATTAACTATTCTTTATGTGAAATTTCAATGAGAAATGCTTCATTATCGCTCGTAATTAACCAATTTCTGATTATTTTTTTTTCCGGTTTTGTAGATAAAATAATCTTCAGTGAAAGTTGATACTGAATCCTGATTGTTTTTTTTTTTTTAAGAATTATTAACTGATATTTGAGTACTACAATGATTTCGGAATACATTTTATTTCTGCTTTATTGTTTGTTTTCCTAACGCTAAATAAACAATTTCAATTTCATTTTTAAATTTTGAAATAATTCTACTGAATATATATATTCAGTATTTATAATATATATATATTCAGTCTTTATTCAGTATATATAATAAAATTAAAAAGAAAGACCTGGCTTTTTTTTCAGACAGCAATTCAGAGTATTTTAATGAACTTGTATTATGAAAAATGAGTTGAATTCATTATCGTCATTTCCAAACAGCGCCATCTATCAATATGGATTGTAACCACTACTAAAACAGTAGCAAAGAATTAGTGTTTTTTTTTTTTTTTAAGTTGGCTTTAGAATACTCAGTATTTAAAATGGTAGAACGTTTGTTTACGGACTGGAGTAGCCAGGTTCATTCCACAGCGGAGGTCGGAGATATTAACGTAGGTTTGTCTTCTCCAGATGAGCCTGAGGGTTCAGCCAATCTTTAGACCAATCGCTGAGGATCTGAACTTAGTCCTGTTGAAAAGCGATCGCAGGAGCCTTGCCTTCTCTGATGCCTACGGTCAAATTAAGGATGCCTTAACCTTTAAAGTATATTGTTTTTGGAGAAGAACAGGTACACTATGACACTAGATGGGCCCAAAAAAAATTTTCTAGTACCTTTCATCGAGTAGTTTCCAGAATCGTCCATTTCCTTTCAATGACTATTTCAAGTAACTGTTTAATTATGTGTCATTAAAAATAGGATATATTCAAAACTATCACCAATAAAATGTGTCCAATTAGTTCTGCTAATAATTGAATTTGTATCATTTTAATCGATTTTGTGAATAGTAATAAATTGGGCGTATCATCGATCAAAACTGATATGAATTCAATCTTTCCCTAATTAAATCTAATAGGCCAGGGCACAATACACGAGTTAAAGCCGTAACAGAAAATCCGGATAGGATTAACTGCAAAAATGCTAATCTTGATAATCTCAAATGCGCTCATTGTCGATTTGGACAATAATTCCCAACGATTATGCAGGAGTGAAATTTTGGGGGCAATTTTTTTTTTAAGAACTGACATATAATTTATAGTATGGCTGGGCTTGATATTTGGATATTTCTGAATATACTTTGCAAATATTTTATTGTAGACTGACCAGAACTATTCGGCGTTGCCCGGGAATAAATATGAAAGTGCTACTTTTGTTACGAATACATGTTACGAAATTGATATTAATTAAGTCTCTAGAGATTAGTTTTTATTGAAATTCTGAATGTAATTACTCTTTATTCCTTCAAATATCCTAAAATTAGAACAGCTTTTAATATATTTTAGTGATTCACAAAAGGTTCAACGTAAGAGCTGTGCGTCCAATGTTATGAATATCTTTTTTAAAAATGAGAAAAATCATTTATTTTGTGATGTATTGAAGCCATGCTTAATTTATTAAAATATAATAATAGTTTCCTACAGTTTTAAGCTATTTTTATTCACAGTTTAAATATTTTAATGCATTTTTCTGGAGACCCATTTGGGAGCTATTGCATTTGTCCTGTCCGTCAGTCCGTGGTGTCCACCCCAACAACTCTGAACGGAAGGTCGGATCGACAGACGGACTTCAGCATCGTGTTCAGTCCCAAACACCGTAGTTTGGGCTATTTATTTCTGCATGTCCGGAAAAGTGCGGACAGAGTCGACTGTTTGTTCCGAAAACTTGGGAATTTTTCGCTCGACAACTACTGACCCGATTGACTTGAAATTTGGATATGTTTTAGTTTAGAGTGTCTACTATATAATCTATATTTTTATTTGACCGCATCTTTAACACTTTGCGGAAACAGTCACTTACGTCCACATTTTTCCGGATAGGCAGAAATAAAAAAATATCCATTGTATAGTAGATATTCTAAACTAAAGCATATCCTAATTTCAATTCGATCGGGTCAGTGGTTGTCCAGGAAAAAATTCCCAAACTTCACCTTTTTCTTTCTATTTTCTAAATTGATTATACACGTTCAATGTCCGCGTGGTTTTAATGAGTCGCCCTTAATTTTATGCTTTAGTACAATTTTTTTTTTTCTTACTTGTTTTATTATTACCAGAATCTTTTTTATGTTCTACAGTGCGCCGCCAACCGAAGAAATTTGAGAAAAACTAATATACAAGTCTCTTTGCTTTTCGTTATGCTATGCAAATGTGGAGATGGCTCGTAAGTACACACCAGATTTCAAGTCATTTATAATAAAAGACATTTTTGATAAGACAGTAAATTGAAAAACCCCTCCCTAACGTAACATGGCCTAAAACTTATCTGGGAGGCAGGAAACTTATTTATCATTGTTATTATACGATTATTTAAGTTTACAGATTACGTTTTTTTGTAAATTTTGACGATACTATCAATAAATAAATTTTGACATTATGACTTGTAGGCGGGTCGAGGAACTATTCATGATAACAGTTACATATTTTCATTCGAACTAAATGTTCTAGGTTTTTTTGCCTAATTATAATAATAAGGTTACAAGATCTCTGCTTACACAAGAAAAACATTACCGGTATATATTATTCAAATAAAAAAGGATTTTTTTTTTTTTTAATAAGAGGTAATTCAAAACATAAATGTAATTACAATGCTTTTAGTTTCACATAAATAAATTAAAATTTGCATTGAATGCAGAAAAGTGGAAGGAAAAATACTGAAAGCAGGCATTACCGGTTCAGTAAAATAGTATAATGCCACCATTATAGGAAATAGGTTCGTGAAATTGCGGACATGTACGTGAGTGATGTATTTGTAAATTGGAGACGTCGAGGTTGTAAAATAGCTGCACGAAATGGTAGACCGAGAAAACTGCCTGATCGTAACCCTGAAGAGAGTAGGGAAGCAAAATCGCAAGTCTCCGTTGTTAGTGATGACGACGGAGTTCCAACATGCGTCGGGCGTTGTCGCTAGCAGCAGCACTGTTCGCCGAGACCTAAACTACTTGAGTTTCCTGGGCCGTGCGGCCGCTCACTAGCCGAACATTTCCGCCGTCAATGCGAAGCGTCGGTTACAATGGTTGCAATCACCGCCATTGGATTGTCGAGGAGTGGAAAAACGTTCTGTGGAGTGATGAATCTCGCTTCATGATCTGGCAGTCCGATGGACGCATGTGAGTTTGCCGGATGACCGGCGAATGCTTCTTATCCGACTGCATTGTGCCGCCAGTTAAGTTCGGTTGCGGTAGAAAAATGGTGTGAGGGTATTTTTTGTAGTTACTTAGGGTGCCTTAGGGCAACCGGAACTTTGCGATGTATCGGGCCATTCTGGACACTGCCCTCCCAACTCTGGCAAAAGTTTGGGAAGGCCCGTTCTCTTCCAGCAGAATAACTGTTCCGTACACACATCTGGCCGTCTCAGAGCAACGATCTGAACCCCATTGAACATCCGTGGGACGAAATAAAATGCAGATTACGTGACCAACCACATCGCCCATCTTCCGTGGCAGGACTCACTTCAGCTGCCATGGCCGCCTGGAAGTTCCAGCGACCACCTATCAAAACCTGCTGAAACGTCAGACGTGTACAGGCTGTCATCGTTGCTAAAGGGGGACCGACATCACATTAATATGTGCCTCTATACGCCTCTTCGTCCGACAACGGGTCGACGGGATACTTTGGCCACATACTTTTGGCCATTGATCTAAATTGAGAATGAATGACATGAAATTACGCTTCTTGCCCTCGATTGATACAATTGTAATTTAACAATACGAAAGAGCAGATGCCTAATTACAAATGGCGGACGTTCGACCTGGCTCCTGGTGACAAATTCGTTTCCAGAAGTACAGAGAAAAGAATTATCCAAAGAGTGTCGAGATCAATGGTAGCAAACGATTAATTTCTTTTGAAATCATCATAATCCATTTGAAAACTGAGAATGTAATCAATTTTCAGCAAACGGGAAGTTTTGAAGTAAGGTTGTTGACATTATGAGGAAATTAAAATTTTTAGGAAGTTTGTTTAAAAAAACAAAACAAAACAAACAAAACTGTAATATGTTGAAGAAAGTAGGTTTTAAGTTCTTTCATGACGTTTCTTTTTATTAAGAGAATAAGCATAAAATAAAAAAATGATGTTGAGATTGATAGGTTTTTCTAAATTAGGTACAGGGTGGATGTTTCTTTTTTTTTAAAGTTTTAAGAATAAAAAAAGAAACGAAGTAGACTCTGTGTTCTTTCAGGGGCTTCAGTTTTTTATTATTTCTGTTCTTTATTAAATAAGGTTCTGGATGTTGAGTTTCTGTCTTCGAATACAAAGGACGGGAAATCAAAGCATAAAAACAAGTCTTTCCTCTTCCTTAAGCAAATGCAAGAACCAGAGACGTAAATACGAGCGACAGAAGGAAGACGAATTCCGAAGCCGATCTCTTGGGAATCGGAACTTCCCTTTGACAGAAGAAAGAAATCCAACTAACAAGACATCTGAAGAAACACTAATGATTTTGCTTGTATTACTCCAAACGAAATAAAAAAAAGCCTGGCAAATAAAAAAGAAGTGTATCTGCTTTTCGTTTATTTTTCTTCTTTGATGACAGCCTCTCCGAGGTTATCGATTGAGAAGCTGCTTCGAGGCTGTTAATGGGATTTCCTGTCTCGTCTACGGAAGGAGCGAGAATTGACGAGATCAAATTAACAGCAGGATGGTTTAAGAGTGTGCAACTGAAAAACAACCCTGCATTTTCACTCGTGTTATTCTAATGTTTTATAAGCTTCTCAAACGCAACCATTAACATCTGATCCTCAAAGCGTTATTGAAAATTAAAAATTTATCAGGCTAGACATGAAAAAAAAAAAAAAAAAAACTCTCAAAATTAATTACTTTTTACGTTTACAGTTCTCGCGCCAAAAGGAAAAGCCCGCGAAACAAAATTAAAGTAGATTGTCAATTTTTCAATGCCCATAAAAATGAGATGTAACGGTGTGCTTTTCTTTCCAGACTTCCACACTGAGGGTTTGAATTGCAAAATATTACAAAACCAACTTCGTAAAACTAATAAACTCGAAAGCCTCATCGTATTTCAAAATCCGAAAATTCTATGAAAAACATTTTTTTTTCATAATCAAAAAATCCCTGGAAATTCACTCGCCTCGGGCGAGTTAGAAGAGACAGATGGTGAATGAATTTTCAGGCCGTTCTAATGCTTTCAAAAAAAAGGTTGTTTATACAAATAACTGTCTGCTGTGTGATGCTAATACAGATATTAGACAAACAGATCCTGAAAGAATTGCCTCGTAAGCAATGCCAAAATATAAAGTAAAATCAAAAACTTTTTACGAATAGGACAATTTAATGTACGTAATTAACAGTTTTTATTAATTTATTTGTGCTTAATTCTATATGTACTTCACATCATTTCTGTTTATACGATTGATCTCGATAGCTCATTTTGGCCAAGTGACGTAATGAAAACCTTGCAGTTGTAGACTATCAACTCCTGTTCCAACAAAAGGTTATACTTCATTTAATCATACGCCTATCGAGATACGCCTTCAACCGAACAAATTTTTTGCGTAATTGTTATTAGAAAGCAGAGAATTTGAATAGTCAGGAACTAACTAACACCAAATTTCGCTTTCTCCATAATTCAAATTTCCCTTACTTTAATTTCATATAATGAGCGGTAATCTTTAGGTAGGAACTGGTAACTGATTATTAGAGTTAAAAAAAAAAAAATGGATGACATAGTGACGTCATGTTTTAATCAATAAAGAGATGCTCTTAACCTTGGATCAGTTCTTTAAAATAAAAATCGTTTCACAAAAAACATAAATTTGTAAAGTGAATTTGTTTGCTCTTCATTCACATCCATTTTTTTTTCTTTTCTTTTTTACCCTTTGTATCAAACGTTTGTCAGTGATTAATCCTAGCTGAAGAGTGAAATGCCTACAGGTTGTCATTTGCGAACAAAAAATCTAATTTAATAATACCAACATCTGGATAGCTCTCAACCAAAAACTTTTTAATCATTCCTGATATTTCGTTTCTTCTAATCGAAGAAATTTCTACAGATGACTTATGATAGAAATATAAACATATCCTCTATCGGTAGAATACAATACAAAAGGAATCATAAAACAATATTTTTGTTTCATGACATATTACAAGTGATTACAAAAAAATGCTTTAGTTTAAAATTCGTGAAATACAATAAGTAATTAAACTAAACAATATTTTTGTTTGTACAATAACTCATTATAAAAACAATAATATTTGTTTTAAATTAAATTAAATTTTTGGTTGAGATTTATCCAGATGTTGGTATTATTTAATCAATGAAGTTCCAAGTTTCCTGTAAAAAAAATCTAATTTGTTATTTTTGTTTTTCAAAATAGCAGACAGAAGCTGAAGTAGTTTTGAAAACAGAGAGTTTATACACAAATCCAAAGTTTATCATTTACTGTTCACTTTAGCAAAAGCCGAACTAAAAATAAATAAATAAAATAAATAAATTTATTTATGTCATTATATATTTGTCATTTAAAAAAAAAAAATGAAAGGAAGAGAGGCTCGATTTTGGCTTTGTTAAAAGATTTACAATGAATATAATTTTGTGCTAAAGCATAAATTTAAGGGCGATCCATAGTAATAAAAAAAAATGAAGGCGTAGTCCCTGAAAAGATCCCATTCCTACGGTGTTTGGGCCTCTGAACATCAATGGTGAAATCCGTTTGTCGACCCAATCTTCCGTTCGGGTGTTGTTAGGGGTGGACAGACACCGACGGACTACAGGACAAACGCAATAGCTACTGATTTTGGTCGCTATCACAATAGCTCCAAAATGGGTCGCTAAAAATACGACCGGTTCTAGAAGGTTTTCAAAGAAGCATTTATCAATTACATTTTGTACATCAATAAAACTATGTACTGTCCTAAAACAAAACACTGGTATCACACGCATCAACAAAATTCAATGTAAAAAAAGTGATTTCGAATCTCTCGTGGACAAAGTTTTGATTGTATGATTATTATCAAAGGAAATAATTTCTAGGTTTATTTGAGTAGTCGTTATTAGTATGTAAATGTAAGTTCATTATGCTGTTTTCAAAACAGCAGTTCAAATCGTCATTTTAAAGTTCACCTAATTTAATTTTTTCCCTAAAATATCAAAATAAAACCTAACGTTTAAAGTACAACGCTAGGAGTTGCATATTGGAGATAAGGGCTCCTGCGATCACCGTGTGAACCAGACTGTCTGAGGGTCATTCGACGCTTTAAACCCCAGAATATGTATACTACTATTTGACAGAGGGTCGGGTCGATCCTGGGACTGTATGAAGAGGAAAAAAAAAAAAAAACAGGAAAAAACTATCAATCACAGACGAGAATTGAATTTCTCTGGTACATATTTTCGCGCCTACCGGTTCCGCTACCAGACTTTTTATTAATTCGTTTAAAACCTCTTCGTATTTCCTGTTGACCTTTATCTATGTATTTTCCTGGAATTACCGCATTACTCTCTTAATGTCTTCATGTCCACTTTGAATACTAAATAAGAACGAACAAATTGTTTCGCAAACAACAAATAAATTAAAAAAAATCTCTGATAATAAGTTTTTCTTTCACTTACTATACCATCATCTAAGATCACGGTGAAAGATTTTTGGCAACTTTTCAATAACGTTCTGCTTTTCTTTAAAAAAAAAATAAAAAATCAGACAAAAGAAAGTTGCCAAGACTACTGTTACAAGTTATTCTGCCCATATTTTGAGTTCCAAATAGCTAATAAGTTGTTTCCTTATACGAACTTCTTTCTTTCTGGCTGACAGTTGCAACGAACGCTGGATAAGATTCAAAAACACAAATTACTATGAAATAAACGGTGATAACATTCCTCGTTTTTCCATTTAATTAAAGCTGTGCCTCCTCGCCACCCTTTTTTTTTTTCCCTCCTTCCATTTCTTCTTCGTGTGGGAGTTATGGATTCTGGAAGTCGCGAGAGAGCGTGAATAGCACCTTCGTCCTTGTATAGAAACCCCGTGTTTAAGCGTGGGAAAGAAAGGACCACTGCCTCATCGGGAATGCGCTTCGCCCCCTCTACGTGATTGGCATCACCTCAGTAAAACTCTTTGGCACAGCCAACGCTTGCTGTCAATTCCAAATAGTTATTGTAATATTGAAATAAAATAACCTCATTCCTTTTATTCAATCAGTCAGTTTTTAATAAATAAATAAGTACAATTGATAAGCCAGATTTCAAGGTTTCCAATGAATTGATTAAAAAACAATTCCTCATGTAATAAGGAAATTTTCAGCTTTAATGGGTAACGCTACTACAAAGAGATTTCTACGTGACAAAAGATTTCAATCGTCATCTAAGAGTCCAATTTCGACCAGAATTAAAAAGAACTCATAAATAGGAACTTTTATTTCAGCCTTTTAATATAACCTTTCTAACATTAATTTTGACTGATGAGTACCATTGGAAAAGTATTTTGGCAGTTTTTGGTCCCAGTATTCTTATCTTTAGGCCCTCTGTGGACTAACTTTCTAAGAAATCTCTTACGGAAATGGTCTCAAACTAATTCATTCAAAGAACTACAAGTAGGCGTCTGACTTGTGAGTCTTACCATGGGCCGCAACTACACAAAGCAAAAATAGATATAAAATAGCGATATAATGATAAATTCAGTAAGAAAATTAAAATTCTTTAAAGCATTTCTTGAAATGCAGGCAATACTTTACTTTTTGCTTTTATCTGAAGATGTTTGCCTTCTTCATTTGTATTTAATTTACTGGACTAAACCCTTAAACAGAAAAATCCTAAAATCATGGGCAGCAATATACATGAATTCCCAAATTTATGGCGGGAAGACAGTGAATGACAGACTAATTGTCCTAAAAGATATATAGCTCTGGTTATGAAAGCCAACTTTTCAAAATTCATGTCCCCCAAATCGTGAAAAAAAATCTTCCGTATTTTTAAATTGTCTTACTGTAGATAGTTTATTAGAGATAGTACAAAATTTCTATTTTAAAAGAAAAAAAAAATAAATTTTATATATAAAAATTACCAAATACTTAAGTAATCAAAAACTACTTCATTTTAATCAAATCAAAAGCAGCGGAAATAAAGACAATTAAGATGCACTTTAAAACATCGAGAGATACAGTTAGTGATGTTACCAATACACCAGTTAGTTCACTATTAATAAAACCGCAGACAGAAAAGATTAATTAAAAACTGAGAACAACAACTAAAAAGTCAAGCCGTTATGAACTTATTAATAGCAATGGACCGGGTAGTGGCAATTACCCGGACCGAGCATTAGGTTGACAATTAGTTGTTTTTTTTTTTTCCCTTGGGCCCCCCCCCCTCGAGAAATTTATAATTGATTTAATTACTGATAAGAAAAAAAATATCAGTAGATCAATAGAAATTTTTTTTTTTTAAAAAAACCAAGCTCCAATATAATATTTAATTCTTCATCAATTTAAAAAGCCCTGAAGGCTAATAAAGCAGACTTCGTAAAATAAATTGAAATGAAAACAAAATAAAAAAATAGAGATTTTTTTAAAAATAATAAATGTTAAAATTAATAGAAAAGGATTTGTGAAAAATTCGTGATGTGATTCTATGATATCCATTAATAGATTAAAATATTCTCCTGTCCTCCTCCGCCCTACATCCCCTGTCTCCTTCTGTACGTTCTCCTTTTCCCTGCCGTGTACTTCCCTTGATGTTCGATTCCCGGCAGACATTCAACGAATGTGTCAGAGACGAAAAAAAAAGGTGGGTGGGGAGAGGCAGGAGGTGTCAGAGCAAGAGGCGGGGGTTAACAATAACATTTTCTTTCACCCTCCGTCGAGAAGAGCAGCGGTAGGAGGCGGTGTATTTTTCCCACCGATCTCTCCTTTAAATCATGCATCCAATCTTAGCCATAATGTTCGTTACGGGACCTGGCATTTTACGAGTGGCGAAATGGAGGGCCCTTTTGGCGACTGCAGCACCAATAAAAAGAGGGCGCTACCTGCTTGGAAATCGAGTCTCGGTGTCCCCTGGGAGCAAAACTCTAAACCTCCACCCGTTTTCTTTCAGGCTTCGCCATCATTTCATCATCGCCTCTTACATCCATTTCGGCCTAATCTTAGCTACCACGGACGTACATTTTTCAATACACTTTCATTGAATGATATCAACAAAGGTATTAAAAACTCAACAAGAGATTCCTACATAACTCGTAACAAACTTTGAACATTAATTTTCTTCAAAAAAAAAATTTATTGAAATGAAATTACTTTTCTATAAATTTTCGAGGTGATTTTAGAATTAAGCTTTCATGAATAAAATTTCATGAATAAACCAATAGATCAAAAAGAAAATAGAAGCACAATTGGTGGAATTAATAAACTTTTTCGGATGTACGGTTGTGAGAGTTGGACAATGCGAAAGAGGGAAAGAAAGAAAATCGACTCCTTTGAACTCTGGTGATGGAGAAGACTTCTGAGAGTACCATGGACTGCAAGGAAGACTAACAAATGGGTTTTAGATCAGATTCAACCAATCTATTCGTTGGAAGCATTGATTTTAAGGCAAAAACTATCTTATTTTGGCCACATTATGAGAGCGGATAATTCCATTGAAAAGATAATCATGCTTGGGAAGGTAGAGGGGAAGAGAAGAAGAGGAAGACAACGAAGAAGATGGTTGGAAGATATAAAGGAAGCTACCGGGAATTCTTTGCAACAACTAAGATATGCAGCAAATGATAGATCTGTTTGGAGAGCCTTAGTACATGAGGTCACCAGAAGTCGTAGACGACTTGATGGAACCTAACAACAAAATAAACTTTTTCATTAACCTCTATTATAGTTCAGTTCACGAAAGAATGCAAAATGGACATTGCAATTATTAACTGACTACTTATTTCACTGTTTCAGACATCGACTGTTGATAAGCTCAACTATTGTAAACAAGTTAGTAATGAATGTAAAGCTACTTCGATATTGTATACTATTATCTTTGTCGTGCCCATATTGTTATTTTAAATACAATTAACTTACTTTTTTAATATTTATTTTGCTTATTCATACTGTGTTGTTTTGTTTAACTTAGACTTTGAATAACAGCTTTCACGTGACCTTTCAGACATGATTCAGTGTGTTAAAGCCATTTTCAAGCAAGACTCCATTTTTTTTTTTTTTTGGAATAGTGAAAGCAATATGTCTTGCAATCAGTCAAGACGATTTAATTACTAACCGAATCTTAAAATCACGAAAAACTCCATTTTTTTTTTTTTTTTTTTTGAAAATCCTATTAAACAGAATAAAAAAACTTATGAATTTTATTATTATATTTCGTCACATACTGAAACAATTTTGGAAAAAGCTAAGAATTTTTTTTAACTACCTTAAGTTACTTGTCCAAATGAAATATTAGACAATACTGTAATCAGGATTCAACAAATAAAACAAACAAATTTAATAAAAGGATAAAAAATAAAAAGTTGACCATTTTTAAACCATTCTCTTCTTTCGTATAAGTTAAAAAGGATTAGATAACTGTCCTTTGGAAAGTTTCGGCAATCTTAGGCGTTTTGAACAGTTTCCTAACAATTCCTAACATTTGCGAACACTGCTACATTTTTCCACTTCTAGAAGCTCAGTTACATTTATTGAGAAATAAAATTAAAAATACAACACAGATTTTTTACAGCTAATAAATAAAATGGATACTGAATATATTAGAAAAGAAAGAAATACATAAAAAAGAATGATATGTTAGAAAGGAGTACATTAACAAAAGCAAATGAAAACCTTCAGTTAAACTGATCAGGAAGAAAATCAAGATGAGAAAGTGAAAAATATAACAGTCTGCTATATACTGTAATATATTTTGTTAAATAATTATAGACAGCGCTGTCCTCCATTTCCAGCACTAAATATCAAAAATAGCTCAGTGAATTTGTGTTTTGTTTTGTTTAGTTATGTGCATTCTTTGGTTTATTTTACTGTAAAAATGTACTAACGCACGTTAATTTCCTTGTCTAAATACTAACCTTGTTATAAATTAATCCCTTGATGCTATGCTAAACGCTAGCGGGGATTAATTACTCACCCCTTTTTATTCTTGATTTTATTTTGATGTCTTTGTAATTCAGGGGTCATTGATTTGTATGTTTGTCCGTTTTGTCTATTCGTCCCATTTCACTGAGCTTGGGTATGCTGGATAGATGGAGCTGATGAGAGGCCAAAAAGCCTCGAAACAGCGCTGTCCTCCATTTCCAGCACTAATA
>JAFIDM010003189.1:43148068-43163201 GCA_023159025.1 Thereuonema tuberculata | reverse complement strand
AAACTTACTGGAAGTAACAATTCGGAGAAAAAAACTTACTGGAAGTAGGAGATAAGCCCTGTAAATCATCGCTGTTACAACAAGTTTCATAATTAGTATTACGGCTAAACCGATATCCGTAAATGTAAAGCACTTGTAGAACATGGATTTATTGATTCGAATGAGGTGGTGGCGACCTTCTGCTAAATTTGTTATGTTACTCTAAACTCGTAATGGTTGGACAAATTATGACATTTCTATCAACGTGTATTCGGTCCGAAAAAGATTAAATAAATGCTTTTATAACCACCAAGATTCCAAAACCATTTTAAGATGGATTCAATCTACCGGGATTTGTTAAGAGCGCTTTTAATATGTCTTTCTCTTTATCTTTTCTTTTATTCTTCTGTTTTTATTAGAACTACCAGAAGGAAAATTCAGAAAACTGCATGTACGTCAGTGCTACGCAATTCTGAGCGTTTCTTATCTAAACATTTCTTTTGGTAAATAAATATTGCTTACGACAGCAAGTTCTAAAAAAAGAACTGAAATCTTTCTTTCCCTAAGGCTTTGGGTCTTTAATATTTTTATTTTTTAAATCTTAAAAAAAAAAAAGAAGAAAACAAAAAGAAAAGTCTAATTTTATTTTTAAATTGTAATATTGGCTAAATGAAACAGTAGAAATTTTCAACTTCCTGAAAAAAAGTCAAGTCTATCCGCATTACTTAATTCATTCGATTAATTTTAATCTTTTTAAAGCATTAATGGATTAGCCAAAGGGATTAATGTTTATTGTTAGACTTTAAAAGCTTTCCTGTTGGAATTTTGAAACTTTTATGCACTCATTTGCACGCTAAGTTTCAGGAAGATCTATTCACCGGTTCACAAATTATTAGGGTTAGGAACACAAACTAACACTTGTTAAGGATACAGTGAGATTTGATGAACCTCAGTTTCAAAAGTCAGTAGCTTAAAAAAATTTATATGTTTATGATCACAACTTCCATTATCAGTGAACTCTAAGATGTCTTATTAGTAACACTCAGCAATCTTAACTTAATTTATGTATTTCCATATTTTCTCCTTTGATCATAAGCCCAGGAAAGCATGAAATAAATGGAAGTCACTTTCACTCCCAAACGAAATAAACAACAATAAAAAATAGCTGCTAAAATGCACTCAAAATACCTTTGATCTAATGGTGGATCGGGCTGATGAGTCCCTAAAAAGGACGAAACGGCCGTTCCCGATTCCCACTGATGATAAACTCAAAGGCATACATGAGGGAAAAAAAAAGCACAAGACTAAGAGTTCACTGATCTGTTTTTGAAATTGTGATACCGGGAATCCAAGACAGCCTATTTCAGGTTTCCTGACCATCGTCAGTTGGATCCGCCCAGTATCTCACATTCAGTGAACTTCTTAAAACATATAAAGAAAAATAAACACCACAACGGCCCTCCATATTAAAAAAAACCCAATAAAACCTAATAAAGAATAAAGTCCAATCAATTAATCCCCGCTAGCGATCGTTTTTATGTTTTCTAAGTTCACTGAGCTGTAAGATACTGGGTGGATCCAACTGACGATGGCCAGGAGACCTCAAATAGGCTGTCTTGGATTCCCGGTATTACAATTTCCAAAAACAGATCAGTGAACTCTTAGTCTTGTGCGTTTTTGTTTTCTCATGTAATTGTTTGTATGCACGTTGAATTTTTGCATCAAAGGCGTACATATTTATTTTATCTGCAGCATTTGGTTTCTTATTAAATTTCTGCACATTACATTTCTTTTCCATGACGTATGCCTCGTTGGTTTGGTTTCTTTCTTTTAAAATAAAAAGCCTTTCTGTTCCTAATGTTCATTAGATCAAAGGTTTTTTTTTTAGTGCACTTCGGCACTTATTTTTTTTTTATTGTTGTTTATTTTGTTCGGGAGTCACTTTCGGGAGCGAAAATGACTACAATTTATTTTTCGTGCCTTTCTGGGTTTATCATCGTCGAGGAGGGTGGATCGAGCTGATGAGTCCCTATAAAGGACGAAACGGCCGCTCCCGATTCCCTCTGATGATAAACTCAAATGTGTAAATGTTTATTTATATTCAGAATTTGGTTTGCGTTTCAAAAATAAATATACTACCGGTATGCTAAAAGTACAAAGCAATGTGGTAAAAAAAAAAATGCACATTAAAAATAAAATAAAGAAAATTTCTGTGCTGGTCTCTGCCAGCCTCCATTAATTTTTCTGTACGCAATGAAATGAAAGCGCCCAAAAATATTTATAACAGATTAAAAGGTTGAGACTGTGTTTACTAAGTGACATCCCAGGATAGCTATTTCATGCTCATTAGCGATCATCAGTTGAGATTTTCTTAGCAAACACTAGGTCTCAATCTCTTAATGTGTTGATATACATTAAATTGCGCATAGAAAAATTCAACGTGAATTTTCTTCTTTTTTAATGTGTATTTCTTTTGTTTTACATTCTGGAAGTACTACATTTTTTTTTTACTTATACTGTATTTCTATTCACCTCCGTATTGAAAACATGCTGTTTACTGGTGACTATTCCCAGCTGATGAGTGTGAAATAGCTATCCCGGGATGTCACTTAGTAAACATTGGGTCTCAACATTTTAATGTGTTTAATATTACTATCCTCTTATGTTTAATAGTTATTTTCTTCCTCAAAAGACACGCACAGTTTTTGTTTGTAGTGAATTTTTAAAAATTCCTTTGCCTTAACTGTCAAAAATTAAAAACATAAGAGCGTCGTTGTTATTAAATGGAAGAGGAATTTGACAATGAAACGTTTGAGAACGGATGGTGATCGAATACAAAAATCAACTTAGAAATACATCAGCATGATTTTGTAATGTATTGGAATTACGTTCTACCAAGTCAGTGAATAACAATGGGATGCATGCTTTGATGAAATTTCAAAAAAGCAGAACTTAGAAAATCTGCCGCGAAAATAGAGCGAGACAAATAAAAATAAAGAAAATGATAATTTTTCAGTGGTGTTTTTATTATTTTTATGTTAATATATGAGATTAATTAGGAATTAATTCTTACATAAAACAGGAATTTAACATTTGTAAAGCTCAAATTCAAAGACCGTATTTCTCTTTTAGACATTTCACATTTCTGTCCGGCTCTATCCGGTATAGTTTAGCAATACAGGTAAAATAATTCTTATAGTATTTACTATTTCAAAATTGCATTTGACTGAATGAAATCTTTGCAAAACGAAACATGTAAATTATAGGTTATGAATTTTGTTGTTCTACACACACACACACCTATATATATATATAGGTAGATTATCTGCACTAATTAGGAGCCAATCAAATGCATGACAATAGACAGGTCATACGAAAAAGGTTTCATTAGACAATTAAATTATTATGGGCAAGATTGTTCTGTTGTATTCCGAAATATAAAGTGTTATTTAAAATAATTAATTTACTATGCAATTTTTAACCTCCTGTAATAAGTTACATTAAATATTCTATACTGTAAATATATTATGTACAATTTTAGCATAACAACCAAGGCCTGTGTACGTAAGTAATTTTTTGATCTAGAGGGGTGGGGCAGGCAGAGAGGCTCTTATAATCGATGTTTTTACTATGTATTTATGAATAAAATTATAAATATTAAAAAATTGCGCATATAGATTACGAAATTTAATCCTAACTTATGAAGTTCACGTTACAAATAACCAACATAGAGAGCTCCAAGATAGAATATTTAGTCATTTCAAATTCAGCATTCTTGCCAATATTTCACTTATGAAATACACGAAAAATGCTTCAAAACATAAATAAAACAAATAAATAAAACTAAGGTTATAATTTATAGATTTACCTTTGAAGTGACCGCCAACCGTATAACGTTCATGTTATGACATCAATTCCCGAGGATTCTCAGCACTCAGTGGCGTGAGTCTTGATGTACGAGCAGGGGCCGTTCAATTCTGGGCTTTACGGAAAGACCAATGGAGGTGGTTGCTTTCTTCCTTGAAACACGACCTCCGTCTATTCGTACCTCCACAGGTGTTGCGGAAAGGAAGCGGCCCAAAATGGTCTCCATCCCGCTTTTGACTGACCCACTGCGAGTACGTGGTCCCGAGTCTCAAGCCGAGAATTAAAGAGTGAAGCGCAACACGATCCGCACACTAAGTACAAGCAAACGCAAAAGTACGACAATGCCAGCAAAGGTTTTCCCCCCCAGTCCGGCCTGAATGCCTCCTATCGCCTTACCTCTCTTTTACGTTGCCTCTCCCTCCTTACAATCGGAGGGCAATCCCCTTTTCATTCGCACGCCCCCACGCCTTTCTCAGCTACCCATAAATTCTGCTAAAAGGACCCTACTTCGGGCTAAACATCCCCCTCCACCCTCTCCTACCTTCCAACCCTTCCCCTTTTTGAAGGCAGTGGACGAGCACTCGTCCACCAAAAGCCCAGTCATGCAAATGAGGCAGAGAGTCCACTTTAACTCATTGAACCCTTGGTCAAGCACAGCCACCTTTGCTTCGAGAGGCTTCCAGTCTTCCCAGCTTTCTATAAGAAGCCCTCTTCATTATTAGCCTCGAACCCAAAGAGAGAACAACTTCCCAAAGACACTTTAAGACTCCATAAAAAAATAAAAGAATACAAGCCATTAGAAGCAGAGTGGACTCCAAATTCCGAAAGGATTTATAATAAAAATAATAATATTATAAATAAACTCTTCGTTATATATCGTTGTAGTTTTATGGAATTTATAGGCGATCTTTATTAAAGAAGAAAAATGTTTATTAATAATAATAATAATAATACATTTCGTAAAATATCTATTTTTATATAATTATTTCTTTGCGTTAATTGATTTTTATTTTACGTTCTATATTTCTGTAAATTTGCTTTTTTTTTAAAGCTTTAGGCATTTTTTTTATTCGTATTTGTATTTATTTACTTAATTCAAAGAAAATGATACAACTTAAATGAGTTAGAAAATATTAAATTTAAAATAATAAATTAATCCAAACTTAATTTTTTATTTGGATTAATTTATTCATTTATTATTTTAAATTTAATATTTTCTAACTCTTTAAGTTGTATTATTTTCTCCGAATTGTTTAGATTTTTTTTCTAATTTATTATATTTTTATTTAAATATTATGGATTTTAGTTTTTATTATTTTTTTTTTTTAGTTTCGGTCAAATACCTTGTACAATTATTAATAATCTTGATTTATTTCATATCTAAAGTTGAAATAATTATGATCTCCAACAAAAATTTTAAGATTTACGATCACAAAGAGACTATGAATAATGAGGGAAAAAAAAAAAAAAAGTCTTTTGATGAATTAAATCAAAATCCCGGATTTTAAGTTGCTTAATAAATAAAAATCATTAAAAGGGCGAGACCGATGTTTACAAGTGACATCCTAAAACAGCTGTTTCACGCTCATATTAGCCGATCATCAATTGAGATGGATCATCAGTTTGGGATGTCGCTTGTAAACATGTCACATCTTTTTAATGTGTTTATACATTTTTAGGTGCTTTTTCTTTCTTAAAATGCGCATAGAAAATTCTTTGAGGCTGCCGGAGGGCAGCACCCAAGAATTTATTTTATTTTATTTGTAATGTATATTTTGTTTTTAGTTTCGATTTGTGGAGGTGCCACATTTTTTCCTATTAACAAATAAAGTAAATAATAAAAAAAATTAAGAATAAAAAGGAAAAAAAAACCCTCAATCAGCATTTAATAAAAACGTTGATTTTCACAGATGAACTTAATTTTATATTTAAAAATTAATTAATGTTATCGATTTGTTTTACGCAACTGCGTTATTTATGTGACGCTGATCCCAGTAGTAAATCGGTTACAATTAAGTAAGTTTTATGTTAAGGCCGATCTCATACTAAAATGAATGAATTCATCAAAAAAAATATTCAAATTGTAACTTAAAAAAAAAAAAAAAAATAATTATTACAAAGCAGTGTAATTTAAAAAAAAAAGGGGTATAATAAGGAGCTTACATATTCTTTAAATGTTGCTTAATTTTCGTTTATTGAAGGTGGGTGCTTGTCATTAATTTTGGAAATTTCGGAAATTTTAGTGTTGCTGTATTTTATAAATAGTTCTGTTTCAGTTTCACTGAAATTTAACTATAAAATTTAAGTTATTTTTAAATAAATGCTTAATGTACTACACTAATTCTAGATTATTCGACAAACCCCTTTAATTTAGTACGAGTCACAATGGGTCACAGTTTTTAAATTCTCAAATTAAATATAATTTCCAATTTGGAATCTTAAATAAATAATACAATAAAGCCAAACGAACTTTGGTTTAACGTTGCCTTCTTAATACTACCTTGTGTTCTCCAATTTGGAAAAGTTTTAAAATCACAAAAATAAAAGGAATGGGAGAGAGAAAAAAAGGCCTACTCTTTCTTCACAATAAGCAAAAAACATTATGTTCAAAAAAAAAGAAAGAATTCTCGCTGCTGGATTTTCGGGTCCTACATAAAATGGCGCACAAGTAAGAGCGGGAATAATTAGCAGTGACTGAACAAGGAATCAAAGAAGCGGAAACTGTTGGTTGACTGCATCGAATGAACGGATTTAACACTTGGGACTACGTTAAGGAAATGAGATAGAAAAGAAAAGAAGAAAATGAAGGAACAGATTAAGGAGAATGTATATATATATATATACACTTAAGGGGAGAAAGGCGTAGATATGTCTAGCACCAAGTGCACTTCAGGTTATGATCTATGAGGGTTTGTTTCAACATAAGTGATAAAAAACATTACAAATTAGAATAGTTCTTGTACTTTTATTTAAAAGTCTGTGACAATCATGTAAAAGCAGTTTTAAAATAAAGGGTATATTAATATTCCCTAAACACGAAATTGGTTTTCTATTTTCCATTTATTTTTTTATTTTAAAGTTCTGTGATTAAACCAATATAAAACATCAAATTTCATTATTATTATTTTTTTATAAGCTTTTTTTTTAAAAAAATGTCTTTGCTGTTATAAAAAGAAAGAATCTTGCTTTTTTATCTAGGAAAATGCATTTTTCAAAAAACTATGTGATAAAAAGTTCAATAATAATAATAATAAACAAAAATACAGATAAGTAATTAAAAAATAATTAATATTTTTCAATATGTTCGTTAGCCTTCATCAATTCGAACTGATGAAGGCTCACACATCGCAACGTTTTCTGTCACTGTATTAATATTCTCGACGTATTAAAAAATATTTTTTAATTAGTTTACTTATCTGCATTTATTTTTATTATTACTAGGAAAAATCTAATTTAATTTATTATTGGTAATAAATATATCAAATTTCATATAGCTACAAACGTTGCCGATAAAGAAAATCATCAGCATACCACAAAAACTATTTACCTTAGTTCACTGAAAGTTTAAGATTAATCTTTATATGCGAGTTTTCTATTCATTTTGCTGTAAATGGGCCTATAGAAGGGTATCGTAATCCAAACTAACCATCATAAACGTACCTATTTATTATCCGTGCGCTCAAAGATGAACCTCCCAGAATGCAAAGCAGCTTATAGATTAACCTTTCCTGGCTTTTCGTTAATATTCAAATGGAAGAGAAAATGGCGGTCGCGGGTTCACAAGTCAACATTTCGACGAGGAAGAGTTATCAACAGTCAAGCTAGGGAAATTATTCTTAACGTTGCTCGTCGATTTCTAGAAGATGTATCGCCCAACAACGATTTGAAAAGTAAAAAGGATGCGTTGAAGGTCACTGCAGAATATACTGGAGTGAGTTTGTCAACGGTGAAGAGAATTTTACAGTCTCTACGAACGCCAGGAAGAAAAAGGCCTCGTTTGGCTCCAAAGAGTTCGCCTGACGATTTTGATTGTTACGTCATTCGCAATATTAACATTCTAATTTTAGTAGTATATTCTGCAGTGACCTTCAACGCATCGTTTTTACTTTTCACATCATTGTTGGGCGACCGCCATTTTATCTTCCATTTGAATGTTAACTAAAAGCCAGGAAAGCTCAATCTATAATCTGCGTTGCATTCTGGGAGATTCTTCTTTGAGCGTGCGGACTTTACAGTGCTATTGACCGGAAAAACAATAAGTCAGAGGTTCTCAATTTTTTTTTTACTAATGAATCTCTTTCTAGATTATATTGGGAAATCTAATAAACCATAAATATATAAAAACAAAACCAAGAGCGGGTCACATTAACCAAATTACGGAAATAAAAAAACAAAACAAAAGAGCACAATCCGTAATGGATAGTAACTATGCAGTTTGTATATAATTGATTAAGACTATTACAGAAATTTTATTGTGAATCTCTTGGTGCTTTCTGCAACCTCCGGTTGTTTGCGAACCACCATATTAGAAACGGCGCTCTAGTTCAGTTGTTATTTAACCCAACGTAGAAGACAACTAAGAGATTATGTGAAAATAAAATTTAAAAAATTTAGTTAGAACTATTAGAATTAATAGTTGATTGAATATTTGATAATTAATTTATCCGGGTACTACAATTTCAGGTGTTCATTTAATAATTTTTGTACGATTGAAAATCAATAATATGTTTATGTAAAATTAGAACTTACTGTTTAATTATTAAAAAAAAAAAAAAAAAAAATTAGGCTTTCATATATTCATTGGATGTAAATTATGTAATTTATTTTGGATGCCCGCCCTACGATCAATAATTTTACTTAAGTTTGGGGAAATTGAATATTTCGAATTACGCACCGATAAGGTGACTTAAGAAATTCAGGCGATTGTAAACCTTTTATATATTTCTATTTCCAATGCATCTAAAATTCAGAAAATTTAAATATGAACATGTGAAGTATATAGGATTTATATTTTCTTGTTCTTAATTTTCAAAATATTCTGAAATTAATTAAATTTAAATTCTAAAATTGTTAATTCTATTAAAATCTATTTCTATAAAAAATGCTTCAAAACAAATTTATTTTTGGAAACGAACAGCATCAAATGAATTTGCATGGTATTTAGAAAGCGTTTTTATTTTGATTATTTGATAAAAGGTAAAAAAAAAAAAATCTTAAACATTTTTCTTTTTAAAAAAATTAACTATTACACTAATAATAAATATTTTAAATATAAATCATTATTTTACGAATTTTTTATTATTTCAGGTTTTCGTCAAGTATTTTTAGGTTGAAAATACCAAGCAATACCTCGAAAATGCCCCCAAAATTGATTGTTTCTGAAGTTTAATTTAATTAATTACAGGATATTTTGAAAATTAAAAACAAGAAAATAGAAATCCAGATGCTTCACAAGTTCGTATTGAAATTTTCAGAATTTTGGGTGCAATGGAAAAAGAAAAATATAAAAGAAATAAAAGTTTGCAGTCGCCTGAATTGCTTGAGTCAAGACCTTAAATATAAATTACATCTGAGGATATGCGAGTAAAAACGGTTGTATACCACTGATCTAAATAGTTAAAAGTTTGGACCATTTGGATTCTTGAATATTAAGTTTTATCATATGGGCATTGCAGATGAGACAAGCCAGTTAAAAAATGTTTATATAATAATAATTTCTTCCATTTTTTTTTTTTTTTTTTTTTAACACTTGGCAATATGTGCTTTGGTTCTTGACCCGCCATATTGTCTTAGCTGGGGAAACCCATGGTTTGAAACTTTTTCGAGATAATAATAATAATAATAAATATGCAAATTATCGGCAGTGAAGGTTACTTATTTCAACACAAGACAACTTTAAAAGCAGACTATCTGAAAACCAAAGATTTCATTAAGTACTTTGGAAACTATTTTTAGAAAGTCCGTAAATGACAGCAACAGGCGGAAAATGACGGACTGTAGAAGACACGTGTAGACATTGGAAAGAAAAACAGATAATTGAATTGGGTTTTTTGTGTGTGTGTGTGTGTGTGTGTGTTCTTTAATTAAGGATGTATTGGTTTTCAGAATGGCTTTTTATATCCAACGACGAAGTTCAATTTTCTCGTTAAACAGATGATTACCAAAAAAAAAAAAAAAAAAAAAAATGAAGTTTTCCAGAAAAGAAAAACTTAGATTACTTGAAAATAGGATTACAGGGAGAAGAAAAAACTAAAGACTATAGAAGATCACTCTTTACTATACTTCCTCACTCAGTATTGAGAATAATATTAATCACTTACTCTAACAAGGGACTTTCACGCAGTGCGGTCAAGAATTCTGTTCATAATTATAGCCTAGGTCATCCCTCGAATATCAAGTTCCTAAACAATTGGGCCACATCCAGGCATTTACGAGAAAATCGAAAAATTCCAAGCCATTTATATCGACTGAACGTTAACCAAGTGATAAGTGATTTATCTCGATAAATAAAAATAATGATTTATTTCCTACCCGACGTTTTTTTATTTTTGTGATTTATTATAAATAATCTTACCTAAAATATCAATATATATAAAATAGGATTTATAGGATGGAAGAGAAAAAAAAAACTAACTTCATGCAAGCAGCGAGATTCGAACCAGCGATCCCACACTTACTAGATTCGAGCGCTACGCGGTGAGCCACGCGATTGCTTATCACTTGGTTAACGTTCAGTTGATATAAGCGGCTTGGAATTTCTCAAAATCGATTTTCTCGAAAATGCCTGGATGTCTGGCACAATGGCTTTGGGAACTGGATAGTCGAGAGATGACCTTCCGTACTGTAAGTACGAATAAAATCCACGACCCGACTGTCTCCCAGTCCTCTGGTAAGAAAACTGCGTAAAAAGCAGCATCTGTTATTGTACGTTGACAACTGATGACAGAAGAAGTACAGTAGAACCTCATTATAACGGACTAATAGGGGCTGAAGGTTGTCCGTTTTAATGAAAGTCCGGTTTATAACAAATAATTCTATATCGGTGTAATGCATCAGGGTGTACATCAATGAAAGTACAATAGTTAGCTACAAAAAGCTTTTTATTATATCTAATAAAAAACAGCCTTCAACATAATAGATTGAATTGAAAAAGATGTGTACGTATATGCTGCATTAATCTTTAGAACAACAAGGTCCTGGTTCATGTTGATTGCTTACATTCATTGGTTTGAAAAAATAATTTATTTTCTGCTGGGTTTGTTCGATCGATGTTTAATCGCTTGCTTGGAAATGTAAAACTCGTCAGATAAAAATTAGCATTATTTATTATTATTACAATTTTTTTTAAAACTGTCCGTTATAATAGGGTCCGCTATAATGAGGTTCTACTGTATATATGAGATAAGAAAGACAGTGAAGGATTACAAACTACTCTCTATACACACATTACAAGTTCAGATCCAATGTTGACGAGTGACATTTCAAAGTACAGTAAACTGCCGATTTTCCGCGGACCTCTCCTGTTTCCATTTTTTTTACTATAAATAAATTAAGAAATTATTTATAAAAAAATTTAGATCTAGAGCAAGGAAAGCAATAAAAAAGAGGGTTTTTTCCAAGTGAGGGGTTTTCGTATTTCGACACGAAAAAACAAAGACAGTTAACCGATTTTTTTTTTGTTAAAAAGTAAGAAAATAAAGTAAAATAAAATAAAATAAAATAAAAAAAATTATTGTTTATAATGTATGTACTTACATTTTAATGTAAATAAAACATGGTAAAAGCATTTTTGTGTTGATTTTCGTCCTATTTCGGATTATCCGCTGAATTCGCTTATCCGTGGTTGCCGCGCCACCCAATTCCGCGGATAATCGGGAGTTTACTGTAGCTGTTTCATGGTAAATTACCGATCATCAGTTGCGAATAGTCACAAGCTAACAGCCAGGTCTCAATATGGAGGTTAACAGAAGCTGCAGTAGTAGAAAATGTGGAGCCTCCAAAATGTAAACTAAAAACAAGAAATACACAATAAAAATTTATTTAATGCGCATAGATAATTCATTGAGGCTGGCGGAAGTCAGCACATGATTTCTTTATTCCATTCTTATTGTGTATTTCTTGTTTTTAGTTTAGATTTTGGAGGTTCCATATTTTCTCCTAATGTGGTCTCTGTAGAATTTTAGATTGTCTCTCTTTTGTTCTTTGTTATTATTATTATTGTGGGGGTGGGAAAGAGGAAATGTGAAACTTAGATTAGGCAAAAAAAAAGTATTTGTTATTGTGACTATACTTTTTCCATAAATCATCGTTATGTTTGCTATTAATTCTTTGTACTTTTTTTTTTTTTTTAAATAAGTGCGATCAATAAGGCTATCTTGCTGACCTTATTACCTTTATCGCTATTTTTTTATAAATTTTGAACACTGCCTGAAAATAAATTGTGCTGCAAATTAAAAAGATTATAAAAAACAAACAAATAAATTAATAAGCTATTATTATTATCATTCACAATAAACACATCATTACTTATAGTTAGAAAATATAAAAATTGTTGTAATTTTTTTTTTTTGATACGGTACGCACCGAAGTGCGTGCTTCGTAGCGAAGCATCCCTGTTCCAGGGAGCGCTGGTGTTCCCAATATGGCGAACCCCTAGCAGACACCCGAGAATTTTCTTCTTTGCGCAATTATAAAAAGAGCTGACTGAATAGGAAGAATTAGTGACCTTATTATTTTATTTGCCCTATATTATTCGAGAAATTTACGCAGATTGTAAGTAAAATATCAGAAATGCTTTTTTTTTGTATGTCAATGGGTATGATTTGATATTTAATAAGCAACCATTATTGTTTTAGAATGAGTAAAGGATCATAACATGAATGATCACGAGAGTGATCAGAGTGGTTGGCGCCCTCCCCTAGGCAAGTTGCCTTCCTCCAAATTAAACTTATTCATTTATGTGACCTATTATATTTATTCAATAAGTAATTAAAAAACGAAAATACAATGTTCTTGGTTTTCTTAACTGATAAATGCAAAATAAAATGTTTAATTGCACAAAATGGTTTCACGAAACCGTCCCAGAGAGATTTTTTTTTTATTAACTGAAGGATATAATATCTTAAGTCTCTTGGAAGAACACGAGAGTTTTTTTTTAGAGTTTTTTTCATATTTACATTCCAATTTGATGATGCAAGACAGATAGGAAATAAAATAATGTAATCATCGCTTTCTTAGCATTATGGGCTCCGAAATTTGAGTAAAAAGATTATTAATATAAATTTGACCCAAAAGAGTAGATACCCAATGCTACTAGAAAAAGAAAATTTGGGATCTGACGGTCAGATGTTGATTGAAGGTTTGACTGAATCAATTAGAGCGATGCAGTCACGAGTTCTATCTCGATTAGGCTAAGTTCAGAACGGTGAGATATTGACTGACGATAAGAACGACGTGCGACAACAGCGCCGTTAAGAGTGAAGTGTCGAAGTCGAGATAATTTCGATCTCAGAGTTAAATTAGATAATTTTTGCATCTATGAGAAGAGAAGATACGTAATGTCCAAATCACACGATCAAAGATTTCGTCACTGTTTTGCTCATTAGCACAATAAATTACTGAAAACTTCAAGACCGTGCTTCTGCTTTCATTTTCGCTACAAGAAAACAATGATTGAACATTAATCAGTGATCAGAATTATGTCGGTAATGAAACCGTTTTAGGAGATATTCCCCAAAATATTAAGAAATCAAACTGTTTAATGCGCTTACTGGTTTGTTGTGTGATAATGGACTTCTGTAATCAAACATGTAACGTCTGATTATAAACCAGTCCAAGTACTGAAATTAAAAGTTTCAGACGATGTTAAAGTTCACTCATAAAAAAAAAAAAAAAATGAAATTTAATACAGTCAAATCAAACCACTGAAACATAATTGCGGAATTATTACGAAATCTGAGTACAAATCATTTGGCAAACTAGTTTCACACGTCGAGTTCTCGCACAGCTACACTTTAGGTGCGCCCCAATCCCTTTCACATAAAATGGCTTCAATTTCAAAATTGGTGTAATATCCAAAATTACAAATGCTGAATGCATCGCCCGGAATTTATGACTGGGAAGTGTAGTTAGGCAAGAGGTGAAGTCATGATAACTCCAATGTATCAAGATTAAAGTCATATCAAACGGGCATAAAACAATTAGTCGACAGTAAATTTAATTCTCTCCGCTAGGCCTACCGAGATTGGACGGCCTAGGCGCACCCGACTTCTACAATAATGCGAGCGAAATCGACGAAATTAATTTGCCCGTTACAATCGCTTTTCGCGAGGCCATCATGAATCACAGAGCGATATGTTTTCGCTATCTGCGCGCCATCTGAGAGTGCGGCAACGTAATGTCGAGATACCCCGAAATGGCAGCGTCGTTCGTTGGACGTCCCGTCGAAGGCTGAACAATGGAAAACTGCCGGGACGTAAACAACGACTTTTCCAGCTCTAATTAACAGTTGAAATGACTTCGGGATATTTAAAGCTGCAATGCCATTTTTTTTCTTTTTTTAAATAAACAATTTCTCATTAAAATTAACAAAGCTTCGGTTATGATTGAAATTAAGTGAATTTTCGTATACACGCAATTGTGTTGTTATCCAGTGGAAATGTTCCAGAGTAATTATTCAACCTAGAGTGTATGGATAATTTTCAACGTCGCGTGTATTCACTGCGGAGCTGTCCATTCCAAGAAAGGGGTTAAATAACCAGGTGATTATCAGCAGTGTTCTTCTTTTATTTTACCAAGCAAAGCTCAGTCTTCTACATATATAATTATAATCTATCAATTACTATCGGAGGTTTTTTTTTTTTATTTCTTTTCTTTTCTTTTCTTTTCATAAATACAGTGGAGCCTCGGTTATCCGAGCTCCGACTAACCGAGGTCCGGGTTAACCAAGGTATTTCCAAATTTTATTTATTTTTTTTTTTGGAAATGACTCATGAGGAAGTGACTCATGAGATGAATGTAGAGGCTGAAGAAAGTGAAAGTAACATTGAAGACATTGAAATGGAGAATGAAAAAAAAAAATCAGCCGTAGTGAAGGATGCAAAGCGATATCGAGTACTTAGACTAGAGCAACAACCAGAGACAACTTCAACAGACCTTCTACTGCTATCAGTGGCATATATAGAATATATTTTCGGGGGGGGGGGGGGGGGCCCAAGATTAATGTAAGATTAAGTTAAATAATTTTAAGTAGACACCCTATGGAAACCTAACTGTTCAACCAAAAAAA
>JAFIDM010003189.1:43117074-43147968 GCA_023159025.1 Thereuonema tuberculata | reverse complement strand
CCCCCCCCCCCCCCCCCCCCTCTTATATACGTCCCTGACTGCTATGACGATTGCGTGAAACGGCGGCAAAGAAGCGAGCGAGTTCCGTTAAACAGAAAACACTTATGGACTTCTTGAAGAAATAACTTTCTTAACTGGAACATGTACTGTATGTCTTTTTTCCATTTTGTATTTTTATTCTATTTTTACATATACAGTGAAACCTCCGAATAGCGGACAGTCACGGGACCAGAAGTTTCGTTCGTTATTGGGAGGTGTCCGCTATTGGGGAGGACTATCTTTTTTTCATTTTTTAGCTTATGGCATGTCATTTAATGAAAAATTACGTACAATCTTAAATTTCTACAATTAACATTGCCCTATGAGAAAATGTGAACAATTGCAAACTGTTTACTATTTTCTTTTTTAAATGAATGCTAATCCATTAGTCTTACTTAAAATAATGACAAAATTAATTTCAGTATTAATTCTGTCATTATTTTAAATAAGACAAACGGATTAGAAATTTTAATTAATAATTAATTTTATTAACTAAAGTAATCAGTTAACAGAGTTTGACATTTGTTTTTTGCATTGAAAACATGTTTCTCAATATGAATATTTAAATCGTTTAACTTTGCAAGGCCTTCAGAGTCCACTTTGCTTCCAACGCCTTTTCTAGCAATAATGGCCCACTAATGGAAACGTTTTTTGCTCGTGCAGCGCAAAACCAATCGAAGACAATAGAGTCGATCGCACTTGTCTCCGTTTCCGAACTTTGATGTGTTTGGAGTTTATCGTGATCCAGAATTTCAAAATTTCCTCTGGACCCTACGTATTACTGTAGCCTGATTCTATTGCTTTTGAAAAACAACACAAGATCGTTCATTTTCTGTAGAATGTTGTCCGTTATTGGGAGTGTCCGCTAATCGGAGGTCAATACATGGAAACGTCTATATTAAGGGACTGGGGATTGCAAAATTGTCCGCCGTTAGGGGGTGTCCGCTTTTCGGGAGTGTCCGTTAGTGGAGGTTTCACTGTATTTGTACGTCATTTTTTCATTTGATAATACAGTAGATGCATTTTTTCACATCTTTTACTACGTTGTCATTCATTTCTCTATGTTTACCTATGTTTCCCTCTCGATTCTTGACAGAGTCCGTGTTATCCGAGTTTTCGATTATCCGAGGTACCCTCGGTCCGCATTACCTCGGATAATCGAGGCTCTACCGTATAATAAAACAATTCAGATTTAAAAAAAAAAATCTGATAATACAAAGCACGGCTCATTCATAGTT
Organism: Thereuonema tuberculata; assembly: GCA_023159025.1. Lineage (NCBI taxonomy): Eukaryota > Metazoa > Arthropoda > Chilopoda > Scutigeromorpha > Scutigeridae > Thereuonema > Thereuonema tuberculata. The sequence goes on along the minus strand of JAFIDM010003189.1, from coordinate 43,146,691 downwards.
CTAAAACAAAAACAAAATAAAAATAAAAAAAATAAAAATCGCCGGAATGGAAATCCACTGAACAATTAGTTTAGTCATAATGGAGTTAAGTGAACATCATCCCTTGGAATTCACATCTCCAGGCTTAGGTGAAAGGGCTACCATCATCAAATAATTCCTAAACAGATTTAGCAAAGGTATGTTGTTGTTTTTTTTTTGTTTTGTTTTTTTGTGGTGGTGTTGCTGAGGGGGGTTTAATACCCCGATTGCACCCGAAAAATGGAAAAAAAATCTAGAAATTTGGACCTGTTTTTTAGGTTGGAAATTCATCGTTTTGTTTGTAATCCATCCTTTTTTCGCAAAAGGATTCGTTGGTTGACGACCAAATAATAACCCCTCCCATTACAAAATCATAGATTCGCTTATGATCGGGCATCCGCGATTAATATTTATTCCTGGTACGAATACCTGCGCTTATCTTTTTTATTATTATAAAAAATAAAATAAATTCAAAGAAAAGTATTTTAACAAATGATAACAAAGTAAAGCACAAAGCTAAGTAAAAGGTATATGTAAGTAAAAAGTATAGTTTTTTTTACTTAAGAAAGTACTTTTAGAATAAATTATTACTTTTTTGCAGGCAATGTTTTCCGAACAAAAAAATAAATTAATAGATTTTTCTGAAGAAGTCCCTACAGCATTTTTAATTTGATACATTATAATTTTGGCTAATTTCTCGATAAGGACCCAAAGAGAAAATGTTTCAAATATTTAGATCTTCGTTGTCTTTAAATATGACGCTAAAATTTGAAGAAGACCCATCAAAGAATGAGTGAGTTAATAAGCCTCATGTTCCCGTAGAAGTAGGTTAATAAAACGTTTGATGTACACTAGGATTTGTCCAGGAATGCTGGCAGATGGCGCTAAGGTTTTCGTCTCTTTGACCAAGCGTTTTAGAGTTGCTTCGGTTTTAGTTTCAATTCACTTGATTTGTAACGCAATTTTACATGACCTCTTAAAATTACATTTAATCTAAAAATATCGTATTATCTAGTTAAAAATGCATTTTAGAAACATTCTGATAGGATTAAGACTATTTTAAGCTATGGTAAGGTGACCAGATTTTTACATTGGCAAAGCGGGACACCATTGACCCGGGGGGAGGGGCGGAAGAGACCGGAAAGAAAAAAAACTGAATCTCCAGTCCGACAACCAAAAAAAAAAAGGAATTCAATAATCAAAAAAAAAATCGGGACTTTTTTAAAACGCCGCGGGACGCGGGGCAAATTGTTAAAAATCGGGACGTCTGGTCACCTTAGCTATGGTAATGCTGAATTGCCTGCGAAGCGCTAATAATGAAAACTACACGACTTTACTCCTAAAGAAGTGTAAAATTTCTAAGAGCAGTCAACCGTAAACTCCTCAAACCGACGGGCTACAAGCTAGTCAAACAACAAACTTTCCGCAATCAATAAAAAATATGGGTGTTTAAAAAGGTAAAAACGTAGGAAATGCACAAAATTAAATTGTAAACAAAACAATTGTTTTATTCTTTTATTTTCTTATCCGTCCTACAGATAAATCAATTAAATCGATCATAGATTAAGAATTATGAATTTATAGACAAAGAAATTGAAAAAAAAAAAAAAAATGATTCCCATAATAACGCCATCCTTGTTTCAAGGGGTTTATTATATTAACCAATAACTTGCTCTATTTAGTTAGAAGAATAATTCGTTTTTCTTTTCGATTGTAATTTGATTCTTGAGAGCTTTTAATGAAGAAATCTATTCAAAAATAAATAAACAAATAAAGTTGTTACCAACGTTCTTTTCCAGACAATAATACGATGAACAAAGTTGTTGATTATCTACAGTAATTAAATAGATATTTCGATAAAGCATCATTGGAACTGGATATTAAATAGAACTTGGGTTTTATTGACTTGAGTTTTATTAAATAGATTTCTGGCCTTTTTTATTGTCTTTTATTTTTTTTTCTTTTCAATCAAATTAAATGATAAGTTATATTAACATCTCCAAGTGCTTACTTAACGAAACTTATATTATTAATATTATTCAAACTATTAAATCTGTTATTATTTCGACCTCTTAAATTTGCTGAAGTATAAGTACCGAGTGAAAACGACGGGGAATTACACTTATACAACGAGTAAGAAAAAGCTTAGCAAACTTTAAAAGGAGAAATAGGCCTAATTTCGGCAGCCATCCGAACTGCACTCAGTAGCTGAGGTCTGTCATTAGCCGACGAAGGCTGACAATTCGAAAATTAGCACCTTGGTGGCCGGTCGTAATCTCGGGCCTTGTGTTGGAGTGGGAGGGGGCGAAAAGGTTCCCATAAATCAGTGCGCGCTGCGGTTTGGCTCTGCACTTGAAAAGAGGGAGGATTTGCCACTGACCCCAAAACCCCAACACAATGCCACCACACCAACTTCGAACCCAACAGAAATTGGCTTCGCTTAAAGAACGCCTTATTTATAGCCAATAAACACTGGCGACACAGCGCGGATTTTCAAAGAGACATTTTTCATTTATACAATTTCAATTACGACAGAGAGGCTTTTTATACAAGATCTCCCAATTTAAAGTTTGAGATTTGAGGAATTTTGTTTTCGTGGTCCGAGACACAATAACAATAGGCTTTAAACAATTCAACAGCATTCCGATAGGCTTTAAACAACGGCTTTGCAAAATCACTGTCCGTACATAATGTAATTCGATGTAATTAGGGTTACCAGAACTTAGAAATACGAAAGAGAACTTTACGAAAAACAAACGTTTTAAAACAAGGATACAACAGACACTAAATTTATATATAATATCAATAGGTTTAAGAAAGGTGGCTTTACATAGCTATTAACTGCTTCAGAAATAATAATATTACACTATAATCTGAGGCAGAAAAATCGTTTATTTGTTAATTATAATTAACTTTTTAAAACATTTTTCAAATGAGACGAAAAGTAACGTAAAACCTTACAAAAAATCCCAACATATTAAGTTTTAATCATAAGTTTCATGTGTCTCCTACTGTATTGATTCCATAATATCTGACAGCAATTGAGTTTTTCTTAATTCCATCATAAAATTGTTTGCATGAAATATTTCTTAAAAATTATTTACTACAGTTAATATTGTGAGGATTCCTTTCATTTTTCATAATTTTTCATAAATGGTTTTCATTGGAAAATAAGAATATACTGTGTATATTTAATTACGAAAGTATAAGTCGTATTCTTCGATGATGTGAAAAACAACATAGGTAGGCATTATATCTAAATAGTTATTTATTTTTATTAATAGTTTTACAGTATTACAGTTAAAAAATAATAACTCAGCAATATACACGTAATGAAAGAACACTATATTGATTTGATATAAGGATTAACTATAGTGTTCTTTTGGAGTTGATTTGATATGAGGATTAAACTCCAAAAGCGATACTTCGCAGACATCCTAGCGTTCTACTTCTTCAAGATGAAGTACAACTTCGTAAACTCAACAAAACTTGAATAAACAATTCGCTTACAATTCATTAATTATCTACAAGTAATGTTCCGTCAGCATAGTATGTAATAAAGAATTTTTTTACGTCACAACAAAGATTTTATAAAATAAAATGTTTGTTAGCAAAGAAACAATAAAAGGATATATGGAATATTACGCGAACTAGATATAAACTATAATCTGTCCAAAGAACGGTGGTCCCTGATCAAATAACCCCCACCTCGCAACGCCACGCCCACAAGCAATTACACGACCGCCCATCCTATCTTCGGTAATTCTTATTCTTTTTCGTCTACTGTGCCTTTTTCTACAAAACTACGTTTTTTTAAACTGTTACCTTTACGTAATTTCTATTACAATTATTAAATTCTACATATAATTCCTTGCAAAAAGAGTCCAAACACGGTGCAATTTTGATATTTCTAAGCATTTTAATGGTCGTTTATATTTTTTAACCCACTGACCATTCAAATGCTTAGAAGTATCACAATTGCACCGTATTTGGACTCTTTTTGCAAGGAATAATATGGAAAATTTAATAATTGTAATAAAAATTAAGTAAAGGTAACAGTTTAAAAAAACGTAGTTTTGTAGAAAAAGGCCCAGTAGATGAAAAAGGAAGAAGAATTGCCGAAGGTAGAATGGGTGGTTGTGTAATTGCTTGTGGGTGTGGCGTTGAGAGGTGGGGAGTTATTTGGTCATGGGCCACCGTTCTTTGGACAGATTATAAGCTTGTAGAACTTGTAGTAAGTTTATTATAGAAATTTCGGAAGGACATTCAAGGAAAGGGTAAAAAGAATATGTTTCATCGTTCAGAAGTAATAAACCCAAGGCGTCTGAATGGGCAGAACATTGTTTAACAGAAGGACATAACCCAGATTTAGAAGTAGAAATATTGGTCGAAATTAATATTAATTATAATAGATATATAATTGAAGCATGTATAATCCAAAACTTCCATTAAAGGTTTGGTTATTAATAGTAACACGTTATCGTTTTTTCGAAATATTTTGAGAGGGAAGAATAAAAGATTTGGATAAAAAATACATCGTAATTTTATATAATCCTTACTACAGTGTAATTTTAAAGCTTGAAGAACCTGAAAGAAAGGATTTCTGCGTAACATCGCTTTTGATTAGATATGAGGAATAAATATAAGGTTTTTTTTCTTCATTAAGTATTTCATTATAGTCCAGTAATTTATTCATTTTTACTCAGAAAAAAACAGCCTTTGAACAGTTCCAAATCTTGGACTATATTTCGAGTTGTTAGGCTTCATTAGCTAGAGCTATACAGCGTTGAACTATTCAAAGGCGTAAGAAGAAAAGCTCAATAAATTGATAAAGCGATAGGAAAGAAAATATTATTTCATCATTAAAATATTGGATTCTAAATTTTTTTTGCATAAAAGACAAAAATAAACAATTTTTTACTTACAGTCAGAATTGAAGAAGAATTTATCCTCATCAAAGCACTTACCTAAGAATAAATAAATAAATAAATAAATAAAATGAAATCAAGTCTTTTTGATACAAGCTTTTAAAAATAACATAAATTTTAAATAAATCTATGAATTCTAATTTAGTTTAATTAATGAAATTTAAAGTTTTATAAACATTTTCAAGAAGTAATGATTATTTAGAATCTTTACAAGATTTCTACCGTAAACTAAAAAAGGACAAGTTTCACTGAAGGATCTTATTGGCGCATTCCCATCATATCCTGTTTTAATAACTATTGAACCTGTGAATGGGCTTCTTGAAACATACTATGCTCATTTGAGGACTGGGCACGATCTAATGTACATTTGAAGAAATTAACCTTCTTAATTTTGTATTAGAAGAAAAAAAGGATTAGAATAAAGTAATAAAAAGTTCTGAAGACAACTTTAATATAAATGTACATGTCTATCTCTGATCAAGATAAAAACTATTTATGCTAGGATGATGCAACTTCAGTGATAGTTTTCCTATACAGTAGAGCCCCGATTATCCGCGAGTGCCGCGAAAAACATTTTTTAACTACGAACCTCAAAAAAACCAATTTTAATCCAAGCAAACAACATGGAAAGTACATTAGGCCCTACAGTGCGAAGGTCGAAAATTACTGACAGATTTATTGTGCATCGTAATCCTATAGGCCTTCTCGGAATATGTGGATGAGTGGCAGACTCTTGCTCTGCAGAAAGGTTTCTGCTGTACTGTACATATTTTAAAAGTTTTGCATATTATGTTTTTTGTATAATAAACGTAGTTTTTATGCTGAAATATTTTTTTTCATGTTTACACCTCATTTTTAGATTTTTTTTCGGGTTATCCGCGATTTTTACTATCCGCGGTACCATTGTCACCCAATTCCGCGGATAATCGGGGCTCTACTGTACACAGAAAGATTCTAATGAATATGGTCAGAATCGTTTTATAAATGAAGAGCTAAGGGAAAAAACAATATCTGAAACAGTTAATAATCACCATAATTGAAAACTAGAAATTTGAAAGTTAAATGTTATGTAGCATTTAAGGCCAAATATCATGAAAAATATCCAGCTTTTCTCAAAACGCCATTAATTAAACTTACACTAATTATCTATAAAAGTTTTATACACTATCTCTTAAACTTCTGTTTTAATTTCATACCATGCGCATGTTCGAAATTATTCTTCTATCGGGAGCGTAAGTGAATCCTCTGGTTGTAAAGGGTTTCGAATGTTCGCCGCTAGGAGTGCACACTGTTTTCTGCTGATGGCAGCAGGTGAACCTGAGACATTTTTCAAGGCAACAAATAGAAAGTCGTTGGCTTCGAGAGGGATTTGGGGACCGAGTGATTTTCTGCAGAAACAGGGATTACAGTGGGCGAAGAGGTCAGGATCCAAACGATGGTGATCGAGTTAAGGAAAGAAGACATCTTCCATCTGAAAAATCGACCATTCTGAGGTGTATTACAACCAAATCCCTCCCATTCCTTCCGATAGGTGTCACTGCTAAATAAAAATTTAATAAATATTGATTTTACTGGTCTACTACGCTAAGAAATGTCGGGAAACTTACGTAGAAAATTGGAAAATATTTAGGTTCAAAATTAATATAGAATTCAGTAGGTATGTTCCACTATACATCATATAGTGACTTTATACTTTGTAGCGCTCACTTTAAGTTTGCAACAAAGGTTTTAAATTAAGCTTTTGTTTACGCAGGTAACTGAAAACTATAAAAGCTTTATTCTATACAAGGAGTCCTCGATATACGTCGTTTCCTAAAAATTTACAACGAATGTATTCGCACTTACGTCGTTTGAACAAGACTACACATTCGTATTTCTCTCGAATCTTCTCCTTCTGTACTTAAAATTCATAAATAGAAACTGTTTATAAAGGGTAAAAAAACATATACAGAGCGTATTAAAGCATTAGTACAGTAATACGCATCTCATAACTTCAATTGCAGCAACTTTAAGTGCTGAGGGCAGCAATTGTAATATTATAATTTTTTGTCTTAATAGTGTATTTTCTCTCTGTTACTTAGGGTTTTTCAGTTGTGTACAGTGAGGTAAGAATGTCGTATTTAATGCCTATGTACTTCACAAAAAATTGTTTTTTTTTTAATTGGTCTCCAAAGTAATAAATTAGTTAATTGCGAGAAATCGGTATCATTGTTTCGTTACGAGTAGTGCTTTATAGGAACCTAGCTGTAACGTATATCGAGAAACCGTTTGCTTTTGTTTTGTTGTCGGAAAGCTTCGCTCAACCAAATCACAGAAGAAGGTTCCAGAAATAAGAATTCCGAATAAATTTTATTCTAGCAAAGAAAATTTTGCTCAGTTGCCTACTATTACTATAAGCATAAAAAAATTATTGTGATTATAATGTAATTTTTCAATGTTACGCAATTATGAAATCACACTACCGTATATAAATGAAAATATATGAAAATTATTATTATTAAAATATGTAAAAGTTATTCATACGTATTGCTGAAGAATTACATTTTCGGGGCAAGAGCACGTTTTTCATTGGTTGTTGTAATTGTGAAGTGTTTTGTGATTGGCTTTTCTCGGCATATTTAAAGTGTGCTTGCTATAATTGTTCAGTGTTTAATTCATAATAAATAAATAAATAAATAAAATAAATAAATAAATAAAATAAATAAAATGTTACCGACTATGTGTGGTTATTACTGTTTGTAAATTAGCTCAATATATTTATATTACAGTAATTCAATTTATTTCAGTATATTAATATTTAACAAAACAAATATACGAACTTCAAACAGAGATTAATTAAAATAAGCCCATGACCTTAGAGAGACTTGTAATCGTGTATTAAATGTCAAGAACATCATATAATATTTAATATATTTTATATGTCAAATGTCACCAACTCAAACCAAACACAATCTGCTTTGTGAACCGTAATTTCCTTAGGGATAGAAGCAGATGACAAAAACGTATAGGAGTCAATAAAAGAATGGAAAAATTTTAATTATAAATAAAGGAATCAAGATTTGAAATTTTTATAGACATTCCACTCTATTGTAATAAATAAATTATTATAAAAAAATCTAATCAACTGACGATCTTAAGTACAGTTGTTGTTGTTTTTGTTTTTTTTTCCCCCTTCAATTTTTGATAATTACAGCTACATTCACTTTTTTTAGCATTGATATATGGTGAAAGAATTTAAAAATTTATAATTTTGACTGTTCCTCCCCGTAGAAAGGAGATATTACGATATCCGTGTCACTCTGTATGTGTGTATCAGTATTTGTAGTAACGTCCTCCAACCGCGAGTCGGACAGCTTGGAGTCACTGGCCTCCCGTGGCTTACAGGTTTGGAGAAAATTCGACTTCCGGTCCCTGACACTTCGGATTTTAAGTGGCCACTGACCAGTTCAGGAAAATAGTGGTAATTTAGCAAAACTGTGGTCTATCTATACTGAATCAACGGTGCTGAGAAACGCATGTTATTATACCTTCGATATAATGGCCACTTTCTCAAAGATTCACCCGTGTGGTGTAATCGGACATACTAAAAGGAACTTAACGCGGATTTGGCTTGAAACTGTACTTGACCCTGCAATGACTTGAATAAATGAGTTTTGCGCGCCAATCAAAATTAGCGTCACTGTTAACAAGCAAATCGTCCGGAGTCGCTTGGTTTTGTATTTTCTACAAAACTGCGAATGGACTTAGTTTTCTATTTTCTTTAATTCTGTAACTATACGGGACAATCGACTGGGAAAATGGGACATACGTTATTGTAGCAGCAAATACATAGTTTCGTGTAATGCAAGACAACTTACAGTCAAGCCAAGATTACCTAATTAATTTTATCTAACGCTACTGCAAGACTATCGTCAGTGACTGTATTTCGTTCCCATTTCCACAATCTTCCTATAAATCTGAAAGTAAAGGAAAATTGTATGAACTATAAACAGCATGAAACTCGAGATTCCAAAAGTTCTTCATGAACCAATATTTAAAGGGAGAAATAAACTGTCAGGGAAAAGGAAAATTTAATAACTGGATTATTATTTTTTTCGTTTCTTAATATTGGCTGGTCTCCGTTGTCAAGTACTCTCACCTAAAGTCAATAAAGTTGGAACCCGATGAGATTTCTAAAATTCCGCCGAGTCACTTAGATCCATCCCAACAGAAGATATCTAAGGGAAAATTGCAAAAAAACACCTGAACACAAAGAGACCCTCAGTTCTCCAAGTACAGTAGGAGATGTGTGTTTTTCAATATACAATATCACGGTCTAAGATCAAGTATTCTCAATATAGGAGACGTTTGTTTTCTATTTGACTTCAAGGAGGGGAAAAAAAAAAATCTATGTTTTTAATAACGGAATTGAAATTGGAAGAACTTGGAAGGTAGCACCGGAGAAAGTAGGGGGGGAAACAAAATTGGACAATGAAATTGCAAAAGAATAAACAATAAAAACAGAATATATATATATTACAAAATTCTATTCTTCTGACTATTTGCTCCAATCTTGTCTAAAATTTTAAAGAAAAGTCTCCAAATGAATGATAAAGGGTTGAACGGAAGTTAAAACTCTTCAGTAGTACTAAAGAGACTAGAGGTAATAAGTCTTAACGACTCAAAGGATAGGTTTAACGTGTACTGTAGATTATTGATGACATAAATAGAGCCGTACACAGGTGTACGGCTCTATTTATGTCATCAAGTCTTAACGACGATAGCTAAAAAGAATTTTGTAATAATTACAACAGCAATAATAATAATAAATTTCTTTTCAGAAATTCAATTCATTAAAGCGTTAAAATTAATCATGAATAAACTATTTTTAGTGTAGTATTTCCTATTAACTTTTTCTCTGTCCGTGATTTTTTTTTCTGATTTCTGATCCAAATATATTCATCGACATTAACGCGCTTTTTATTTTATTTTAAAATTCTGTTGTTTTTTTTGTTTTTTTTGTCTTTTAAAAATAAATCATTATATATTATTCTTCCGTCTTGTTACATTTAACGATATCTTTCCAATAAAAACAGAAAAAATAAATAAAAAAGATGGACAGTTATTTTATGACGTTATAACGAAAAGTTCGGTATAACGGCATGAACCATAAAAAACATTTTACGATTTTTCTCTGTTTGAGTTACACGAACCAGTTTAAAATTGGGTCGTTATACAATAACGACCCTTCTTATTGCGGAGCCATTTTCGGTGAAATACATCACCTGACTCGTTCAAGTAAGTATATTAGTCGAAGATAACCTGATCGTCTTCTTCGTCATAAATGAAGCTACGTTAGACAAGAGACTGTAAAGGTTCTGTCATCAGTCAGGGTATTATTACCTTCAATTCGTAACTTTAAAACGGACGCAGTTCATTTTTATGGATGATAATAATTTTTTAATTGATTTTCTGGAAAGATAATACAGTAAAGTCATCTGGAAGAATCGTAAACTGATACCCTAAGTTGGCTAAGTCTGTACCCTTAAATCTGATTACATTCGCTGGACAAAATATTAGGAATAAGTGTTCAACCTTACTGCGGCTGTCCTTTTAGAGGTCTTCACTCGCATTATTCAACGCAAACTTTAACTAAAACTTGAACTGGAAGCGGTAAGGGTTTCTAATATTTTAAGCATCCCAGGACAGATCTGTTTCGTAGTATCACCGCACGTTAGCTGGGATAGCTTAAAGACTGAAAACTCTCTCCTTTCCAACAAATATAATACAAAGTCGGACTCTGAGATAGGGCTCTCCGACTTACGAACATTTTAAACAGTTGCGGCGCTTCGGAGTTAAGGGTTTAACCGTCCAATCGGTTTCTAATTTCTGATATCGTTGTTGTCAGTTGTCTACAAAAACGGTTCACTTTCAAAGTTATTATATTCCATTAAGAACGACCAGACTAAACTCTGAATAAAAGCATTTAAAAAATACAAAAATAGTGACAGTTTCGAAAGCCTTTCTTTCGGCTTTCTTCATCAGACAGGCTTTCATAAGAAAGCCGAAAAGACAGGCTTTCGAAACTGTCACTATTTTTGTATTTTTAAAATTTTTTATTAACAGTGCTTCTTATTACTTTCATATCAGTTTTGCACGTATATGATGATTGAAGTACAGTATATTACGCATAGATAAGGAGAAAAAAAACGCATTGCATCGACATATGGCGTTTTTTTTCCTAGTTCAGTCTGAAACCTATGGAGAAGTAACTTCGATGTATATAACATGCACTCCAAAGCAGCCCAACTATTACTTCCGAGTATTCCGATGTAATAGACTTCATTACAATTAACAATAAGGCATTCGTCAATTTTCTTAAATGGCAGAAGACGAGAAAGATATTCGAAGATTTGAATCTAGGTTCCAATGTACGTATCAGCCTTAAGCCAGACTGTGTCTGAATGGTTATATGTTGATTCTATGATAAAGAATAACTTGAGGCTCAATAAATCTCAGTCGAACTAACACTGCTCATTGGAAGTTTTCAAGATTCGTTTTTAACGGCATGGACTTGTTAGTTAAGGGAATATAAGTATTTTTGTACAACATAAAATAAGGATCTCAGGATTCGAATTTTAAAACTTGGCTTCAATTAGGTATCTTTATTGTTTCCCATCTATCAATATCAATCTCTTGAGCTCTGAATATTCGTCTACAGTAATGTAAATATAAAAGCTTAATTGAAACACAATGTAACGTTAGAATAAGAACAGGCTAACCTAAGCCCTGTGATTAGAAAGAACATTTGCTAATTTTTTTAAAGAACTGGTCTTAAGTTGGGAGTAAATGGTTCCTGTGCTTAGATCCTCCAATATGACAGGAATTTCACATTAAGACAAATTAACTACAAAAGAAAATTCAAAAATAAACGATTACTACTTCATGATTTTTTTTCTTAGGTTATACGCAACTCATCATTCGTTACTCCCCCCAAATTGTATTATTTCAGGTATTTCGATACAAAGAAATAAAAATAAAAGCAATATAAAATATTTTTCTATGTGTCTTCTTTAATTTAAAAAAAAAATAGAAAGGATTTAATAATATTTTTGTAATGTAGTTGTAAGAAATGATCCACTTAATGATTTCTAGTAAATGATCCGAAATGTAATGTCGCACTTACATATGTGTACAGTAGTAAATGTAAAAGAAAAACCTACTGTATTAGAGGTTTTTACCACGCTTTTATTAACTCACGCTGTCTGGTTTCAGGGTCAAACCTTGTAACCAACTTTTAAGTCACTTCCCGTCAGTCAATCATCTAGAAATTTTCCACACTTGCTTACGTCTGATGACAATACAATAATAAACTGATATAATAACATATTATTTATATTAATAGATTCCGCCAAGGCAACACGTCCTTCCGTGCGCCATTACTTCCAAGACCAGCCGCTAGGTGGCGTCATATATAAACAACTACTTCTAAATTATACACGAAATTCTTATATATTTTAATCATTATATATATATAAATATACAGAAAGCGTGGTTTTTAAAAGTATTTTCTTTCTTTCTTTCAAGTTCTATTGTGATAAAATGCCTCTTGAATCAAGGGCTATAGCCTGGAATCCATTTCTGCTAATGCATTTCTTTTCGTATCTTTTTCCCCTTCTTCTGAAGAGGATCATTTTCGAAATTTAGAGCCTTTGAACGCTGGATAACTTAGGATGATAAAATCGTATGTCTACATAGGATTCTTAATTTTACGTAATTCACCCACCCTTTAGCACACCATTCTCCATCCTGTTAAGTTCATTTAACCCTCATTACCCATCTTCTCCTTCCAACCCCATCTCTCTTGACCGACGACTCCTACTCGGAGATGCTTTTTACTTTTAATAGCTTTTTCTTTCTCTCGTAGCAAATCGTAAATTTCCAATTATTTCCGTTGTAAGTCTTGCCTCTGCTCGCCTTTATTGCTTTATGAAGCGACATCTCGCAGTGTTTCGACACGATATTTCTAATTTTTTTTTTTTTTTTTTCCCAGTCCTCAACGGTAGGCAGCTGACGCAGCAGGCGATGATTGTCAGTGCTGGAACTCAACGGAATGGAAAAGATCGACAGGAGCAGCAGTTACTCAACGACAAGGAACACGTGACGCGTGTATTGATCGCTCATTGGACGAAACATAAATCAACGACTCAAAAATGATGTTCAAGAGGTTAAAGGAAACATACGGTAACAGCAAAACCAGAAAGACTCTTTTTCATACAAAAAAAAGTAGCAGTAAAGGACAACATGCAAGGAATTGAATTCTCCGAAAGACATTAGTTTCATAAGAAAATGTGATCATTTTCTTGGCAAACCACTTAAGTGTCTTGTATGGTTGTTCCTAATAGATCTTCTTGAAATTTGACTTATTATTTACGGACAAGAGACTATTTTTTGTACTTTCTCCATGTGAGTCCTTATGGGAAAAATTAGCGCGTGAAGAGTAACAAAACCTCTTATTAAACAAGGCATTAGAATAGAAACAATAATGTCTAACAAAACACTAGTAATCCACTAATCCACGCCTGCTTTCAGGATTTAAAATCGATTCTAAACAACGTCAGTAATGCGGATTTAATTCCCCCTCCCCAAGAAAATGGAAATTTTAATGCTATTTTAATTAATTAGATTAGAATTAAAAATGATAATAATAAATAAATAAATAGAAACGATAATTTGCATGACTTCAAAAAAAGAAAAAAAAAAGCCTCTTTCTGCTTTCGATATCGAATAAATTGGGAAAAAAACAACAACAACATTTAAATATTGATTTTCAAAAAGAATATAGTAATCTATATTTCTTATAACAGTTTCCAACAAAACAAATAAACAAACTAGTTTATTTTAGTCGGATAGCAACGTCATCAAACACAACAGCTTGGCTGTTTTCCGGAAGTATTAATAAATGAAGGTCTTTTGGTTCACAACTTATAGAAGTTCATTATCTCTGAACTTTTAGTTATACCGTACTGAGATAGGACCATTTCGATTGTAGAAAAAGCAGTAAGAAATAACATTGATTGTTGCTTCACTATAATACTGATATTTCTTTCTTTTTATTTTGTCTAATGTTTTCATGATCCTACTTTTTTATCTGAATGATTAATTCACTGAAATTTCGAAAGCTTAAGTTACTTTCACAGAATTATTTTCAAATATTTACATTCCGGAATCGCATTAATAGAAGATTTATAATTTCAAAACTGTCTAGCAATGATCCATATCAGCAGCCATTTTGAAACGACTGCAGCGCACCAAGTGAGAAGTTAGCTCTCGATTACTGTTTCATTACTACAGTGCAACTTGGATAATTCGAAATCGTGGTTAATTCGAAGATTTCTGTTGGTCCCTTGAATTTCTTATTAAATCAACGTTAAAAAATCGTGGATAATTCGAAGTTCAACTTCTTTAATTCGAAGTTTTTTATAAAAAATTCGAACCATAATGACTTTTCGGCATTTCATCGGTAAGAAATTCGACACGTGACAACTGAAATCCCCTTCCCGCCAACGTTCGACACGTGACGCTTCAGACGCCATTCGAGCTTCCTGCTGTCAGTGTCACCATTTCTTTCAGTAAACCACGCATGTACAAGAATTTAACGTTCGCTGAAAGGGTCTCCGTCATTCGCGAGGTGGAAAAGGGTGTGAAGAAGAAATGCCAAATCGCCAACGAGTACGGGAGGACGGTAATTTCGTCGGTACATTGAAGGACAAACCAACGTAAGTGAGGCTGTTTTCCGTTCACTAAACATGCTTGATGATTTTGCTAACCTTAAGCGACTGAATTCTACAAAACAATCAGACATTGCACAATTTTTTGAAAAACTATAATTTTCTGTATTGAATGTAATATGTACGGTAGTTACGTAATATAAATCTTATTTTGTTTACATACATATAGTGTTTAAGTCTTTCATACCATGATCTTTCTGAATAAATATTTACTTTTTGACAGAATAATCTTTTCAAGCATTTAATGGACCTGAAATTAAAGTTAAAAGATGTAACTTGTTTAAGTCGAAGTCTTGGATAATTCGAAGTTTTGTAGTGGTCCCTTCAGCTTCGAATTATCCAAGTTGCACTGTATTTGCAAACGCTAACTTATCTGAACTTTAAAAATAGTATCTCAATTGTTAGTCAACTTTCTTTTTTCTATTGGAAACCCTTTATAGATTCCTGTATTCTAAATGAGAGGTCATTCTGAAACAAAGTAAAAATTATAAGGAATGAACAGCCTACAAATAAAGAGATTCTGTAAGGCCAGTGCCCAGATATTTTTTTTTTTTTTTATATATAGAATTGCCATTTTTACCTTAGAAAAAAAGAAAAAAAATCACATCACCATAAGATGCGTTGAATATTGTAGATAGAAAAAAAATCTGAGGATAATGTCATTATAAACATGATTGCTGTCTCAAATTGTAACTTACTCGTAGCTGGCTGTACAGTATTTATCGATGTACTGCAGGATTTATCACGAAACAGTTTTAAATTGGATTTATAAACTCTTTAATTCCATAAACTTCCTTTTCTTACATCACATGGCAAATTTTCGAAAGCTTAACCAGCTTTCAAGCCTACATCGTAATAGGGAAAAGAAACCTGGTTAAGCTTTCGAAAATTTGCAATGTGATGTAATATAAGCAAAGAAGTTTATGGAAAATTTAAAGAGTTTATAATATTAATATGGTTATGAAGAGTTTTTTTATAAATTGGATTTATTTTTCTCTCAGCAGCGAAATGAGTTCATCTATCACTTTATACTCAATTTCATCTTTACCCTCAAGACTTTTGACTTTGACGACTTATCACCTTGAGTCTGTGAAGGAAATTAGCCATTTCTCTCTTAATCCACACTCGGATGACTCCTGCAATGTTCACTTCTTTCCACTGACACTTCGTTATCCAATTCGGAATCACACCCCGAGCGAAGACCCATCGAGAGCTGGTCTATCACAGTTAACATTTTTTTTTTACTTAACTCCTCCCCCTTTCTTTCGCATCACGACTCCTTTTTACGAACCAGTTCAACCAAAATTAATGGGACATCCCACTGGTAAATCTAATTTTGTTCAACCGTAAAATGGACTGTAAGTGGACGATAAATGGAGGGACGGACCGACACAGAAACCCGGAGGCATTTCTTCCGCGACATTAACGGCAAAGGCCGAGTCGCATCCACTCGCATACCGAACAGAATGATGAGGTTCACGCGGCGCTCCTTGGCCATATGCCATCGACGGATAAGGGAGAACTATCGGCCGACTGGGGAGCGGACGGCAGCCGGAGTCTTGCAGCCCACCAAATCCCCAGGTTGGGAACGGCTGGGGATGTGATCAGCCAAAGCAATAAAAGAGAAAAGAATTATTAGTTTCAAAACAACATATGGAAACAACAACAACCTCAAATTATATTTCTAGGCTTGTAAATGCACTGCCAATCCAAAGACAATTTACTTCCTAACATTAAACCCTATTCGTATACTCAGTTCTGTAAAACATCTACACGTAAGGATTCTGTAATGTATAAATAACAACGGTTGAGACCAAGTGTTTGCAAGATGACATCTCAAAACGACCGTTTCACTCTTTATTGGTCATCATTAGCTGAGAATAGACATTGAATTAAATAGATATATCTGATAATCTTCGTGTTGAAACTGTTTACAGATGACTACTCTCACCTGCCAATAAAGCATGAAACGGCCGTACTGAGATGTCATCTAGTAAACACTTGGTGTCAACCTTTGTTGTTTATACAATTTTAGGCTTGTTTCTTTAATTGCCTGAGGAAATTCATTTGAGGCTGGCGGAGGCTGGCACAGGAATTTTCCTGTTTTATTTTAATGTGTATTTACTGTTTTATTTTTAAATTTTGGAGATTCCATAATCTTGTTCACGATTGATTCTATAATGTCTTGCAGAATAGTTACCACATACAGCAAATGATTCTAATTCTCAAAGCATCTTCTTACCATGATGAATCAAATAAAAACAAGAAGTTGAAGCCTACTTTCTTTAAACCCTGCATTATTTTTGTTTGTTTTCTTTAATCATGAAAAGAACACAAACGACTTGTCGCCCCCTCCCCTATTTTCTCACCACAGCATCTGCTAAATACAAATAACAGATATTACTTTCTAATAAACACAACAGAATTATTTACTTAATTTGTTAAATCCGATTACGGTAGAGTAGAGATCGTAGCTTTTCAGAGGATTAAAAACAATATTATTATCTATTGTAAGGTATCAATAAAAACCCAATGTTCCGGTTCCAAAGAGTGCTTGTCTGCGCAAGTTTTTTTTTTTTTTCAATTCAAGGACTTGCACGGACAAAAGTTCAAATATAAAGTTAAATCGTCTCTTGCCCTACAATATGCATGCAATGTTTCAGGAAGATTCACCTAAGCCAGTGTTTCTCAATCTTTTTTGCTTCACGGCAAATTACGTATTTGGAAAAAAATCCAGCCGAACACTAAACGTTGTTGCTAATACCACACGGCACTGAAACGTTGCTGTACTACGTTATCATAGAATTCTAGGAAAAACACTAGTAAATTAACAACAGACCGTATTTCTTACGTAATTATTAAAATGAGGTAATTATTGATTCAGTAATTTTAATCATTCCAGTTTGTATTACTTACTTGTTCCTCTCGTGTTAATAAATTGCGTTGTTGAAACTATTTAATATCTATTTTAAATTTCCTCTTATTTTCCCGTTATTTATTTTTCCTCGCGACACATACTCTGAGCATCGCTGATCTAATAGTTCTAAAGTTATTTGAAGATACCGACTGACTGATTAGATAAGTCTTACTTTCTCAGGAGAAAAGGCTAACAAGTCAGTTTAGTGTTAGACACACTACTTTACAAAGCATCGAACGCAGAATTATATTGCAAATAGAACTACTTGCAATATTACTTTCAATTTTTACTTGTATTATAATTTTACGTTGGCTGCTTTGTAAAATAGTGTGTCGACTTTTTGTGAGAAGCCTCGGAAAGATGCTATTGTCTCGGACTTTACGAATCTCGAGAAATCTCGTGTGTCAGACTATTAAGTTGGACTGTACTGCTCAGTCACTAATAATCATCTCAATAATGGTAAGATATCTATTCTCAAATAATGCTCAACAACAAGGTCTTAAGCTTTTTAAAACCTTAAAGAGTGGCCATTGTTGGGCTTTGTGGCTGCTAGATCCTTAGTAATTGGTGGCCTGACCTTTTCATTAGCTTTCGCTTCGCCGAATATTTACGCGATTCGTTTTATTGGATCTCTCCTCTTTCTCTTTCTCCGTGGTTTTCTCGTAAAAGTCAAATCCGGTTTCTAATTCGACTCAACTTCCGAATAAAATATGTAGCGCCAACGCGAGACCGGAGACTTTAAAAAGAGAAATGGATCTGCCGTGGGTGGACGACTCTGTTTCTTTACTGTTGAGGTCTCTATCGGAAACACGAGCGTCTAATGGTATCTCCGATTTGCCGATACCAAGACAACCTCCGAGATGAGAATTGATCATGTCATCTTGCAATGTCACGTGACAATGATCTTTGATAAGATGATCGATTTTAAACGAATCGTCGTTCAGACAAAAAAAAAACTCTGAATATTCTCTATATATGCTATTGATTTACTTACCTATTTTTTTCATGGTTGAAGTTTTACTTTTTTTTCCAAGGAAAAAGTTCGCAAATTTTTACTAATACATTTTTGTATAAATCAAATCTTCCTCCAATCATATTTAATATAAAATGAATCAATGTACCATAGTCTAGTTTATCATACGGATTTATTATTTATTTTATGATAGCACAAAAACTGCGAAATTTTTTTTTTAAAAGATGTTCTATTTATATTTTTTTTTTATTGGTTGGAAGATTAGCGATTAGATTGGACACCTCTAATCTAACGGGATTTAAAAGTAATTTAAAACGACTTAAATTTAGATGTTAAATATTTTTTTGTATGTTTTATGATTTATAAAAAATTAACCAACACATATTTAATCTTTACGTAAATTAAAAGATACAACAATAATCAAGAGCTTTGTTAAGATTAGAAAAGTGGTTCTTTTCTTGACAAGAATCCTTTAGAACTCTTTAAAAAAAAAAAAAAAAGGGGGGGGGGGGGGGGGTTTCCCCTCTCCGCAAACTTTTTTTTCTTTCTTTTTTAAATCGATATAATATTTACTTACATCTAATATAAGTGGATGGAGAACGTTCATCAACTACATAGATTACAGCTTATTATTTTCTAAATCATAATATATACAAAAATATAAGGTCCGGAAGGAACACTATTTACATTGATGAATCGTAAATATTAGGCCTAAGGTAAGAAAGTTGGAGAATGCGCAGAACACCTCTTACTCTAATTACAAAGGCGACATCTGTTGAGGGAATGACGAAATAATTTACAGTAAAATCACAATGGGTTTACCAGAATAAATTGAAGAAAAATCCATTAAAAACCCATTTAATCTAAGCTTTCCCGCAAACCCTTTAACTTATTCATTGGAACTTACTCACGGGCGCTTAAAGAATCATGCACCACAGTTTGGGAACCGTTGATCTCGACTAGACTGCAGTAAACAAGGAATACGCAGAAAGTAAAAACTTTCAACGGATGTTTACGGAGTTGGTTTCCAATTAGAACACTGAAAACATTCAATTTATCATCTAACAAAACAAGATTTAAAAAAAGAAAAACAAAATACTGAATATTCCTGAGATAGAAAAGGCTCATTTTCCTCTTTTCATTCGTGGGACGTAATAATGTCTGAGTCAGTTCATACGAAGTACACAAGAAAAAAAAAATGAAGGTGTTATGAAGATCGTTAAATACTCTTACACCTAATTACACGGAGCTGATTAAAGCCATTGAGAAAAGCAGAGATTAGGTTCTCATTAGCAGTTTCTCCAATGAGTCAATGCCTATCGATTCGGGAAGACGGCGAATCTTCAGATGATTTGGAGGCGAATTATTAATGGCGCGTGGGTGGAGGACGTTCCTCTCCATTTCTCAATGTGATTTCTAATTCATGAATTCCTTTCAGACTTTGATAAGTTTAGATTAATACCTTCATCGAGTCTTTAAGACAAATTTTCGTTTGAACGGCGCAGTAATTTCTTTCTCCCAGTCTTTCTGTAAGTTACCGATTTGGAGCCCGTTTGCCTCCAAATGGGACGTATCAATAATTCAGAGATAAGAAGAGGAAAACTGATTACAGGAGATTTTTTCTTTTTTTTCAGTAGGATTTGATGTTGACGAAAGTTTCTAGGGAAATTCAATTGGCTGGGAGTAAACAAAGAAATTAGAAACGTAATGTAGATCGTAGATAAGTCTTGAATCTAGGATCATTAAATCATTTTTGGTGATTAAGACAAAGAATTCCGAAAGAGATTTAACAAAATTTGGGTTTAAGTAAAGCAAGAAACGAAATCGGAATCTACGTTTTCTTTATTTTAAAATTTCCTCAAGACCTGTTTTGAGGTTAGTACCTTTCATCAGCTAGAACTACACAACCGTGATTGGATCAGATTTATCTTGTTAGCAAAACTAACAGCAACAACAAAGAACTTCAAGCCAACTTTCCTTAAATAGTTAGGCTTATTAATTAAAAAAAAAAAAATAATAAATAATTCTTTTAAAGTTGAAAAAATGATAACATCGAAAAAAGCACATACTTATATTCAAATTACAGCATTTTATTAAATATAAACATGCTTTTCATTATCTGGAAGAAAAAAAAGGAATTAAATCCGTTTTATTTACTTAAATTTTCTGAATTAGATTAATTTTTAATCCGATCTACTTAAGCGGATTGGATTAGCTAAAGGGGGATTAAAATTTATTGTTTAAAATAATACACTAAACAGAAATAGAATAGAAATCCATTATTTAGATTCTAATGTTTTTCTTTATCGTTTTCTCAAGCTAATTTCTCGTTAAGGACCTGCTTTAGAAAAAGATCTCAAATAAAAAAGTTAGCTTGTCCTTAATCCTCAAATATTCATACCACGTTTCAAGAAGAGCCATTCATCGTTTCAAAAGTTATTATTAATGCTGTTAATAAGAAAACTTCTTTGTTATTTATAATATTTATATATTTACTATTTTCTTTTTTAGGGTAGCTAAATAACAATTCCCAAATAAATATACAAACATAACCACTTCTTCCTTTATATTTCCTAAACAAAGTCTAAAATAGCATTTTTTTTTTTTTTTTTTTAATAAAATGATGTATAAAATAAAACAAATAAGAGATTTTTTAATAAATTAGAATAGTTTCAGAATAATTGTGATATTTTTACGATTTGTTTAATAACTTTGCGGCAATACTTGAAAAAAAAAATAAATAAAACTGAAAATAACAGAAAACAAACCAATTTCAGTGTAACAAACGATAATCATGTACTGTAATCTGTTCCGTTTCCTATCTTTTATGGAGCGTTTATCTTCTATTAATCCTTTAATACGGGATTCCGATCCAAATCGATACAAAAGGGGGAAATCTATTAATGTCGAACTGCACAATTTCGCAATAATAAATTCCTCTTTTCACACGTAACTTAGGAAAACGCATTTGACAACCATTTGTGGTTCTAATGACAATAACTCGATGCATTTCAGATTGCTAGTTCCGTTTTTAAACATAAAATTGAAGAACAAAAAGAAATATCTACCATTTCAATTACAGTTTCCGAATGCTACATTCCTGGTTGCTGCGATGACTTAAGAAAAATTTTTTTAGTTCTTTTTTTGAATGTAATATCCTTCTTTCCAAATGGAAAACAGAAATTGCATTTTGCAATACAAATGTACACTGACCGCTCAATTGAAAGTGGACACCTGTGGTATGAAACTGACGCTTTATTTACAGTGTGTCTAATAGCGCATACATGACCTTTTGCCCTAAGCACAGTATCCACATGCTGTGGCATGCTCTCCACCAGTTTCTGAAAACAAGCAACCAATATTTTTGCCCACTCCTCCTTCAAAGCCTGTACAAGTTGGGTGAGTGTTTGCGGTCGCATCGGACGCGCACAAATCCGGCGCTCCAATTCATCCCACAGATGTTCAACTGGGTTGAGATCCGGATTTTGGGCGGGCCACTGAAGTTCCTGAACATTATTCTCCGGAAACACGGGCCTTATGGCACGGCGCATTGTCGTGCTGGAACACAAATATCCCTTCACCGAACTGCGACCATAACATAGGAAGCATGGAATTCTCTAGAACGTCCAGATAATGTGTGGATGCCATGTTCCTCTCGATCACAACCAACGGACCACGTCCAACCAAGAGAAACACGACCACACCATCGTACTACCACCGCCAAACTTCACAGCTGGGATGACACACACAGGTGTCCACCTTCAATTGAGCAGTCAGTGTAGAATGCCCATAAATAACAAGTATTTTGCCAGACATTTATCTTTATAGTGTGTTTCGTTTATAGATATTCATTAATAGTTTTGCAAGATATCTTAGAGCAGGGGCATTTTATGTACGATCTGGAGGTGAACCATCCAAACACCAAAAGTTTTTGAGCAGGTCTTCCTGATATTTAAATCTTTCTCCAAGTCTCATAAGAGTAAAAAAAAAAAAAAAAATCGAAAAATATAAAGAGAAACAGGTTCAATGAAAACTCATTGAAAAAGTCACAGGAAATGTCAGACAATTTAGTGCTGTATTCAGGAATTTGTGATTATCTATTATCAGTACTGTGCTTTATCTTTGTTGTTCAGAAATCTTTTCGAATAAAATCATATCTGTTTCTCCAAAATATGTTAGTGCACAAGTATCACAATGAATACTGTATATTATTCAAGCATTACAAATTATCATAAATCTCTTAAAATAGCACAAACGGTGCAAATTCAAAATGACACTAAGAAAAGAAAAAAAATAATAAAAAATGTATAAATCCAAACTTAATAAAATATTTTCTCTTTTATAGAAATATAGGAGAAATTGTTTCAACTACAACAATACCAAAAGTCAAAAAGTTATTTATAAAAAAAAAAGAAAGCAATAACAATGACAAATCAAAAGACATACCAATAATGTTTAACATTAAGCAATTAATGTAAAGGCAAGATAAAATATTTGCAAGCAATGTAGAGGTTTATATCATAAACAACAGAATGATGAAGTATTAAAAAGAGTAAATTGATGTAACTGTTTCCACGTATGATATTTATTTTAAGTAAAGTCCTGTCGATGTAGCAGAATAAGTTAAAGAATGAAGTTATTTAATAAATAAAAACACTTTCATCACAATGCTCACTGGTCGGCTGCCTTGCTCGCCCACTTGCTGCTACAAAGGATTCTTACATTTCCTCAGCAAATTTTCTCTGTGGGATTTATTTTCTATTAATCAACCTTGTAGGCGACGAGATCACAAAGGTTAGACATTTTCATTTCAGAAAAGGGAATAAAAATTCCATCAAATTTTAATTCTTCCGTTTCTCGTAGCATGTCATTCTTCATCCATTCATTCATCTTTGTCTGGTTGTTGAGGGAGGTAATTAATTTTGCAACCAATGTCTTGTCCTCAATTGAAGTCACAAAGGAGGCTTCGTCGACTTTTCCTCAACATGGCACACAACAATGACAGCAGCGCCCTTCCTTCCTGTGGCCAAATTAGAAAGCACTGAGATCCAACAAGACAGAAGAGTAATCAGAAAGCAATTCCGGTGAACTTCATTACGAGGGAAACAAACGTAGATCAAAGATAATTTCCGAATAAAATGAAAGCTTTAGGAGCTACTGAATTAAAGATTAATGACAATTTATCTTTATTAATTCCTAACAACGGAAACACGCACAATTTAACAGGAAAGGTAAAACAAGAAAAACGACGCGGTATGTTAGTGTTTTTAAAAATGATGTTAAAAATAGGCTTAAACAGATAAGAAGTGATAAGTAAAGTTGAAATTGTAGTTATTTTTACTTAAAGATTACAGCCATGAAATATTCTTTATATAATTTAATTCTGCTATATTTTCTGTTAAAGTTGACTTCACTAATGCTTATTAAAATGGCGTAGTAGTTAGTAATGGACTAATCATGTCAGATGTAACAGCGACATCTAGTGTTGGAAAACAAACTGTTGTAAAGTGTGCTTGAACAAATGTAAAAATAATGCGATGTTGTTTATTATTGTTATTTCTTTTAACATATTGTAAATTCAAATAATTTTCAAAGTAACAATTTCCCTTCATATTTGATTTTTTTTTTTTTTTTAATTGTGTTTTGAATAATTGTTATCGCGTGAACTTCCAGGCGTGATTAGCTGTTATCGTGATTCGTTACTAATGTCAAACCAGTAATGTTATTGAATTAATTCTAAATCGCGATAGGCCAGACATAAGTCTTTTAGAATACTTCTTTTTCTAAAATTCAATAAGTTTGAAGTAAATAATAAGGATTATCTTATGATAACTTTTTCAATAATTAATCTGTTAATTAATTTCAGCAACGACTGAAGATATAAATTATTATGATGGTAAGTTCGAATTCAGACTAAGAAATAAAGATTACAAATAAAAAACTTAAACATAAACAAGCGTAAGTGGATATTTCGTGAAGTTTTTGTAGATAATTTTAAAAAGATCTATGATAGTATTAAAATTCTAATAATAATAAATGATAACATAAAAAAATTCTGCAATTATGAAATGAAAGAAATATTAATTAATTAATTAATTATTATTTTTATTGAGAGGGGGTTCTCTTTAATGTATTAAAGAGCAAACGATCAACATTAGACTGACTTTTTAACCTATTCAACAATTAAATCAAATATAGCTAACTTTAATGTCAATACTCTGTTTTGTATAATTCGCCTCCCTTTTATATGATTTATTTATAATCGAAAATATAGCGAAAGTAAATTGAATGAATCACTTAACAAAAGCACCGCCTCCGATGCTTCACTGCCGATCAAACCATTATGAATCACTTACAAGGAAGTCATCGAATGATTCATAAATAAATCTTCTCTTTTCAGTCATTTGATTAGACACTTAACTTCATTAAATGTTTGTTAGAAATTCATTAAATGTGTGTTACATTTAACGTGCATTAAATGTAACACGAAAAACAATGGAAATGCACAATCGTTAGCTTTTCACGCCTTGAGAAATCATCGACGGGAATCTGGAACAGCTGTTTCGTCCTTATTAGGACTCATCAGCCAGATTTACCGTCGATGATCAAGTTCAGTAAAGCTTGAAAGCCCAGACGATGACGGCTCAAGGCGTGAAAGCAGATGATTATGCATTTCCGTCGTTTTTCAGTTTTTCAAATAAGAATGTTTCAAATCTGTTATTCTATTATAATATTATTCTTATTCTGTTATAATAATTTTCTCAAGAAAAATTCTAAGGACCTTCTATAGACTGTATATCAAACACAAATAAACTATTTTGGAATTAAGCTCATATATGTTGTACCTTACTGCTTGTTCTAAGTTAACAGCGCCGAAGGAAAGCAAAAAAACAACGTAATCTATTAATCCCAGATTTATTTGGGTCAAAATTAGTCGTAAACAGACGAAATAAGCTATAAATCGGGGGTCAGGAACGCTATTCCGCTGAGAGAAGACGTCGCAGGCAGAAGCGGCAGGAGTCCCGGCGCTGAATTCGTTTTTATTACTCCTCCTTCTAATTTATTGTTCAGTTCATCGGAGGCAATCGACAGAAGAAAAATGTATATAAGAATCTAAGGGAGGAGAAGAGGGAGAAGGAAGGGGGAGTACGATCGATCTTCGGAAGGGAAGATAAGACATGTCTCTTGTGCGGCCACCTCCACTTGGAGCGGCCCCAAGAACAAGACGTGCGTTAACTCCCGCTGGACACAATGAATCAGGCGGCGAAATAGAAGGGGACAATCGTCCACAGAATTAATTTGGCTTTGTTACCTACGGCGTCAATAGTTAAGATTCTGGCTTCGTTCTTTTATCTGCTCACTACTTCAACATCTCTATCTTATTCAAATGATAATGACGCTCAAAATTGGTCGTTGTCCTCCAGATGGCGCTATATGTCCCTGTTAACTTCTGGCAAGATTTGGTGATTAAAATCATCAACCAATTACCTAACGAGGGATAAAGATATTCAAACATTTTTTTTTTTTTTTGTATAAAATCTGTATTATAAAAAGTGCAAGAAAACTGAGATAAGTGTTTCTATAATTTTACAGCCTATTTTCTAATAAGAAATACTGGCATACGAAATCCATCAGTCTGTTGTGTGTGTTCCCTAATAATTTTTGAATCTCTAGATTGATCTTCTTGAAACGTGGCGTGCTTATTCGAGTTCTAGGGACGTTCTAATTTTAATATTTGAAATATTTTCCAACAGGTGTAGATATTAGCAGAAGAAAACAACAAAAATTCTCCTACAAAATCTTTGGAGTCCAATCCTTATTCTGTTAACCTCCTATTGTCTTAAAAATAAATAAATAATAACCCAAAGCACGAAGTTTGATACGATTTGGACAATCCAAATAGTAAAGAGATTTAAGTCTTTTTTTTTTTTTTTCCCAGAAATGAAAAAAAATATACTGTTTATATTCAGTAGATTTGCTAACTTCAATATAACTAGGTTTTTCATAACTTAAAAAAACAACAACAAAACTTTGCATATTATTGAAAGTAGGTTTTGAGTTTTCTCGAATTAATTCCGTTGCCTTTTTAATTCCAGCACACACACTAGGTTTTCTGTAATATTTAGTCAAATTTTACAGGATGGTTCTTGAGACAGATATACTGAAAATTTGACCTCAATTTATAAACCACTGGACGCCATTTTGTATCAGGATTGTCTTTCAAAACTTAAAACGAAATTACTTTTATTTTTAAATTGTAATATCTTCCTAATTTTAAAAGTATTTTCTGAAGGAAAAAAACAACAACTTATGTGTAGGCGGGTCTCGTACACCATGGGGAGTACCAGGAAAATCGGATATAACGGAAACTGCGCTTACTGATGCGTTGATCCTACGGAAAAAATTAGATTAGGTTTCCATGGACCCTCTTCACTATACACTTCCGCTATCCGGATGGTTACCGAATTTCCAACGACGCTCGCGCAAATTTCAGAAAACAAAAGCAGTTAGATCGTCTCTTGTTCTTACAATGCAATCAAGTATCAAATAGATCCAGTCAACGGTTCTGAAGTTCTTAGAAACGGACGAACATACAGAGTGAGTGAATTTTAAAGCTTCAGTGTATTAGAAAAACAGGTTAAAAGGGGTAGCGAAATGAGAACCTGTTCTGAAAGATGGCATACATATACAACCTTCTTGAAGACCAAAAAACTAAAAAAAAAATACAAGCAACGTTTTTGAAAGTTTTTTTAGCTTGTTTCCGTTATATTATCAATATTTTACAAAAGAAGATTACTTCAGTCAGAGCTGGCAAATGTTAAAAAAAAAGGAGATCTTGTTTTTCGTTAAACTAAAAATCTAAATTTGGGTTTCTGTTACGTTTAACGTTATAAAATATTTTGGCTTGAAATAAGATAAGTTCTATTTAGATATGACAAATAATGTATTTGGTACACGAATTTATAGTGGATAAAGTGGTTTAGAATACATATTTATAGATATATATTCATAAATTAAAAATAATTTATTTATTATTATCAAAAACAAATAAACAGCCGGGTTCAATTGCGGCGGAGTGCGCACATTTTGCATCGCTGAATTCTCCTCCAGACCGATCTTAGATCCACCCAGCCCTATGTAGGCTGAGGACGGGGTTTATTTCCCGGTGGTTAAAGATAAACGGGCAAAGAACTAATCACCCGACATCTGTTGGTCAGCAAACGCCGGGAGCCTTCCCTTACCTACAGCTCTTAAAGAGGATACTTTAATTTAAAAAATAAATTTATTTTTCTCATTTATGTTAAGGAGAATATCTTCTTTAATTAAATATTCTTGTTTACAAATAGGTTGGAATATTGGCATGATTGGGAGGGAGGGTGAAATATGAGAAATGCCATTAATTACTTAATCATTAATGATATTGCTATTGCAATAATATGATTTTAATTCAATTACTGTTGGCGATTCACAAATAATTTATTAAATTTGTCTTTTATTTATTTATTGAATTACTTATTTTTTGTACCTTTTTCCATCAATATTGGTTCAATGATGGGAGAAAAATCGACTATAATTTTCGCAGAACACAACAAAACATTACATTTCTTTTTTCAAACTACAATAGAAGCAATGCATCATCTTTGTAACGAGAAATTGAAATTTATTTTTTCGTTTTCGCTTACAAAAGTTTTCTTTTAGTTATATTTGAAAAATTAACGTTCACGTTTTTCGTTACATTAATGAAAACTCATTCCGTTACGTTAATGAAAACTCATTCCGTTATTTTCGTTACGTTACACATACAGTTTTGCAGCAATGGATTCCGTCTGTGAGATCAAGGCAATGCTTTAAAATGTAAGCAACATTAATCCGTTTCGATCCTCTGCAATGCATTTTTACCTACTTATTTTTCAAAGGTTCACCTTTCCTTAATTTCAGTCTGTATATAGATAGACGAATGTTTTAAAAGTAACTTTTACTGGGATTCTGTTATAAATGATAGGTATTTTGAACTGGCTGCAGCAGTTTGCCCTACTCCAGTGCGAGTGGATTGGTTTGAAGAGCATACCTTTGCCATCTGGCGCAAGGGTTGAGGTGTGCCTGGCTCTCTGCCAACCAACGATCCCGTGACAAACAGGAGTCGGTAAGTAGGAAGAGGATCACGGGACTACGTGATATCCGATTTAAAGTAGACCACTCGTCTTCTCTCACGGTGGGTGGTCAGTGGGTTCTTACGAGACAGTGGATCTGACCCACCGCCTTCTCACATAAAAAGAAATCAACCATAAAAGACGTTTTGTAAAGAATTGGACTGGCATCCGGTCTTCGTTAGACATTAGATCAAAACCTATCGTATATTTTTCATTCTTTTAATAGAAAAAAAATGTGATTACTGCGAAAAACTTTTCAATATACAAAATACAACTAATTATTATTATTCAGAATTTTTAAGTAATTAAAGAGAAAACATAAATAAATAATAAAAAAGCTTAATCAGTATCATATCCCTCATATCCCTACTTCACAGTACAACTTTAAATGTATTTCATTCAATAAATTTTAAGGTTACACTTGTAGTGTTTTTTTTTATATGTAATATCCGTTTTTTTTTTTCCTCCTTCTCGGAAGTGCACCGGGTTTTCCCAGTAAAAAGGAAAAAAAAAAGAGAGGTCGGTTGGATCCCGCAGTTGGTTCCGAGAGTTTGAACGGAGCGGGTGAAATGAAAATGTTAAGCTTTAAGCATTTTAATTATTAAATCAGTTAGAATTAACTTTTGTGTTGCGTTGAAAAAGTCAGAGGGAGCGAATTGGAATAGCTACTGACGTAATGAGAGGACAGCTGCTTACGCAATCATCGTCACAACGAATTGGTGGACAGTTCAACTAAGGAATGGATCTGGCGGGTTAGTCAAAATTGGACTTCGCAGATTAACGATAACTAGACGATTAGTTATGTTGCAACGCACTCAAAAAGACTGTAAGTAGAAAGCTTTATTAAGAAGTTCCATTGA
>JAFIDM010003189.1:43090092-43117064 GCA_023159025.1 Thereuonema tuberculata | reverse complement strand
AAAAAAAAATATGTCTAGATGTCTAGACTTGTAGCTAGTTCTCTACACACTGTATAGCAACAGGCCGTGCAGACCCTGGGATGAGCGAGAGCTATTTTCGACCAACGGGACTTGTTGAGGTCAGATAGCCTGCTTTTAAAACCGCGAGTAAGAAACCCGGTACCCATTTGACAGAGGGCTGGGTAAACCCTAGGGTCCGTTTGGAGGATAAATAACCGTGGTAAAAATCGCCGACCACCGCCACGAACTGAACCGGGACTCCTCCAATCCTAAACCACTGGACCATCGGATTCAGTAAGTTTACTACATTAACAACTTAGCGCAGAAAACTAAGAAGCTTGCACTTGTACTCAGGGGTAAGAAGTAACGAGATACAAGTAAAACAATTGCTATTAACAGTTTCTTTCTATGAGTAACCTACGATAACGTTACTTAACAGCGAGCATTGTCTCACCACCCACTCTCAGGTAGTCCCAAATATAGACATTTGGCATCCATGGGAAATACCATACCATATCAAGCAGTTACTTTTAAGTGATTATTATTATTTGAGAAGCAACATTGTTACTTTGTAAGAAAAAAAAAATATTATTTACATTTTTTTACCTTATCGATAATAATTAACTCAACTCAGTTCCTTTAAACAGTAACTTTTCTTTCAGAAACAAGAAACATATCATCTCAGTTTCTTTTTTTTTTTTAAATAATTCTTTTTTTTTTCCCGGAGAAATTCAAGTGAATTACAGAACAAAAAAATTCAAGTTAATTATTATTATTACAATTTCATTTCAGCAGTTATTTTTAAGAATACAATAACTTTTTTACTATGTCGTCAACATTATGTCGGCAACACATGATAAAAAAAAATACAAAGAAAAATTATAAGAATTTAATGTAATTAAATAGCTGTAAGAATAAAAGACCAAATAACAAAAAAAAGTTACATTAGAATAAATCAGAGAAACGGAGAAAATTAAAACTATCTTCAGAAGAACAATTAGCTAACAACGCTGTCATTATGAAAACACTAATAATTAACAACCAACTAAAAAAATACTGTTTTGTATGTGCCAAAAATAAAAAAAACTATCACAAATAATACAGATATCTCGAACTTTGATATCTCGAAAACCTTAATATGTCGAAAAAATTTTTTTTCTTCTTGATATTACATATTCATGTAATGTTAATTTTAATTCTTATGTCGAAGAGTTTTCACTCAAAACTTGTTATGTCGAATATTTTTCGAAGTAAAACATAATTTTTCCGGAAAAATCGCCGTTCACGCTTTAAGGAATGCTCGGAAAACATGGAAAACGATGACTTTGCCGCTATTTTTCAAATAGAAAAATTGTTTGAAGAACAATTTCAAAAGAGATGTCGCCAGGCCACGATACTGGATTTTTTTTAAGAAATTCTTTTCAATTTAATGTAATAATTTTCGACTACTTTTACAAATTAAAATTATCACTGCTGTATTTAGACTTACTGTCAACTATCATTACATATTTATACTTCTTCTCCTCTATCAAGACTCTAATTTTAGTATATTATTTTTAGAATATTATTATTAGTATATATCTTGTGTTTTTACGTGAATTTTTATGTTTTGGTTATCTCGAAAACTCGCTATCTCGAATTTTTTTTAGCGTCCCTTCGACTTCGAGTTTTTAATCATTTTACTTCGTTTACAGATTGCTGAAGTAAATAATGCCGATTAGTAATTAATTTTTAGTTATCAAATAAGTAAATAAATAAATAAAAAGACTAACAAATAATTCAGAATTTCAGTATGCCGATTATCAAGTAATATGAAGACAGGCATTTATAATTTTCATTAAAGCATATTTTGAAATCTAAAACTAAAATTTATTATTATACAGATATAAGTAAACGAAGCAAGATCTCTGTAACGATTTGTTATTTTTCAAATTTATCAGTCATTATTACTGTTTTTTCGCCATAATGTCTGTTTCACATTCTCAATATGGCGCCTCGGCCTTACCCGTCTGCAGCGTTTAGCAGTGGGATTTCACGGAGGAAAGCATTCGAATACAGATGATATGGAGAAGCTTACGAGTGCCGGTGACCTACTGGTCCATACGACATACGCAGATCTCTTTTATACAGAAGAAAATCAAGGCTCGCATTGGCTCTCTTTGTAAGGAATCAACTGAAATGTCTCTTCCATTTGATGTTTACCATTTTATGGCGAATATTGTCATTTCTTAAAGACAACGAGAAAGAAAAATTCTCGCTTTTATATCTTATTCGAAATTTAAAAATAAACTAGAAATGCAGAATTTATTATTTGACTAAAAAGAAATAAAATATGCGAGATAAATAAAAATAAACAAAATATATAAATCCTCTTTGCTTTTACCTTCATTATACATTATCTATTACATCATTCAACAAAAATTTGGGAAGAAAAAAGCGGGAAAATAGATAATCAACATTAAAAGTTCATTAATCCAAGAAGAGATAATCCGAATTACTGCATTTAATTCACACTTATAAATGGATTGAAACAATTTATCAGAAAGACACTTTCTCATTAAAAATAAATAATCACATACTAGGACTATCTTAATAATAGTTTCTATTTTTTTAATAAAAAAAAAACTTGAAACATAAAAAATTAAAAATTAAACAGATCTTACATATGAGTCTTTGAAAACATTAAGTCCACTAAAAATTGCATCTTCAGCGCTTTACGAAAATATTGTAAACTGTTTTTAATCATTGATTGAACGTTAAATGGTACAAATCTATGATGTAAATCCTTGTATTTTGTTACCCATATTTACGTTTTGATGGTCGTCTTCGAAGATAATGTCTAACAGATGGATGTTGACGATCCAGTATTTTCGTGATTTCACATAATTTACGCGAGAATAGTCTCTAGCCATGTCTTTACACAAAATATTGAAATATTTAAATGAATTATAATACGGGGAAATGCATGAGACTTTTACTACATTTTAATATAGTTTTAATAAATTGTAAACAGTCAATAAACAAACAATAAATTCATTATATAGCATTTTCCTAGTGACAAACATTAAAAATACTAAATTTCTGAGACCTGCTGAAGAGGCTAATGGTAAGATCTCGTGTTTTTCGTAATTCTCGCGCAAACGTGATCGTCAACATCCATCTGTTAGACATTAGATGGCCTTGTGAAGCGTCGGTCATCCAACAAATAAAAATCCCCTGCTTTAATTTCGGAAACCACTTTTGTCACGTTACACATTCTGTCTATTCACCATATCATTTTTGGAAATTGTTTGCGCTTTTTTTTTTCTTCGGAAATACACTAAAATTCGGTTATAACGGGCCTCATTTTATGGTCTTGAATATACCGCGCGTTTGCCAAAATGATTCCATATATTTCGAATCCTTCCCGTAACAACGCGGAAACCTTCGTCTTCCGAGTTATAGCTGAATTTTATGATAGTCCAGTTAGTTTAATAAAGAAATCTTAATACATAAAAGACAACACCTACTGACTGACTCATCACGGTGTTTAGTCCGAATCGCTGAACCAACGAACTTGAAATTTTAGGAATGGTTTCCCCTTTTAACGTAAGCGCCCACAAAGAAACGATTTTTCAAAATTTTCAATCCCTGTGGTGGAAAGGAGGTTGAAAGTTAACGGCAACGGACTCAAACCTGCCGGCCGAGAGTGAGTTTCTGCTGTCGGGGGAGACAGGCGGACGGACGGACGGACGGACGGACGGACGGACGGACGGCGGTCTCCGTAACCGGTCAGGGATAAATAAATCCCGAGATCTAGCTAGTATGTAGGCATCACAGCCTCCTCCTCTCTCAACCACAACTTCAGATAGGATAAGATGATATCGAAAGCATCGAGGCAGGTACACTGACTCCATATTTATATGCTTTTTAACCCAATGAAGCACAGGTTATCAATAGCAAAACAGCAGGTTTCAAGCAGTTAGATAAGCTACAGATGAAATATTGTACGAATCAGGAAAGAAAATTCAATGAACTTGTAAACGAAAATGCATGTAAAAGAAAGTTCCTCCATTTTAACTGATTCAAACAAGCAGGAAAATTCAATTGGGGCCTTGAACTCAAATTCACATGATATGAATTGGAACGTTACAACGGTTTAATAGCTATCAATTATTTGAGCAGAAATTGTTTGGGAATTAATCTGACAATTGATTTAAATTAAATCAAATGACATAAAGAGACAATTAATGTCAATTCGAACGAATGTTTGTTATAAATCAACGATTCAATCAAATTTCTCGTAAATCAATTTCAATTCAAATAAAATATTACAGAATAATAAGCAGTTGCGCAATGCAAAGAAAAACAAGAAGGTCAATCTAGGACGTTTCTAAAACTGGAAACTTTACGTTCACTTCTATGCATTGCTTAGAGCTATTTTTTTGAAATTGGTTCGTCTTTGTTTGACTTGAAAACCGCAAAACAAAATTGTTGTTTCCTGTATATTTAAATAAGTAAAATCAATATTTATAAATTGTTTTTCAAATGAAGCCTTATAATATTCAGAAACATAGATTAAGTATAAAAAGTGTCAATTTCAAAACTTACTATTTCTGCAACCTGTATCAACAGGTATATTTTATTTTTAAACTACGCTTATAATTTACGTATTTCATATCATCAGCGTAAATCATAAACAAGGTGAGGATAGTGATTAGTCTAGAAAATGCTCGCGCGAGTCTCTTTGCGACCCCATGCTATCTTACCCACCCCTATTTATATGGAATAATCGTCATTCTTAATTCAAACCTTATTAATACACTGAATTCATAATAATGATTAAAAACAAAACTTAAGTTTAGAAACTGAGAAAAGATTTAAAATGGGGGAAAACAATGAAGAATAAGAATTGCCCATGAGGGGATTGAACCCACGACCTTCGCGTTATTAGCACGACGCTCTAACTAACTGAGCTAACAGGCCGCCTACAATATTCAACATTCAGGCCACCTACAACTGAGCTAACAGAACCCGTTGCGAAGCATTGCAGGATATGTGTCCACAGACAGACAAACTGGGGATATAAGGCTCTATCAGAAGCCTAAAAGTATCAGTATCGTACACCACTATTTATGTATTCTATCATTATATACAGGGTGTATCAAAATTTTTGTACAAATTTTAATGGGAGATAGGGAGCACCACGACAAATCTTTTGCGTCTATGAAAAAGATTTCATAAACGAAACGACAGCAACCTTCGGTGCTACAGGGAGCTATTTAACGGCACTGCAATCGGCTAAAGAGGAGATATGGAAAACCAAGACAAAAACCTAAATTAATGGAAACAAGTGTGAACAACATGTTTATGAAAAGAATGTGCTCAAAGTTGAGGCCGGCAATACCAACACCTGTTTGGGAAAAGCCCTGTCGATACAACCTCACAGCAGCTCATCCGTTTCCCTTGGCATCCCGCACACCAGTTGCATGTCAGCCATCTCAGCAGTCGCGAAACGGTCCATGTTACCACCCCTAATATATCCGATTTACGAATGCCCGCGCGTTCTCCGTTTCGCCGATTGAGCGAAGCTAAACAGCGCCCTCTAGCACCGAAGGTTGCCGTCAGACAAAAATGATTTGTCTTGGTGCTCTTTTTAATCCCACCTTAAAATTTGTACAAAGTTAGTAGGGCCAAACACTGACACACATGCAGACTGAGTTAATGAAGCTTAGATCTTTATTACAGAGCAAGCTTAATTAAAATTTATTTAAGATTTTCCAAGGTTTTATTATAAATTTTAAACATTAATATAAAGTAAGCTTGATAATAAACTTTTAAATCTTAAAAACATTTTTTTTTTTCTTTTTCCTTTTTTTTTTGAAAGTATTAACACTTATTCTACATACGAATATCATAACAAATAACTATGAATTTTAACTTGACATGCTGTTGAACCTAACAAATTCTACAAGTGCACCTGAAGAACACCTTAGTGGCGTGAGAAACCAGTAATGTTAATGATAATAAAGAGGCAGATTTAGCGACGTCCAAGTAGGAGGTTTTCGTGTTTCGAC
This sequence comes from Thereuonema tuberculata, assembly GCA_023159025.1. Taxonomy (NCBI): domain Eukaryota; kingdom Metazoa; phylum Arthropoda; class Chilopoda; order Scutigeromorpha; family Scutigeridae; genus Thereuonema; species Thereuonema tuberculata. The sequence goes on along the minus strand of JAFIDM010003189.1, from coordinate 43,111,008 downwards.
ACGATAAAACAAAAACAATTAACCGATTTTTCTTTGTTAAAAAGTAAGAAATTAAAGTAAATTAAAATAAAGTAATTGTTTATAATGTATGTACTGCCACTTTAATGTAAATAAAACATGTTAAAAGCATTTTTGTGTTGATTTTCGTCCTTTTTCGGATTATCCGCGTAATTCGCTTACCCGCGATTGCCGCGCCACCCAACTCCGCGGATAATGGGGAGTTTACTGTAGTTCGAATTAAGAGGATTAATAGGTTTGTAGCAAAAACGAAAAATAATTTTCTTACAAATAAAGGTCAGCACTTCTGAATATTTATTTAAGATACTTTATAAACTTCAAAACAGAAATTGTTTCCCAGCAAAATTTATATGCTTAATACTGAATAAATCTGAAAGATTACAGGCTTTTTTATTGACTAACATCGCAGCTCTGGGATTATTTTCTTTGATTGATTGTTTTCTCTGAAATGTCTAAATATCATGTTTTGTTTTCGTTGTAGATGAATGGCTGACCTTTCAGACAAGGCTATCAATTACGATTTGTCATCGTTAATAGACGTTTTATTATGTTTCCGTTCACTCGTGTTTTCTTAGCTCGTCATAACACGAATTACAAAATGAAATAGGGACGGGAAAAAAATACAATCACTGGAAAAAAAAAATAACATCAAAGATTGAAAAAGGAAAATAAACTATAAAATCTTCATAAAAACTCATGTAAATGGAAAAAAAAAAAGAATTTTGAGATTAAATATTTTTATTGAAACTTTAAGAAAAAACTCAGAAAATTTTTATGGATTAATGTTAGATGTTAAAAATGAACAGGTGCTTTTTCTTTCTTAAATGTTTATTTTAAAAAAATGGTTAATTTCTGGCCAACGGAAAACACTGTTGTGATGAAAGACTGGTCTATATTAGTTCTGGACAATAAATATGTTGGCGAACATGCATTTAAGTAATCTTATTTAAGAAATGATTTTCAATAGCCAAATTACAACTTGTGTTATTGAAAATAAGTAATTTCAGTACGCAAATCAACACTTCTCGGGATCGGGTGAAATATGGTAGGTTAATTTAAGCCGAAACAATATGCTAAAATTCAGCTTCGTATTGTTGTTTTTCCTAAAATTATCAAAAATAACGGAAGACAACTATGACAGTTTTTTGAAGTCTTGAAACTGTTTTTATCTCCTTCTCAAAGAAAAAACGAGGGTTGCTGTAGTATTCGGCTATTCTAAAATTCAAAAGTCGGTTATATCAACTGCGACGACATTTCCGTGGTTTATGACGACACATTTAAGTCTATTACATCTCTAACAAGATATTAATGCACTCTATTAGAGAAATAGTTTCAAGCAACAATTTACTGTCGGCGAAAAAATCGATCCCGAAATAGTCCGAAGCAACACTGTCTTAAAGATAGAAAAGGTTACAAGCATATTAATATATTGTAAATTTATAATTCATTTCTATCAACTACTTCAATGTTTAAAAGAGTGTATCCGAGGAAATAGCGAGAGCAGCACGGTCTCGTGCGCAAAGCTGATAAGGGGGCTTCAAAGAACCTTTTTTTTTTAATTAAAGTAATTAATTCACGTAGAAATATCAGTTAATTCCTTGTAACATATGCCCAAGCGCTCTTGCTATTTCAAAAAAATAAGAAAGAAAATAAACGTAAAAAGCGAATGAAAACACTTATAATTTACCACAGATCTAAAAATAATTGTTACAGCATGGTTGATTTATGTACGATATGTAATGTACCAAGTGATTAAGGTAATGTGAAGATTGGCACCTCCATTATAACTTATTTTTTTAAATCTCCAAACCGATGTTTTTCGTGATTTATTTATTTTTATTTAATGTATCCTGCAACGATAAATGTTCGGGATTCGTTATTTTTTAGTTAAGAGACGAGAAAAGTTGGACAAATAAATGCTGAATTTAAAATTCCGATTCCCTCTGATGATAAGACTCGAAAGGCGTTTATTATTTATTCACGTTCAGCCTTGGTTACTGCTTTTTTTTTAATTAAAAATAGCGATTTGCTGAATTTTGCTTTTCTTTAGAAAACATTTACAGTAAAACATCTAAACATTTTTTTCTTTCAGTTTAATGAAGTTTAAACGGCTATAAACCTGCCATTTAAGCTCCAAGAAGACTTTAATATACAGTAGAACCTCATTATAACGGACATCGCTTATAACGGACAGTTTTTAAAAAAAATATAATAATAATAAAGGATGCATATGTTTATCTGACGAGCTTTACATTTCCAAGCAAGCGATTAAACATCGATCATTTAATGAAAAAAAATTTTAACGTGCCCGATGATTCAAAGAATTGAGTAAGCAAACGAAGGCACAGTGCTACAAGAAGGATTCGCAACTTTGTAGCGTTGTTCCTTCGTTTGCTTTCTCAATTCTATCGATCATTTAATTTCGTTATTGTCTGAAATTCCAGAAATTGCCGCACACACTCATCAGTTTTTATTCAGTAACCTTTGAGTCATGTCGTTAAGTACTTTTTATAGCTAACTATTGTCCTTTCATTGATGTACACCCTGATGCATTACACCGATATAGAATTATTTGTTACAACAGGACTTTCATTAAAACGGACAACCTTCAGCCCCAATTAGTCCGTTATAATGAGATTCTACTGTATTTTAAGATCGTATCTCTGTGTGACTTCAAATACCCCTTCCAGTATCTCCGTTAAAACTTATTCTTACACAATTAAAGTGAAGTTTTCTGTAAAATACCCAAAAAACGCCGTGGTATTTTGTGGTAGTATATTTACAATAGCATTAACAACAGATTACTGTAACACAACTTCAGTAACAGAGTTTCCAAATTTTTGATTTACTAAATTACTTTATATTAAACATCATTTTATTATTAATTACCCACTGTATTAAAATGCGATCGCTATATTTAAACATTCGATTTATAATTCATTAATGAACAAAAGTTCCATTTTAAAGATAAGGGCAAACAAAAGTTGCCGTGATCGATAATGGGAACTTCAGGATTGACTGCAATCAATAGCTATCAACAAATGGAATCAGGAATTTTAATTTACTATCATATTTCAGGGAACCTTTGTTCCATGACTGTATGTTCATTATTTAAAGCTATCAGGCAATAAAATCAGTCACTTCGGCGAAATGTTCTAAATCACTCACAAATGAGAGTTAAAGTCAGTGAACCTTTGTAATGAAGTTTTCAACGTTCATTAAAAAAAAAAAAAAAAAGTTAAGGGAAAATAGAAAAAAAAAATCACTTAGCTATTATTTTCGGAGATAAAAGAAAGTGAATAAAGTAAGAAATAAAAACCCGTATCCTGCTGGAAGATCAGTAAAAAAAAAAAAATTAAGAACAGAATTTGGTGAAAATTAGTCCATTCATCCAGTCTCTTGAAAAACAAACAAAAAGGATCAGCACTTACAAGATCGACGATTGGCTAACCATGTTATCGAATTGGTGAAAGGCTGAATTAAACAAAAAATTAAACAAAACCATTCTGAATTTCCTCAAATTCTTTACGTATGTTTCAATATTAATCTGTACCATAAAAATTATTACCTTGAAAATCATCTTCTTTATTATTCTTAACAATATTTCATTTCTTATAATAAGAAACTTCTTCAAGTTATTCATCAGGAAAAGAAAAGCGGTCCTATTATCTGTGCGGTCAAAGAGGAACCTCCCAGAATGCAACGCAGCTTATAGATTGACCTTTCCTGGCTTTTCGTTAACATTCAAGTGGAAAAGAAAGTGGCGGTCGTTGGTTCACATTCAACATTTCGACGACTTATTGAACGCAACAAAAGGCAGCGAGCAGCAACAATGTCACTTCGTTCAAGCAAAACAGATCGGTGATTGACTTTTTTGAAACGAAATCCTAATTTCCTCATAATCACACGCATACTTGTTGACTGACTTGTAAATTGAATACGTTTCCTAGCTTCGGCGACAATCGTCCTCACTGTCGGCAATTCATTCTTGATATGCATATCAGCAACAATTTGACGAATGACGTAACAATCAAAATCGTTAGGCGAACTCTTTGGAGCCAAACGAGGCCTTTTTCTCCCTGGCGTTCGTAGCAACGGCGATTGTACAATTCTCTTCACCGTAGCGACCGCCATTTTCTCTTCCATTTGAATATTAACGAAAAGCCAGGAAAGGTCAATCTATAAGCTGCGTTGCATTCTGGGAGGTTCATCTTTGACCGCACGGATAATAGGTTTGATCATTGGGGAACATCATATGTTTTATATTTCAGCACCTAATCTTTTATTTCATCCTCTAAGATTCCATAATACAAATTTGAAACTTAAATTTACAATAATTGAGTCTGTGGGGGAATATTCTACGGTTCTACAGGTAGAACCTAGAAGAAAGAGAAGCGGGGCACATAAGAGCTTTTAAATATAGTAAGAGGAACATATCAGATTGGGGAGATCATTGTCAAAAAATGAAGCACAATCTTCAGATAGATATAGTTTGCAAAATTCAAGAAGAGAAGGACAGGCTGATGATAGAATCATGCATGATTAATTCTCAACCGTGTATGAATAAAGAATAATAATTGTATTATTATTATTGTAAATTTAATTTTCAAATTTGTATTAATAATGAATTATGAAGTCTTAGAGGAAGGAGAAAGCTTTTCTTTTCCTCATGTATAACCTGAAGAAGTTTCTTGTTAAAAGAAATGAAATAATGTTAAGAATAATAAAGATGATTTTCAAGGTAATGATGTTCTGGTATAATATTGAAAATCTTTACGATTTAAACAAAAAAAAAAAGCAAAACCAGTGATGATTTTTTTTAATCCAGGATTAAAGATTTTTTTTTTATAATTTTTAACAGAACTAAAGACGATCCACAGAATAAAAGATTAGATGATAAAATGTAAACCATATGATGTTCCCCAATGATCAAACTTAGGACCCCTGGTTTTTCATAATGTATCTTAAATATATATTTTCTTAAGGTACTTGTCTTTTTTATAATATGACGTACGAATAAAAATTATATACGTAAAAAAGAACAAAACAGCAACGTGACTTGCAACTAGCTCTTCATTATTAAGATACTGTAACTTAAGAATTCGTACCGTGTGCTAAACATAATAATAAATACTACATTGTCGTAATACAATAATGTTCTGAAATTTGTTGTATACTATACATTGTGTACCTATCTATCATTGTTAAAACACACAAATCACGTTAATCCTGTATTTATGCAACTGGTATTGTGGTTATCTTCAACTGATTATGAAGTCCTTCAAATTCAAGTATTACTTCAATGCTCACTTCATAAGTACCATTTTCCGTCTCAGCAGATAAGGAGCTTGCCAACAGACTGAAGGAAAGGTTCGACTGCCGAGATGTCAGGATTGTAAAAATTATTTCCCCTTCTCACGAGTCTTATTGTTCATCATTACTGCTCTATCCTATGGATATCTGATTGCATTTTTGGTTGCCGATCACAGGAACCTCTACTTCCCGCATTTGAAAATTTTATGAGATTATCTTAAATTATTTCTTTTCGCAAACTGTCCACTAAACTCCAAGGGTCCTCTTGGCCTCTTGGGATATACATTCTAAAAATGTATCTTTGCTGTCAAGATAACTTTGTTGAATGTATAGCTCGTATTTCTTTTTCTTTTTTAAGCAATGCAAGTAAATAGCACCTACCATCCTTAAATCAATTGGTAATTTCAAATTTCATCATTTTTTTTTTTCCAGAATGTAAGAATATTCCTTTCTTCAGAGAGAAAGGAATGCTCTTTTCAAGTGCAGGGACTGAATCCGTAAGGAGAGTTCTCCATTTCTTCGAGTGTTTTTTCAATGAAAATTTGAACAAGTTGCCGAATACTTTATTCATGACTGCTCTGATTCGTTGGATGGGATGGCTCCTGGCTGACCGGCGGGGCCATTTCGTATTCCGACGCCCTCTTTCTGGAAGTGATCCGAGCTCACAATTCAAACGATTGACGACTTCCTTCCATTCGAACAGATGCAATTTCCTTGTGGGTGGATACGTCCTCTGATGGAGCGCCATTTCTCATGGTCTCTGATAAGGGGGCAAGACAATTGGTTGATTGAACGCATGGGCTTTTCTGTTCTACGACGGGTTTCATTGAAGATGACGCCATTTTCCACCCCCCTCACCCCCTTTTTCTAAAAAGAAACTTTTTCGAAGAAACAATCATCCCTTCCCAAAACACACACATATCGAAGGAGTCGTGATCTAGGGAGTATACGTTGCATTTCTAAAAACAAATCGAACAAATCAGATTTTCCGCATGCCTTGAACTTTCTTTAGCTTAAACACCTTAAACTTAAGAAATAAACTTGAGTTGTTGTTGTTTTTTTTGTTTTTTTTTTTTTTAAATTAAGGAACAAAAAAGTTAATGAATTTTCCTAGCATTTGCAATCAAAACTTCATACGCGAACACTACTTCTAATTTTTACAACTTTTGTTATATTTACCTTTAAATTATATAAAGATTATTATTATCATCCACTTGTAGACATTTCAATCTTAATATTAAATTAAAATAAAAAACCTTCTATATCAGAAAATCAGAATGTACATATAAGCAAAAATTTGGGTTTTGAAATAGATCTTTTTCACATGTCGAAGAGCCAAAATAAGGCATACTCCGAATTGCGATGATTTGTATTTACGATTTTTATTCCGACTTACAACACTTGCTTCGCAGTTCCGACGCTGCCGATCGCATTGGCCTTTCACCCGGCATAGCTATCGTCAGTTTTCAATTCTAATCTTGCAAGGTATTATGCTTATACCGGAAATCTAAAGGGAAAAGAAAAGGAAGTCCAGGCACTGCTTCGAGTTACAACGATTTACAGTTACGACAGTGATCCGGAACCTAATATGTCGTAAGTGCTGGATATTAGGTAAAAAAAAAGTAAAAAACTGGAATAAATTGACAATATTTCATTTCTTGTAAAAATATTGTTATCAGTAATTATAAGATGATGAATGATTTACGTTTTTCATCAAGCTCAGGTGATAAGGCGCCGGTTTTTTGGGTTTAGGTATCCAGCTGAACTTCTGAATTAAGAAATTTTTATTTTTTCCTATTTTTAACAAATTTTTATAGTTAACTAATTGTCTTTCTCGAAAATATTAATAATATTCTTTTGAAATCATCAAATTTTGTACAAGTTCAAAAGTACATAAATTAATTTGAATCCTATTCTCACTCAAACACTTAAACCGTGGCTTCCACTGTTTATATTTACAGTTCATTATGAAAAAGAGATAAGTTCATAAAATATATTAACAGATGGCGTTGAAGGCAGTAGAGAAAAGCGGCTCTCACTAATGACTGGGTTTTATAATGACTTCCCATTGGTCGTTATGCCGTAACTCAAAAACATTCGTAAGTCGAATCACTGCGCCCCCCCCCCCTTTTTTTTACTTGAGATGCATATGCTGCACTGCAATCATTTATAGCTGCGTAATAGATGTAAATGAAGCATTTATAGCATAGAAAGATATTAAGCGAACCGTGTTTGTAAACAAACTGATGATAGCGACACAAGTAGTTGGAAGCCGTAACTCCGAAGCAAGCGCCACAGTTTCGGAGAATGCGGACACTTCAAAATATCCGTAACTCCGAACCGCCATAGCTCAAAATGACTGAAATATATTTAACAATTAATTAGCATCGATTTAATTACAAATTACTAATAATAAATAAATAACTGATATAAAATAACTAATTAATAAACTAATAATGACGAACCATGAACATAACTCCATTTTTAACGCGATATTAATAAGCTTTTAAGAATCATAAACTAAAATAAGAATTCATAAGACTAACGAAGTTCAACATCCAAATAGTTCACAGCTGTATTTACATTACAAAGTAAATAGATTACGGAGAAATGATCATTCTTCGGCCATATGAAAATTAACTACAACATATGTCTTGTATTTTACTCGAATATTCTTGTTCCCCACTGTTCAGCTTGAGTTTGCAGTTGTTCAGAACATTGCGAACTATTTGTTTGTTGTCTCACGACAAGCACAGACATCTTAAATTTCTCCAATTTAACATGGAACTCCATGTCCTTACCAAGCCACTAAAGAGGAAAGTTCGGTTTTTGCCTTTTTTAAGGTTTTCGCAACCTTACCTGAAATAAAATGGAACACATTTTCAAGTAATACATTAAGAATACTCTCTTATTCTCACTCTCAAAAAAAAGTACTTCTTTGTCTTCAAATATACTTTTCATAAAAAATAAAATGTAAAGAGAAAAAACAAAAAAGCATTTATGTTCTACATTCATCTTCAATTTTGTATATATTTTGTGTACAATACAATTTTTTTTTTTTTTATATGTGTGTGTACGTATATATACAATTTTTTTTTACATGTTGCTGTACGTAGTGCAGAACATGTACGTAGTGCATGTACAAAAAATAATATACAGTGGTTTAAGCATTTTTATGATTTTTGTTTTTGTTTTAAATTTACCATACTACTAAAACAATGACATATTAGAATTTTTAGATATTTAGATTTTAGTTCCAAACCATTCCAATCATAACCATCCATACGAAATATTCACGAATCCACTATCTCCGTTTTTAATCATACAATTTCTTTTTTTTAAAAAAGAAAAGAAATAATCATCACTAAGGTTGATAAGGTTGATTTCACGAAAATTTGTAAAGTGCGGCAAATAGTAACGGATTAATCTTTCCATGTATCAAAGCTATATCTATTGTTAAAAAACTGAACTGTTGTAAAGGGTTCGTGAATTAATACGTTAATAATTGGATGTTCTTGATTAACGTAATTCCACGTACCATATTATTACCGTAAATTTAAAATCAACTTTTAAGTAAGCATCAACTTCATTTATTAATCGATTTGCTTCATACTTATTTTAAAAATAACGGCTGTCACTTGGGTTTTCCAGGCTTGACTACGAGTTAGGGCCATTTCTTTCTACAGCAAAAACATACTTTCGTGGCGGCAGTCGTAATCTCATATAAATCTAACCTTTTTCACTATTTTTAACAACAGAATTAAAAATTAGCCATCGATAAATAAACCTTACAGCTTCATATGAGGTTTTGAAGCTTCTACTATTCCTCACCTTTAAAAGCTTACATTTCATAGAAAAGAAAACAACAAACAAAAACCTCAACAAAATGTAATAGACAGACGATGAGTCGATAAAATTAATTTCCCAGATTATGTGGCGGGAAAAACTGGATAAATTCACGCAATAAGTTGCGGTTGCTGCCAAATCATACGTCCATTACAGCTTTCAAAACGATAAAGCTGTAAATAAATCATAAATTAACAGAACTGTTAAGGTAGCCTATTTATGATTAGTTAAAGCCGGCATCGCAGTGTAAATAGTTATGAAAATCGTATTGATTTATTGGTCATCGGGGCTTGTTCGGCTTTAAAGTATTTTTCGGGGATGTTATCAGGAAACCATGATTCATTAATTCGACTGCAAACAAGTGAGCATTCAATTAACCCTTAGCTTGTTGACAAACATAAGCTTCAAGTCGATTATGTATCGTTTCATTACAAGTATCCCGAAGGTTTATGAAAAGAATATGAGTCAGGCCTCTGTTATCCAGCCAAAATTTTGTACGTATTTTTCAAATAATCAAAGTAGCACTGTAGAGTTTCATCTCCGAACTACATTCACTTTGTCTTTTTGAGATGCAGATTCTTAAAAAGGTTAAAATTTACATTGGGTAAAAAAATAATTTGATATTTTTAATCTGTTAATAATCTGTTGTAAACTCTTCCTATAGGATGTTGATGCTCAACTTAATTTTTTCCATTTATATTTTTAAAAAATACCTATATTTATAAATCTCCGAAATTAGTCAAATAGTATAATTTGGCTATATTTGGCTAATTTACAGGCATGAAAACAGACATATACTGTTCGCCAGAGGTGGGGAACGTTTGGTCATTGGAAAGTCACATTACATAGAGGAGACTTGATCAGGCCGCAATCAATACAGAGTTCTGTATAAGTATGCTACTAAAATGTTCCCTTCTAGGTCATGAAATGCACATAGTAAGTTTAAAAGTTGTAAACTTTATAACACCAATTTTCTAATAACATATCTAGAATTATAACATGGGGGGGAGGGGGGTTCTCTTATTCGTTTAGCGAAAAACAAGTTTCAAGAATGTTTCCAGGGGACCTACTCTGTCATAAAGCGAGGTATGACTGTATCGAAATAAAAATTTTGGGGCGACTTTATTTCAATCGATTTTGTAAACAGTAATAGCTAAAGAAGTTTTTTTTTCATTTCAGCTCTGGTTACCTTTCAGTTTATTTAAAATATAATCCTTTACTGTTGTTTTTTGTAAGTTTCCTACTAAAACCACATATGAATTTGAAACTGCGTGAAATATCACAAACGTCCGCAAGTTCTCCACCCTGTTCTACATTATTCAGTTTCACAGTGATTCATACAAAATCGAGAAGTACAGCAGACGCAGAGGCAAGACTGTTAGGCAACAAATTGTAGTGCTTGGAATCAATGTTAGAGGCCATAGGTGACATTGACCATTGTTTGTTTGTTTTCTGCAACAATGAGAACTACTAATTGAATGCTTCTAATGTCCATGAATCTCATATATTTAGCCAATGGTCTAAAGAAATCTGAAAGAACTAACAGAACACAAAGAGACACCTATTTAATTATTATAGAACAAACAAAGTCAGTTCCTGTTTTATTAGGCGCTCGAAGCAACTATGTTACTCATGGTTACAATGAATTCATAAACTTCAATCCGACATGACACTAATATCTACATATCAAGATACATCCATTCCAGTCGACATCAGGACTATATTCTGTTGTTTATCGAATCCTTTTCCTCCATTAAGATACAGTGAAGAACAACAGTCTCCTCTTTATTCTCTCATATTTCAATCATTTCTTCCAACGCCTGTAGAAAGTACTTCGGTCACTATAATCCGACTGGGATTTCTATAGACAAGATTTCTATTGTTTGCACCTGTTATTTCATCCTATCAGTGATTTCTAATTTGCACCTGTTATTTCATCCTATCAATGATTTCTAATTTGCACTATTCGTTATTACAGCGCGGTAATAAAAGAGTGTGGTAATAAACAATGGTCTACAGAAAACTGAGATTGATTTAAGGCTCACACAAAATGCCGGCCGTGGAGGTGAAAAGAAAAACGTACTGATAAGTGCGTTACCGTTATTGGAGTTACCTACCAATACAATGCAATAAAAACTTGCATAAAAATATTGTCCTGCGGTGCTACCACAACGCCACGCCACAGGACCATTACCGTGAAGTTTTCTTTTCACGCCGTAACCTACATTTTTAGTTAGCCTCAGATGGTCTGTAGCAACGCGGACAGGTTCTCAGCCATTTATGGCTGGTTCTCAGCTATTTTCAAAATTTTAACTCTAGCTTCTAGATAAAAAGCTTCCTCTCTTTCGTTAGACTTAAGTACAAAATAAAAACGCTTATTAAATGCACACGAGTTAAAACAATAAATCGAGTAATCGAATAATTAATCGATACCCGAATGAGCTGTTAATCAGATTTCAGCTCATACTCAAGCAATGTCTCTGGAAGGTAGTATTGGTGTCATGCAGAGGAATCGTCGAAATCTGTTGTTCTTTTGTTTGCTGGTCGTTGACTGCAGCGCCATTCGGGCTGCGCCGATCTGATTGCCTCTGCTCCCACCTCAAGGTGAACGACTGATCTCTCGTTGCTATTCACGGAAAATGAGTAGGAAAGGAAGGGAGACAGAGAGAGAGAAAGAGATTGACAGTTGGAGGACGGATCGATGGCACATCTCTGCCGCTGACAACTGAATTAATGGAATGGGAGAGGAAGAGGCCAGTTGCCGGAACAATAGACGTCGCACGCGACTTCCTGCTTGCAACAAACGCTCCAATGGAGACGCGCATGCGACGCCCGCGGGATATCAATTTCCGGTTCGTTCGTAACTGAGTTGGGTACATCGTTTCGGACAATTCGGTCGCGTTGTCAGAAATTGCGTGAGACACACTTAAAACGACGAATTCACCGGAAGTGAAAAGTGGATGTTCGAATTGCATGAGCATCGATCAAGGGAAAAGCAATGAAACGGCGGCAAAATTTAATAGACCACAAGAAAAACAAGATACCCAACGTTCTGCGCATAGCAGAATACTTGGTTTTGTTTCTGACAAATTATAAGTAGCGTGCCAGTTTTGAATGTTTAGCAAAGCAAGACTGCAAAGAAAACGAGAACAAGACTTTATGAAGCAAACACAACAAATTCAGAACCCAGGTACTAAATGCTGTATCAGGTCTCTCTCTCCCACGTAATGGTCAAAATCGTTCATTCTTTGCCAAAAATACCGCGGAAACACCACACGATTTCATATTTCTCCCTTTTAAATACGCCACATGTAGTTCTTAGCATTACCCATAGAGTAAATTACAGTCGGACCTCTATTTAACGAAGTCGCTAAATCCCGAAAAAAAGTTCGTTATATGGAAAATTCGTTAAATAGAGATTCACCTTTTGAAATTACTTTAAACTACATAAAACAGATTTAAAATACATAAACAATAAATAGTATTAAAAAAAGTGATAATTTTAATGACATAAAGCATATCACATGCGTACTTAAATTTTACTAATAAAATCTGTTAATTGCTCCTAGTATATCTCGCATCTTTGCAATGCACGAGAAACCCCTTCAGGCGTATTTTCTTGAAATTGTAATCCGCGTCGGATTGTTTCAAATGATTTTAGCATTTCATCATAAGAAGGTATTTTGATTTCTGCATCATGATCATTTCAATTTTAATTCATCTTCATCGCAATGGATTGCTATATTGTTTTTATTTTTCACACTGTCCAAAATATCGGATTCAGTTAGTGTTTCCGAGGTATCGAGTGAAAGTTAATCATCAATCAGCACATCATCGTAAATTTCTTCTTTTTCCCTCAGCTATATCCACATTTCTTTCATTTCTTCTAAGGGAATACCGTCTTCGTCTTCCGAAAAAAAAAAATAGATACCACGAAAAAGTTCGTTAAATAGAAAATGCACTTCGCTATTTGGAAGTTATTTTACGAAGAAATTAGCAAAATGTTCTTGGTTCCAAAGTTTGCAAAATAAAGAAATTCGCAAAATTGAGGTTCGTTAAATAGAGGTCCGACTGTAATTTAAAAATCAATCTACGGTAAGTATTTCGAAATAATTTCATTCCAAAATCACCAAAATTCATCTTAATTTCACTGGTTCACAATTACCTAAAATATTTACTATATACTTAAAAGGTAAAAGTACAATCCAAATTGATTCTGAAATTCATAAGCTGAATTTAATCTTAAACTAACCACATTTCTTATTTTTTCTTACAATTTCTATAATTTATTTTAAAATGCGAGTGTTTTCAATTATAAAATGGCTTAAAAAAACAAGTGATTGGTTATAATGGAAGCTCGAGTGTAATGAGACCCTGAAAGTGCAGAATAGCTCTATGCAGACGGCTAAACAAAAAAAAAGTAGACTTATGCATATACGTATATACTATACTGTATATACTGTCCGGCCACTTTATGCGCCGGTGCACAAAGCCCGCCATCACTTTGGGATGGTGTGAGGAACATGATGATGATTTATCCTTGCTGCAGTGGCCCGCTCAATCTCCGGATCTCAGCCCGATTGAAAATTTGGGGGATGAGCTGGAACGGGTTGTTCATTCCAGGCTTATACCTCCATCAAATCTTTAGGAACTGCGTGATTCATGTATGGTACACATTACTCAACAACGTTTTCAGCATCTTTGAATCCATGCCTCGGCGAATTCAGCCTGTTTTGAGGGCTAAAGGAGGCCCAACAAGCTACTAGGTAGGTGTACCTAATGAAGTGGCCGGACATTGTGCATGTAAATTCTAGAAGTGATAGGATAATTCATATATTTTTCTTCTGGCCAGTGCGGACGGGCGGACCCAGTGCTGAGGGACCAACTGATCCTCCCTTGTGGGGGCTCTGAGTAAACAGATTAATACTCATTGATAGATTTTATTGTTCCGTTCCGGGGATTTTCTAAGGGAATTTATCTAACCTTGGGCTAATTTCTTGACAAGACCTCTCTCCCCCTCTCCACAGCAAAAAAAAAAAAAAACACTCAACAACTTCAAATATAAAAGTAAGATCGGATTTTGTCCTTAAATAAGAATGTCAAGTTTTAAGAAGCTATATCCAGCGATCCAGAAGTTAAGAACATTATTCAATCACATACACTTGATTGAATACCCTCACTTTCTAGGATAAAAAACTAAAGACATTAAAAAGGTAAAGACATTAAAAAAAAATTGAAAAAAGGAAATTAAAAACTAACAAAATAAGTCGTTTGCTAGCGAAAACTAAGAAGAAAAACGACAAAAATTTAAAAATTAAGTGAGGGTGTGGAAGAGAAAATCACATTCCAGGAAAGCGAACTGTAACAAAGGTTACTCCCCCTACAGTGGTATTCCTATGCCAGATTTTGGGAGCCTTTAATCCTCAGCTCCATATCTATTGGTATAACTGTAAAATTTTAATTCACTTTCTGCCTTAAGTTAACCTACATTCAGGGCTGCGCGGTTGGCGATGTCGCTAAGACACTGGCCTCTCACCTCTGAGTACCGAGGTTTGGTTCTCATGTGGGTTTCGTTGATGGTGGCGATCCGCGCTGGGCAGGTTTTCCCGTGGTTCTCCCGTTTCCCCTGCATTCCTCACACCATCCTTTCTCAGTCTTTCTCTCCGTCTGTCCTTGTTTCCGTGGGATAGCACAATAGATCTTTCAGGTCGCGGTGCTTGGGTGTCAAGCCACCCACGCTCACCACATTACATTACATTAACCTACATTCAAAAAGCTCTAAATCCGGAAGGTCGGATCGACAAACGGACTTCACCATCGTGCCCAGAGGCCCAAACACCGTAAGAATGGGATATTTTCAGGGGCCAACGCTTTAAAAATTTTAATTTTTTTTATTTATTATTATGAATCGCCCTTAAATTTATGCTTTAGTACAAAATACAGTATATTCAATTGTTCGAGTCACGACTCCCTCTTTTTCTAATAGCCAAGTAATCTAAGACCTTTGTTGCATTTGCATAAAAAGACGTTTTTAAAACGGTGAAGAAAACACATTAAAAATAGATTTTTCAGAACTTAATGCTAACCTTTTGTCATTCAATGACAATCAGATCTTAATAGAACTGGGATTTATAAACAGATAGGTAATTATATCATTAAAAATATCGTTTTCTATCAAAATTCTCTCCAACCCCCTCCTCACCCTCAACCCCTCCCCGGGCAACGCTGGGTACTTTACGCCCAAGTGATATCTCAGCGTTAGAGGAAAGGAAGGAAAATTGTAATTACTGTTCTTTTCTCAACTTCTTAATCACAGGTATTCATTCTCAATTTTCAACCAAAACTTTCCACGATATCTGATTTGATATTTTCTTTTCTTTCTTTCTTTTTACTATGTCCAATGTAGACGATGGAAAAAAAAAAGAATATTGATTAGACTGTGTTACTCATTAACGTTAAAAAGAATAACCATTGATGAAGCAAGGAAAGGACGGAAAAAAAAAAGAGATCTCTATCGATCAAAGACGGAACAGAAAAATAAAAAAGCAAGAAAGAGACGAAACCGTTACTGGCTGTTAAAATTCAAATTCTATTTGTAGAAAACCGATAAACTGGGCTAAACAAATTCAGGAAGCTTTCCTGAATTGGCCTGTTAAAGTAATTTTTCCTTTGTAATGATGTGTGTATGTATATATAAATATATGTATGAATGTAAATATATATACATATTGTGTATGAATGTAAATATATATACATATTGTGTATGAATATATCACATTTTTCTAATATGAATATATCGCCATTTTAGCCGTAATTACGACTCACAAATTAAGTAAAGGAAAAAAAAAACTTAAGCAAATCCAGAAAAGGGAGAAAGAAAAAAAAAGAAAAAAAGATGTTCTAATTTGATGGTGAAATCCGTTTGTCGATCCGACTTTCCGTTCGGGAGTTGTTAGGGGAGGACAGACAGGATAAACGCAAAAATTACCGAATTTGGGCTATCACAATAGCTTTCAAATGGGTCCTAAAAAAATAATTTGAACCCATGTTCCCCAATCTCATAAATCAGCACCTGGATCGCCGGACCCACAAATACTTTTACACATATTTACTCAATTATTTATTTATTTATTTTTGCTTAAACTGAAACTTCTATTTTTTTAATAAGTTTTACTCTTCTTTATTTTGAATAGCTTTCCTTCTTACACCATTTAAGTGAACTATTGTAATAAAATTCAAATTTTATTTATGTCTCTGCATCTCCTCGATGAAAAACAAAGCAATTCCAAATAAGAAAAAGCTTTTGTCTTTCTCGAAAATAAAAGGACAAGGTGAAATGACATATTTTTTGGAAGCAATTTACCTTATATAATCAGCTTTTTCCTAGCAAAAAAAAAGCAAAGTGGAATTCTACGCTGACATCTGAGTGATTCTCACGGCGCTTCTTCAATTTCATTCTCTGTATTCATTCACGGGAAACAAAACCAATTTCTAAGACTGACAATTCTGTTGCAGACGTCGACTGCAAGTGGCCTACAGCTGTAATTTCAGTTGCTTACATTATTTAAACCAGTGGTTCCTAAAGTTTTCAACATCACCCAACTCTTTCGATGGAAAATATCAAAGCATCGTGCTATCTTTTCAGTGTTACAGTCGTAATAATAGTACAAACGAAAACCACTCTTTTTAGCTATTGTCGTAACAGGGTATAATAATAATCGTAAATGTTCTAAATTTTTACGAAAAAAAAAAAAAAAAAAATCCGCAATACAGTAACATGTCAATTATCAATTGTAAATGGGGGCATTAAGAGACTGGATAATGAAAGCACGGTTAATCCAAATTACGTTTTTAAATATATAAAACATAATAAATACATAAAATACTAAAAATACAGTCGGACCTCTATTTAACGAACCTCTATTTTGCGAACTTTTCTTTGGAACCAAGAACATTTTGCTAATTTCTTCGTAAAATAACCTCCAAATAATGAAGTGCATTTTCTATTTAACGAACTTTTTCGTGGAAACTATTTTTTTTTCTCCTTGAAATGTTTTTATTATCAACATTCCCTTAGAGGAAATGAAAGAAGTTTGGATACAGCTGAGGGAAAAAGAAGAAATTAACGATGATGTGCTGATTGATGATTTTGAAGTTGAGACTTCGGAAACACTAACTGAATCTGATATTTTGGACCAGCGGTCGGCAACCCGCGGCCCATGAAGCGTTCTGGTGCGGCCCGCGGGGCGTGTTGGAATTCAAAGTAAGATTTTTCTTTTTTTTTGGGTTGTCAAAGTAAGATTTTCCTTTTTTTTTTTTGGTTGTTAAAATTTTTGGCCCAAGTGCGGCCCGCAGTAATCCCCACATAACATATTTGGCCCTTTTACAACAAAAGGTTGCCGACCACTGTTTTGGACGATGTGAAAATAAAAACAATACAGCAATGAATTACGATGAAGATGAAGATGATGAAAATGGAAATGATCATGATGCAGAAATAAAATAAAAATCCTTCGTATGATGAAATGCTAAAATCATTTGAAACAATCCGACGCGGATTACAATTTGAAGAAAATACTGAAGGGGTTTTTAGTGCATTGCAAAGATGCGAGGACATACTAAGAGCAAAAACACTTTTTCAAAAGAAAAAAAAAAATCAGACAAAATTAACAGACTTTATTAGTAAAATTTAAGTACGCATGTGGTAATGTAAGCTTTATGTCATTAAAATTATTACTTTTTTTAATAATATTTATTGTTTATGTATTTTAAATCTGTTTTATATAGTTTAAAGTAGTTTTAGAAGGTGAATCTCTATTTCACGAATTTTCCATATAACGATGTAATTTTTTTCGGGATGTAGCGACTTCGTTAAATAGAGGTCCGATTGTACATAAAAATATCAGAAAAACACTCTTGTAATACGTAAATACAAACTGAACATTTTAAAACTTAAGATAGAAATTCTATGATATTTTGTTTTGTTTCAACAGAGAATTAAAAAAAATTATTAAAATTGCATTTACTACAGAGGACAAATCCGACTCCTCGAACCTTACGTAATCGACGCCGATTTTACTGTACTTAATGCGTCCCAATCCCCATTCACAAAAGCACGCGAAAATTAGAATGTTTTCGTTTACATTAAAAAACAACTAGAACTCACACATAAATCAATTCATTTAAGAAAGGTTTAAATAAAACATGCTAAAAAGATCTTGCTGATGATGGAGAATTTGTTCCTCGAAACTGGCCTGACGTAGGAATATTTTTAATGTATCGTATATTTTTAGCATGTTTTATTTAAACCTTTCTTAAATGAATTGATTTATGTGCGAGTTCTAGTTTTTTTAATGTAAAGTTTAAAAAAAAAACACACACAGACGTTAAAAACTTTTTAATGTTTCCAATTCCAAATCAAGACATACAACCGTTCTCTGAAGAACAAACGATTGAAAAGCAGTGTGTCATAAATCATGACTTCTTTCCGCAGTTTTAAGAAAACATACTTTGGACATTGGATAGGCAGGAGCGAAAAGTCAGCTTCCCTGTGAAACACGGCCAACTGAATTGTTTTCAAGAAAGCGGAAAAGAGTTTTTAAATCAAGAACGATGCTGAAATGAGGAGCATTTTTCCAAAAATTAAATTTGTAATGAGGCTTAATCCCCTACGGAATCAACACATAATAACCATCAGTGTCCATAGAACTAAATATACTAAAATACAGAACCCAATAAATAAATTCATATTCATATTTTCCGCGTCCTCTGTATTCATCAGCTGGTATGTTAAAGAGTGCAGGGTAAATAAGCTTTTTTTTTTAATAAAAAACTGAAAAAGAAATCAAAGTTGTTTTTTTTAATGCATCTATTAACAAACTGTGTTCGTTTCCTCCGCCTGTAAATGCTCATTTGACTGGGTGTAACGAATCGTTACACGACCAGTTCTAACCATCTAGGTATACACATCTAGATATCCAAGTCCAACCTTCCTGTTTCAGGAGTTTACATCCGTTGGATGATGTGACAACGAGTTAGTTAAAATAATGGAACTTCGCACTTTCATATAAAATTATTTAGAATCGGGATTTCGAAGACCGCGCTATTTATCAACAAGGACCCACCGAGGAAAGATTTCACCTACAAAAGTTACATCGTCCCAAGTCCTCGAATATGCAGACCAAGTTTCAACAAGATCCATCAAGGTATTCGAAAGTTATTGGGGAAACAAACAAATACATACATACAAAAACAACAACAATTTCATCAATTTAGCTTCAGTTTCCTCGGAGAGTAGGTAAAAAAATTTTAAAAATACTATTTAATTTCATACCTTTGATCCTAGGTCAGAGAAATGTACTTGGTTTTAATGGAATTTGATACTTGACAAATGAACAACAACAAGAAAAATAAATATAGAAACTCAATTGATTCTCAGATCCTTGTATCTTTGTCCTTGCGAAACTTCCAGAGACAATTTGTTGGAAGCATTTTCTGATTGAATTGAAACAAAATGGCGGAGGACTTTAGGGTCTTAAGTCACATGATTTCGAATGGCTTCCATTGACAACAAACTTAATGAGAATCTTTCTGCGACTGTTCAATGGCTGTTGCTTCGAGAGCAGGGCCACCAGTGTTAAATCCTGGCTGGCATTTCCCTGTGAGCTGCTTCTTTAGCTGACAGTTGCCCTTAGAGCTGGCAACGAACCACCCGCAGTTCAGTCGCGGATTTAATGAAATTGCATTCCACACTGGTGTCTTCGGAGAAGGTTAATTTCTTTCCTCCCTCGTAATCCTAATTAATCGAAGAGCACAAGTGAACGTATCGGCGCCATAATAACTTTTAATTAGGAAGTGGTTTCGTCCGAGCACAGGGAGGGGATGGGTCTCGGATAACAAGTCATTCCGCGTTGCCCTGCTTCGTCTCTCTTTCTCTCTCTCCGACGAATTTCGCGCACTTTCGTAGAAAAATCCAGAAACATATTTAATCACAGTCTATTTTCAGAATTAGAGCAAAGAATAACATACTTAAAACTTTCCTGATGCTAAAATTTACTGAAAACGTAAATAATTCATTTCTTTACATTAAATCGATCTGAATGGAGAAACAGAACCACCTTGAGGCAGCTTTCTTCTTTACGCGCCCTCCAAATAGGATTTTTCGCTTTTACGAGTGAATACAAAAACATTCTGTTTTTTGTAGTTTCTACAAATTACGAATACATTTCTGTATTATTTTTATTATTATTTTAAATGTCCTACATTATTCCCCTTGCTTGGCTATGCAAAGTTTGTCTTTTCTTGGTCACACTTATGCGATCACAAAACGACGCCATCTTGGACTGACAGCTCGGAGTTCCAGTTGATGACGTCATGACTAGTGACGTTTGTTCCAGACAAAATCGATCGCTACATAATGACCATATATGGCAAACCCTTCTTTTTTGAAAAATACTGTAAGAAAACAAGTTTATCTGAACATGTGTCACAACCGCTACTGTCTGATACACGAGTTGCAATCTATCTCTTTCTTATAAATAATTTAGCAGCTGTTTTTTTTTTAAAATAGCTCTATCCCTACATGTTCATAAAAAAAATTTTTCACTTAGAATGACCGACACTGTAACTTCCCAGAATAATGGCCTTTACTGCTATATATACCTATACATGTATATTATATCATCCTAGCAGACTAGGTCATTATATATATATATATATATATATATATATATATATATA
>JAFIDM010003189.1:43025393-43082236 GCA_023159025.1 Thereuonema tuberculata | reverse complement strand
AAAAAAAAAAAAAAAAACAAGAAATGAATAATAAATTTTCAATTTAAAATTTTAGCTCTTTAAAATCGATATTCACTGATGTATCATCCTGTCTGTCGGAGTAAGTAAAAATCAGACGCAATTCAGAGACAGCCAGACATTATTATTTCGTTTCTTATAGAAACGAAGAACTGTCTGCTGAAGAAGATTATGAGAAAACAAGAAAAAGCATTGCAGACAGAGAAAAATCATTTCCTTTATAAAGAAAAGGGAAAAGAGAAAGGGATTTAAACAAAAGGAAATTCAAAATCAAAATCACTACTTTTGTAATTTTTTTTCCCCTTAATAACTTTTCAACGATTGAGTAATTCTTTCAGAAACTTAACATCCATATTTACAGACAAGCAGTAATTTTTATTAAAGTATATAGAAATGTTTTCGTGGGCATGCTTGGCTCGAAATTAGCGAGTGAAGATATCAGGAATCACCCCAGAAAACATTAGAAGCTAACAATGAATTACCACGAATCCCTAACAATATACACTAATTAACATGTGAATTCTGATGTGATTAAAAGTAATTGGGTTTGAGAAAGTTAAATAAATAATATCGATTTATTTATTTTTTTATTTTCAAGAAATGAATAATTTCCACAAGATTTAAAAAATTACTAAAAAAATTATTAAAAATATTTCTACAGTTGCTATTGGAAAGATATTATTTTGAAATGTTTCGGTTTTGTATTATTATATTATGGAGGAGCGAGATAAGATTTAAGGAAAATATGTTTCAATTCATCCAGAACGTTTTTGTTATTCCCACCGGTTTTGTATTTTGTACAAACCATAGACACAAAAGAGACAGCGCCAATCTGATATCAAAGATAGGAGTAACATTTTGTGTCATTGAAACAAAACACACAGTAATTTTGAAATTTAACACTTCTTTCTGTTTTCAGAAAGGAGAAAGAAATAAGAAGTTCCAGAAGTAACTTAGCCTGTATTTCCTTCAAATATTATTCTTCGTTTTTTTTTCTTTTCAAGTCTTACTCTTCTTTTGTGACTCTTTACACGATGTAAAAAAAGGAGGAAGCTCGTAAGAAGATTGTGTGTGTGTCCATTCGTCGCAATCTCTACAGCTCAAACCATAAGTCGGATAGACATGAGTGATGCCTTACTGGAAAGCTCATCACTTATGTTGTAGGGAAAAATTCGAGTTCAGGTTTGCGGTCATTTTCGGCTATTTCCTGTGAGACATGAACTCACAAAATAGCCGAAAATGAAACATGTACGCTATGGTTTTATATACAACATAAACCCAGTTTTCCAATTATTTTTTCTGCTTAGAATACAACTGTTGAGATGATGTTTAATCAACTTAATCTTAGTAAAAAATAAACGAAGTAAACAAAGAAAAAAAAGAAAGAAAATGAAATAGTAGTAGCTTACGGCCTATGTAACTGCTTATCACATTACAGTTTAGTTTAAGATGGCATAACGTAGCTCTGCATTTGGAAAAACAGTTATTTATCAGCTTCGGCGACAATTGTCCTCACTGTCTGCAATTCCTTCTTGATATGCATGTCAGCAACAATTTGACGAATGACGTAACAATCAAAATCGTCAGGCGAACTCTTTGGAGCCAAACAAGGCCTTTTTCTCCCTGGAATTGTTGACTGATTTCCAGCGACCGCCATTTTCTCTTCCATTTGAATATTAACGAAAAGCCAGGAAAGATCAATCTATAATCTGCGTTGCATTCTGGGAGGTTCATCTTTGAGCGCGGGGATAATAGTGTAATGTAATTTGTTCATCTTTCCATGATTCATAATGAAAAAATATTAAAAAAATAGATTAACAAAATATAGCCCTACGCCTAGTGCCGTAACCGAGGGAGGGAGTTGATCAAAATAGTGCCCAAAGCTTCTCCAAGTGGGGAAAAAAATTGCTTTTTATTTAATGAAAAGAAATATTAATAACGATTTTGTATTTACGATAATGGCTTAGAAAATATCGAGAACCCTTTATCTGACATGAAATAAATATGAAATTCATAAGTAGACTTATAATACGTATATAGTAAATTTACAAATAGATGCGAATTAACATTTAAACGTTTCAAACAGCAAGTAGTAATAATTTCTGGAAAAAGGAAACTGCAGTTGTTCCGCAAAGTAAAATGGTTCGTGTGAAGTGGCCATAAGTAGTTGCTCGCTTCCAAAGCTTATTTCCAAAAAAGATTTAAGTATCGATAAACTGACATAAATATTTTTGACAATAGTTTTAGATCTGGCAATAAAGAGAAAGGTTGGGGCTTTATTTAGCACTTGAAAGAACATTCTAGAATGATTTACAGATACTTTCCAGTGACTTAATTCGTTCCTTATAAAAGAAAGTAATCTATTTTTCAGTAAACGCGCAAAGAAGCGAGTAATTTTAATTGTAAATACATATAAGATTCCCAATCCAACGATTATATTTTGCCAAATTTAAAAAGAAAATTGTAAACTATTGGACAAAATAGGAAGTAAGGTTTATTGATTTTTCTTTCTTGAATTGGAATTTTTTTTTATTCGGTATTTTAGGAAAGACAAAGAGGAAGTTTATAAATCATTGGCGCGCAATTCTATCGACATCAAAGACTCGGCCTCAGTTTCTCATTTGGAATTGTTTCAATGTGCGGCCGTTATTGGCGCTTCACCTTCAACCAAGGATCGTCAGTGAGAGGTCGTTGATTTATTCTAGGAGATAAAAGCAAAGAAAACTCATCTGATATTCCCAACTGATATAAGCTATTCATTTAAAAATTTCCTCCTTCGAGAGATGGAACCGAAATCTTTGGGAAATTGCCCCGAGTGAAAAATTGTTTATTCCAACTGGTTCAAAGCAAGTTATTGAGAAAAACCAATGAAGAAAAACATATTAATTGAAAAAGTGTTCAAATAATATTCTGATGCAGCCAAAACAATAAAAGATCAATTTCGAAGTAGTGCTTCAAATATGGAATACGTTTCTAATATGGAATAATGAGAGAATCTGAACTAGTAGACGTCTAGAAGTCATTAAATTAGCTTTTAAATTAATAATTCTTCTTAGAAGACATTGTTATTTTATTGTTATTTAATGTGAAGAAGAAAAATGAAAGTCTCAAGTTTCGGATCTTTTCGGAAATGTTCCGAACATGGAACACATTTCTAATATGGCATATTCAGAAAATCTAAACTAGTAAAATGTATTTTTTTAAATAGCGTTTTAACTTAAAAACAGAAACTATTTTCTGAATTTCAATTGCGTTTTTAATTTTGAAAAATATAAACTTCCAAAAAGTCATAGAGTGTCTTCCGCTAAGCAGTGGTTCCAAGGTTTTTTTGGGTTTTACAAGCTAGAAATTATAAACAAAACATTTTTGGAACAAATATATCGGTGACAATTTTATTGTTCCAAAATTAAACCAGAAAAAGACGTATTACATCATCATTATACTATTAGTCAGCAAGCAGGAAGGAAGAAGAAAAAATAAAACCTTCTACTTCTGAAACATGAATTCTTTCCCAATCTGTTTCACTCTGAAATACCAATTAAGAGTTCCTGCATTTATTCAGTGTCTTCCCTCGACGACATCTTTTTCCTTGGTTCATTAGACAACAGCAAACTGCGTTACACTAATGAGCACTCAGAGACCCACCGTCAAATACTCCCCCACCCTACCCACGAATAACAATGATAAGATCATCTCTAGATCAACTTCACTCATCAAGCGCAGAATGAACACAGATTGAAGAAACGTTTTAAGAGATGTACAAAATGCCTCAACAGTATTCCCAGTAATTCCAACGAGATGTAATGGAATCGTCAGTTCTTTTATAATTTGGAATTTAAAAAAAAAAAAAAAGGCATTATACAGTATAGTACCTACCAAAAAAAAAAAAAAAAAGCAATACTGAAAACAAGTCATTGTTCAGTATAAAAAAAGATTTGTTTTTGTACTGTATAATGACTTGTTTTTAATGTGCTATATATTTTTTTTATTAATTACTGTAATGTATAATGACTTTTTTTTAATTCCAAATTATATACACTAGTATTAAAAACAATTTATGATACAGTATTAGAAAAAAAGTAAGTTTATATAATACTAAAAACTAAAGTCATTACATAATTTAAAAATAAAGTTATTTACAAAGTATTAAAAAACAAGTCATTATACAGTATTAAAAAAATCTTTAGGTATAATATTTAAAAAAAATATTTATGAGTAAGATCTTGTTTTTAAGACGGATAGAAATTCAATTATTTATTTCTAATTTCTATTTATTTAATTTATTTCCAAGAAGATTTCTGTTACCTTCTAGCACTAATTTTTCGACAGGAACCATAAACAAAATTAATCCGATTTAGTCAATTTAAGTAAGTAATGAGCGGTTTTGTTTTTTTTATTTTCTCTCATTCCTTAGGTGCTGTTTTTCTAATTGACATTTTTCGTCTCTGTAATGCTGAAACTAAATTTGAAGTTTGAAGAATTTACCTCACCCCTATGTGTTCCTGTGTGAATGTAGCCTCATTCCGTTCAACCCTTTCGGTAATGGATAAGGCCTTCTGGAGGACGATGGGAATTGCCACAATGTCGTTTTTACTTCATTCCGGGTTTTGTTTCTCATTGATTCATTTAAAGTACAGTCTAATTCATGGAAAAAAAAAAAAGACATTTTACGACGTAATTTGCTTATGGATTGATGAATCTAGGAGGTAACAGCTAAATCTACAGCTCAAATTCATAACTAAATCTTATAAACATAACGAAAACATTCTGCTTTTTGTGTTTTGTACAGTTACAAATATTATATTATTATATATTATAAAAGCGTTATTTTGTCTGTCATAAGACTTTACGTTTTTCCAATTTTGTGACCAAACTATAAGAGATTGCTCATGTAAATGGATAAAATGTAGATCTTTTTAAGACAAACAAAATGCTACAAAAATCTTTCGAAAAAAGGTTTTGGTTTGCAAGATGGCGCCTTTTAAAGGGTCAAATTTTGACTTTTTCTCAATTTAAACGAAAAGTATAAAAGATGTAAGAGAACATTATGTTGAGAAAATGTTGGTATTTGAAAGTTCTATCGAACGATATATCACTTATTCACAAACGCTTCAGCGTTTGCAAGATACATGCAAAAATGTGAATTTTCGGTGTCTGACGCCGACCCGCAATACATCCGAGTTATTCGGAGAAGCCACAACGGGCTGGGAAGTTATATATTCTCCGACGATCGCAACATTAATTTGCTAAATAAATAAAGTTTTTTTTTTTTTTTTTTGAATGCTATATATGCAAAGGTTCCGGAGCGAAGCGATGGTACCCTGCTATTATTATTACATATTATAATAAAAACGTATATTATAAAACGTTATTCTGTCTGTCATTCTGTAAGCAAAATGCTAAATTACAAATTACTAAAATGTTACTGAAATAGAGAATCTATTAATAAAAAATGAAAATATATTAAACAACTATCCAACTATACTGATTGGCGACGAAAATATAGATATTTTCAAAATGAATAAAAACAATGTAGTACAGAAATACGTAAAACTTATGTGCAATACTGGTTTCAAAAATCGTGTTTACGAAACAACAAGAAACTGTACAATTCATGGAAATACGAAAACAAATGTATAGATCATATTTTCATAAATAAACATGATATCAAAACACCAGGAATAATATGTAAAGAACGAATCGGATAACAGTGGAAAATGATAAAATAACACATCCAAATATAATCTAGAAAGAACTAATCAATGATGTTAACAAAACAAAATTCATGAAAATCTACATATATAAAAAGAAAAGTCCCGACTCACTCACTCACTGATTCATCAACGCTCACCCCAAACCCTTGGATCTAGAAAGCTGTATGGCGGCAACTCCAGGTGTGTGGCGCCAACCCGCAATACACCTGAGTTAAGTGGAGAAGGGCACAACGGGCTGGAAAGTCGTATATTCTCCGATCTCAATATTAATTTGCTAAATAAATATTTTTTTTTTTTTTTTAATGCTGTATACGCAAGGGTTCCGGAGCGAAGCGACGGTACCCGGCTAGTATTTTTATATTATTGTTATTATTTAAATAATTTTTTAATAACTTGGCTTGGCTACATAATGTCAATTTTGAGTTTCCTCGTAGTAATTCTTCCATACTTCATTCACAGCTCCCTGTGAAGAATTAGTTGCAAAGATGTTTTGCTTTTGTTGAATTCAATCTTTGACTGAAGCTTCGAATGAATATCAAGCGTGGGGTATTCATTTTAAAAATGTTACTATTTCACTGATAGTGACTCTAACAACAAGAGATCTTTAAAAAAATTATGTAATAAAAAACATTTGTAACAACATTTCTTCAATAAATAAGATTAAAATTAGTTAGTTTTAATTGGTACTAAATTTACGTAAATGTATTTTATCAAGTGAATATTTAATTTCTGTGTTTAAGATTACATTTAAATCTAACACTATATTCTTGATGTAAGGAATGAATATATATGTTTTGTAGTTTTGTCATCTAAGGCTGCTAACTCTAAAACAAACCGCAAAAGCCCAAGATGGAAAGAAAGCATGGCGTACAAAGGAGAAGAAGTTTATTTTTGTTTTTTTAGTTAGATGATTGACTGAGAATTAATCTAGTGTAATTATAATCATTAATTATGTTTAGAATTATTTAATCAAATAGAGCCGGTTCAAATTATCCATACTTATTATAATTCATAGAAGTTTTCCCATAAACCAGGAATTTTTATTAAAAAAATAAATAATTATAATATAGAATAATTTTCTTTACTTGAGATAAGATCACAAAAGAATAAAAAAGAGCGTGCCAATTACTACTAGATTAATCATTTCAGGTATATCAATAACCAGGCGATATTTATTGATGAAAAAACTAAACTGTACGCTGTTTGTGAATGAATGTAAAAACAAATACGATGAAGTGTAACTTCTGTAATTCCTTATATCGTCGCCTTACACACATTATTTTTGCAAAATCAAATGTAACTTTACGTTTTAATGATCAGTGTAGTAAAACAGCACTGTTTGCCAATGAGTTTAAAGGATTGCTGCAAGAATTTGGTTTAATCTCGCACTAAGGGTAAGATTACTGCAAAATTAACAGAATCTCAGTTTCTTGTTAATTAATCAATGAATTTGTTTTCGTCGTATTTTGAATAACTTCTATCCGTGGATTTCCAGGCGTGATTAAGAGTTACGGTAAATGTCAAACTTACTTTCGTGATAGCAACTATACATTCAATACCGAAAAAGACCTCAAAATACTTACTAAAACAGAAATTCGTTATTCTAATGAATACAGACTTTTGCATAAAAGCAGTTGCGGCCATTTTCTTACGATATCTTTGCTCTGGAAGCCTCAGAAATCCGCTATTGAAACAATCAATTAGGCCCGCGCCCTCACCGGAGTCTCCATTAATCCAGTAAAGACAGAAGCAAGTGTTTGATCGACCCACGTACCAAGATGTTTGAGATCGTGGAACTTTGGCTACACGCCAACAACTCACCCTTTGAACCCCCACCCCCGCATAGAAAGATTTGCGGTCAAGTATTCCCTCCGTGTCACTTATCCCTGCAACTCTCAATCAGATAAAAGCAGACAGTCTGTCTCCGTCTGCTCCTGCAATAAGATGGCGTCCAGAAGATAAAAGCAATCGAAATTAAACAAGTTCATCGTTGCTTTTATTTCTATCAGGAGAATTGCAGGGTACTTCAAAGAACTGAATTCGTAATCGTCAATTGAAATTAGCAGAAGTTTTGGTCAAATTTAAAGATGGCATTACAGACGAACAAGTAACGACGCCACATCAAAAGTTTAACTTTATCTGTTAGTCTAACAAAAAAATAGTTACTATCACGTATCTCTTCTTGGAAAAAAAGGAGGATGGAGGGAATATAAGAGGGAAAGAAAAAAAAAAAAAAAACACCGATACTTAAAAAACTGCTATTAAGTAAATTTTCTTCCAATACTTGTAATTACTCTTGAAATGAAACAGGTATAAGTATTTTACAAACTTTGGTAAGATTCTTTCACTAACATTTGATCATTTATGTAAGTCAAATGTTAGAGAAATCTTACAGTGTGTCCAGTGTTAATGCACTGTGCTGTGGGCTAGAGAAGCCTGGGTTATTCGTGAAACCAAGGGTTCACCCTGTCCTCTATAAAATGAAACCGGTAAAGTGAAGCGAGCAATCTCAACTAGTCCTGATAGCTAGTGATACACCTAAGGCGTAATACCGTAAGCCAATCAATTTATCTATCAAAGATAGTTGTGCAAATCATTACATACAATACAATCCATCCAAATGAATTTCACGTATAAAATTTTAGAACAAGAGATAGATCAGTATTTTCCATTTACTGATGAAATTTAGATTTGAATGAGAAATGTAACCAATTAGGATGTACTTCAGAGAGCGCTCGAAACTCGTCGATTCATTATTGGCTGACTCTGGTTTTGCTGCTAAACGTCAACCATGAAGCTTTCTCTAACAGGCGTCCACTTACTTGACCCTTTCTGTGTCCATCTGACAAAGAAGAAGAAATGTGACAAAAAAAGAGGAAGGGCATTCAAGACACGATGTCTTATTATTATATTTAATGAGAAGAATCCGCTGACATAGGTCACCACTGTGACCCCTTGAACAGCGTTGGACGAAACACAGAAGAAGAAAGAAACAGCCATGCCACTGCCGGGATTCGAACCCAGGTACTGGCGCACTGGTCGCCACGGCTGGCCGCCGCCGAGACCGCACGACCACGCCAGCACGGCCACACGATGTCTTACTCTGTCAACCTTTCTTTAGATACCAGAACAATTCCCTTGATCTTCAATGAAAATCGAAGAAAAAAGAAAGAAAGAAACACATGTAGTTAGCAAGGGAGTGGAATGGATGAACAACATTGGAAACGTTTTTGAATGTAAGCTTTCAAGTCAACTCATTACACTCATCCGCAATCATTGCATGAATCATCTTACAGCAGCGCTTTAGAACAACTCAGAGAACAAATAAGAGATTATCAATAAACATTATTCTTATAATAGTGAAAAGCAATTAATAGCTAGTAATATCTAGACAAATGGCTTAAATATTCGTCACAACCAAGAGATATGACAGTTCAAACAACCGACTGCATGGACATTTCAGAATAGTCCAGAATATGGATATTTCATTTTAAGAGTTCCATAAAGCCCACCTTAGACTTTTTTCCCTTGTTCAAAATTAAGGGATTTCAAAAATAACATCAATAAGGAGCAAGCTGTATTTCTGCTAATTCGTCAGGTTTGTACTGCTGTATCACATTGCGGCTTATTCCGATCGCTACTGATTTCCGCACTGAACTTATTTAAGTTTCAGTAGCGAAGTTCTAATTCCACAAACAGAAATTCATTTCTTAAGTATAACTAAGTTTTCATTGGCCAACTTACAAATCAACAGCTCTCGTGATCGTATACAATGTGGTATGGCCAAAATACATAAAAATACAGACTGCTTCTTATTGATGATTTTCCTAAAATCACCAAAATCAAGGGGGAAAAAGTCGGTTGTCTTGAACCCTTGATACTGCTATTATTTTTTTTTCTTCTCCTAAAAATAAAAAACAAAGCGCAACAAACAAGCGCTTGCTGTAGCACTCGGCTATTCTAAAAACGTATTAGAACTGACGTCAAGTCACGTAGGTTGTGGCGACACCACTTTAAACGATCTATTTCTTCGAAACAACATCACCAATTGTAAAACATTTTTTTTTCATACAAAATTACACCTTTTGCTTATGAGTCACACTTTTTATTTTGTGCTGACAAGAGCCCTCTCTCCAAAATGAAAAATGACCACGTTAATGAAATTTTTCAGGATTAATACATAATTGAGTTAATTACAAATCTTAGATTAGGAATCCAAGCCGCTTTACTTTGTAAAGATGGCGTTCATTACAATTGACAGAAAAGAGTGATAACTGTTTCAGTTGTTATTAGTGATTTACATGTGTTTTTGCTTTTATTTCAGTGAAAATCAAACCAAAACAAAACGGGTTAACTTAGCAAATTTTATTTTATTCCTTCATCAATGTTTCAACGGATTTATATCAAGTCAATCTTCAGCGGATGATCAATTTTTTATTAAAGGAATAATCAGACATTTAAGTGAATAGAATCTTCGAATTTCTTATCTCAGCAGATTGTAGATTATTTTAATGAAGGTTTCAAAGCGGATTCAAACTAATAACCCAACATATTATTGCTTCAAAAACTGTCTTAACTGGTCACTGCGACTGAGTTAAAGATGGGAACTTCAAAAGACTGCGTTCAATGTATCTTTTTTTTTATTTTTCCATTCTATCTTTTCATCAATAAATTTACCATTGTAATAAATGTTCTTCAATGTTAGTAAAAACTTTCTTTGAAAATTAAATTTTGTTTCTCTACTGGATTTATTATTGGTCCTTTATGCTTTACAGTAAGGGTCCTTTATGCTTTACATTTTAGATGTTATATGCATAAATGTGACATACTCCACAATTACAACTTTTTCTTTCTTTGCATACAATTGTACTGAAGCCTAGTTCAATCATTGGCGGAGATCATTTTTTCATGACTCTTCAGTTGGTCCAAGGGTACACCCAGCCCTCTGAGGTACCAGGTTTCTTTTCTGGACATTTAAGACAGGCGAGTGACTTAAACTTACCACCGTTGGTAGGAAACGCCGAGAGCTTTATCTCCCTAAGGCCACAAATGTCTCCCTAAGACATTTTAACAATTATATATTTTTTAGCCATTAATGGCTGGGATGACGTTCCTTTTCAGTCTGTAAATTATTAAATCCTAGGGGCACTTTCCCTAATAGACTTCTTCTGTCACAATTCTGCGCTTATAATGAAACTGACACAAACCAGAGCTACACAGAACATCTGCGCTAACAAAAACCATTCCCTAATATGTAATTAACATTGGAATCCGTTTCTTTCAACCACAGCTCTTTGTCTTGCCTTCACCTGCGATGAAAAACAGGAACTGTATCAAATAAACAGTAATAACCACTTTTTTTTTACGGGGTCTGGGGTAAAGATAAGTGCTTATCAGCGTTCATTCCATTCCGAGATCTTTCGAAATAATTAAGCCTTATATTTAAAGCTTCCATTACAACAAAAACAACAGCGCCACGAACGGAGAAAAAGGGCAAACCCTTTTTGGGATGCAAAGTCTGCAGAGTCTTGTAGCGATGCATCTCATTTCCAGCCATTTGCCGCTCGCTATTCTTTTCGTTGGCGTAGGTAATTAGGCCGGGGCCGTTAAATGCTAATGTTTCGTTAATAACGCAGCGAATGGCGCCACCGTGCGGAACGGCGCAGCATCTTCCGCGTGAGTCGCCGCTTTATCTGGCCGTCCATTACTGCCAAGCGCCTTTTCTTGTTTTTCGACGATGAAGATGGGTTTACAATGGCGATGACTGTGAAACCTCTTCATCGGATTTTTGGCTCCGCTTTTATTTAATGAACGACGAAACCGATATTAGACAAAGAACAAACAGCATCTACCAATTCCAACGTCTTTAATCTTTTGTTTTCTACGTAGATCTGAAACTGTCTGCTTTTCTTGCATGTAATGAACATACGTGAAAAAGAGGCACGGGAATAACTAACATTTCCCTGATACTTTGAATACAAGATGTAGGAACATTTTGCTGCAATTATTGTTTTTTAGCTGCATTATTCCTGAATATTCCTGTAAGGGCTCAGAAATTCAACCAAGGATAGTTTAAGCCCAATCTTTTTACACCCATGAACTACTTTTTCAGCTACAAAAACGTTGCAGATCACAGCCTATTTTTAATATCCCAATTCCCTAAACGTTAATCGCTTTTATTCAACAGATAAATAGAACTAAATTCAAATCAGGAAAATATTATACACAAGTTGAGAAAATGTTACAGTTAAAACTAAATTCAGTATCATAAGTTGTTCATTAGTTATTAGATGACGAGGAAATTGTAAGGAAAAAAGAAATATACATACAATTTATTGGTCATGTACGTAAATTATACTGATTAAATAGCATCTAACATTCAATTCAAAAGTTAAGATAACAAAATATCCAATGGGAGTCATGTGCTTCTATTTCGCTCAGTAATTTTTCAATATTAGGCTTCATAGAAGTTAAAAGACAGTTACAAAGCTAGTTCTACTTGCAAATGTTTCTGTTTTGTTTTGTTTTTGTAGCTCAGAGCAAAATCAAAGCTTACTATCGAATCGATCACAGGTTGGGAACCTCTGCTTTAAGTGAATATTTTTAATGAATATTCATTCATTCCTATCTTAATAGTGATGGCGAAGTTTAGAAAGAAAGGTGTCAAGTCGTGATGTGTTTCACTGAGAATAGTTTCTGCTTAAGTTACGTATAGGAGCGTGTATACGATTTTCTATTGGGAGCGGGATCCCTTCAACTTGCTATCGAACAAAACAAAACAGAGATCTAATTTATACATTTTGAGATTTGGGGAAGTGCGTCACGTCCCCCTCGCCCTCCCCTTTATACACGCCAATGCTTGAATGTATATATTTTGGAGTATGCCTGTATCTATCAAAAATGTAAACAAATCAAAAAGGGCAAAAATGTGCTATAAAAAATAAATGTCGAAATGTTTATTTTACGCAAACTAAAAGCCGAGAAATATTTGTATCTATTTGAAAATGGAAATAAAACTTGAGGAAAAAAAGTGTCAGAAAATTCGGGCAGTACTTACTATCTTTTATTATAAAGCGAAAGAGTTCTAGACCTGATTTGTAAGCGCCTCTAGTCACGAAAAAAAAAACTACATACTTTTTTGGTGTAGTTTAGTTGTTACGTAACTTTTATCTCTTCTTTACAACGTATTTACATCTATTTACTATCCTCGCGTTAACTTCGGAAATTTGAAATTTACGAGATATTTGAATTGAGTCTATCCAAGAGTGTTTTATACCGTCTAGACAATCACTGCCACCTTTCGACCGGAGACAGAAACACACATACACACTACAAATAAAAAGTGGGGTGGCCCTTGAAGATTGCACCTTGATCGCATCTTCGCAACCTTTCTTGCCGATAACCCCGGTGGAATTCTGGCGAGTGTACTTGAACGTCGCACCGCCATCCTCCATCATGTTGATCGCTCCAAATCTGCGTCAATCTGCGCAGCCGTTGAGGAAGTCCCCGAGCGGCAATCGGAGTTATGAGCCATAACACGTGATGGATGAGGGTCGGGGTTGTCCGCCTGGGATTCCGAAGTAAACGACGGGGTAGAGGCGAGCACGCCTTAAGTAACCTATAGTGTCCGACGATCGATTGGAGAGAAAGGCTGGGCTCTCGGTGGACACATGTAATCAATACTAAACAAAATATATACAAGAATGAAAAAGTCACGAGAGAGTCAACGATTTACAATTGTTCTTGAGTTTTAAATAAACACCATTACTTATAAATCCTGCCAAGAAAGTACTATTTCCAGTTAGGTTAAACTTCAGCTGAATTAAATAAACTCCGGTTAAAAGTTTTAACTCTTTTGCTATAAGTGTATTTAATCGTCAAATTGGAATCAAAACGAAGGAGGAAAACTAAGTTACTAGGCATTTTTTACAAGCGTCTTCCTGAAGTTACTTTCACATTAACTTGAAAAATCCAAAAACGGTTTTTCCAAACAAAACAAAAAAAACAAAAAAAAACAAAGAAAATAATGACCATTTATGGAAGATTTACTCATTAAGGATAAATTGAAATTCATGTTACAAATTAAAAGAAGGTTCTTGAAGAATTGTGGCTCTATAAATGCTGTATAGGTAGCCCTTGTTTTATGCCAGTGTTGCGTTCCCACATTGGTGTCGTAAAAGAAATCGACGTAAAAAGAAACCAATATACAGAGTGGCCCAAAAGTGGGTTTACAGTTAATGTTTAGTAACTTTTTCGTAAAGCAGACTTTTTATTTTATAATTTTTTTTATTCCCTAGGTGATGGCAAACAATATTAATGAAGAACAAAGGAATTGGATATTGAAGCAGAATTGGAAGTCTGAAAATGCCGAGAAAGTACGTACAGCAAGGCAAGAAGCTTTTCACAAATCTCCACCGTCACGCCAAACAATTTATCGCATAAGGAAGAAATTTGATGAAACTGGTTCAGTGAGTAACGCATCGAAATGTGGACGTCCCAAGACTTCTGTTACTGAGGAAAATGAGATGTTTGTGGCTACGACATTTGTGAACAGTTCAAAGAAATCCACTCGTCGTGCGTCTACAGAACTATCCATACAAGAACATCATTGCAACGCTTAATGAATAAATTTTGTTACTGAGGATATTTTGAACACCTGAGAGATTAAATAGTTGATGTTTAATGCTTAAAGCATGCTTATATTTTGAAAATAAATGCCTACATATACATGATACTATAACTGTAAACCTATATTTGGGCCACCCTGTATATCAGATGTAAACAGGGGAGATGCGTTCCACACATCCAAAATATACTGTTTTTATTTAATTAAACCATGTTAATTTAAGTTTTTACGACTAAAATTACATTTACATACTTTCGTAGGCTTACTAAATTAACATAAAATAATGAATAATAATACCGGGAGTTGAAGTAGTAAATTTAGTTTTACCAGACACGGGAATGTTTATTTTGAAAGTTTTTTTTAAATACACTATTAAGTGGAATGTGTATTTATCAAAGCACTCAACAGGCAATCAACAAGGGGATGACTGAGCGAAACAAAAGCGAGCAGAGGAGGAGCCCCATGGACGTGTGGGCGGAGCCTAAGTACAGCTGTTAAAGTTGACTGGGTTCACCGTTTATGGCTTCATTTTCGCTTAAGAAATTTAATTTTTCCTTTTTCGCATTTTTAATTATTTTAAAATATATTTTTCTATGTACCGGTACTGGTCTAAATTCTAAACCGACGTAAATCTGAATTGTCGTAAACTGAACCGTCGTTAAACGAGGGCTGCCTGTACATAATTTTCTAAGAATTTGAAGCTCAAAAGAAACATTTTAAAATTCCATAATTTAGACTTCCATGACTAAAAGAAATTGAAGGATACTTTTCTTAAACCTTCCACTTATTATTATTATTATTATTATTATTATTATTATATGATGAATTCTAAAGAAAAGATATTTTCAAAAATAAAAACTTTCAAAAGTTCGTATTTACCTAAGTTGTCTGAATACAAATGAATTTTAATAGTTACTAGCAGTTGTTTAATAGACGTCGCTAGAAATCCATTGAAGTTTCTATTTAAAGCATTTCTACGATAATTTTTTGTCACCAATCACATCTAATTTTAAGAAAAACAAAATTAAAAATTAAAAATCAGATTGTTTCTCGTCTTTAAATATGAATTTCACGTATTAAAAAAAACACACACACACACAACAAAAATTTCGTGGAATTTAACATTTTAAAAGGAACATAGAAATTAAGTTCTTTTAGGAACTCCTCGCTCTTCTCAAGACCTTTTAACTCAAAAAGAACATTATTTTAGAATTTTTTTTACAAAATGCCTTCACTAACTGTCAATCTGCGGCGTTAAGCGATCGTAAACTGCACAAAACTTATGAACGGAACAAGTAGTTGGTATCCATAGGAAAACGCTGCGGAAATTGAATATTACTTGGGTATTGGCAGCTGTTAAATGTGGTCTGTTGGACAGCGATATCACAGTCCAGCGACTCTTCCATCAATGTCCAGTGGACGGTCGCCTGTGATTCTGAACCACAGACTATTTTCGCTCGCCTCCAGCCCAAGCGACTAAATCATCAGCAGATCCTTGGAATTCCTCCAATAGATATTGCAGGTTATGGCGATATAACCATTATAGTGGTCTGCAAAATGCTCGTTATTTACATAATTAATATTTAGTTTCTTTCATAAAGACACATCTGATTCACGACAACAGTTTAAGAACCCTTACGTTTTTTAATCAAGAATGCTGATATCAAAATAACCATCTAATGAATTCCCCTTCCCTCTATCTGGTCGGCCTAGGGATACTCTTTCCTGAATCATCGGCTTCCCAAAGACTTAATTTGCAAACCGAGTCAGGAGTCCACATTGTTGAAACAACTGTGAAAAAATTGATTTAAAAAGAACCTTAAAATAAAGTTGAAAGTTCAAGCCGACACATCTGTTTAAACTAATATTACTAAATTAAAACATTACTTTGGACTTTATTTATACTCAACGCACGTTAAATAATTAATTACGAATTAAGAACCTTAAAATTTAATTTATTTTAAAAAACTGAGCCCAGTATTGAAAAACGGTAATGCACTTGATTGCGGGCTGGAAGAGTCGAGTTCAATCCCGGGGGATTTTTACTTTGACTTTTCCTCAAGTCAAGTGAGTCTCGTTTCTTTCCCGGGATTAGAGGAGGATGGGATTTTGGGATGACCAACCGACCTCCACTTGGTCCCGTTGACCACGGGATCCTTAACTGCCGCAATCCTAAGAACCATGTTTATGCTAAGGCTATCATGGACTACTTAAGCTTTCTTTCTATAAAACTGTTGTTGATTCCGCAAAGCAATTACAAACATACAAATTAAATAAAGTTTATTTATATTCTAGACATTCAAACTTGAGGAACATTTAAAATACTGTAGACTTAGTACCATACACACTCTAAAACAATAATTTTTTAAGAAATCAAAACCAAATCTGAGAACCATTTAAGTCGCTACACATCTATCAAGAAAAAAGTATTTTTTTTTCTCTAAAACCATCGTTAATTCTGAAATTTTCCGCTTCACCAAAAGTTTCAATGGCACGAGTCCAGATTCCTCTTCATTTCGCTACAATTCATAAAATAAGATTAGGAATGTTTGCACTGAACTTTTTCATAATAAAATTCCACTCAAGCGTCATCACTCTTAAAAAACTTGAAGAACTTTCTCTGGATTTGGCAAACAGACTGCGGTCACCTCAAAAGTCCATCGGGAGTCTGATAAGTTCCCTTAGAGTAACAAGAAGTCGCCGTGGTCTTTGTAAATGTCTCCATTTCGAAGCTAGACCTTGTGGCCAAACTTCAAAACCCTTTTTCTCATTTCCGTTTTCTACATCAAGAGAAGCCAGACAATAAAAACACTTCCGAAAGGAATCTTACGTCCCAAACATACCAATAAAGAAAAAGAAAAAAATGTACAATAAGACTTTTAGAGGCAGTAAGAGAAGACCTACAACTTCAAAATACAATGGCTTTTTTTTATAATCTTTTCCTACAAATAAAATGGACTATGGAAACAGTGGATATGGACCCTAATTCTTAAGGGTAATAAATTATTACCTTCTCCGTATTCATTTATCTTTGTTACATCGATTTTTAGCCTCATAAACCAATCTGTCTGCTTGTATACCTTGTGTGTGTGTGTGTGTGTGTATACGTGTTCTTGTGTCTTTTGCACGCTGAACGGATTTCTTGGAAATTAGAAACCATATTTATGGACAAAACATGACGTAACGTTTGTGTGGTTGTATGTTGTCAATTTTTTTTTTCACAGAAAACCACCGAAAAAGAAAGACTGAATTTATATCGATAAAGAAAATAGGCGTACCTCGCTTTAAGGTGTTTCCCTCAGAGTACTAGGCTAGCCAGGCGTATAAAAAAGGCAGCTTATAAATGAAGAAAAAATATTATATAGTACTTTTCGAATAAATTCAATTTATTATTTTTTGGCGGTTGCTTTGCTTTTAAGATGGTTTTCCACGGCGTATAAGTGCACACACTGACTCGGACCTGACACTTTTTACTTGTGTCAAAGACGACAATACGTCATGGTTAGCAAAATAGTAGTATTTTTTTTTTTTAGCCCTAGAGCTATTGCGCACTTAATAAATGATAGTGTAAGCATTTTTTTATGCATTTGTATGCACTGGCAAATGAAAAAGGCTGTGTTTCGTTTTACTGCGATATTCGCTTTCTGGCGATGGTCTGAACCTAACCCGCCGTACTAGGTAGTTACATCACTCCGTGTGTTTATGTGGGGTATCTATATTAATACCGTAAAGAAGCAAAGTTTATAAGTTTGTTTGTCACGATCAGCTCAGAAACTACTGAACCGATTTTCATGAAACTTTCTTATCATGTCTGGTTGTTTTTTGTGAGAATAACACAACAGGGGCTGAGCACAATTTTGAGCGGAGAAAAATGGTCTCAGTTCAAAAAACTCGAAACGTTGGCTAATATCAAAACCATGTAAAAAAAAGAATTGTAGAATTCGACATTTACACTATCTGCTACTGAGAGCTACGCTAATAATGTCGATAGACGTAAATAAACTGCATTTTAAATTGAATTATCTGTCGTCGGGCGTGGGCGGATGTATATTTACAATTCGATGTTGATCTTTCAAGAATCGGAAGCTTAAAAAAAAAAAGGTATTTTTGAAACCTGGAGGTAATAAATTATCACGTAGGCCTACAAGGGAGTTTTCTAGATACTTATCCCCAGGAACCCTGACTTGTCGAGGTGCTTATTAAAAAAAAAAAAAAAAAAATATCCATCCACCTATTTTAGACTTTTTTTGAATAGTCTAAGGGAGATTTTTATATGATATAAGCAACCTGACATCCATCCGGGCGTGGTTGTATGTGTGTGTGTGTGTTTATTGATAAATCCGTTTAGTAATTACGGTATTTTGCTTTCATATGATTATAAAATTAATCGGATTTAGATTGCTTAAAAGCAAGCTATTTTTTTTTTCCGTCCAGAAAATGGAAGATGTTTACCGTCGTTTGTCGCTTTGAAGTTGAACTGGTTTTTTGTATAATCTTACACATTATACACGGGGTGGCCAAAAGGAAAGGTCGATACCGTATTCTAGGAGGTCACAGCATTAACCATTTTACGGAAAAAAAATATTGATAAGAACACGTTTCCTATTCCGAAGGGTTTCAGAGGTAGAGCTACTCGTATCTGAATATAGACCACATTGGATTTGGCTTGCAATATTGTCTTTCCCTTCCACCACTGTTTGAAGAACGTGAAGAACAGCAAGAGTTCGTGAGATTGTATGAAGAGTGAAGTGTACAGGGTTGCAAAGTGCAGTAATGTTGACGGTAGAAAAAGTTTTCAAAATTTATTAGAAACTTACAAATTTATTACTTGAACAAATCATATTAGAAATACTGCTTAATGTACTCTTTCTTATCAACAATTTTTACATTCAAAAACCTCTACCCCTCTGTTAAAAGCAAAGATGAACGAATTCTGCATTTGATCTTTATTTATTTATTTTCAGTTAGCAGTAATTCCTAATGCTAACAATGAGTTCCTTTGAACTCTCCTGAAAAAGATTTTCCTGAAAAACTTACGAAACCCACGAAGCCCTCTACAAAAGAACCATATTTACCTTTCTACGAACCTCGTCGATTTAACAAGCGTTTTGCGAAAGAAGGAAAACGGAGGATCCGAAACATCTCCACATTTTCACCGGTTATTTTCTTTTCTTCTGCCCCCTCCTCCTCCAAGGGCTTGCCATGAACTTTTCATTCAAATGATAAGCCTCAAAAAAAGAAATGCAAAGATGGACTTAAATATGGCGCTCCCTGTATTGATCGCTTCTTAAAGATGCGAGAACATAAAAAATAAAAAAAAATAACGGAAAAGAGACGGAGAGAGGAAAATGACAAATGGAATCGGTTCTTGTCAGTTGAATACAATCCACAAGAGACTGAAGACGCATGACAAAGACGCTAGCAATACCCACTGAACCACAATCTAAGTTGGCGGAAAATCTCAACCCCAGGAGGCATAAATGCGAAGTGGCTTTTTTTTTTTATTCTTCTTCTTCGGTTCTTTTTTTTCCCCCATTGAATCTTTCACTTTTTTTTTAACTCGGCCTTAGGAGAGAGAGAAAACGTGATTCGTACGGGAAATCGGAAACGAAAAATATAATTAGCGAAGAGTTTAATACAAAGATGAAAAGGGGATAATTCCTCGCATTCAACTACAATAATTAAATTCCACGACTAGTCTGTACTTGAGAAAGAACCCGTAGAAATTTTCGAATTTCTGGAATTCCAGGCGCGGGACGCAGCACGAAAGCCGCCAAGACGATGCGAAAGAGCTAAGGCAAGAGAACGGCGGGTCTTAGTTCACTGAATCTCGTTTTAAATGTCCAGTAGAACTGCGAGAAACAGTGAAGCACAACAGCAGTCAAGCACAACAAAACAAAAACGCGTCAAACATCAATATACAATTAGTTTCCTTGCAATAGTAAGGTTATAATTGCTTTTTTTAACTGGTTTGTACTGAAATTAAAATTATTACCTACAATTCCACTTCCGGCAAATTCAGTGGAAAAATGTTTTCTGAAATCAATTCAAGACATCTCAGTGCAGCACGGAAGGTGGTCCAGCTCTAGCTGGACAAGTCCTTTTAGTTCCTATCGAAAAAGTTTATGCTTTCGATATAATTATCTTCTAATGTTTCAACTTTTCAATGTTTCAGCTTTTAAATAAGTGAACTGTAACCTGGGCAACGTCGTAAATCTCTAAAAAGTTGATATCATATTTTGAGTCCAGTCCCAGACGGTGGGCGACATCGTAAGACAGTGTTAATAAATAAAAATCTGTTGTTCCACCTGTTGTTATTTTTTTTTTTTTTAATTATGTGACAGCTTTGACGTAACAGGTGGGTAATTACTGGGACTTTCTTTTAACTAATGTCAAATAATATTCTTATTTAAAAAACAGTTCGGTTTTTTTGTTCTTTTCAAATCTTTAAAGAAACTTATAAACAAGTATAGCTCGAGATAGAACGGAAAATCTTTCGATATAGTGTAGAGTAATACAAGATCTTGAAAGGTGATTTAAATCAGTCTTTTTTATTTTTCTTTCCCCACCTGTATTCTTTTCTTTTCGAGATGGTTACAAATCAACAGCATTTCAGTGGATTCTCAAATTGGACGACAAAAGCAAGAATATTGAACATCATTGGAACCAAGTGCTTACAAAAAAAAAAATTTAAAGATATATAATATGGTAAAAACAAACAAAAAACACATTTATTAATCGTTACAGTAAGTGATTAATATATATATATATATATATATATATATATATATATATTAATTTAAAATCTCTGTATATAAAAATGAATGTATCTTTCTTTCTTTCTTTCTTTGTCTGTCCTTTATACACTCCTAGGCCCTTTGACCTATCTGGACCAAACTTTGCAGAATTACTCTTTAGGACCCTGCGGAAAAGATAGGCTACCTTAGAACCTGGAAACACCACCCCCAGGGGTTGAAAAGGAGTAAATTCCACACAAATATTGTTATGCAAGAATTGGAGCTCGGCGACAATGACAACTACACCCATAGTGTTGTGCAACAATTGGCACGAAACTATTGTTGTGCAACAATTGGACCTAAACTATGGTTGTGCATAATAGCGACATAATGAATAATAGTGCATAATGATCAGATGAATTTTTACGAACTTGAAAAGGTCTGACGTGATAGGATTATGATGTTACAAAATTCGAATCTCGAACTAGGGGTATAAACGGGACAGAGAAAGGAGTTGAAAATCTTATATTTTCCGATCTCTATATTATTTTCATATCTATGAATGTCGAGTTACAAAATTCAAATAACATGGAACTAGGAGTGTACACTGGGAGGACGGTGAGTGGATGAGCAAACATGGTTCAAAGATACTTCTACGAGGGATTCGGGATAGCTATAGATTTGTAATGAGATCAGACCTTTTGAGTTGTTGTTGTTTTTTGTTTTGTTTCTGTACCAACCGGGAAAGTATCGAAATGATCTCGCAATTGCAATATCTTTATCATACACATTTGGACATTTGTTTTTTGTAACCCGAGCGAAGAACGGGTCTTTCCGCTAGTATTAAATAACAATAATCTGAGAATCGAAGTAAGCTTAAAGCTTAAATGTCAAACAGTATTCAGAATTTTGTTAACATTGTTTGTTAAGTTTTTACCGATTTTCTTAATATATTTTTATTGATTTAAGGAAAAAATGATTAAGTCCAGTTCGACAAGAAGTGAATTAAAGACGGTAGCCATTTTGGAATTGTTTGAACAACTGCAACAAAAGAAGTGACAATAACAGGTCTAATTGTACAAGGAAAATTAAAATTAGAAAATTACACCGATAATGTTTTAAATGTTTTCAAGAAAAACAGGAGTTTGTTCAAAATGACTGAAAAATTCCAGGAACAGTGTTGTAAGAGATGGATTTTTGTTGAAATAACGACGCTGGGTAGCCAAAGCATTAACGTTTCCCAAAATATTACTAAATTATTAAACACAGGATGTCAAGGCGCCAATCCATCAACTGCAGGAGCAGGAAGTAAAAATTCTTTACTGAAGGTGATTTGTT
This sequence comes from Thereuonema tuberculata, assembly GCA_023159025.1. Classification (NCBI taxonomy): domain Eukaryota; kingdom Metazoa; phylum Arthropoda; class Chilopoda; order Scutigeromorpha; family Scutigeridae; genus Thereuonema; species Thereuonema tuberculata. The sequence continues at coordinate 43,059,803 of JAFIDM010003189.1, read as the reverse complement.
GTGATTGTGATGAAAGTGGGTGGCAGGGAAGCCAAGCACCACGACCTGTAGGTTTATTGTGCTATCCCACGGAAATAAGGACAGACGGAGAGAAAGACTGAGAAAGTATGGTAGGAGAAGTGCAGGGAAAACGGGAGAAGCTCGAGAAAACCTATCCAGCGCGGATCATCCACCATCACGAAACCCACTTGAGAACTGAACCCGGTACTCAGAGGTGAGAGGTCAACGCGCGGCCCTTTACTGAAGGTAATGACAGAATTAAATGTTGGTTTTTACAATCCCTTGTAAAGAAAGGATATAAAGAAAAACCGCTTTTACAAGTAAGGTACTATTATTAAGGAGCTCATAAAAAAAGTTGCAGTATCAATTTTAAAAGAAATTATAACAGCTGTTCCAGGAAGGGCTACGAAATATAAAAAGTTAACCTATCCCCACGGATGCTGCCACCTAAGGAAGAGCTGTCATTTTTTTTATCAACAACAAATAAAGCAACAGTAAAGAAAAGCAGCAAAAGAGAGGTCCATGAGGAATTCGTTTTTCTTACGATTTCATGTTTAATGTAAAATTATCTTGCTATCTTCATAAATAGGACAGTTACATGTGATCGAGCTACAGGCTCTCGTCAATCACACAATGTAGACTTTGGTTTGGCACAGAAGTGACTTAAGATGTATTGGAAACGAAAAAACACTTTCAAATGGGAATATAAGATTTACATCTGGAGAAGAAAGCAATGGTTTGTCAATAGTACCACCATCGCAATGATATGGTCTAAAATAGCATTTTAATTCTGCAACTCCCAAACCTTCCTCCACCAGATACAGCAAGAGAAGTCAAAAGAACTGGGAAATAAATTAATAAACTCACGCCCCAGCAGAATTTCAAGAAGAACAAATATATGGTAAGAAATTTATCATAAGCTCAGAAATTTTGAAGACAATGATGAACGGTACATTCTGCAATGCCATAACTGATATTTTTCTTCTAAACATCTAATTATTATCAGAAAACAAAAATAAGTTATGGTTATTAAAGTCCATTTTTCCTCCTACTCTCCTCTCTTCTTGTCATCATATTATTATTAAAATAACCACATCTTCACACCAATAAAATACATTCAATAAAATACATTTATTCAATATATTTAATAACAGCAAATTATCCCAAAGAATATCTTCTTTCCTTTTTCAAGCCTAAGCAAAAACTAAACAATTTCGAGCGGAAACAAATCATTAGAAATGAATATGATTATACTTTATAACATGTAATATTGTCAAAATTTAACAAACTTAAATGTCAAATCATTATTGACACACAAACAACCCAATAATAGCAAAAACTATTTAATTATTCAATTCTTCACATCATATTTTTTTGGGAATCAAAAATATTAATTCATCAAATCTCCCGCTAGTTTCACAAAACTGCTATTAACATCCACGCCTTCATTTCTATTCAAATTTTGACCCTTAGAATTTCTTATTATTATACTTTTTCCGCAATTTTCCTAATCCTTGAGTCGTTTTCCAGTCAAAGTTGTGGTTAGTTGGATAAAACTTACTCACAATTCCGAATTGCTTACACAAAATTCAGGTTTTACGTAAATTTAGCAATTTTCAAATAATTCTTTCAAAAAAGTCATTGTTATTTTCGAGATATTTTCTTATTTGAATCCTTTTATCCAACTTTTTTTTAACTTACCAAAACACTTACTTATCACGAATCCAATGTAGTAAGTTCCATTCAGGTCTTCCTACAGCCTTCTGGTTAGTTGGTGTATTTTTTGCTTCAAGAACATTAATAAAAGTTAAACTTTAACTTTACAAAAAAAAATGAGAATATGAAATCACCGTTAAGAAAAATGGCTGGAAGTTTCATCATCATCCAGCGGAACGTTCTGTGAGCAGTGCCCGTCTCTAAATGGCCTCCCTATGGACACACCCAGCAACCATGAGACGCGACATCTCCTTTAGCAGCGCTGTTCATTTGCAATGCAATTTTCCAGTCCCTCGATTATTCTGAATAACATAGATTGGGACATCCCACAGCCTTCACTTTTCTTTCTTTGTAGCTAACGCGGTTTAAAGCGCATGTACTACAGGACTTACACTTAACATGCTGTAGAAACTACAAACGATTTTATTTCCAGTCATTTACAAAGTTCAACATGTTAGTAAATAAAATAGCAAAACGACTTAGAAGTTTCGGTTTTTACAAAGCTGCCAATCAATTTCCATTTGCGTGTGCATTTTCTTTTTATTCAGCATTTTAAAAATGGAAATATTTGGTGAACTTATTTCGAATTTCGATTAACTCATAGTGCGTTTCACCAAGAAATTGCAGTAGTTCACTACTACGTATAATGCCGCAAACAAAATAATCCCAATTCAAAGCTTACAATAGAAATGGGTAATTGTGTTATCACCAGTGAAATTAAGACGAATTTTGGAATGAAATGATTCGGACATGCTTACGTAAAATGAAACCAACGGAAAACTCTGTTGTTATTGTTGTTTTTTTATAGCTTTTAAGAAAATTAGAAATTTGGCACTCTATGCGGAAGCACCCCTATAAAATAAGAATAATGGAGGTCATTGAACTATTTTGAGGATGGCGGATAAGTTGCAAATTTGAGGAACATTCCGAAATGGATTTTTTTTCCCTTGGTTTTACAAACGAAACATCCTGGAAAGGATCTCACCTCAAATAACCTAACTTACAGTTCGTCTAACTTAGGAAGGCAGTCCCCTCAGGCGTTGGGACTGAGAACTTGAAAAAATAGGGATGTAAGGATTTAAGGGATGGGGAGGAAAGATTACAACAGTGTTTGCAGAACTTGATCTCGTTATTATCGGCTTTAAGTAAATACACTTCCGAAGAGTTGAATTCTCCAAAATACTAAAAAAAGGATCACATAAGACCTTTTTTTAATTCCACAACAATACCCTGATACCCTTTCACCCCTATTTTTTCAAGTTCTCAGTCCCAACGCCTGAGGGGACTGCCGTCCTGATTTTTTCCTGTTTCATTTCGAAATGAAACATTCTTTAAGGGATCATATAAAATTTGCCGCTAGGTGGGTTTCTTGCTGGCATCCTAACAGTCTACAAATTCTGTCTTCAAAGTTTCCCAACGACGCTGCAAGTCCTTGCCTTCGAAATGTGCATCCACCGTCCGCGAAAGAATTCCAGCTAAATCCCAAATTTTCTTTAAAAAAAAAAGTTTTCCATTGATTAACATATTTACTACGTATTGCAGAAATGATTGCAAAAAAAAACTGAAAATTCTTGTTAATTCCAGTGGTTCTGTGTGCTACACAACGACCTAGAACTGTCATCCATGGATTTAAATCATCCTGACTGTTTTGTTCGCATTTTTATCAACCAAGAAAAACAAATTAATTTGTCTTTGTTTTTAGATGTAATGAAATTTTGAAGTTCTTTTCCGCCAATCGCAGGATAGGAAATTTAGAACAGTTACAAGTCGGGAGGCGGAAGGATATGTGACGTCATTAAAGTAACGTGTCTCCAGAAAGAAAGAGGAATACAGCAACGTTGATTGTTATAAAATACATTTTAATAATATGAAGGTTAATTTGAAATAAATGAGAAAAATTTAAGAGACTTGAAAAATGAAAAAGAAAAACAAAGCACTACTTTTCGAAAATATGGGCTATTTAAATTTTCGAACGTCATGCTCAAAACACATGAATTTAAGATAGTGGTCGCCTCAAAAGAATAGTTTGCCACTTGTATTGTAAAGTATTTCACTACATCCATTTCCGTTACTTTATACAGTGGAACACCGCCATTCGTCTCCCTCTCTACTTGTACAACTCGTTATTCGTCCAACTTTTTCAAGTAAAATTCAACTCGCCATTCGTACACTTGCCCCGCGATTCGGACAGCGTGACCTTGTTACTGGCCGCGCCACGCGGTCGCTTCAGCTCAGTCTCGTGGTAGCTTCCGTACGCTAAGCATCATCCACGCAAGCTTCGGGAAAATTTCTGCTATTTTATTGTTATTTTTATTAAAAATAATGCAGCCATGGGCCCCAAAAAGATTACTGATTCAACCAAGCCGAAAAGGAAAGCAGTGAGAGTTGAATTGAATTGAAAAAAGAACTCGTTGCGAAGTTTGAAAGTGGAACTCGTGTCTCTGACATATGAAATCACCCATAACGTTTTCATAGTTTTTATGTATTTTATGCTTAAAATATTATTACAAAGGTTTAAATAAGCAATCATCTGTGGGTCTGGAACGGATTAATCCAATTTACATTATATCTTATGTGAAAAAATGATTCGCCATTCGAACTGCCTCCTGGAACGGATTGTGTACGAATAGCGAGGTTCCACTGTAATTACTTATGATTTATATCTTCCCCAGGAAAAACAAAAAACACCATATCGTTCAGTAAAAAGAAAACGGGGTGGCATGGAAAAAAAAAAGCACTTATCTTTGTAAGGAATACAGAGGATCTGCATTATAATTTCCCTGATAAATAGTCATTAAGGCTTTCATATTAATCTCAGGAGTAATTATCTGAATCCACTCAAATAACATTAATATCAAGTCTCTTATTATCTCGTTGATTGTAGTCTTACTGTTTCACTTCAACATTTTTCAACTTTGTATTCACATCACGCTGAAATGGCTGGACGGATTTTCTTAAAAATTGTTACAGTGCCTATTCATGTCAAAATTTAAAACTCAATCACAAGACGTCATGACAACAGTCTTCACCGCACTTGATATTTAACCAGAAGATATACTTCAAGGAGCTCATACTCTGTAATGCTGTATTAATGAGAGCCTTACATGTTTTCTAATAAAAGTGTAGTGTTCTTTAAGGTCTTATTTCCTGTACTGATATTTCTCGATTATCCAATTTTCTATGAGAAAAGTACTAATGGGTCATTTGGATTACAGTATTTCTTTTGGTTATCATACTAGTAGTTTGGGCATTATTTTTTAATGTACTTGCATTTTAAGTCGAATTTGAACTTTAAAGTGCAGTATTTGACTACTAAGCTTTTAAAAGCCTATCAAAAAAAAAATCTCAGTGAAATAAATGGAAAGTACTCACAGCAAATTACAAGGTAAATTAAGACTTCTTGATGCTTCAGGTTTTGTCCTTTTTTCAGTCTCTGTACAAGGTATAGATTCATCTACCCATTGCAGAGTTAATGAGGAGGTGCTGAGATCATTTTTATGAGGGATGAGAGTATATGGAGACCAAAGTAATCGAGGTTATATTGTCAACTGACCAAAAATAAGCAACTTATCAAAATTCGTTTCAACTGAGCTTGCGTACAACCTACAAAGCATAAGATGTTCAAGTGAACTCATAGGACTTCCTATTACTCGGTCAGTGAGAATTTATTTTTTATTTCAGACTCTAGAAGAAGCCCTGCAGGTTTATTACGAATATCTAACATTATTTTTGAATGGCACTATTTGGAAAGGATGCTGTTTGAGAATGGTGCAGAATATACAGAGATACGGATGAACAGAGTAACTGTTCAAGTTTTATTTGTAACTTTACACATGTTTAATAGGGGCGTCTTTGGTCACTCGGCAGACGTCCAACCGATAGTCCAGTTCCTGTCATACTCGGTGCAACATATCTGCATCAGTGCTGTCTACGGCTAGTGTATGCGTGTCTTTAGCTCTTCCATTTTTGCAGGAAGAGGTGGCAGAAAAACAAGCGTCTTTGACGTAGTCCCACAGGAAAGAGCTAAAGACAAACATAACACTAGCCATAGACAGCACTGATACAGACATGTTGCACCGGGTATGGCAGGAATTGCACTGTCGGTTGAATATCTGCCGAGTAACCCAAGGCGGACATATTGAATATCAGTAAGATAATAAATAAAATTTGAATACTTCCTTTGTCCATCCATGCCTCTTATTTTACAGTACTCTGCACCATTCTTAAACAACAACCTTCTAAACAATACCATTTTTTCTGAAAGACCCTGTATTGTGTCAACTTCATATAGACTACATCTTTACATCAGTTTGATAATTTTTGTGCTTGTTGTTTTTTTAAGTTTTTGCTACCTTAAATGCTGAAATATTAACATACAGCTTCAGTTTGCAGGTAAAATACAACAAAATAAATTAAGAATTATAAATAAAGAAGGTTTAACGTGCATTAATGTAATATGAAAAGTGAAGAAAAATCTATAAAATGCCGCAAACAATTCTAACGAATTTGTGCGTTTTATAGATTTTTTCTTCACTTTTTAAATTAAGAATTGTTCCTCAAAGTTTCATTATCTAAATACTAAATAAGAAAAGAAATTTTTCACCAACCTAATAAACATCCTTCGGTTTGTGAAAAGTTGCATTTTGTTGACAAAAGGGGAATGGAGTTGATGATATGTAATTCTGCAAAGAAAATAAAAACACATCAGAAATTAAAATTACTTGGCCCGAAATTAAAAAGTAAACAGAAATCTTGATGGTAGATTTAGTTTTGTTAAATCTCTTTAAGAAGCGAAACTAAACACATACTCATTAGAAACGTAAATATAAGAAGAATTCTGTGTACTAATTCATAAATTTAAATAAAAATGGCGGAAAATAAACTGCTTAAATTCAATTAAAAACATAAAGCGCTATAACTTCCAAAGCGCCATAAATCCCTTCTGAACTTCTAAATAATCCTAATGGCGAATTAGTTAAGAGAGAGCGATTAGAGAACGATGTAGTTGAGGAAATTACATAAATATTCTACATTATATTAAACATTTATTTGTATTTGCTTTTATTGAAATGATTATATTATTACTAATTATTAGCTCCAGCTTCGAAACTTTCAAAACTCCAATTATCCGGATTAATTGGGGATTGGCTTGACCCGGATAGGAAGAAATCCGGATGATTGGATCATGAGTGAAAAGAATTCTAGGAACACATTATTGTGAAACTGCATATGTTAAATAAATATTTTAAAAAATCACTCATGAAGCCCGTGCATCTGAAATTACGACATAATTGAAATTTAATACATTGATAGGACCGGTTTCTGTTCCAAGAGGAACCATCTTCTCTCTATGAGAATTACACAAAAATACACATGCACAACAGTTGCATGCAGTTTGAGTTCTCACCGCCATGGCGCTGGCAGACGAAGACGACAGACGTTTCCAGATCTGTCATTGGTTAATCTCTTCAGCTGTCTTGTATTTATTCTTGCTATTTTTGTGTAATTCTCATAGCGAGAAGATGGTTCCGCTTGGAACGGAAACCGGTCCTATCAATGTATTAAATTTCAATTATGTCCTATTAAACTGTTTAAGCAGATGCACGGGCTTCTTGAGTGATTTTCTAAGGATAGACAGTGCATGTAAAAGATTAATAGTTACAAATATTTAAACACACACACAAAAAAAAGTATTTTTTTAAAGTTTTCTTTTTTCCCTGAAAATCGATCCAAATATTTGGCCTTCGGATATTTCGACTGGCAGATCTACTGTACTTATTTTTATAGTCAAAACACGTAACAATACTAAATCATATCGTAATGAGCACAGAATTGAGCTTTATAGAATCTAGTTAAGAATTTCTTTTTTAATATTTGTTTAAGTTTGTTTTTATGAATAAATAATTAATTAACTAACTAAACTGGAAATTCACTCAGGTTTCAAGCAGGGCTAGGGTCAATTTTGAGGACGATGGTACGGGAAGGTCAATGGAAATTAAAATAAGGGGCCGTCCATTAATTACGTGAGGGGTTTTTTAAAAAATTTGGACCTCCTCCTCCCCCTTGGTGAGATTTGGTGAGATGTGGTGGGACTCCGTCCCCCTCACATGAGATTTCAAAAAGTCAAAAAAATCAAGAAAGTTCAAAATGTTGTAATCTATTCATCATCATTCATAGTTCTCTGCCAAGGGCAGGTCCTTCACTGCAAACCCAGCATTCTCCAATCTTTCCTATTTTCTGCCTTCCTCTTCGTCTCCACATGAGATCCATTTACCATAATGTTGTCGATCATCTTAAATCTTCTTCTGCCTCGAACTTTTTTACCGTTCACCATTCCTTCCAGGGCATCCTTCATTAGGGAGTTTCTTCTCAGCCAGTGACCCAACCAGTTTCTTTTTCTCTTCCTGATCAGTTTCAGCATTATTCTTTCTTCACCCACTCTTTCTAGCACAGCTTCATTTCTTATTTTGTCTGTCCATTTCACATGCTCCATTCTTCTCCATATCCACATTTCAAATGCTTCTAGTCGTTTCTCTTCACTGCGTCGTAATGTCCATGTTTCTGCCCCATACAATGCCACACTCCACACAAAGCACTTCACTAGTCTCTTCCTTAGTTCTTTTTCCAGAGGTCCGCAGAAGATGCTCCTTTTTCTATTAAAAGCCTCCTTTGCTATTGCTATCCTCCTCTTGACTTCTTGGCAGCAGTTCATATCACCACTTATAGTACACCCTAAGTATTTAAAGTTGTTCACTTGTTCCAATGTCTCATTCCGAATACTTATGTTTATCTTCTTTGTCTTTCTTCCAATAACCATAGTCTTTGTCTTGTTTACATTTATCTTCATTATTATAATACGTATATTCTCTGAATGAAAAAGCTGATGTGAGATTTTCGTTGACCCCCCCCCCTTTGACCTCACATAAATAATGGACGACCCCTAACGTTGCTTATATTTGAAGCAGGTTCGTTCATAAGCATCGGAAGCAACTATTCAAGAAATCAGTCCATTCGGTTTAGCGAGGGATTATTTAAGGGGCTATTTTTGAGGGATGGGAGAGATACAGGAAAAATAACTTTGCCTTTATTTAAAGAGGGACTACAAATTAGCAATGTATCAAATTTCAATAAAATCAGCCCAGAAGTTTGAGCGTAATAAACAGAGAAGAAATGACACAAGTAGAAGCATGAGTTGGCTTTGGTTCAAGTAGTTCATGATGGGAAATCCCCATTTTTACCAACAGTTCCTCTGCACGTTAAACTGCGTTTCTTACGAGAAGAAAAATGTTCAAGATACTCAGTTAGTAATAAATTAAATAAGAACATAAATCTACCTTGGTTCTGTTTGTTTATAAATCTATTTTTTTATTTATCTTTTATTTTGAATTATTTTATTTGTTATTAATTTACTTAAGCTTCCTTATTTATTTACTTAAAGAAACTTAGACAAAAATGTATAAAATAGTAATAGAATTAAAAAAATAAAAAGAAAATTTATTGAAAATATTCTACGAATTTTGTTAATAAATCTATTTTTATTAATCTGCCAAAGATATGTACGACACTGAAAACACTAAAAATAAAATACTTGAAGGTGTCTTTTTCAACAAAACCTACTTAAAAATAGATCCAACAATTTTCAAATTTAAAAAGGCAAATTTCCTTTTAATTGCCTGCTTTTACTTTATTGTTTCTTGCAGACACCACCATAATAAAACAAAGAGAGGAAAAAAAAAAAAAAAACAGAACAAGTGGGTGGCTTGGAAGTGTGTGACATGCACTCCATATTTGTTAAGATCTACGGAAATGAGAAGTGACATTGTTCGCAGCCACCCCCACTCGGCCTCTGGAGCTGCGCCAACGATGGAGGTTTCGTGTTAACCGTCAAATGAGCCATAACCCGTCGTTTAATGAGGCCACCTTTAATGTTTTTCAGGGGGTAAGGGGTGCAAAGAAAGGGTTTCGATGGTCAGAAGAGGCGGCAACGAACTGCAGCGGGTTCATAAATCAGAGGGGGTTTATCGGGCAAAAATAATAAATTGTCCTTAATAAATACGAGGGCTGGTCGTTAGAGGCAATTAATGATAAAACTGCAAAAACGATCACTATTTTACATGGATTATATATATATTCATACATAGCGAGATTAAAAAAGATTATGGACACTTAAGAGGAATAATTAATCTTGCTTAGTCTCAAATGGCTTTTCCAATTTCAAAGAGAATTAAAGTTGTTTGTTTGTAAAGAGAAGAATTTGTACTGTTCGTTTTTGTTTAGGAGAGCCTTCAACGCTTTTGCGCATGCGTCAGGTCTCCTTCGATTTCTTCAGAATAGGTGTGAGGAGAAACAAAGATGGGATGTTTACTTTTTATAGTGCTAGTTTACTAGTAGCTGCATTCTATTTGCGATTTTCGGGAAAGAATTATGGAAAGAATGAATACTATTCCAGAAGTTCTCCTCTTTATTTTTTTCTTAAAAGCGAAAATGTCCAAAAGAATTTCTTAGGAAAATACCCTAAATACCCATCTCAGCGTATCACCCCTCTGCGAAGGAAAATCGTCCCGCAGTGGAAACTCTGCCATTCATAAACGCACAGTACCTAGGCTTTCTGCTTATGAAAAACGAAAATTTTATGCTTAGTGCATTTTGTTGTTTGTGTTTGTTTACATTTTCGAATGAAGATTTCGACTGTTGAAGTAGCAACTACTTCAAATTTCCGAATTCGGGCTTTAATTTCTGAATTTTAATAAATGATTAAAAAAAAAGGACATTTTCGACATCAATGTTTCCGCGAACGACCTCCATTTTGAGTTTCGTAAATTCTTTATTTCGTAAATAAGAATCCTTTTGTAGTGGTCAAATCAGAGATTCAATGCGACTTCCCATTACGCGGTCTCAATTTACGCGAATTCCAAATAAGGCATAAGAAAAAAAAAAGGCCACACACACACTAAATGTTTCAGAATTTACGTTTGTGTATTTTATTTTCGCTTTTTACAATTTTTAACATACATATAATTCCTCAGTCAGTTACTCATTTAAATTCCTTTATTGAATTACGTTTCAGAAAGTTAAAAAATTTTCTTTCTTTTTTTCCCCCATTAATGCCAAAAGTTTCAAATACGGCATAAGGATGGAAATCAGGCTATTTTTTGTTGTTGTTTTTATTTCTGCCGCCTACTTCGACTACGGAAGTAACCACTTCTCATTGCGATTTCAGCTTTAATTGAAAGTTTTCATTAACTAAACAACTAAAATACTTTATTTAAATATTTAATCAAAAATTGAAGTCAATTTGGGTTCCTTACAACGGAAGTACATTTAGATCTTATCCATCTACTACAACTCCCAAGGTAGATCTGTTTCGAAATAATATTCCACACCTCATTATAGAGAGTCACAAAAGAATAAATAAATAAATAAATAAATAAGTGAAACATCAATTTCGTAAGTTATTGAATACCCACATTAATATAGGAGGTTTGTAAATTTTTATTTTTATCTCGATTTAGGTTTGCATCAAGAATAATAATGGCCTCAATCAATTTCTATATTCAAATCAACATCTGTAGCTTTAACTTATCCGGATTAATGGAAAAGATTAATACAGTATACACATCTTTCATTAATCGTATCATGAGTTTAAACAAATTCAAACATTATTTTATTTATTTTATTTTTTATTTAGTTTTATTATTTAAAATAATCTATATTGTTCATAAAGGAGATAAGATTTAAGATTTTAAGTTTAAAACTTCAAAAGAAAACTGTAGAAAGTAATCAGGTAAATTAATCCAGATAAAAGTTTCCTGAAACTACGCAGACAATCCACCCACCACTCCAATCTTCTGATTTTTCTGAATTTTTCTTCCCCGGAACGAAAGAACTAGAAAAGACACAACGAAATCCTTACAAATGTGGATTTTTCTTATCATTTACGGTTGAGGGAGCGTCTCCCTCCAATAAGTCGGATATACTGTCCAATTCCCCAAACGCCCACAACTTTTTAAGAATGATATCATCTCATCGCGACATTTCTTCCTTCCCCCTCGTTTTTACATTTTTTTCTTTCCTCTTTCCAACGTAAAATGGAGTCTCTTTGTATTCATACGACGACCGTTCACGCTCCCTGATACCATCTCCGCGCCAATCCAATTTCATCGGTAATCACCGGTGGAAAAACAAGGCCTGCAGTTACGTCTTTCCGTCAGTGGCATATGCAGCGGAATCTGCCTTCATCCGGGTCTACCGACGACGAGATGGGACAGTACGAAGGGAAAAAAAAAGAAAGAAGAAGGAAAGACATATAATGTGATTGTCAGAACGGAATCGACTTACAGCCTATCAAGCGAAAGGTGGTTTATTCCACGATTTCTCTACGTCAACGTGAAAAATGTCAAATGCAAAATAAAATGCGGACTATATTTCACAATGAAAGATGGGATTTCAATAAAATAGACTCTACATTTTTTTTTCTTTGCATGATGTTTCTTGCGCATCAAAAGTCGATAAACAAGAAAAACATGCACCAACTCAAACAATTTGAGTTGGATGGCACCTTAAATGAAATTACGATTGTGTAAAGAAAAACATGCACCTTACACAATCGTAATGTCATTTAAGGTGCCTTTTGAAGGCATTCATTAAAACTTTCCAACTCAAATTTCAGGAATTGATTAAGTCAAGATCGTCTCCATAGAGTCCTGGGCGGCAAAGTTACCACAAAACCATTTAGAAATCTAAGAAATGAGACAGCCAACGTAGAGTCCTCCCCGCTGGTCTTCTGGTAGTTATGAAATACGGCCCCAGCCCCAATTTGATTCGCTTGGCAGAAAAACCATATGCTAGGTTTTTTTTTTTTTTTTTTCCGCATCTTCAGATTAAACGTAAGGACAGGGAAGTTTAAAAGACCCTACGAATAAGCCCTCAAGGACCTTCGGGAATTAAAAGTCACGGTAGGAAGATGGCTGCCAGTCCGACGTTCGCTCGACTCTAATCCTAGCCAAGAAAACATTTGTTTTTATTCATCTAACCAATCATTAATATAACACTAATAATAATAAGAGAAAGGAACTTCGTATTTTCTGCAACAAATTATTAAGACAATTAAGATTAAATGTTTTCGGTTGAATAATAAACCCCCAAAATAAATCGCTCTCCATTACTTGCTTCTTGTTTTTCCTTTCCTCCATATCTTCTATCCCATTCTTATCTCTCACTCCACTCCAACAAAGTATTACTAATAACCAAACAAAACCAAAAGTCAGGAAAAGAAAATTAGTTATAATATAAAACTAACGTAGAGAGAATTTTTTTTTAAAGTTCTACTTATATCTCTTTTATGTAAAGTTTAAAAAAAAAAATTAGCGTGATAAAGGTATTTCAAACAATGAAAAAAAAATATGCACTAAATAGCATTTGAAATGTTGAATATAATTCCTTTACCAGTGTGAATAGTTTACGTTATAATCCAACTTCACCATCCATTTACTCCGCTCAAAATCTCTTCATTAAACAAAAGAATCTTTTATTTTAATCATTCGTCAACAGATGTCGCGAAAGAGAGCAACTGCCTAGCAACGATCAAACAAAGACAATTCTACAAGACTACGAATGCCGTCAGAATGAATAGTAATCAGCGGGTTTCTTTAATCTTCATCCTCTTAACCGCCCCCATTTGCGGATGTTTTCTTCCGGATCCGAAAGGTTACATCCTCTACTGTCCGTGTGTGGGTAGGTTTCATTTCAAAAGTAATATTTAAGTCTTGCATTAGTGAGTCATTTCAAGGTTTATTTTCTTATTCTTTTTTTTTCTTTGTTCTTCATTTAAACAAATAAAACATTTTTTCCTTCTCTTTGAGAAAACATTGATGCTTTAATAGCCTGCAGTTTTATCATTGAAGCAAACAACAGCTATACATTTATATTTAAATATAAATATAAAATTATATGTAGAATCTAAATGTAAACGACATTGCAAACAACTTCTTAAAGTTTTGATAAATATTTTCAAAATAAAAAAAAAGCAACTAAATTTTGTATTTATGTTTGAAAAAATTTTCTTTTTTCTTTTTTTTTTTTTTTTGAATAAACGCTTAAAGCAAATTCGAATACAACAATCAACTCACTTCCAGTATAATAATATAATAAAATTACTAACATCATTGTTTTATTAGCCTCTACGTTCTTAATTATTCAGCAGTATTTTTATATTTCAATTTTTTTTTTTTTTTTTTTGGTTAAAAAACAAAAACAGTATATTACTAAAATTTCGTAATTAATCCGTTGATATTAAATGTAATGTCGAAATACGAATACAATAACAATAGTAAGATTATTTTTTATTTATTTATTTCTATTATTAAAAAAAAAAAAAAAAAGTACGTTTCATCCACTGTCATACGGTTTCTGTCAAAAAATAAAGAATGGCTTGTCTGCAATACTAAAAAATATGCAGTGAAGTGTTCATGAAGTCAAACAGTACTTCTGATTATACCGTACAAAAGCTATTACGTATTTTAAGATGGTTAGTCTTCCAATGGGCACAATATAATGCTGATAAATTTATCATTATTTTTTTTTTTATTCTTGCCGTTATATTTAACTCATTAGCCATTTATGCAGTATCCCCATCAAAAAAAAAAAATCTCGAAGCACCTCTATCTGTTCAACTGCAATTCTCTGCATTTACTATTATTATTATTTTTTGTTTCATTAACAAAATGAATAAAACTGTTTAAAAAAAAAAAAAAGTATGCTTTTTTCACTAATTTCAACTATGACTATTCAAAGAACAGTTACTCACAAGAAGATACGATAAAATATTCTTTCAGTTATTATTAAACGATGAGAAATCTATTTTAATTCTGAAGGACGTTAGGGATACATAAAACTCAAAACAAATGATCTTCAAGTTTGTTTTGTTGTCGACTGAAGTTTCGTTTTTGTTTGTTTTGTTTTTTTCTGGTTCAATGCGTACGTAGAATGCGATTTTGATAGCGTATCCGTAGCAAATGGAGGTTAGTCAAAGCTAAGCAGAAGACTGAACATGGGACATTATATAGTGAAGGTGATAATATCCGGGAAGACTGGAAATACCTCGTCAGGCGAATCGTCAGCATTCCAATAAGTGAGAGAGGGGAAAGAAACAGCCTGACCTGTGGATTGACTTCGTAGCTGTTACAGGCAGCAAATATTTTCTTTAATCCGTTATGTTTTTTTTTACTGTTAAATAATCGTAAAAAAAAACAAAAAGTCTGAAAAACTACAAAATGAAATATGAATTAATGACTATCTCAGTTTCGAGAAAAACCGTTAAAGAAGAGATTTATAAGAAAGTTTCCGCCAGTCATATAAAGTAATTGTTTTCCATATCTTCTTTTCTATTAAAAAGATAAAATGGCCGGAGAAGTCAATGTTAATAAACGATAAATAAAAATTTTGCTATTGTAAATGTCCTTTCGATTAGTTTACTAACGTTGCGATTTGAAATCACAATCCCATGTATTTAAGAATAAACCTCACTGACAAGTTGTATCTTTAGCAGTTGTACAGAGGAATTACTTTCTGATCAGTAACTAAACCAGTACTCGTAAAACAGGACCAGCAGATTAACAGACAGGACTAATAAAGCATGAATCACTCGAAAAATATTGTAGTTATATAGAAAGATACACTCGTTTATACATTTTATGAAACTTCTCATTCCGTGTGAGTCAGTCCTCCTTCAATTTAAAGGTTCATTATTCAATAATGGCCAGAATAAAATTTATCAGCACATATTATAAAACATTTCAAGCATTATCATTTTATTTTTATTTTAAAACTGACGACACACCACTATAAAAAGTTCAAAAAAATTTACAACACAATAAAATACCTGACAAAATGACCGATTTCGCTCTTTCGACAAACACACTTAAAAACTGAATTATCATTTTATATTTCATAAATTATATTTCAAATTTCAAACAGAAATTAAGAGAAACATTCAAAAGTTACAAATAGCATTTTTTTTTTCTAAATTCTGTAGCATTTCGCTTACGATCCAAGTTGTCTCATTAAATGCAGGTGGTGGTTTTATACTGAAACTGTCATTTAAAAAATAAATATTTGTTATTATAATAATATAATATATATATATATATTATTGTAACACAGTCAAAAGACATTTACTTAGTTCACAATACCAATAAACTGTAAAGAAGATGTAAAGGTTTTTCAATATTTATCAGTAATAAAAAAAGAAGACCAAAAAAATAATTAAATGCTTTGATTGCGATTAATAAGCAATAACATTTAATGTGTACTGTGTTTTTGTTGTGCAACGCTTTGATTGCGATTAATAAGCAATAACATTTAATGTGTACTGTGTTTTTGTTGTTCCAGGTAACAACCTGTTACAATTCTTGTAATATGTGAAAGTTGTTAGCATAATGGTGATTTTAAAATAATGTCATTATTTTATTAGTTTTTTGACTGATGTGAGAAAGTGTTGATTGGTTGCACTGATTGTGTCTTAATACTTTATTCTAGGTCGCTTCGGAAATCAAGCCGAGGACTTTCTGGGTACTTTGGCATTTGCAGTCGCTCAAAACCGTACTCTGGTTCTTCCTCCGTGGCTGGAGTTCGACTCTAACAAGAACTTAACGGTAATTCACTTAAATAGTCAATAAACTAATATAAAAAGCTCAATGGAAGAAAAAGGATTAAACACACTGTACAAATTCACTTCTCTGTTGTCAAAGGTTTTTGAAAGCGACTCATCAACCACACTACATAGTTATCGAGCAGCTACAAGATCTGAGATTCGTGCAATGCAATTTTATATCTTACTATTGTCCTCCAAATGAGAGATGGCCGCCCTGTTTTGTGAGATCTGCGCATGTATCATCGATTAGTCTGGTCAGGCACGTCCGTCTGATTTAATGAAAGGACGCCGCTATTGTGCTAATCGCTTGTTACTTTGCAAAAGAGCATTGTATTTATAAATATATATTTATTTATTTATTTATATAAATACTTATTGTTAGCAACTGGTATTGAAATAACGCTAAATAGTCGAGAAAAGTTTTAATTTGGCGTTCTCAACATGTCTTTCTCAGTGAAAACAGACGACGGGCGTCCATTGTGACAGGAAAACATAATTGATCAGCTACCGGAAGGGCTGCGCAGTTCAAACTTCCGCCGGTCATCTTTCATTTTGAGGACAATAAAGACAGTACAGTGTCCAAATATCCGCTGAAGATCTAATTGGGAATTGTTCTTTTATTTACGTCAGCAAATTAAACTAATGTTTAATGTAAGAAATGTTATCAAGAATTCTTCTGTAAAAAAAAAAGAAAATCAATTCCTAGATTTCTATTGTTCTTCCTACTATTATTCTTACTAGTTCGCGAAATTATAAATACAGTAGACTCTCGATATGTCGAACTTCAATATCTCGTAAACCTTGATATGTCGAAAAATTATTTTTCCCCTTGATATTACATATTCATCTAATATTAATTTTAATTCTTATGTCGAAGAGTTTTCACTCAAAACCTTCATATGTCGTATATTTTTCGAAGTAAAAAACGAATTTTTCAGGAAAAATCGCCGTTCAGTTGTGTCGAAGCAAATTGAAGTATTTTTTCAAGAATCTCTCACACCCTTCATTATCTCTCTGAGGGGGTCAAGGACGATTCCGATAAATCCATCTGGTTGATAACTCCAATTGGGGAAAGGAGGGTGCGAGTGAGTATGTCTCGCCAGTCATTTGTTACATTGTTGCTTAGGCGTGTTGTTCTAAATTGTTCAGAATTTACTGCGTACTACGACGCTTCATGGAATGCTCGGATAATGTGGAAAACGATGACTTTACAGCTATTTTTCAAATAGAAAAATTGGTTGAAGAACAATTTCAAAAGAGATGTCGCCAGGCCACGATACTGGACGTCTTTAAGAAATTCTAGCAATGTAAGTTCATTATTTTACTAATTCTTTTCAATTAAACGTAATTATTTACTACTTTTAAAAATTAAAATTATCATTGCTGTATTTAGACTTATTGTCAACTAACATTACATATTTATACTTATTCTCATCTATCAAGACTCTAATTTTTAGAATATTATTCCGTATCTTGTGTTTTTACGTGAAATTTTATGTTTTGATTATGACCTTGTTATCTGGAAAACTCACTATGTCGAATTTTTTTTAACGTCCCTTCAACTTCGACATATTGAGAGTCTACTGTAGTAGCAAATGCAAAAGTTATCCTTATTATCGTGATTTACTTCATTGCTTTGTAAGAAAATATATAGTGTGTGATCTTCAGTGATGAAAAATGCTAATATTAACTATCAAGCACACAATATCTATTGAAACTTAACAACCGACTATTATCAACACGGTGAAAGATGAACCTCCCAGAATGCAAAGCAGATTATAGATTGTCCTTTCCTGGCCTTTCGCTAACATTGAAATAGAAGAGAAGCGGCCTCTTCTCTTTCAATGTTAGCGAACGGCCAGGAAAGAACAATCTATAATCCGCTTTGCATTCTGGGAGGTTCATCTTTCAGCGTGTTGATAATAGTAGCGCCCTCATACAATTGTGATGGAAACCACGATACAGCTGCCATTTAAAACATCAATTCCAAGTGAAAATGCATTATTATTATTTATTTATTTTGAAGTCTTCTGAATTTGTCTTAGTTATGTATCAAGTTAATGAATTTTAGAATTCAGTCATTCTGTATCCTTCTGATTACTAATTTGGCTTATGTCAAGATTGTTTTGCATACAAGTCTCCAACGAAGAGCAATGTACAAGGAAAATCACAATGCTATTAATAAACAAGAACACAGCAAAGATATCACCGAAGGCGTTATAATTATGAAACTACAGCAAACATTTCTTAAACATTAATTCCAAGTTTATTATAATCGAGGTTCGGATACCTGTGGACTATTATTCGGCGACCAACTATAATATTAACGTATGTTTTCTTTCTGTTAGGTGGCTATCATGTCACGATCATTATAATTATAATAAATCAACAACAATTAAACAAGCAGTAATAGTCACAAGGAAAGACTGGTTGAGAAATTCATATGTCAGCATAAAGAGTTGATCTCAACCATTGATGTTTATTAATAATTTTATGCGCTTTTTAAAATTTTATTGCGCTAGGGGAATTCATTTTAGACTGGCGAAATGCTGGCACATGAATTTTTCAACTTAATCTTTTATTGAGAATTTATTATTGATTTTTTTTTTTATTTTAATTGTTGGAAGTACCCACACGGTTCTTACTATTAAGGTCTGTACCTTCTTGTTTTTACTGGCGACTACTTCTAACTGATGATCGCCAAGGGCGTAAAACAGCTGTTCTAGACTGTCACTTATAGATACAGGCAGTCCTTGTTTTACGGCGGTTCAATTTACAACGATTCAGATTTACGCCGGTTTAAAATTAGGCCAAAATGAGAAAAAATATATTTTTATTAAAAATTAAAAATGGGGGGAAAAAAGTTAAATTTCTTGAGCGACAATGCAGCCTTACACGGTGCATGCAGTCAACTTTAACAGCTGTACTACAATTAATAGAGATAAAAGTTTTTAAAAATAAAAATAATCGTATCAAGGTAAAAGGAAATCTACTAGTGCAAGTCCCAATGTTGATGCTTGTTGTTTCTGCTAATTTAGTAGGATTACAAAAGTAAATATTTTACATTAATTTTAGCAGTAAAAACTTAACATGGTTTAAGCAAAGAAAAACAATATATGTTTTTGGATGTGTGGAAAGCATCCATCATGCTTTATACGTTCGTTTTACGTCGTTTCGATTTACGACAACGCTGTAAGAAAGCAACACCGGCGTAAAACGAGGGTTGCCTGTACTTGATCTCAACCACTAATGTTCTTTATTTACAGCTTATAATAAACAAATAATGCGTAATCAGCAACCTAATTCAGCACCAATATCAAAAAAGTACTAAAAGAATCTATTTAATTGACACCTTGAAGAAAAAACAAGTCATCCAGTTTCTGTTCCTGTAAATAAAAATTAATATTACAGTGGAGGAAAACTTCCATGTTTAATCCCTTACTCTCTGCAGAAAAACTGGAAATCAATGCCAAATTCATAATTTTCAGTGAATTTATTCCAGAAGACAATTGCCTTTACACAATAATATAAATAAAGCCTAATTAACAGTACTTAATAAGGGCAAGTCATTTTTTCTTGGAAATGTATGCGCAGATAACTTAGAATAACAACTTAGAATAACAATTGAAACTGCGAAATACTAATCTAATGTAGAAGATTCTGGAACTGATGGTGGTTTTTTTTTTTAAAAGTTTCTTCAACAGTAATGTTGTAAGTTTAATACTATCTTTTTTTTTTCTATTAACAGGATTTCATCCCTTTTGAAAAATACTTTAAGTTGGAACCTCTGCAATCATTCCACAAAGTTGTTAGAATAGAAGATTTCATGGAACAATTAGCACCAATAGTATGGCCTCAAAAGGAACGCTATGGTAAGCTACGATTACTTAAGATTTCTTTATTTCAACCTTTCTTACAGAATGTAGTTTTGTTTATATTCACTCAGCACTGGGACCTTTAAAGATCTATTGTGCTTTATCTTAACTTATCTCTCCATCGGTCCAGTTTTGACTTTCATGGGGCCAACAGCGGCTTCATTAAACCACTTCATCAAAAAGACCAAATCTTTATGCTGCAAGTGTTTCACATTCGCAGCTAAAGGAATGTGAAGCTCCGTTTAGTAGTTTTTACCACCTTGCGGCATCTGTAACGTAAATGGTCATCAACAGCAATCCCAATTTTGCATAGCTATCCTTTAAGCCTACAAGGGCCAATTAGTAGTCTTACAATCCACTTCAACTGCCCTCTGCTAAGATTAAGTAGATAAAGAGATCTGCTTCTATCAGGACCTTTAGTAAGTGTCTTGGAACGTCTTAAGTCTTTGATAGCATTTCCAAAAAATCATGATTCTGGAATTCATTCAGTCCCTCAGTAGTTTTGTACGCATGCCTAAAGGATATCCAAAAAACATGATTCACACTCTGTATACAACTATCAGAGCCGTCAATGGCCATTTCTGCGATTTCAATTCCTTCAATTCGTTTAAGTTCTGACACCCACATAAGTTTTATTACCTAACTATAGTCAGCCAGGGACACAGAATGTAACAAATACTTCTTAAGTTTCGAATTTGAAGACTTGCAAAACAAAAAGTTTAAATACATTAAGAGTTAAATTTACCCCGAGAAGAAAAGTTGTCCAAGAAAAAAAAAAAGTTTTCTTTTTACCTTGAACAAAAAACAGTCCGAATACAGATTCCTCCACCCCCCAACCTGTAACTGTTTGGCCCTCTGAACGCTACTAAGAAAATTCTACAACAATACTATCATTCTTAATTAATAATTTCAAATTTTATTCAGTGTTTATTTGAATTCAATGGATAATATTAAAGAAAAAATATCAAATTCTCTAACTTACTACTTCAAGTTCTATATGTTAAATAAGCTGTGTTTCTTTTTAAATCTAGAATAAATGCGAAAAATACTGAATACAATAAACATTTTAAAAAATTTGTCTGTAGTCGTACCACAAACTTGGATAGCTGAGATTATGAAACTTGGCACAATATTAGACACATCAGTAGGTGGTTTATAAATTTAAACAATATCTTTTTTAAGAAATTATTTAAAAGATGCAAGAACTAATATTACATAAAAAAAGACCCAAATCACTATACTGTGCCCTATCTTTTTTTTCCTTTGTACTTCAATAATTAAAATGTAAACTCTTATAGTTGTGAAGTTAACTAACTGTACTAACTCTTGGAATCTTAGTGTTCTGCTATCTCCCACTCCGTGAAGTCAATGACTGTGAACCGATGCGAGGACCTCCTTTCTCTGACATGTGGACAAAGTATGGCATCGAATTCTCACGATCTATTGTCTACGCACCACTTGTGGCCGATGCATCCAGACCAGAGATGATGGATCAATGGCTCAGCAGGTAAAACAACAACTACCACATCAAGTTATTTTAATTAGAAAATCCCAAAACGGAGCTCATCGCTGAACAATACGCAAAGAAAAGAGAACGAAGGTAAAAGGCGTATTAATGATTAGTTACCAGAGTTCGTCTGGGACCATTGTTAGGAGGCTAAGAACGATGCACGTTTTCTTTCTTCAAATTAGAATGAATTATAATTCTACTTATCCATTGTTACGATGACCCAATAGAAAGAAAACAAGCGTCAATGTTTGTATTAAGTCTACTGAAATCTGAAATGAATTATGTAATAAAGGTTACGATACTTGTTGGGCCCAGTACATCTATTATTGTGATTTTGTATTCTGATTTTCTGCAGACAGGCAACTGAACAGTAACGTATTATTTCAGTTTCGCCAAAAATGACAAAGACTTCATATTTAAGCACCTGGAAAATCCCTTTCGTTTCCTCACGGTAGCTTCCACCGATTCTCCTGCTGCTGCTAGTAATAGCAGTCTTTGTTTTTCTTTACATCTATTATTTAATTTAGTCGTGTCTACATACATTTAAAATATATTTTACAAGGTCGTACATATTCATTTGGTTATCGATTATAAAAAGATAAAAAGGTACTCACTTTCATTTTGAAGAATAAGAAATATTTCCTAAGGAAATTAAGGATTGTGCATCATCAGTATGTGTATATTTCTCGCAATAATTTTGTTGATCTCATATATACTTGAAACTTAGTATCCGTATTTCTGAGTAAGAGACGATGTAACTTTTCTGTATGAGAATTCCGCTGCATAGATACATGTAGAAAACTGGAGATATACAAATTCCAGTAGAAAGAGAAAAAAAAAAGAATTTGTGATAATGCCTATTAAATCATGTAGTTCTTCAACATCATGTTCACATGCTTTGATATTTGTAAATTATTTGGATTTAAGACAACGCATTCTTCAATTCAATTTCTATAAAACAAATTTCAGGAGACTTTGTATTTGGAGATATTGCAAATCTGGTTGAAAACGCTTGTCCCAGATTCTCGAGATGATACCTTAGGACGCGAGAACCTTATTTATTTGTGTGCATTTTGATGTTGTTTTTTTTTCTTATTTTATAATTTACAATATAAACAGATATTTTTATAAGGTTTGTACAACCTCAAAAAAAAAAATAACTTTCAGTAGCTTTAAAGAACGTAGGTCTTAAGTTAATCCAGGACTTTTTTCGCTCTCAGATACGCTCCTCACTTGGTGCCTGTCTTAGCCTTTCTCGTTGCTCCGAATGGAGTTCCACTAGATATGAAGGAAACGGACTTTCACCAACATTTGCAGTGGAGCGACGAAATAGAGGCTATTGCCTTAAAACACTTAGAAGATATGGTACCTTCGAAGAATTTCATTGCGATTCACTTACGCAATGGTGAAGATTGGGTAAGGAAGCAAACGAACTGATATACAGTAGAGCCCCGATTATCCGCGATTGCCGCAAAAATTTTAATTAATTACGAACCTCAAAAAAAAAACAATTTTAATCCAAGCCAAAAACAGGGAAAGTACAATAGGCCCTACAGTGCGAAGGTCGAAAATTACTGACAGGTTTATTGTGCATCGTAATCCTATAGGCCTTCTCGGAATTTGTGGATGCAAACGTAGAGCAAAGGTTTCTGCTTTACTGTACATTTTTAAAAAGTTTTACATATTATGTCTTTTGTACAATAAAACGTAGTTTTTAATGGTGAATATTTTTTTTCGTGTTTACACCTCATTTTTAGTCTTTTTAGGGTTATCCGCGAAGCTCTTGCCACCCAATTCCGCGGATAATCGGGGCTCTACTGTAGTTCTAATCATGTTTTAATCACGTTTCTCGTTACATTAATTTCTTTCTTAACAGTCCTAAATTCTCATTAGTGAAATTGTATTATTATGTCAAGATGGTTTAACAATAATCCCATCAACAGTCATATACCAGTGATTCTTAAAGTATCCCCTTCAACAGTCAAGTGTGAAAATTAAGTCCTTCACTTTTCTTGATTCTATTATTTAATTTCCAAATCTTTCTCCCAATTTATGGGAACTGTTGGCCGCCGTTCTCTCTACCTACGACCAAAGTTGAGATAAACTATTTGGTTAAGCAGACTTAACACTTAACCGTGGCGTTTCAGTTTAGAATACAATTGGCGAAAGTGAACAGTCCATACTAATAACAGTCAATAACAGCACTACACGAGAATACATTTTAATATTTACATCTTTGATGATCACCTAATTCATCTATATTTGTATTTAGAAATAAAAGCTTAAAAAGTTTACAGTGGGTATCAGTATTCATAATCACAAAAGCGGACATATCTGAGGAAGTCAACCAATTAAGTAAAATGTGTGTGACATTCTTCTCTACTGGCCAAGTTTAAGGCAATTGCATAACTTGGAGACTGCGAACTTTTGATGCGAGAATATTTCAAAAAAAATAAATAAATAAATAAATAAATCACAATATTAAAAGTATCAGTTGCGGACAATATGATCAGTCAACTACAATACATAAAAAAGAATCAAGATTGCATCAATCACGTAGAATTTTTCTAAGGGGCCCCGGGGCACTGCCCCGATGGTAGCTACGGCCCTGATATTATGCTATTTCCATAAGTTATAATTCATTATATTAGCTTTTTCTTAAGCAGGTATCTACATTAAATGCATTAAAATCAGTTAAGATCACCACGTGTATAGTAGGTAACTTCTAATAGCAGCTGTTTCACGCTCATTGGCAATCATCTGCCAGGAGTAATCAATAATAAACAAGGAGGTCCCAGGAAAGTAGGTTAAGAGGGTCAAACAAACAAGAAAAGTCATTTGTAATTGGCTGGAATTCTGCTAATAGTTGTCAGAATTGACCCTAAGGGGTCATTTACATTTGTTAAGTTCTTGGAGGTTGATCTCATTTTGAGATTCAAGTTTATCGCTTAAATAATTTATGAGCTTATCTTTCCAAGAATAAGTGCAGAAACTGTAATTAGAACGACGCAATTAGGGCTATGTATTACACGCGTAATCCTGCCTAACACTTAATTATGCCCTACACTGGTGACGGGGCCTAATATCCAAAATTTCATTTGTAATTTGACTTATCTTTAATTAACTCTAATTTATCAAACAGTGGCGAATCGATGGGTATTCATAAATGGCTTTTTTTGAATTACAAACTATTCCCAAGAAGATATATTAGAAAACAGTTCTAAGTGAAGTTAAAAACTGTTGATCTACGAAAACAAAAACTTTTAAAGAGAAACTATCAATGATAATATTTATTTTACGGATTTCGTGTCACTTAGTGGGAAAAATTATATTACGGCCTATGCCCAGGTTTCATACGTTGTTTCTTGTATCAATTGAGCTTATAATTCCCTACGCAGAGTAAACCGTAAAAATTACTTAAATAAACTTAAAAAGAAAAATCATATATAGATATGTAACTATGAAATTTCAATTTCAATGTAAATCAAAGTATTAATTTTAAGGAGTTCGAGGGTAAAAGAGTTCATCTCATAATGGCATCAGGTGTAAGCTTTTGTCTAACCTTTTTTGGTTGAAATGTGATTTACATTAGAATATTATTGTCTGAGTCGTCGTACCCGTAAGATTTTATAAATGAAGCACTGATTCTGACGTCACTCAAAGAAAAATGAAATGTTTTCTCTGGCCTTAAAACGCAAATTTCCATTAGAATCCAGAAATAGATATTTGCAAGATAATTTTAATTTACATCCTTAAATATCTTCCCTATTCATGACAACGATACGGACGGACGTTTTATGTATTGTCTCTATGAGCTGTATTGTAATTTTTTTTTTAAATGTATCCTAACGAATTCAGTTGAGGAAAAAGAAAAAGATTTCTTGTCCTCAGTTATTCAACCTGAAGAAGTTTAATGTTAAGAGAACGAAATATCGTTGTTGTGATTAAAGAAGATATTTAAGGAATACTTTGTTTCTCATGATTGAATGAAGAATGTACATTTAGGAACAATTATAATTTCTTTTACAATGAAGATACTTAAATCAATTTAAATGATTATATTTATTTTTGTATGTCTACATCGTATGAATAATAACGCCTTTCTATCTAGAAATAGCAAAATAAAAATTAGGTTAAATATAAAAAAAAAAAATAACCAAATAAAATAAATTCAAGGAAGTTAATTTGTGTTTACTATTACCTTTCTTTAGTAGCTAACCATAATTATCAACAACTATCCATTAATTTTCTATGATTTAAGTCTTAATTCAAGTAAGTATCGTTAATTCTAGAATCTTCTCTCTATAGGTGTCAGCGTGTAATTCTAACACTAATGCTGTTTCCATGTTTTCGTCAGCTCAGTGTATGGGGAGCGAGAATCGAAGGCTTCTCACCTACGAAATGTGTTTGCCTCCTTTTAAAACAATTATTTACCAACTTCGACAAAGTATTCAGAATTACAGCGCCGACGCGGTATTCGTCGGTTCCGATAACAACCACTCCATTGCGGAGATCAGCGACGGACTTCGAGATTTCAAAGTAAGTATTTATCAATTATGAATAGCTCCCACTTATCATCTCGATTGTAGCAACTTGAAAATCCCTCATCTTTCAAGTGAAGTGCACTCGAGACAGCTGTTAACAATTTGTAATTTATTAATAGTTAGTTTTATGTAACTGTACCAAGGAAAGTATTAGTACTGAGAATGCCAAGTCTCTACACATTCTATCCGTAACTTATTTATAATTCAAATGAAAATAACAGACCCGTTTATTATGATCACCTTAATACTAACCCAGAAATTCTGACTTAATACGTTTGCAGTGCATTGTCTCGCACGGCGGCTACGACATAACTTGACTTTTTTTTAACTTTTTTTTAAAAAACAAAAAATGATTTTGTTAAAAGTTAAAGGATGCCACGACATGCCTATGCAGGCCCAAGGGCTCGCGGGAGGTAAGGCTCCCAGCGTTACTTGACCAACGGGACTAGGTTGAGGTCGGGATGTCAGCCCGACGCCCGCCCGCCTTTAACTCCCGGGAAAGAAACCCGGTACCCATTCTACAGAGGGCTGGGTAGGCCCTAGGACCCGTTTGGAGGAGAATGGAGCGTGGAAAAATTCCCGCTCTCCGCCGAGACCGGGAATCGAACCCGCGACCTCCAACCCGCAGCCAAGCGCCTTACCCACTCGGCTACCGGGCCCATTTTGTTAAAAAGTAAATGAAATAAATCGGAAGTTAGAATATAAAAATGACATCAGGGATCAATTTTCCCCATACTAGCATTGCAGTCAGCGTGTTAAATGGCTTGAAAGATTTATTTAAAATTTTGTATGATGCTTATGAAAGTATCCACCCAGTTCTCGAGAGGAGTTTCCCAATGCTGCGTGTTCAGTACCAGTAATTTGCAGTATTTGAGATAAACCTGTTGAATAATCTGATAAAATGCCTCTTCGCAAACTACACTGCGATAAGATTACTTGAGATGATTGATCCGTGCTACTAACTACAACTTTAGATCTAAAAGGTTTAACGGCTAACGTGAAAGTTTAATTGAATTTAACAAATATAACTTAGCTACTATACTTTTAAAAAGCACTCTTAAGGTGTGTCTCAACAAGTGTTGTAATAGTTCGTTCAAAATCTCCACGTGGAATTTGATGGGGGCTTGTTTTCTTCTTTGCACTTGCATTCAAATCTTTTTACAAACGTTTTTATATTTATACCTCACTCTACATACGCATAGTGGCGTAGCTGCTCCACGATAATTTAACCTTGGTCGAATTTTACAAATACTTCGATGTGCATTGGAAAGGAGTGGAAAAAGAAAACAGTGGGGGAGAAGTTAGATTAGAACCCATCTGTCTGTTAATTTCCAACTTAAAAAAAATTATTTATCCTAGGAAACTGAAATGTTAAGAGGCATTGTTAAACAGTAAAAGGAAGATACTTCAGTATATATATTTTTGATTTGATACAATTATGGATGAGAGAGAGAGAGAAAAACAAACAAACAGTAGCTGAAAGTGGTCAAAAACTTAGAATGTGCATGCCATAAATATTAGAATGCCATATTTACTCGCATATTTTACGCCTTCGCGTAATTCACGCACCCCAAATTTTAAGGGCATATTTTGGATTTTTTTTTTTTTATCTCGCATAATTTTCTCAGTGTTTAATAGTAGACTATAATAGTAAAGGGAATTTTCTGTTTAGGAAGGATTTTTTTTTTCCTCGCGTAATTTACGCACCCCAATTTCAAAACAATTTTTTCTTCCAAAAAAGTGCGTAAAATACGCGAGTAAATACGGTAATTAACATTAGCAATATATGAGATTAAATCAAAAATTGCGTTTAAAAGTATATATTAAAATCTAAAAATACATACAAAAGCTATCGGAGACCTTGTACGACTCCCTGGTCAATTGGAGAATATTTTCATTTAATCTATTGTCCTCCAAATGAGAGATGGCCGCCCTGTTTTTGTGAGATCTGCGCATGTATGATCGATTAGTCTGGTCAGGCACTTCCGTCTGATTTTATGACAGGACGCCGCCATTACGGTAATCGCTTGTTACTTTGCAAAAGAGCATTGTATTTATAAATAATATATATTTATTTATTTATATAAATACTTATTGTTAGCAACTGGTATTGAAATAACGCTAAATAGTCGAGAGAAGTTTTAATTTGGCGTTATCAACATGTCTTTCTCAGTGAAAACAGACCCCGTCGTCCATTATGAAAGGAAAACATAATTGATCAGCTACCGGAAGGGCTGCGCAGTTCAAACTTCCGCCGGCCACCTTTCATTTGGAGGACAATAAGCATGTTATTTTAGGCACACGTTATAACTTATGTTAAAATTAGCAATATATTAACTTAATAAACCTGTCCTTTTTTTTTATGTATACATAATTAAATTTTTTCCCCTTACGTCATAAGTCGTATGGATTGAGTATAGCCCAACATTATATTTCAAAATTTAAGCTACATTTTTCAGACGAAGCACTGTTGACGATTCAGTTTATTATGATTATTTATATCTATTTACTGCTAGAGATCTGATCTCATCTACATTCACAGTCTATCTTTACAGTCACTGAATACTAAATCAACAAATTAAAAGAATTCTTTTCAATTAATACAATTGATTATCTTCAACAAAAATGTTAGATTAAACAGATTTAAATTGTAAGGAAGCCTCATATTTTTTTGATTGCTGTTCGGACCTGGGATTATATCCTGTGTAGGGAACAATGAATAGTTCCGTGCTCTTTTTCTCGCTCAAACCCTAGAGTTCGCCTGAGAGGTCTCCTCCAGTCTTCCCTTGAATTAGGGAATGCTTTCCGATGGCCTATGAATTATAATGGGGAAATATTCACAGCGTCTTCTTTAGTCAGCTACCACAATGCAAAGAGAGATGTAATGAATGGTTCTGGTGGGATAATAGTACTTGAAAAGCGAACAAACCATTTGGAAACTAGTCTGTCAAGACAATGAGAACGAACGAGCGTGAATCAAGAGATGCCAACAGCTGCTGCTAAGACTGATGTTGACTAATGCTTTTCCGTTCATGATTCGACGAAAATTGATGAGAGCTTTTCGGAGCCAAGCAAAAGCAGACGTCAACGTATGTTGACTCTGGAAATGACAGAAGTAAACAGATCGTGGCAGGGACGCTTAAAAAAAAAAAAGAAAGAAGATTCATTTCTTCATCGATCCTTAAACGAATGAAAGTTTAATGATTCTCCTTTTTTCTCTGTAGGTGAAAGTGTTCCGTTACGCGCCGTCCAATCCTCAAGTGGACCTGGCAATCTTCGCCCGGGCCACGCACTTCATCGCCAATTGCATCTCGTCCTTCTCGGCGTTTGCCGTCCGGGAGAGACAGGCCCGTGGACTGCCCTACACATTCTGGGATATCCCGCGAGTGGTGCACTTCGACCTACTTCACAACGAATTCTAGAGGAAACATATACATATCAGAGCGTGAGTGCTTGGAAAGATCCAGAACGTTGCCAGCTTAGGTAGAAGAGAAGAATGAAGTCCCTGGCGACGGAAACATCATTACTATACACCTTATTAGCAAAAACCTTTTAATATATCAAACACTTTATCTATATTCTTATATATGTATTACTGATCAACGAAATTAATGCATTAACGGCTTAATTTCTGCCGCAGATATTCAGAACGTCGTCAAGAAATAAAAAACTAACAAGAAGAATTCTTGTTAGTTGTGCACCTTGAAAGCAATAATATAATTAGAGAATGTTATTTAGAATTAATTTGTTACTGTTGTTTCCCTGATACTCTTTAAGGTTTATGAAAACCACTACCATCTGCAGCACCCTGTGATAGTCAGTTAAGAATGTTAAAACTAAAGCAAATATCTACCTTTGCCTTAAGGTTTACAGGGGGTTAAATGTTTAAATGAATGGCTTGTGTTAACAAATGTTAGTTGCAACAGTTTCCATACGTTACAAATTCAATTATTATTATTTTTTTATAGTCTTGATCTATAATACTTCACTGTATTGTTTTCACAGCAATGCAAATATACCCTAATAATATTTATGTATCTCGAATGATTAAATGTAATTACAGGTATCTTTTATGGCTTTTTGTTTTAAAGATTATTTAAAGATATTTTTAAACGACAAATCAAAAAGCAAAGCTGCACACGAATAAACATTCACGCTATTGTGTTTATCATCAGAGGGAATCGTGTACGGCCGTTTCGTCCTTGTTGGGACCCAGCAGCCCGATCCACCGTCCTCAATGATCATAAACCCAGAAAGGCATAAACATAAATGGAAGTCACCTTCGCTCCCGAAAGTGACTCCCGAACAAAACAACAATTAAAAAAAATGAAAAAATAGGTGCTCAAGTGCCGCTTTGGTTTTTGATTTATCACAATTTTTCTGCACGTTAAATTTGTTTCTTTTCATATTTTAATACGATGTGTAAAATTCAAATCGTAAACTGATCAACATTATCAACATTATTTCCAGTATCCAGATACATCAAGATATTTTGTTTTGAAATAGAAAATTTTTTTACTAAATTAGTCACCAAAAAAACCCCCCAAAAAAGTTCACGCCTATTAAATAAAATAGCCGATTAAGTTGATTTTTTTTCCCTTCAAATGATTGGTCAACAACGTTTCGGGTCGGTAATGATGTCATTTGTGCTTCATCTGACAGGCCTTTCTTTTCATTGTAGCGACGTGACTAAGTGAACACGAAAACTTAATACCTACTAAATAGGATCCATCTTTCAAAATGGACATCAAGAACTGAGTTACAAGGTTTTTCTGTAACCAAAGAATTCTAGATAAAACGGGAACTAATTTTAGCTCCCACTTTTTATAACTTTTAATAACAACTTAACACTTTGTCACTTTTTCTTTTCTAATATACTCCAAAATCCTACAAAATTAGTATTCTATTTACATAATAATGATTTAAAAAATAATGACAAATCAGAAGATAATTTTCAGTTCCTTATTAAGCTGGCATCCAGTTTCTGTGAGAATCTTAAGGAACTTGTCAACTTTCCCAGTTACGAATTCCCTCTTGCATCTGTAGGTAGGATGATATGACACGATTAGAGTCTTAACGTACTTCCCAAAACGAGCTGCAAATTTCAAAGCACAAGGATCATGCAGCGCTGGTATTCTCCTATTGGTTCAAAGTTCTTTATTTTATAGGAACTCCCAGGAAAAATACAGCAGCATTTCTCCACAGCAAAGGCGATTTGAAGCATTGGGATCAGTTGTGGCACACCAAACTAGCAACAGGAACGATACAGATGGGAGAAAATTTCGTTGATAATAATCTCAGGCAGTTGATTCCAGCAGTGTGGAACTACAATTGCAGAAGACATCTGGATAAACTGTAGAAATTTGAAACATACAGAAACAAATTATACGCCTTCAAATAGAACCGAAGATACCAGCAGTATTTTTACAGTGGATTTAGATATCTACAAAGATCATATTGAATTGCTTACATACGGAGATGAATTTTTAGTCAAATCTAATGACTAAACTCCCTAATTCCATGTCAGAAAACAAAAACAAACAAACAGTTTTTTCAACAGTTTATCCAAATGTCTTCTACAAATGTAGTTCAACAATGTTTGAGTCAACTGCCTGAGATTATTATCAACGAAATGTTTTCCCATCTGTCTGTTTTCGATAGGTCTGCTGTTTTCGATAGTTTGGTGTGCCACAACTTTTCCCAAGGCTTCAAATCTCCTTTGCTGAGGAGAAATGCTGCTGCATTTTTTCCTGGGAGTTCCTAATAAAATAAAGAACTTCGAAATCAACACCAATAGGAGAATTCCAGGTCTGCATGATCGCTGTGCTTTGAAATACGCAGCTCGTTTTGGGAAGTACGTTAAGACACTAATCGTGTCATATCATCCTATCTACAGATTCAAGAGCGAATTCGTAAAAGGGAAAATTAAGAAGTTCCTTAAGAAATTGGATGCCAGCTTAAGGAACTGACTTATTATTGGCTAAATGGATCCACATTACTGCTCTTGGCATGACAAGGAAGGCATCATTAATAGAAGATAATTTTGTTTTAAAAAAGTCTTCAAACGGGAAATACATTTGGTATTTAAATTTTTTATAAAACTGAAATTGAAGAAAAATCATTAGATATTTATTATGATAGTAAAACTGTCCATTTGAAGATATTTTTATAATTCTTGCTGTTAAGATCTATTTCTCCAATTTAAATTATTATAGCAGCAGGAGTTTCGGTATCAGCCTCTTTAATCTCTTCCATTTTCTCATTTTCTGAGACTGACTTTTGGTTTTTGTTGTTATTCAACTTACAGCAGACTGATGAAACTGTTGACTTTGAGCGTCCAACAAGGTTAGCTACTTCGACAACAGAACCCCCCATCGCTCGACCACCAATGATCACACCTTTCTCGAAATCCCTTAGGTGGGTTCCAGTCACTTTGATAACAATGTTCTCAGTTAGCTTCTGCTTAGCCTTAAAAACATTGGTGGTTTTCAATGTTGGAGTGGACTTCTTGATGCTGCCTGGTTGCTGGGATTTGTATTGTTTTGTTTTAATTGATGCAGTTAGCTTTAGCTTTCCTGCACTCCACAACTAGTAATTTCTGTAGACGCAGCTGAGAGATAGTCCCAACCAAGTAGCGATGTTCTGGTAGGTTGAACCAGCCCGTCTAGCTCCAACAATGAGGCCAACCTGAAACATTGTTACAGCTTCTATTCCAGAGCTTGGACCTTCAGTCACAATATCTAGAGGAAGCTGTGTTATATCTGAAGAAGAAGAAGTTGCCATTGTACTTATTCCTAAGTCTTCAGTAAATAATACTCCGTATTTATACAAATAAACGGTTTAAGCTGGACTTTAAAATTACCGCCAAATTTTCTAAAATTTTATCTTTAAAGTTCAAAAATTTATCCTTCCTTCCGTCTACGTCCAATTCTCAATAAATTGGTTTGATCATTGGTGGTCGAGCGATGGGTGGTTCTGTTGTCGAAGTAGCTACCTTGTTGGACGCTCAAAGTCAACAGTTTCATCAGTCTGCTGTAAGTTGAATAATAACATTAAATTATTATAGTTGTTATTTTTTTTATTTTTCAAGATATGTAATTTGTTATTGACACTAGTAAAATGAGATTGAACATTTTTCAACGAATTAAAGAAAAATGTAAATTATACTCCATTATTATTTGATGGAGTTTTTAATTTAACTTATAAATTACTTTGCAAAATAAAAAACTTTTCCAAGCTTTCACATAAAATCGTATAAATTATTTAATCTTGTTCTCAAGACACTGGAGAAATCATTTAAAACAACCAATGAAAACCACATGACAAGGAGACATCTTTTACTACTAGACGGCTACCAGTCGCATCGCTTCGCTCCGGAAGCCTCGTTTATGTAATAATAAATGAATGAAAACCAACAATGTATTCTTCAAAGAAAAACCCTTACATCAAATAAACTACAAACTGAAACTTACAAAATATATCTATATTTAGAGTCCTATTCACCTTGCTATTATTTTATTTTAGAATTACTGTTTTGTTTTTTGTTTTTTAATACTTCCATTTCTTTCCCGTGAATGAAAATGTTTAGAACGCAATAACTTGAAGCAAGACCAATATCAAATAAGGAAACATTATTTTAAGTTTCCACTCTTAATAAATACGTGCAGAACAATATTTGTAATTCTAAACCATTTCTTTATTTCTTTATGCATAATTTTTTGGTTTTTACATTTTGAAATATTTTTCTTTTGTAAAAGAATTCTGATGAGTTAACCATACAATAATACTACTGTTGCCTGGCAACGTGCCATTGTTGCGGACGCAAGCGCGCACGCACGCAGTTAAAAGATAATTATACAAATCTCAGCGTTGTGGTGCGGCGCCATTTTGATTTACCATATTTGGCGCGTATAATAAGCACCCTTTTCACATATAGATATCTGTATTTCCCGATCCTTCCTTCAACATTTAACAGCGGGATCAATACAATTAACAAGAGCTTCATTAAAACCTACTTTCCTTACAAACGTTTTTAGCGGCCTCAAGGTTACAGCTTGCCTGTAAAACCGCTATGGGACCGCTCTTGTTTTTGTCCTGTCTTTATGTCTCACTCTG
>JAFIDM010003189.1:42938441-42964015 GCA_023159025.1 Thereuonema tuberculata | reverse complement strand
ACTGCCAAGAATCGATTGGTGTTTTTGAGTTGAAGTCCAATCACTGGAGTGACATACGTGTTTCATGGTTATTTGGACTGTTATTGCTCTAACCTATATCCATTATAGAATTAAAACGATGCATCAGGATGGAGTCAGACAGTTTTTCGCAACAACAGATGAATCATGATCTTAATGACGTGGGTGGGGAGACAACTGGGTCTAGGTTTTGCCCATTCATCCGCCGTTTAGGGGGGCAAAAAGCACGAGAATAAAATAGAAGCGATGTGAATATTTCATGAGGCGATGTCTAATCGGGAAGAATATACAGGGAAGAGGATATTAATAAAACAGGACCTTCTACTCGATCAGAAGGAGTATATCTGGGACAGAATTTATTAGACTGCATTAAAAATTAACAACTATAATCAACGTGGCTGCCGTGACGTCATCCAATTTCTGAAATGGTAGATCAATCATAGCTAATGACGCCATTAATAATAATAAAAAAAAAGCGATCTGTGATTAAGAAACGGCCTAATAACATGCACGGCTTCAGAATAGGTGGATTTCTGTATTTCTGTAATATTTAAAAACACAGGGGGAAAAAAGAAGAAAAAAAAAGTTTCTGAATGTCGATCAATTTAAATGAAATACAAAGAATGAATAAATGAATACAAAGCATCTACCAATTCTATTTGACTGATACGACTCTATTGATCTACTCAAAAATGTAACTAAATGTTTATGTTAAGTAAAGATTTTTTGGTTAAAAAAAAGTTTTTATTTCCACTTCGTTATTACTTTTCTTTTAAACAGAGAATAAAAAAAAAGTCTCCAATTTTAAAATTGCAATTTTTACTTTTTTTTTTTTTTTTTTATTAATTTCTGAAAGCTTGTTAAAAATCCTCAAATCAATTAACTTAATCATTTTAAAACGCATGCAAATTAACATTATTAAAAGCAGGGCTGAACCACCTAAGAAAGTCTGAGGCCTAATATTTTTATAAAAGTTATGATGGAGGGCTGCAGTGTCCCATCCTCCAATTCTTAATATATCTTATTAATGAATGATCGGATAATGTCATTTGTAATAATAATTATTAAGAATATCTTACTAATTAATGATTTCATAATGACATTTATAATAATAATAAATGTACTTGACATAAACTTCAAATTATCAAATAATGCGGTAGTTGTGCTTGATACAAGCATTCCAATTGTAAAAGTATGAGACAGTTTATATTGCAAATAATGACCTTTTTCAATGTATCTGCTGGCAGCAATAAAACGGCTCAAATTTAAGTTTGAGTTAGACACTGCTGGACCGCAGAAAATATACCGGCGGGCTGCAGATTGTGCACCACTGATTAAAAGGATTAATTTCCGTTATTTTAACATCTTATATTGCTTCGGTTTATTTGTGAGTTTTTTTTTTTTTTATGAGAACTTTCTCGTATTCACACGTGAGTTTCTCTGCTGGGGAAAAAAAATTTCAAAATTTTCAAAAATCCTTAACTGTCTTTAATTTATGGACGTTTCAAGATGAACGTTTACCGGTTCAAAACTTATTGTGGAGGACAAAAACAGACATTTTGATACAAAATGCGTTTCAAATTCAGACATCTTCAGCATTACAAATCAATAAAACTGATTTAGGAAAAAAAAAGTTTAAAACTAATTTAAAATTTCGTATTTATAAAGTTGAATTCTTCTTGAATCAGAACCCAAGTAATTGAAGAATAAACGAAATGTTAATGTTTTGTTCAGAAACACGTATGTCAAGTTTGAAGAGTCAATTTGTACTGAAGAGACCAAATGTATATATGTATATAAAAAATAAATAAATCTAAAATGCGCAAAAAAAAAAATAACAAAGAAATCGAATTGTAATTAAATATTACAAAAGATATAATGTTTTAAAATTTTATTGGCTATTGGAATCCGACTGCCAAGCTCGTCTTTAAGGTTCTACCATTGATCCGGTTTTTGGCTGCGTGATGCGGAAAGAAAGAACGGGATGGATGAAGCTAACGCCCCCGAATCAATGCAAGGAACCAGCGGTTGGCTTTGAACGAAGGGAAAAAAAATGTCAACGATCAAAGAAGAAGAAAGAAGCCTAAGGGTAAAAATTGGGAAGGAAGAATCGTTGAGAAATAAATAAAATTAATTAATCGATTTTTCTTTAAAATTCACTTCCGCAATCATTAACAGTTTTCGTAAATATGAGTTCTTAATGGCGTTGTTTACCGTCGTCGAAGTAAATTAGCAAATGATAGGTAAACAAAAGAAGAAAAACAAATATCCGGAATTAAACGGAACAGCAATCGAGCATTCAAGAAGCAAGCTACAAATGAAAATACATGAGACTGATTTTTACTCTTTAGCTGCAGCAATTTGCTAAAATCGTAGAATTAAGTTTATTTATTTTCACAGCGCATATTTCTTTTATTTGCCAATTAGCAATGAATTAAACAATTTTTAAAATAAAAACAGGAGGAAGTACCTGAAAAAATATGAAGCATAATATTTTCCTTAAAATCTTGCTCTTTTTTTCTTTGTCTTTAAATATTTGATTAAAAAAAAACTGCATTTAATACGTATTATTTACTCAAGTTGTGTAACTCGGATGAATCTTAATCGTATCAAACAAACGAATAAATTTATTTATTTGGTTAACTTTTACTTAACACCCATTGTGTAATATATCGATGGAAATCCACTTTTTAGATTCCAATTCTTTTCTTGTCCTCTTAAATGTGTATACCAAGTGTCAAGAAGATCCGTCCAGCGGTTCAAAAGAGGCTGATCTGATGAGTCTCACTTTCCTAAGACTGTAAGCTAAAATAGGTCCCAGTATTTGTTAAGGGATTTTAAAATTAACAATTTTTATTTCATTCGATAATTACGGACATATCCCGAATTGCGTCTGTTTTCAGTTGACAACCTATGCAGGACATACGTTTCCCTGCTTCGGACTAACGACCAATTCCATCGCCTTTTATTTTTTTTTCTTGCTAACCACATCTATCAGCACAAGTAAAAATAAGAAGGTTCAGATCAGCACGGATTTTCCTATTCTTTTCTTCATCTGTTTAAACCTGTTCTGTAGAATAAAAAACTAGGAAGCGCCCTCTGCTGATAAGTCCTGAAAGCTACCTCTTGGGAAATACGGAAATGCCTGCGTTACTGTACTTGCTTTAGTAAAATTATTTATTCCCATAAGCGTTACACGCATTTTTATTTCATGTTTATTATTGTGTTTATTTTAGTTATAAATGTGTTATTTACGACAGCTACGCACGTATATGATGATTGCAGGGCAGTTCAAAGATCGATAAGCCAAAAATGAAGTAGTGCTTCAACTTAGGTCATCCCTCAGCTGACGTAAGTGTGGGATGGGCCTGTACATATAATAATTAGACAGGATTGATTATTGCCAATCGTTATTTTCAGCATAATTTCGAATGTGTCTATGAACTGCAAATATTCTCGAAAGAAAACAACACAGAAATAATTCTCTTTCTCGACTGTCGTACTAAATTTCTGATTAAAGCATCTTTTGATGACGAAAGAATTTAAATACTTAACAACTAAATTTGTTAAACCTAAGTCCTAATTGTAAAAGTGAGCTAGTTTTACTGGCGTCTGGAAATCAGCTACTTCAATAATAGTCGAAAGCGTAAGTGTGTTTGTATTCCAATGTTTTTACTCAAAACATATTTTTATTCGCAAAATATTTCAATTGAAAGAAAAACAAATAAACCACAACTATGTTTTTCTATTGGGATGTACTATGAGGATCCACAAAGAAGCTCTTATTAATTAACTAAGTTACTAAAGAAGGGACAGGTGCCACTGTAACGTTGAAAAGCTTTCTTCATAATTAAGATAGAAATAGTGCAGTACGTGCTGTTATTATATAATTTATTAGAAAATTAAAAATTTAGGAGAGACAGGAAAAAGAAAATCAGGGTTATCTTCATGAGAAAGCTGCCAATGAAAAAAAAAAAAAGATTAGGAGGAAAAAAATAAAAAAACTGCATATTTTAGCCGCGAACGGAACTAAAGCGGCGTGATTAAGAAGCAGGTCTTAAGATTTGTTCTGACGCCAAACTGGCGACAAAACTTGCTTGGGAGATTTAATATTGTAATTTTCTCACTAATTTCCGAATATTAAACGAGAAGTTAATTAAGTGATTGTCTTCTTCATTTTTTTTTTTTTTACAAAAATATATTTTCGGAATTCAGGACTTGTATTCCGCATTTTGAAAATTTCCGATATTATTTTCAAGGCGCATGCGCACAGCCACTACAACCGAACGCTAATTAGCCAAAACTTTAATTTGCGAAGAGAGAAAAAAAAAGAAGAAAGATCGTCGAAAGGAGGCACCTGACGACAGATTTAATTAATTGTCTGTGATTTTTCTTCCTATCTTCTTAAAATGAAATCGAAAAATTTTTCAAAAAAAAAAATGTAATTTCCGCAATTTTACGGTCGTGTTAAACATGAATGTTCTCATGTACAACTGTTTTGTCTGTCTTTCTGAACCACATTTTCTAGACGGTGCTTTCTTAAATAACCCAGGGAATCATGGGTTTGAAGTCCAGGTTTTTGAAACGTTTTTAATAAGTGCTCGAAGTGGTTTTTAAAAGTGATCAGTTAACGTTATTTTTACGAGAATTAACGAGCTTTGCGTTAGAAGATGGACATTTAACTAGAGTATGGAAAAATACATTAAATAATTTAACCACACCCAAGTTAATGGTTAAAGAAGTGTGTTTTTATTGTCAATAAGGTTAAAAATATGGTTCGCCTGAAAAATATAGCTCATTGTTATTTCACACGATAAATATCCCGGACGTACGACTGTAGTGTCTGTAAGTCGAAGCAATGGACATAATGCAATGCGATCGTCATATGCGTACGTAACTGAGAACAACACAAGGAGATACCAATGTACTTAGTAGCCTACAAATTTTATATTAAAATTATAATATTTAAAAAATATGAGGCCAGCACACATATTTAAAGATTAAAATTTTTTAACACATTAAAAGGATTAAAATACTAAGAGTTTCAGCTCGCTGAACTATAGCATTAAAAAACTTTAAAAATACTTTGAGTATATTAATCCTTTCAATACGTTAGAAAATTTTTTAATCATTAAATATATGTGTTAGCCTCTTTATATTTTTTAAATGTGATAATTACTCCTCAGGCACTAAATTGCTTCTGTTACTATACTTAGGTTCTAATTTAACCACACAATGTAAGTAACGAAAAGGTGTGAAAATTCCGAACCGCCATGTTTAGTTACGAAGATGAACGATCCTAGAATTCGAAAATATATTATTAACACTAATACACTGTTTATCTTGCATTATTTAAAAATTTTCAATGCATTTTAATTTTAGGGAACCAAATACCTTTTAACTCCAATTTGAAATGTTTGCTTAAGTTTTATCCATAATGGGATGTTTTCTAATAGGGAGTGAATGGCAAAAAAGGCAGTTGAACTGACGAGATTGACCACAGGAACAACAACTTTATTACAAAGAAATCAGCTGTTTAAATACACGACAATGACAGAGGACGATTGGTAGAAACGGAATACAGAATGACGTTTTGATTGGCTACAACAATTTAAGAAAAAGGTTATTCAAATTTGAACTAAAGAAAGCCGTTGAAATTAAGAATAAAGCAATTAATAATAATACATTTAACGATTCAAGAGAGTGCATACAAAGGTTAAAAATAAGACTTTATAAAACTTTAAAAATGAGAATAAAACCTAAGAATTAATCGTTACAATAATATACTTAATAAAAATGTTATGGATGCAGTTATACGAGAGGTACAGGCAACTCTGGGTTTACGAACATTCGCTAAAACGAACGCCACAATTCATTCCGAATTTCTTAAAGTCGTCATTAGATAGTGTAGTTGCTACAGAGAGATTTTTTAAGCGTATTTGAAACGAATGAACTCTAAATGAAGATAAACCTCTTGATGTCGCGTAAAAGTTGAAAACAAATATAAGTTATTGTGTTTACGTATTGTTATTACATCCTTCAGTAAGTTTACATTTAAACGGAAAGTTAGTATAAGGATAGCCTATATAAAATAGCTAATAAACTACAATATACGTATAGTAAAGCTAAAGGAATACAGAAGGAATAGAACGAACATCTTGGAAACGGAACCCATTTTGAAACCGACAACTGTCTGCACATATTAGATATTACAGAGACAAGATGAACATTTAAAAGTTTTGTAGATTACTTTGCTGTGAGTGCAGAATTTAAAGAGTTTTTCTTTTTCCCTCGATATCAAATCAAATCTGAAATCTTGTTGCTCGGTTAATCTAAAAACAGTAATAAAGGGAGAAAAGAAAGCCAATCCAAGAGATATTAACTTAACTATCTCCTTTAAACACTTTAGGGCAAACAAAGAAGCGACTAGTGTATTCCTGAATTAATTAAAAAAATTTCACCTAATTTCTGCGTTTTATGGCGCCGGTATTAGAAGTTAATTGGTAGCGAGGAAAAAGTCACTAGGAAATGTTAAACCAACGATCCCGTGTTTAATTTAATTATTCCCCTTAGAAAAAAAAGAGGACCCCCTTAAGTGATTACGGTCCTTTTATTAAATTTTTCATTAAATCAGTAATGATATCTTCCTGAAGAGAGAGAAAGAGTCTGGTTATTAAAAAGAAGAGGGAATTCGTGAAACTCAGATCGTCGTGGCTCCTTTTAAAATGAGGATCTGTTTTTATCATCGGTAGTGAACGACAAGGCCCAAGTGTCCTCCTCTTAACGCCCCCATCAGCGAACCAAACGTCCTGACATTTCAACTTGGATCTCATCACAGACTCTCATTCTGGTCCGCTTAACTGAAAAGAAAAAAGTAATTGAATGATTTTTTTTTCTCCCCCTCCTTCTTTCCATTCCTCTTTTCAATGTTGCAGTCACCCTATCTTTGTTCTATTCTTCGTTCTTTTCTGTTTCTGCTTCCAATTCTTTTGTTGTTAATTATACGGAACTTGAAACAGATACACAACCAGTTCCGGTGCTTCAGCATTGAGTCTGGCTAAGATGCTGTATATCCGCGGAGAGTTGGTTAACACAATGGCACCTCAAAGCCGAAAGTAGCACTTACAAAATTCAACGCTCTTGATACAACAATAAATAACTGATCAGGACATTCTTGGAAAAAAGGATGTATTCAAAAGATACAGTAAAATAATGCGAAAAATGTAATTATGACGTTATCAATATACTTCAGTTGTAAGTCTAAAAATTAAATTGCTTAAACGATTCACAAAGAGTGAATTTCAGACTAAACGGATTCCTGATAAGTACAAATATACAGTAGACTCTCGATATCTCGAAGTTGAAGGGACGCTAAAAAAAATTCGAGATAGCGAGTTTTCGAGATAACAAGGTCATAACCAAAACATAAAAATTCACGAAAAAATAAAAGATACGGAATAATATTCTAAGAATTAGAGTCTTTGATAGATGAGAGTAAGTCTAAATATGTAATTGTAGTTGACAGTAAGTCTAAATATAGCAATGATAATTTTAATTTTTAAAGTGCTCAAAAATAATTACATCAAATTGAAAAGAATTAGTAAAATACAATGAACTTACATTGCTAGAATTTCTTAAAAAATACCTCTATTTGCTTCGACACAACTGAGCGGCGATTTTTCCGGAAAAATTCATTTTTTACTTCGAAAAATATTCGACATAACAAGGTTTTGAGTGAAAACTCTTCGACATAAGAATTAAAATTAACATTAGATGAATATGTAATATTAAGAGGAAAAATAATTTTCGACATATCAAGGTTTTCGAGATATCGAGAGTATACTGTATATTGTAGCCTCATTGCAAAATATGACATTTCTGCATGAGTCTACGACATATGCACCCTGTATATACATACTCAAGAAAATAAGGATTGCTAATGAATACATATAAAAAATATCTTGATCATTCACAAGAAAGGAAAAAAATATTTATTTATCTATTTTTTACATGGAAAATACGAATTTTAAATCAAAGAGCACCAAACTCCTTTGAAGGCTGAAGTTCCCTCCTTTTCCCTATCATTGAAGCAGGAGATTCAAGTATTTTCCACGATTTACTCCTTCTGGGAAATAAGACACGAATAGAAACCTTTCAAGCTCTATTTGGTCAATGGAATCCTACGCTTTCAAGGAAGATGCCCACTGTGGTATTTATTTGCA
This sequence comes from Thereuonema tuberculata, assembly GCA_023159025.1. Taxonomy (NCBI): domain Eukaryota; kingdom Metazoa; phylum Arthropoda; class Chilopoda; order Scutigeromorpha; family Scutigeridae; genus Thereuonema; species Thereuonema tuberculata. The sequence continues at coordinate 42,955,775 of JAFIDM010003189.1, read as the reverse complement.
ATCCGTTTCAGCATTTCAAAAAAGCTATTTCATAAACATAAGAAAGATGTATGGATAGACAGAATATTACAGAAATTCTTATGTTATTTCAATGCGGGTAAAAACAATTTCAAATAAAAGCCGGAAAGTGCTAGAATTACATAAAACAAACTTCTAGAAGAACTTAAACATTATCTTCCTCAATTAAATTGCGTTTTTTGGTACTATTTTCCTTTTTTATTTCTTAATCTTTTACTTTTAATTGCTATTATTTTTAATTTATAACATGGAAATGTCATGTTTCTAGTAAGGGAATTTTAAAGCCCGCGCGGTTGGCGTTGTCGCTATGACATCGGCCTCTCACTTCTGAGTACCGGGGTTCGGTTTTCGTGTGGGTTTCGTGATGGTAGACGATCCGCGCTGGGCAGGTTTTCTCGTTTCCCCTGCACTTCTCCCACCATACTTTCTCAGTCTTTCTCTCCATCTCCCTCCATTTCTCTCCGTGGGAGATAGTACAATAGATCTCTGGGCACAGTGCTTGGCTTCTCTGTCACCCACATTCACTATATAAGGAAATTTTAAAACACTCTCATGCGCTAGTTTCTCCACACGGACCTTCAAGGAAAAAATTGAAATAGAAAAGTTAAGTAAGCTTTGATCCGTAATTATGCATACCAAGTTTCAAGTCGATTTATGTAGATATTTCAAAATTATTAGGAAAAATCAAACGTATATGTATGTTTTTTTTTTTTTTTTTATTGCTCTCACATTGTAGCAAAACAGTTTTACAGTAGTTATGGAATAACTACAGTAGTTATGGAATAACTACAGTACTGTATTATGATAACGAATTTATTTCGTTTTTAAACAGATATTAGTTAAGCTAATACTCAAAAATCGATGACAACAATCTCAAATATCTCGAAAACGCTTGAGGGTTGGCCCCTCAACCCATGTATATATGAAGTACATATATTTTTAAAGTACTCCAAGTGTACTTTCATCCCGCAAAAATGGCATTGATTTTGAAGAGATACAGGATATGACCTCCTTATTAGTGAACGGTTTATTCACTGCATACATTCCGCGGATAATTACTGTTTATTTACTGATGTCTTCTTTGGAAACATTATACGTATTAAGTTCACTTGACATCCTTATTTCTCAGATATTTTTAGTAACTTTCAGAGAAATTTACTTTGGTTTCAGTATTGATCTAATTCTGCCTGAATTGATCAGCAGTTCATTTCGATGTGATACATAACAAAGTATCACTAACTTGAGATTTCCTATCTTTTTAATAATAATAATAATAATAATGCCTTGTCACATGTTCTGGAATCAGTCAGGACATGAATTCACCATAATTCTTCATTCATTATTTGTGACGAATATTATCGTGTAATTTATTTTATTTCACTTTCAGTTTTAAACATATCACAGAATTGATACAAAATGGTTATTTTGTCAAAAAAACAACTTACAGCAATTGATTCTGTTCCATAGTTATTATCGTTTAGGAATAAAAACAACTTCCTAGCCTTTGCGACTAAACGATCTCCACACCGGAAAATTTTAAATTTTAAAACAAATAAATACATCATTAATTTAACCACAAAAGGAAAAACAATTATTTCACCATCGTGGTCAGCGCGGCACCACCACAAAACAGAAGGAACAAAGAATCAGAGACAACAGAGAGAAGGTGCTGATGTATGTGTTTATAACCACAACTTCACTAACCAACGAAAACAAGCCTAAACTAAACTGATAACAGAAATCTACTTTAAAACGTCCACGTTACAAAGACGAGAAGTTCGAAAGAAGCTTAAATTTAAATTAGAAAGAAAGTTTAAAATTTTAAATCGAAACAACTTTAATTAAAAAACAATTCATAAGTAAAAAGTTAATTAATTTTTTAAAAATGGCATTTATCTTAAATGTTTTATTCAAATCCGTTGCTAAGGAATCAACGAAAACATTACAATTTTTCTTAGAATGGAAAAAGAAAACAAAAAAACAAAAAAAACAAAACTGTTGTTTAAATCAAGTTTGATTTTGATATCTATACGTAGAGCCAGTTTCAGAAAAAGATCGGGGGTGACGTCAGGCGAGAAATATCTGTGGTGGCGAGATGGTCTAAGCATTCGTCTTTCTTGCTAAGGTTCCCTTGATCGATTCTCCTACATGCCTTTTTTTTCTTTCTCCCTCTCCATTTTTTTTGTTTTTTAATTAATCCTTTTTAACTTACATATATTTTAATTTTATCTCGCCAGTCAAATCACGAAAAGACTGACCTTTATGATTAAGTTTAAAAAAGTACATTTGAAGATACATGTGCAGCCATGATGAGTAGTTCGACTTAATAACCAATAGCACGATTGATTTTTATTAGTTTGAAAATTTCCACAAAAATAATCTTAAACACTTTACTTCAGATCAGTACATCAGTAATTTCACATCATACAAAACCTTTTGCTTGCCGAAAGATATTTACAGAAAGGTGGAACTATATTTTGGGCTGACGGATATTGTGTAACTTGGTTCAATGACGTCACTCAGATCTTTTTCTGAAACTGACTTTAGATGTTTCGTTAACAATTTCAACTTTTTTTTTCTTTATTTTTTTCAAAGTTCCCTATTCCTTCAGGAACTCAAGTCTAATTTTAAAATTAAAAGATGAAAACATTGTACGATCGGTATCTTCTTTTCTTTGAATAACAAAAATGAGGAAGGGAATTCTCAAATAACAATTTCGTTAAATAAAAAAAATATACACTAACCTGTTATAAATTCACTGAAAAATATTAAGCTTAAAACACAATTTTAAAACTTTCAAAAATAAATAAATACTTTAAAACAGAAATAGAAAAAAGATGAAGAAGAAAAAAAAAAAGACCCTCACAGCCTTGTAGGTATGTTTTGTAGTTATTCACTCGGCTACACCGTGTGTACGTATTCCACAATTTACAATTTTCGAGTGCTGAGTTGCCAGCAGCCGGTCACTTGTCTTTTATTGAATTTGGAAGGGGGCCAGATTTCTCTGCAGTCTTTTATCCAAATTTTCCCCTTTCATTTAAGCAGGTAAAACGCGACACAATAAATGGCTCGATTTTGAAACGGAGGACCATTTGGTTTTGCTATTTTTCTCTTATATTTTTTTTTTCTTTGCGGGTTGAATAAGAACGTAGATGGTTGAAAATGATTGTTGAAATTTCCACAGATCTCTTACGCGAAGAGAGAATGGAACGAAAGAGGAGAAGGAAAAAAAAGTAATATCCCAATCCAATAAATGCATTTGGAAAATGAGATGTGGGAAGAAAAAAATTAGAGGAAATGTGAGAAATGCAATATTAAATGGGGTAGATCTCGAAAGAACAACGAACACAAAATTAATTTCAGAGTTTGAAAAGGAAATAATATTTACGTTTCCTCCGTACCCTAACCTCAAAATGCTTTAGATCTAAACGGAATAGAAAAGGAAAAAGTTTCATTTGTTGCAACTTGATCGCAAATACTACGTTAGTATAAATCGAGTACTGCGCGTTCTGATGCGAAGTTGCTTTATTGCGAGTGAAGATTAATAATCTGTACTTCGTTTGGATATAACTATAAAGAAAATCTAAATAAAATCTGATGAAATTATCGCTTAAAAATTGTAATATAAAACAACAAGAAGCTTATATTTATATCAACATTTATATATTTTAATTCTACAGCCCGCGACAATCTAGGAAAGAAGCACTGGATCTATTAGGGAAGTAGATCCGGTTGAGACATTGCTTGTATCCTTGCGCCAACGAATGACTTACTAAATACTTACTTAGAGTTAAAGAATGAAAATCGAGATTATTACGATATTTATAAATTAATAATCAGTCTAAAATTCACTTTTAATTTTTCATTGCTAAAAATACTTCATCACTACTTAGTAAATAAATAAAATCTCAGTTGAATTTAATTTCAAATTAACATCTTAGTTGAATTAACATATAAATTCTGTGTGTGTGTGTGTGTGTTTTATTTATTTATTATTTCTGGAATGACCTGGTGTTTCATCCAGTTAATAAATACATCTGCCTTCTTTCGATATTGTTTAATAAACCTTCAATATCGTCGTCTCCTTAAGCTGATACCTTCCCGATCCAACAAAGCTGAATCCCTGACGTCGTCTGCAATAAGTAAAATCATTTTGCTGCGTTGTTCTCAAAGTAAAATTTGACAGATCACTTTTGAAAGGCTTTAGTAGCAGTTGGAATTTCTTTTTTAAGATAAAATTCAAGTACCTTTCGTCGGATGCAAGATACAGTGTTACCTCCTTTAACGGACACATCTAATTAGCGGACATTATTGCGGGTCCCAGTCCCTAACAATAGGACATTCAATGTTATCCACTCCAAAAAGCGGACAGTTATTTTAACTGTAAAAAAAAAAAAAAAATTTTCGATTAACATTTCGACAAACACATCATGGTTGTATTTGCATCGGTGTCCCATACATTGATACATTGTATCGGTGCCTCCCCCCCCCCATATGTATTGATACATTGTATCTGTGTCCCATGATTCAACGCACGAATCTGAGGCCCTTTTTTTCACTGCAGTTGCTTTGTAAATGTCAATACCTCGTAAAGCTATAATCTTATAAACGTGTTGATTAAATTTAGTGCGAATTAAAATGGCGTCAAAAAGGAAGAGATAGGCACTGAAAGAAAAAATTGATGTTCTTGAAGTTGCTGCAAAAGAAAAGCTGAGTGTGCGTTGTCTTGCTGAAAGTTTTAAAGTTGGAAAAACTCAGATAAGTGAACTTTTGGAGGACAAAGAGGAGACTAGAAAAATATGGATGGTGAATTCAAACGAAAATTCGAAGAATTTGAAACAAGGAAAATCGACGTAGTGGTCATAAAATGGTTCCGCTCTGCTCATGCAAAGAACATTCCTATAAGCGGTATTTTGCATCAAGAAAAAGCCAGAGAATTCGGTCAAACTTTAGGATTGGATACGTTTAAGGCATCAAATGGATGGCTAGAAATTAATTTTCTGTATACTGTAATTAATTTTGTCATTATTTTAAGTAAGACAAACGGATTAGCACTCATTTAAAAAGGAATATAGTAAATAATTTGCAATTGTTCATATTCTCTCATATCGCAATGGTAATTGTAGAAATTTAATAAAGATTGTACGTAATTTTTCATTAAATGACATGCTATAAGCTAAAAAATGAAAAAAAGATAGTCCTCCCCAATAGCGGACACCTCCCAATAACGGACGAAACTTCCGGTCCCTGTCCGTTACTCGGAGATAACACTGTAGATAGATAAAAACTATCCAACTTCTGATCGTTCTGAGCCTGCCTCCTCCTGCTACTGAATCGGAGACTTGCGGCCCGCGTTTTCGCTTCGGCCCAAAACCTGAAAACTATTACCATAATGAACTACTTGTTAAGTCACTTGTCAGTTCGATAAGAGCATAGACTGAGTAAGAAGGAAGGATTATCTCTTCAAATATACATTCAATACACTTTGTTTTGAATGATTAAAGTAAAGCAAAACCTTTGCCTAAGAAACACTGATCAATAGAGAACGCAGCCATGTTGAATCGCCAACTGAATTCATTCTTCACCTTAATTAAACCTCATTATAAATGAGACAGAAATGATTTTACGATTACAGAAATGATTTTAATGATGTTGTAAATGTCACTTTAACATCCTTTATGCTTTCTTTCTTTATGCGAGATGGCAAACCGTATTACAACTGTAATTTCTACAATGCTGTCTTCGTTTTCAGTCATTTTCTTTGGTAACTATTATTGAATATAATAGTTCAATTTTTCCATTCTTCAAATAAAATAAAAATACCGGTAAATAAATTGTTAAAATCCGTAATATTTAGTGAAATTAATCTAAATGATTTTTGCTCAAATCATACCACGCGGAATGAATCAAGGACTTAAATAATGAATATCATACCATGAATTATGACAATGATTAAGAGAAATAAGTTAGAAATACATTGTTTAACGAAATGAGTAAAAAAAATGAGTTTGGTTGGCTGATGTGTCTTAAAAAGGACGAAACGGTCCGTCCCAGTCTCTTTCCGATGACAACTCAGGGTGCGAATCCTTTCCTTTCTTGCTTTTTAGCGCTGTGCCTTCGTTTTTTACTCGTTGAATCATCAGGCACGTTAAATCTCTTTTTCAAATACATTGTTTAGTTTCTAACTTTTTTTTTGTGTGTATGTGTGTGTATATGGAGGGGGGGGGGGAATTTTTGTCGAATTCTCGCGTCAATTTCTCGACAAAGAAGCATTTAGAATAAATTTCGAATTTCACAGACATTGGCTGATTTGAAGAACCAAACTTTCCTATTGGCCAAAAAAGAAAAAAGAAAGAAAGAGGACAACAAGCAATTTTACTAATATGTATTTTTTTTTATTAGTTTTTACTTAGGAACATTCCGTCAAATTGCAGGTGAAATATCGAAAGCACTTATTATTTGTTGTGCTACTGAGATCTGCCTCCGCTAAGTCATTAGCCGTTAACGACGTAGCTTCCCCACCGCCCTCTCTAAATGAAAGCCACGAATCACCAGCTGTGGAGTTTGATTGATGAAGTTGAACTCTGCTAAATTAATCCGCAAATGTATTCCAGTTGCATCATTGGGGTTAACTTACAAGAACCAGCTGCGATTAGAGAAATAGGTTTACCAATCTAAATGTCTGACGTCCTGTTCAGCTGTCAGAAATGAAAGAATATTACAAAGAAATATTTTAATGGCCAAGATTCAGATTTTTAAGAAAGTTAAGTACAAAGGAATTTTGGGTTAGCCCGTAGCCCATTGAAAATATCCCGGAGATTATTTAAGGTAAATTTGGATGAGTGGTTTTTGCTATTTTGTGGACTGCGCCCACCCCCAACTCCCCAGTTTAGTTTTGTACGACATTGTGAATTTAGAAGCTCCCAGAACTTTGTAACTGAATCTTTTAATTGAACATCATCGTCATCAACATCATCGTCCAATCCAACATGTTGGTCTATTACGGTCTCAAACCATCGTCTTCGTGGTCTTCCCTTATATCTTTTGTCGCAAAGAACGTACGTGAGCATCTTTTCGGCTAGTTGTCATTCGGAGACAATATTATTTTCAGGATTTTCTATAAACAAAATCAAGAAAAGGTTCGACATGGTATTCTTAGATATCATCAGAGTTCTCCTTGATAAGAAGAGTGCAGTCAACTGTTCAGCGCCCAAAACGAAGTTCTTCAATCGTTAGCCTACTTCCATGTGCCTACGCAGCGTCTATGACAACATTAGATTTAGATAGACTTTGTTTAACTTTAACCGATTTGTATAACTTTAACCTATTAAGTCATACATTTTTGTGTTTTAACCTAGTAAGTCGTAGCTTTTTGTGTAATTTTAACCTAGTATGTCGTAGATTCCTTTGTAATTTTAATCTAGGTAAGTTTATTGGAGGCGAAACCGGTTTTGAACTTGCAATTGTATGTAATTGTTTTGTTTTTTTGTTTTTATTTGTAACTAGTCATGTGTTTGCTCTCCGCAATTTTTTGATTACTATGCGCACATGTAAATTTCTTTATTTTATGTTATAGATTTTTGTGTAATTTCAATCTAGTTATGTCATAGGTTTTTGTGTAATTTTAACCTAGTATGTTATATTTTGTGTAATTTTAACCTAGTATGTTATATTTTGTGTAATTTTAACCTAGTATGTTACAGATTTCGTATAATTTTAACCTGGTATGTCAGAGATTTTGTGTAATATTAACTTAGTAAGTCATACATTTTTGTGTAATTTTAATGTAATACGCCATAGATTTTGTGTAATTTTAACCAAGTATGATTTAAATGGGCTGTTTACTTTTGTTATTTTATATAGTAAAATTTTGTGTTGCGGAGTAACGGAGTATTATAGCCTATTTATTTAAAAAGTTTCTTAGAAATTTAAGATCAAAATGTAATACAGTAAAATTCGGGTCTCGGGAGACGAAGTTTACACCAACATTATTACGGGAAAGACTGCAAATCATTTTTAATCATTTTGGGGACAAATGGCGCAAACCACGGCATATCCGAATGAGATGGTCAAATGAAGCATGTTGTAACTGAATTTTAATGTACTTTAAAACATGTGAATAGAAAATACTTTCATTTACTTTCATCATTCATGTATCCCGAATTTCCCCCCCCCCCCCCCGGTCTATCTCAGTACCACAAGTTGAGAACCACTGCATTACAACTTTATCATCTACCTCAATTTAGACTCGTAGTCGATCGTAGGGAAAAAAATTCTTGCCTTCGTTTGTGAAGCAGGAGATAGAAATGCTGTGTCAATTGTAAGATACAACGCTTTCCATTATCGAGCAAAAAAAAAAATGGAAGCAGAGGAAAAAGCAGTGAGGGGCGGCCATTGAAATTCCTCTCACGTGAAATCCCCTGGAATGTTTACCAAATGGAAGAGATGCAACTGTGTCTACCTATTTTCCCTTCGGAGACGAAACGAGAAGAATCCGCGTTCCGAATGCAAATCCTAGGCCTCGATTGAGATTGATATCCGGTCCGTCCGTGGCGGATTCGCATTCCTTTGCTTTCGGGCCTGTGGGTCGCGGAAGAGTCAAGAACAGGGGCACTGACTCTCTGAGACCATCTTAAATCTTCGCTAATCCCGAGTCACGTTTCTATATTGCGAGAGAAAGAAGAGGAGTCTTCGAGGCAAAGAGGATTGTCGGAGGATGGGTGGGTGGTGATTTGGAAAGAAGCACTGGAATGGGACACTTGGAAAGAAAGCAAACACAGCAGTACAGGCAGTTTACACAGCAAGAAACGGGGAAGTGCTTAGGATGTACGTCCATCATGGAAAGGGACCAGCAGGTTGTGAGTTGTAACATCCAATACAGGATGACACTGCACCAGTTGTTATCCGCCTTAACTCAAAACAAAATACCTGAATGATAATCAGGCGCAAGAAACTCTACATCCAATGTGTTTGGAGATCTATCACACAGTGTTTTCAATGAATTTCCGACTGTACTGAAAGATTAGTTCAGTGAAAGAATCATATTTTATTTTTTAACAGTTAATCGATTAACTATCCTGCAATCGATTATTCTTATTACTAGGCCTAATCGAACAAAAAAAGGAATTGCCTCCTCGTATGTTGGGAATAGATCGAAGAATATTGTAAGCAAACAAGAAATATAGTTCAGGTTGAATATGAATTGGAGTTATCAAAGGACTAGAGGAAGAGTCATTATATTGCGAATTCTAAACAATACTAAAAGGTAATATACAATGCAACGTGAGACGAACACACATCAAAAATATTAAGGAAAATGTTACGTCGTGTCTTCGTCAAAAAGTTATTGAAATGGAAAAATAATAATACAGTAGAGTCCATATAACTCGGCCTAATGTGGACCGAAGGGTGGCAGAGTTCGTGAAACTGCCGGGTTATCGGAAAGATGTTAAAAGAATAAGTACGATTTTTTTTCGTCCTAAAATACTTTTATTTGTTGTTTGAGAATACAACAGTTTACAAAGAATGCTAAAACTCAAATTTAAACTGTCCAAATAAACTTGAGAAAATATCTAATACATGAACTGTATATAAATGTAACTTGTAACGGGTCTGCGCGCGGGGTTTTTTTCGCCCTGCCAGGGGGTGGCCGAGTTATTCGGACTGCCAGGTTATTGAGTGCCGAGTTTTCGGGACTCTACTGTAATTTATTTTTTTCTGTACTACTAAAACCTTTAATAAAAGGATTAATTAAAATTTCCCGAAAAGTGATACATTGTTTAATATTTTAATATTATTTTCTCAATGTGTAGAAACTGTAATAAAATAAAAAAACTGTTCGAGGTCTTCAATTTTTAATCCTTATTATCTTTTTAAAAGACGCTCAATTCAAACAATACTTAAAATTTTTTCAATCGGAAAATTTCTATTACATACTTAAACTTTTAGATTACCGTAACCGTAATTTTTCTGAAGAAAAAAAAAAGACTATTGCGATCTCTCCTACCTGAACGGATGAGCCCGGGACCTTACGATAAACACCGATCAGGAGTCATATTAATAGAATTTATATGCCATTCAAATTCTTGTTTCCACGATGTATATGAATCGTTCATTTCCAATTTTTGACCATTTTCCTAATTTCAAAACCTTAGAGGGATGTTGTTTTTAGAGCTTTCGCCACAAACTTATTAGGTTTTTAAGGCATCGGTTAAACTACAAATAAGCAATAAAAACTTGGAAAGTGGGACATGACCTCAAAGTTGTTTCGTGGATAACTTCCATAAATTTTGGGCTTTTCAGCTAAAACTAGCCTTGACTTCGTATGACTGAATATCAAAATTTCTTATTAAAATGTTATTAACAAATACTGTTCTCAAATCTCAAGATGGTTGATCTTTGGGAAATACACTCACAGCGGCAGATGCGCGACAGAGTTATTTACAAATCTCTTCAAAAGGGGAAGGATTCTTTAACATGTATTGGTCTCCTTTCGTACTATTTTTATATAGTTTTTTTCTTCTTTATATAAACTCTCACTATATTTTTATAGGGAGAACCGTGTCAAGTGTTCCATACACTGCATTTTGTTTCACCAGTCATCGTCGATTAAAACGCATTTCACAATGTAAATTCTTGTTCTAAAGCAAAAGAATAGATGCAGGAATTAAAAAATTCATGAAACAAAGTTGGTGAAAATGATACCAGTTGTTTCTTGCGGTTTTATCACATCACCTTCCCCATCGGAATAAACAGGTTCTTTATAAAGCTAATGAATGATAAAATTACACAATTAACAATCAATAAAAGTAAATGATAAATATAATCGGAACGAATGTGTGTTGACATCTGACACTTCTTTTAACTATAAATCAGTTTCACTTCCTATTAAATGATAAATCAATATTTATCCATGAAACCTATCTGCAAATCAATTTAAAAGAAAAAAAAAAAGAAAGTCGATTATGAAGTAGGGTGATTATATTTCTAATTTCTTCGTAATCCTTACTTTATTAATGAACAGAAAAGTGAGCAAACACAATGTAAAAACGGAAGTTCCTAAGTTGTAGCGTTTCTTTAAAATAATATTTTTGCAAATAATGAAACATAGAAATTGTAGCCTTACTGCTCGATGAGTAAATACTCAAAAAGCTACAAAAAGTAACTATAAAGTTCGAAAGAATTCAAAGTCTCCTTTCCTTATAATATTAATACAAACATATAGACTGAATGATTTGATAAGCCTATTGGAAAGTAGGCAAAACTGATATAAAAATGTACGGTAAACAAAGAGCAAACACGGAATTTTGTTTTTGTTATTAGCGTTGCTCGAAGTCACTTTTATTTAATTTTAGAAGACTAGTCTTCGATTGTTAAGAGACGTGCAGTTAACAGAAACCTGCAAATCTCTGGATAGGTTTTGAGATAACGTACAGACACACAAGAGGACATTTTCCCCCATCGCAAGTTTGAGGTCAAGCACGTTTAGAACAGTTCAGCAAAGTACGTTCAAGATATTTTACTTTTCATAGGCATTTCAATATTTTAATTAACAAAAATGGATCACAGAATTTTAAGAGAGGCAGTCAATTTTTAGCGACACAACATTTATTGTCCTCCAAATGAGAGATGGCCGCCGTGTTTTTGTGAGATCTGCGCATGTATGATCGATTAATCTGGTCAGGCATTTCCGTCTGATTTTATGACAGATCGCCGCCATTACGGTAATCGCTTGTTACTTTGCAAAAGAGCATTGTATTTATAAATAATATATATTTATTTATTTATATAAATACTTATTGTTAGCAACTGGTATTGAAATAACGCTAAGTAGTCGAGAGAAGTTTTAATTTGGCGTTATCAACATGTCTTTCTCAGTGAAAACAGACGATGGCGTCCATTGTGACAGGAAAATATAATTGATCAGCTACCGGAAGGGCTGCGCAGTTCAAACTTCCGCCGGCCAACTTTCATTTGGAGGACAGTATTTGTTATTATGTATAGTGATTGCTCGTTGTTTGTCGCTATGTTAAATCTCAAGATTCCCCTAAGCTATTGTTAAGATGGATAACGTACATGGTTACGAAGTATGGTTAACTTAGCAATAGTAAGAATAACGAATACCGGTGATGTAATAAAAACAAAGCGTGCATCACCGTCACTCAATCTCTTTAAAATAAAAGTCCAAACAATGAATTTGTATAATGTATAGCGTAAAAATCTAATTTTTAACGTATTTATATAAATATGCAAAATAATAACTTTTTTTTATTAAATATTTTATAAAAATATTTAAAATAAATCATAGGGTTATTAAAAATGGAAAGAAAATAAAAAAAGCAAAACATTTCAAATATAAGTGGGTTTTTTTATACATATATTATTTAATTACATTAATATTAAAAAGACTTAAGATATAGTAAAGTATAAACTAGCCTGATACTGGAAAGGATACAAAAAAATCATCAATCTGCAAAAGAAAAAAAAAAATTAACTTCATATATTTACTGATATATTTTGTGAGTTTCACAATTATTAGTTAAAACAAATTGTAATATTAGATTAACATTAAGTACAGGTTTCTTCAGGTCAGAACATAAGAGATGACCTGAAGACCTTATCCCATTAATTTACTGAAGACCTTATCCCATTTTAGAGTATAAAAATAAATTAATAAAATAAAATTATAATGATACGTACAAGTAATATAATTTTGTACTAAAGCATAAATTTAAGGGCGACCCATAATAATAAAAAAAAAATTAAAAATAATAATAACAAAAAGTATATTAACGTAATGAAAAATATAAAAAAAGGTTAAAAAAAAGTAAAAAGAACGTTAGGGAAAAAAAATAAAATAAAAATCCACAATGACATCCAGATTAAGAGAGAAAAAAAAATTATGTTTTAAATTATGTTTTTTACCATAAACACGTTTCTGTGAATATTGTTTAAGTTTTCAAAACAAAAAGCAAACCAATAATATTAATGTTACGGTTTTAACGAATTTTTCCAAATACCGCGGGATATAGAAAATATGAAGTCCAAAATGATAGGAGAGAAAAAATGAAAAAATTCATAATAAATAATGTAAGACAATCACCAAAATAATATTGAAGTAATGAATTTAAATTACACCTCTGAGAAAGAAAAAAGAAGGAAAAAAACCACATTCCCTGGGGCCAATCCATTCAAGGTGAGGAACAATTTAACAGCTTATAAATACTTAATTCAACCCAATTTCGTTGCTGCGAGCGTGGGCTGCAGTGTCAGCCACTAGGACTGTTTCAATTAGCGGTTCATGTAAGTTCCCAGGTAGGTAGGTGTTGTTGGGAGTACTTTTAGAGTTTGTTCATGTTTCTTCGTGCTGAAACCATTTCGTTTTACCTGGGTTGTATATTTCCCTGCGAGCATTGTCACGCTGAGCCTCCAATGACCCCCCAGAAGCCCCGAATGGCTAATACCAGCGGCGCATTTGGACCTGTCGCCGGCTTTGATGGTCGCTCCTCCGAGAAAAACAAGCAGATATTCATCTCATAATTGTCTCACCCACGAGCGGTGCAAGGAGACTCGTCACCCGCTCCTTACGACTCTCCGAGGGTGAGGGAGGCTTTGCCTGATGGAAGCTTCTAGAATATACGAGGCACCTTTACTAGGAAGACAGCGTCTCTTTGTCGTTTCTCCTTAACTTAGAAAACCCAAGACAAACTAGGAAATTTTCCACTGCCACTGGGACTCATTTCAAATCAGCAATTTTCTTCCATTTCTTTTACGGGTTTTTTTTTTTAACGATAATGAACATTGTTAATAAACATTATTAAGATACGTACTTTAAGATTTAAGATTTATTTTATATTCGTTCATGTGACCGTCGATTTTGTAGATTCTGACACAACAAGTTTGTAAGAAATTCTCTGGTGACTGTGAATCAATACATTTAGTGGATGTTGAATATTTATCGTTTGGATCTTTCCTATTTATAGATACAGGGTCGCTTACTGTTCGTTTTTCTTTACGAGAACCTTCAACGCTTTTGCGCACGCGTCAGGTCTCCTTCGATTTCATCAAAATAGGGGTGAGGAGAAATAAAGAGGGGATGTTTACTTTTTATCAGTGTTAAGTTTACTAGTAGCTGGGTTCTATTTGCGCTTTTCGGGAAAGAATTATGGAAAGAATAAATACTACTGCTCCTCCATGGTGTGTCTACCTTGTCGTAGTGGAGGGGCTTGTGTGCACCAATGACCCGGAGAGCTATGCCGGCGGTAGCGTAGCTACTGGTAGGGCCTCCCAAGCCGGTTTGGTCAAAGGGTAGGTGCCAGACCAAATGACCACCCTGGTCCTCCAGGTTGGGGGTTATGACAATAGGCCTGCACCCTATTTCTTGTAAAAAATATCACACGCAAAAAGAATCAACAAGAATAATAAACCGGATGATTTTAATGGACAGCGACTAAGGCTACGGAAAAGGACTATGATTATGGCTACCTGGAATGTGCAAGGTATTAGATCAAAATGGATAGATGTAATAAGAGAGATTGCTTCGATGAGGGTCGATTTGATTGTTTTAACAGAGACTAAGAAAAAAGGATCAGGAATAGAAAAAAACTGGAGAATTTATTCATTTATACTCAGGAGTTCCAAAGGAGGAAAGAGCAAAACGAGGAGTATCAGTTTTAATGAAAAAGAAATTTGAGAGAAATCTTAAGAACTTTGATGCTGTGGATGAAAGAATTTTAAAGATCAATATGGATATTTTTGGAAGAAGAATTACTATTTTGGGAATTTATACTCCGAATAATGATGACATTATTGAAGTTAAGAATATGTTTTATCAAAAACTGCAGGAAATTATTGATGAAATTGGAGGAACAAGAGAAATTATAATGATGGGTGATTTCAATGGAAGAACTGGATGCAGGAAGAGAGATAACATTGTTGGAGAGTTTGGAGAGGATGTAGTCAACGATAATGGAGAAAGACTTATTGAATTTTGCAGAACTAATGATCTCAAGATTACAAATGGTTTTTATAAACATAAAGATATTCATAAATATACATGGTATCAGCATACTAGACAACTTAAAACAATTATTGACTATATAATTATTAAACAAAGGGCTCAATTAAAATTACTAGACATCAGAGTACAGAGAGGAGCAGAATGTGGCTCAGATCATTTTATGGTGCGAGCAAGACTTGCATTTCCTTATTCGGCTCATATAATTAGAGAGAAAAGAAATCCCACAGAGATGGACGATATTGATATCCCAGAATATATGTTGGAAGGATTAACAGAAGAGAGTACAAAAGGACTTTTTCAATTAAGATTAGATGAAAAATTAGAAGAAAGGAATTATACTAATACCACCGAACTATATCAACATATTAAATCATCTTTACACCAGGCTGCAAAGGAAGCACTAGGACAAAAAAGAAAAGGCAAAAATTCCCCAAAAAACTTTTGGTGGGATAAGGACATTGAAAAGATTGTACAACAGAAAAAAGAAGCCTATTTGAGGTGGATGAGTTCAAAAAAGGAAGAGGATAGACAAATTTATAGAACTTTTAGAAATGACACTAAGAAATTAGTAATAGAGAAAAAAAGAACATCCTGGGATAAAAAATGCAGAGAAATTGAGACATATATAGGAGGAAGACGATGTACAGAGGCATGGAAATTTTTAAGGAATATTAGAAAAGAAGGTAATAATTCATGGCAAGGAATATCGGTTGAGAAATGGGAAGAATATTATAAGACTTTGCTTACAGAAACTAGAAATGAATTTCAAGTAAAAAATATACATATTGATACCATACAACAACCTATACTATTGGAACCTAAGAGAGTTAAAACAGCAATTAAAAAATTAAAGAATCAAAGAGCAAGTGGTCCCGGTGGAATATCAGCAGAACTAATCAAAAATGGAACAGATAAATTGCTAAGATTAATTACACAATTATTCGAAAGATGTTTAAACGGAGAAGAAACACCAGAAGAGTGGAGAATTGGATATTTAACATCAATTTATAAGAAAGGAGACAGACAAAAATGTGAAAATTACTGTGGCATTACTGTAACAGCAACGTTTAGTAGACTGTATGGACGAATTTTAAAAGATTTTCTTGAAGAAGAAATAAGAATGAAAGAAAGTAAGAACAAAGTGGATTTAGAGCAGGAAGATCATGTATGGATAATATATTTTGTCTTAAACAAATTATTGAAAAGGAAATGGCGGTGGGAAATCAAATTCATCTTCTGTTTATTGATCTAACGAAGGCATATGATAATGTTCCAATTGCAAAATTATGGAATGTATTAAAGGAAATAAACATAAATTTAAATATTATTAGAGCAATTCAAGAACTTTACAGACAATCAAAAACAAAGATTAAAGTAGGTCAAAGATTATCAAAAGGCTTTATAACAGATAAAGGACTCAGACAGGGATGTTGTATCTCTCCAACACTTTTTAAAATTTATGTTGAAGCAGCATTAAAAGTTTGGAAAGAAGACTGCAGAGGATTGGGACTTAATGTGAAAGGAACGTCAATGTTTACTCTGCAGTTCGCAGATGACCAAGTCATAATTGCAAAGAGTAAAAATGATTTAGAGAGAATGACGATAACAATTAAGGAAGAATATGAGAAATGGGGACTATACATGAACGTTAGCAAGACCAAATATCTATGTATAGGAGGAAAGGAGACGGACCTAAATCTAAATAATAACATGAAAATAGAAAGCTGTGAGCATTATAGGTATCTCGGAGTAGACATTAACAGAGGAGAAATTAAAAACAGAATTTGTCAAGGAAGGAAGGCTATAAAACTATTAAATTCTATTTGGTGGAGTGAAGAGATCTCTAGGAAAAGAAAGTATAATATATACAATTCTATTATAAAGAGCATCTTGTTATATGGGGCAGAGGGATGGAGAATTATGGAGACAGAAAAAAAGAAATTAGCGGCAGTGGAAATGGATGCCTTAAGAAGATCATGCAGGATATCACGAATAGAAAGAACCAGAAATGAAAGAATCAAAGAAATGATGAAAATAAAAGGAAACATTTTGGACGATCTTCAAAGAAAACAATTAATTTGGTTTGGTCATGTTAAAAGAATGAGTGACGAAAGACTGCCCAAAATCGCTTTTGATTACAAAACTAATCAAAAAAGGAAACGAGGAAGACCACGAAAGGCTTGGATGGACGATATTAAAAAAGCAATGAGGATTAGAAGTCTGGAAGAGGAATGGACCCTTGACCGGAAGACCTGGAATGGACTTCTTGCAGATTCTTTCGGAAGGCGGCACCTGAC
>JAFIDM010003189.1:42867697-42938041 GCA_023159025.1 Thereuonema tuberculata | reverse complement strand
ATCATGCACCTAATGATGTGCATGATGATTAGTGCATGATGATGAACCTCTATGTGGGTTCGAAAGGCTCCATTTTTATGTAAATATATTTATTTTTATATTTTTTTGTTTGTGTGTATATTTATATATTTTTGAAACAGTATATTTTTATTGTCATGTTCATAGTAGATGTTGGAAGTGGCCGCCATCAGCCTCAATGCATTTCTCCGCCCACCGCAGCATGTACAGAAATATACTCATCAATTCTGTGACTGTAATGCAGACGATTTCTTGACGTATTTTTGTTTGCAATTGATGCAAGGTGCGAGGTTGTTGCGATATACTTTCCAATTCAGCAACTCCCAGAGATAAAAGCCACACGGTGATAAGTCAGGGCCAGAGAGTTTTCTTGTTTTCCTTGCAGCAGTGAAATGATAACAAGCAGTGATACCTTTCACGAACCAACACAAATGAATTTGAGCGAATACTCCTCCACAATAAACAAGCGTGGTGGAATTGAATGCGCCATTACTCATACGCAGGGCGACGAACACTAAACAATATATCACCGCATACGCGACTGTGGCGAACAATATATGGAGCGGATATCATCACATGCGCATGATCATTAGAGTTAAATACTGTCCATAGCGAACATACAACATATACGTTGTAACCTATAGGAATCGGTTTTATGTGGACACCCTGTACATCAGCAGAAAACAATATCAAATGTTTCCTAGCGATTGAGTACGTAACTGGGAGCTGACGCAAAAATCGAGTCTAATTAATCAAATACAGGGTAAAAAAAAAAAATATATAGCATATGCAATGTACAGTAGATGACGAAATAAAAAAAAATATGACCAATTTTCAGTCTTTCCTGCAAGGCTGGTTAAGTTTCGGGGAAAGCCGAACTTCTTCAAAAAATAAAATAACATTTACAGTAAAACACTGAATAAAAATAATATTTTTAATAAGATCAGCAAATTTGCATTTTTAGCTTAACCTTTTTTTTTTTGCTCCCGAAGAAAGTAGTAACATATTTTCAAAACTAATATTATCTAACAAAAACCGGAAATAATTTGAAGTAAATAAAAAGTTTAACATTTCATTATTGTAATGAAATGAAAAACAGAAGTACAGCAATTTCGGTTCATTCTACTGTATCGTTGTATAGAATACATGTGATCGAATCCCCATTTTTATCATTTGCCAAGAGAAGGAAGCAATTTTTTTTTATTACTACAGGTGGTTGAGAGAATCTAAATACACTTCCGGTGTAACCTAAACAAACTGACTCCGGAAGATCGACATTTTTTGATAAATTAGTGGCATTCTTTGGATTAAATACATTACTAAAATATCCAACACTTTTGATATAGAAAGATTTATTACTTATTTCATAAAACTTCACAAAAGGAAGCTTAAATCGTAATACGAATTTGCAACTTCCGGAGTCAAAACTTGGCGACTGTAACTTGGTGACTGTAAGCCATCATTGTGTTTATTTTGAAAACCTAAGGAAAGAATAACTTCAAAGGTCATATTCTACTGTCAGAATGGGAAATGTGATTTTTAATTTCGTTTTGTAATAGTGCTCAGTATGTAGTATGTAGTAAGAAAGTTTAAACTTAGTACTGCAAGAGCTGTAGACTGTCTTCAGTTTATAGATTTTGCTTTATTGCAAATTTCTTTGTAGTAAAAGCTAAGAACTGCACTGCAGATACTAACTGTGGGATCTGTGTTGGAAGTGAAAGCATATATGATGTCGTACAACCGTAAGCACGAGGTTATACTGCTACCTATACAAACCTCAAGACATTGGCTTTGGAATAATCTACTTTCAGTATTAATGTTGCTATATCAAAATCGATTAAACATACACATTTCATTCAAAATAATTTTAAAAACAACCGGCAACAGACGTCTACTGATGTGTGGGACTTCATCGACGTTTCAATTCCTTGAAGCTTGACACGTGAAGCTTGTTGAAAAGTTCTTGTGTGTGTTTTAAATACACTTTTAATGTATTATATGTTTTTATCAATTTCTTTTCAATGCCATGCTTAATTATTGATTGTTTTAAATACTGCGAGATAATAAATCTTGCGAGATAATGATGAAAACCCAATAAAATTAAGAGACCAAAAGTCTTGGGGTTACTATTAAAACTTATTTTATATAGTTAAAGCCTATTATTGGTATGGTTTAGAAGAGCAAATGAAGATACTGAAATGTCCCTATTCCTGTAAAACAGACACTGGAATTAAAAACAGCTGGCTCGACCAATACTGACAACGTGTAAAATATGGAAAAATATGCGGGCAATTGAGCTGGGAGAAATAGATGAGGCCTGAGAGGAATAGGTGAAAGAAAATGAATGTACGGAAGTTCCTGAAGTTAGAACTGTACAAGGATATATGATGACTGTGGTAAGAGTAGCTTGAGATGATTTACACTTGTATCTCATTAGTTTGCCATTTGGCCTTGGTTTAAGGCTGCCATATCCTAGCCTGGATTCGAATCCCGGCGTGGGTTGGACGTTTCTTCCATGTGTCTTTCTTTCAATGACTTGTTCTCAATTTCACATTTGTTCCTGGCGCAGCTCAGCCTCTGTCGCTCGTCCGCCATTAAAAATCATTCATTGAAATCTGTGTACGATCAAACGATATAGAGGTTGGCGGAGTGAACAACTAAAGAAAGAATTCAGAGATCAAATTGAGAGATTGTTTAAAAAAAATCACTCCTAAAAAATTACTGTTAAAGCGATAGTGTATATGTTAAAAAGCTTAGTGAAAACTAATATATTCTGAGTAAAGAAGTTCAAATATTTCTGTTTCCAATAGTGCTCATCTTCCTATGAGTACATGATCATGAAGTTGCTGTGTCGGTGAGTCGATTTTCCCAGGGTAGATATAGGTGAATGAAATTATTACAAAATAAAGATATATAAATAAAATTGAATTTGACCTTATCTTAGATATTTCCAAAAATAAATAAATAAATAAAAAACAGCATTTATTTATAATTCTAGAAGCTGTTTTGTCTGATTCTATGACTGTAACCCTTAAGAATGGTGTTTGTCCTTGAGTTCTGGACACGTGTTTCTACTTAGGCAAATCGATCGTACTGACTACAGGTACAATTAGTCAAATTTACTACTCTCTTCTGAGAAAATCATCCATAATCTCCTTTCCTAAGTGAGGCTGACCAAATCAAACAATCTGTCTGTACGTGTGGAGGTGATGTATACTTCTGTTTATATCTCATTACTAACTTTGGAATCGTTCGATGAATCTTCTTCAAAACTGAGCATGTACATTTAAAGACAGAGAGAGACCATCTAACTTCTATATAATTTCTCTTTTACATTGTAAATCTTTGCCGAGAATTAAGCGCGAGGTCAAAAATTCTATCTGCGTAAAATTCTATCTGCGTAAAATTCTATCTGCGTCTTATATACTAGCCCGTTTATTAATCCCCGGCATGTAAGCGCGAGCTTAAACCTATTTAAAATTAATTGGATTCTGATAACTTAAAGTATAGAATATTCATTCAGAAACTTAAGAATAGAAAGTATAGAATTTACTATAGATCCAAGGTTCTCAATGGTACCATTGAATCAAGGGTACTCCAATTGGATGAAATATTAGTTCATTTTGTCATTCTATATTGGTTCCATGAAATTTTACCTGAAATTCTAACAAAACATACGTTCAAAACAAAATAATTTTGTTACCACTGCACCGATTTTAATGAAATGTGGCATACTTACTCAGTTGTTTACTCTGATTTCGAAACTCAAAACCATTTTTGCCGTAGAAGCTTCGTTCACAAGTTAGCACAGTATTTAGATTACATTTACTTTATATTTGATAGTTGATAATAAAATGATTTTTCAGATTTTTTTATGCCTATCGTCCGACAGGCTTTGCTACTAGTTTATTCATAATTTGATATAACAATTTTTTTTTTTGTATTCTTTAAGAAAGAATTGTATGATTCTTCCAATTTTCAACTCAATTAATGGAATAGAAATTTCAATTAGAAAGAAGTTGACTTAGTTGTAATATCACTTACATTTTCGTTGTAATATCACCGAATATAAACCATGCATATTTTCCATTTTAAGAAAAAATTCAAAAAGCTAGCATTAAGTTGTCTAATCTAATTAATTTTAATCATACGAAAGTATGCGCAAATTTCCGAATTATTAAAATGATTAATATCCTTAGATATTACTGTTAGATTCTACTGTTTTTCAGTGATTGTTTATAATTACCTTCTCACCATAATTTTCCTCAAGGACCCACACGGCAAAGTTTTCAAACACAAAGTTAACGCCATGCACTTACAAACTTTTTATATGATTTCATAAGCCCCATTTCCCTATTACGCTAAAAGCCATACCACACATTATATCTGTAATATTTCAGTCTTGCTTAAATCACAGTGAAACACAACGCCAGGAAAGCTGCAGGTCTTTAGGCCTGCAGTCAATCCAGACTTTGACGCTGAACGGTCTATTAAAAACAGATTTTGTCTACATTCATAACTAATAAATTTTATTAACTACTCAAGAGAAACCGCGATTGTATGTTCAAAGGATATTCGATAAAAATGCTGATTTAACGTCGAAAAGTGATTTGGCTGCCAGCCATGCAGATTTATATTATACAAATACAACTGCTACGACTTACTGCCTCACTTTTATCAGCAACATAAATAAATATTTGAAGATTGTTCACGAACATTAATATTTAAACCACACAGCGTTTTAGTGTTTTTCCAATATTGGAAGAAAAAGAAAACATATAAAGATCGTTTCAAGGGTTAGGAAATGTATTGGAAACAAAAGATTACGAGGAAGAGGAGTTTGTTTAAGTCACTTATGTTCGTGTGACAAATTAAAAGCAAAGAATTCAGAAAAATATAGATAGTTTTATAAAAATTTAAATGAAGAGAAAGAATAAAAATTAAAAAGTAAAAAAAAAACTGCAAAACTCGAGTATTATGGAAGTTCGAAATTAAAACTTTAAATGGAATAAAATGTATCTAATAATACTTATAAAATTAGAACAAAATAAAATTAATTTCGAAAATACTCTAAATATAATAAAAATTAGAAATAACATAAACTAATAAAAAAAAGAGGTAAAATATTAATAAAAAAATAAATAATATATAAAAATGAGAATAAAAAAAATTACACTAACTAACATATTTGTTTAGTTTTACCACGCTTTCGTTACACTACTTCATTTACAAATTTAAATATAATCTGATGTATAAAAATGAATATCTGTCAGTATGTTCAATAAAGATTTTTGAGAAGCATTGTAATAATAATAATAACAATAACATACCAAAACTCAAGCTTGTGATTAATAAGTTTCAATTAAAACAAAAATAAAAAAGATCTAGATCGCTAGATCTAGATTCAGAATCGTTATCCTTCGTCAGCCCGACGTCGAATTATACCCTACTATTTTAATGTTTAATGTGTTTTTCTGTAATTTTTGGCCAGATATTGATCTTCTGGTAATTTTTAATCTTTTTCATCCTGTATCCTCTCCTGTAGTCCAAATTGTATAATCTCTCAAAAAAACCTCATTTTTAAATAACAAAAACCAAAATAAATTCAAATTTTGTTTTCTTTCTATGATTAAAGAAAACAAATTGCGGTTAATCAAAGATTAGAACAATACAGATTATTGCTTTCCTTTGAATCATTTATAATCATTGTGAAGTTATTGAAATAGATCGCTACATAAACCCGATGGAAGATTAGACTAACTAAAGTAATGAAGATTAGTTAATTCAAGAGATTAGGTTTAAGCCAAAAGCTTATATTCTCTATCTTTCACCATTAGTGTACTTCAGAGACCTAATAAATGAGATCTCAGACTTTTCGGCCCTTATCAGTCAATTAGGACTAAAGAATTGGTAGCGCATTTAAAAATAGTAGTAGCGTTATCTTGTCACGCTTTTACGAAATTAGTGAAAAAAAAGTGGGAAAAAAAATGTATCCATGAACTAAGAAAAAAAACCATAACCAAAACCAGAAATAACCCAAATGTTAAAATATTCAATATTACATATGCCTACTACATTGGCACTTGAAAGGTATGTAAAATTAGTTAACTAATGTAGTAGGCATATTTAATATTTAATAAAATGGCACGTTAAATAATCTTGTATTAAAATATTCAATTCTTATTAAAACAACATCAGACTAAAACTTAGAAAGTATTAAGATTAAATTATGGCCCAACAAGCAAATATTACAATTCTAATTTTTTACAGGTTTCCTCTGGCCACACTAATTAAAAAAACATATTTTCCCATGATCAATATTTACTAATAGGAATATGATAGGAAAAAGTTGTATTATTCAATACAAGATATGACATTTTGTATGTTTGTGCTTTCTTTGAGAATAAGAAAAAAACGATGTATAGTCATGGAAGAGAATTTAGTCAATATTTCAGCTTTTTATGAGCTTTCAATACGTTTCTCTCTCATATCTTATCAGAATGTTGTTACGCTTTGACACACTTAATACATTTTTTAAATTTTGCATTTTTTTTTAAATAATAAATAAAAACTGGATATTTCTTCTCGCTTGTCTGATTGTAAGTTAACCCTGAAATTTTAAATTTTGTTTGGCCCTGGATAGACGATACCGATTAGTAAGTATTTTAATCGATTTTTTAAATGTAGATTATTTTTCCTATTATTTTTTAATTGTAAATAATTGTAAACGAGCAAATTAATTATTTTTCAGTGAAATTAAATATTATTTTTTTTTAATTTTTTTGGGGGGTAATCTAAACTAGCTTTCGTCTTTAGTTTCTGATGGCCAGTAATTACCTATTGGGAGAAAAGCCGCCGACTCTAGTTAGCACAGCGTTTGAATCACGTTATGAGTCATTAAGTAGGACGCCATGAAACATTAGCGGAAATCGATGGAAATGAAAATCTTAACAGCGCACAAGGGCAGTTGAAAACAGATTATTTCTTTAAGTTTTAAATCATTAAAGTATGAAAGAATCTGTTACGGAAAACTCTCTCAAAACAGTCGAAAAATAACAGTCCTGTTCTCGTACTTTAAAAAAATGAACATTCTAAAATTGTAAGTAGGATTATTTAAATTAAAGATGCTTTTTTGTAATGGCTGTTTAAATAAACGGGAATAAAGCAATTAAAAAACATCATTTTTAGCAAAAGGTGATGTTTATGTCAGATTTACAAGTTACAAAAAGACTGAAACCTATTTTCCTTGAATATTATTCTTAAATTTTTTATTTTCATTATTGTTGTTATGAAATTGTGAAAACGAAATAAACGAAAAATCCTAAATTTATTGCCAAAATTACAATATCTACTGGATGCCTATTTTTATTTTCTTAAAGAAAAAGAAAATTAAATCCAATTATTTACTTAAATTGCCTAATGCCGACTAATTTAATCACATCAAACCACGCGGTAATTAATGGATTATCAACTGGCTTAATCCTTATCTCTTACATAATATTCATTGTGAATGATATAAAATACGTGATTCGTTGTAAATAAATTTAATTTTTTTTTTTTTTAGTTAAGAAATTTGTTAATATTAAAATCAAAGATTTGTTAACTGTAACAATGTGATGTCACAGCAGTAATGTTAAGAATGAAGGTGAGAGATGCATATTGCTTCAACAACTAATCTCCTTGGAAATATACTGTAAAGAAGTTGGAAATCCAATGGACGACCGGATTTCCAAAGATACAAAGGAATATAAATATTATAGAAGGAAGGTTACGATAACTCAGAGAGGTGTTAGAGTTACATGGGAAAGTTATTTCAGTCAATGTGTAATCAATGATGAAATTCCAGTTAGTCAACTACAGTAAAACCCCGCTAATCCGGCATCCGATAATCCGGTACATTCAATAATCCGGCATCGGTCTAAGGGTTTTTTTTTACACTGAATAAGCCTTCCGGGCGCGTTCGAGAGAGTTCGCAGGCAATCGGCTGAGGTCGGGCATACTGGGCAGTGATGACAAATCTTCGTCCGCAATTTTGCGTCGTCTAGTGCTCACTTGTCAGTGCTACGGTACAGTGTCGCTTTGCCGACATAACATTTTCCATCACTACCGAAATCAGAGAAATCACAATAGAACACGGAAAAATGGCGTGATACCGTGATACCTATTAATAGCCCTTTTGACTCTCTATTTTAGCGGTATTTCCGCTAATCTCGCAATAACGTCTATTTTTAGACGGCGCTCAGTAATCCGGCATTTTCGGTAATCCGGCACTGCCGAAGTCCCGAACGTGCCGGATTAGCGAGTGTCTACTGTATTACGAAAACTGCTATGATAAAGAACGTGAAAGATGAATTGTTTTACTTAGTGATACAAATATTTATAGACGTCATGACTTAATAACAAGTATCCTAATTGTCATACGCCTAGTGGATTAGATGCCACGAGACATACGTATCGGAACCTGGTTCGAAGTCTGCATGGGTATTTGAAAAGTTTCCTTTCCTGTGTTTGTCTGTTTCTTCGTCTTTCTCTTCAGGTCTGAAATCATTCCTTAATGACTTCCTGAGGAAGGCCACGGAAAACCACCTCAGTATCTTTCCCTTGAAATTGTATGGATTCTTCTGAGGGGTTCGCCATCTTGGGAACACTAGAGATCTAAAGAAGACGGACCTTCGGGCACGAAGATCGCACTTCGGTGCGAACCGTACAACAACAAAACAACAATTGTCATTGAGAATAAAGAAGTTTTTAATAATTTGCTGTTCGATTATTAGAACAATTATGTATACAGTAGAGTCGCGGTAATCCGAGCTTCCGTGTAATCCGAGGTGAGGCTAGTCCAAGGTCACGCAGGACGACGCGACGATTCCAAGAAGTCATTTGAGGGGTCAGTGTGATAGTTTTCCATTTTACTACTAAGACGATGGCGTGACATCACTGCTAAAAAGCGTTGTTCTACTGTGAAGCAGACGACCTTGGACAGTTTTTTTAAAGTTGTAAATGCTTATAAAGAGTATTTTCATGTAACCAGGTAACATTGTTAATGTATCTGTAACTTTAATATCTATTATAAATTAAATGTGACTCGTTTTAGTTGAAAATTCCAAATGTTTTTTCTTTTTTCCATGTAATCCGAGTTTTTTGTAATCCGAGGTACTATCAGCCCCAATTACCTCGGATTATCGCGACTCTACTGTACATATTTGTTTTTAGACTTAATACGGCTTTGAAAAGTTTTAAGATGCAAAGTTTGAAATTGAAAATCACGTAGAACAAGTCAATATAGATAAGCCGAAAAGGTTAGTCTTTTTGGCGAACCATAAACTGAATTTAAAAGAGAATGGATTTCTTATAAATCCCTGGGACTGATTACTGTCGTTAGAGAACAATACGCCGTACAATAGAAAAATACCTTCGTATTAACTCTGTTTTTGGATGAGAAGCGGCTTAGATCCGAAGGTAGGAGGAGAATTGAGGATGTTGAAATGAAAACTTGATGATCCCTTGCACGTTACACACAAGATAGAACAAGAAGAGAAATGTAGATATTACGAGGGAACAGGGAATTAGGGGATTAGTGGGAGAAAAAAACTGGTAGTTACTGAATGAATTCGAAGTGCAGTAAGAATAAGTGGAAAGGGCAAAGATTACAAATTGGTTGGTTGCAGTCAAGAGAAAAATCAATGATGACATTGGAGTTATTAGGAAAGGGACGGGGTCATAGGAGATCCCCAAAATCTCAAAATATTTAGAATAAACCTTATTTTCTTGTTTGGTTGGATGATCGATAACAGGATCTTGCGCTTCCTCCATCCGACATTTTGTGCATGCCCCTCCCCTTTTTTTGGGGACATACTGGAGTTCGGCTCCCTAACTAGGCCCATTCTGAAATAAAATGCTATACACAACCTCTGAATGCTCATATAACTAAAATCAAGACGTGGATGATATGCTGAATCTGGATTCGAATCCCGGCACAGGCATGGACGTTTTCTTTCTTTTCTGTGTTCGTTTCTTTCATCTTCTCATTCCTTCTTCCAGCTCGCTTTAGGTATATTTGTAAATTGTAGTACAGCAGGAGTACAGACAGCAGTAGTGCTACCGGGGAGTACTTAATGTTTTTTTTAAAAAAAAGAGAAAAAGAAAAAGAAAACCTGGGAAGGAAGTAGCTGCCTAATCAATAAAAATCAAGAATTATTACTTTGAAAAGAAGACTTTCATTCTTCGACTTACTACTCAAAATAGCTTGAATAACTGCGAGTTCATCAGATTTAAGTTCATTGTTCTAATTTACAATAAATTGGGTTGTTTTCTACATTGTGTTCAGAAGAAGTCGAGGGGGCCTTTCGACGTTACTACGACTCTTAAACCAAAAGATTTATAATATCAATTTTTGAACAGCATCTAACTATACAAACTGATGGTATTTCTACAGTGAACTTGATGCCTGTAATTCTTAAGAAAGATCTCGCCATTTGTAATTTGGCAAAATCTTGCAAAAGAACTGTTCTTGCGAAACCGACAAACTCATGTTCAACACTTCTTCATCGTTGTCACATCTCTACTATTGCTTTTTTTTTTACTTGTTGTAATAATCCACTTCCTCATCACTTCGGAGAATAAAAACGTTATGGGTGGAACGTACTGTATCTGTGGTTCGTAATAAAGTGGGCACGTGACTTCAAGCAGAGAGAAATGAGGCAGCTTTCCTCCATAACAAGATGAATAGAACCTTTTCACAAGTTAACCATGTTTTCTCCATAGCGTAAGTTTTCGTCCTTACAGAACAAACTTTCTTTACATTATATTTTGGGAGTACGTTGTTAGAGAGATTTCATTTAGGATCCATTTAGTTTCTACAAATAAATATTTGAGTAAATGACAAGCAAACTATCTGCAGTTCCAAAATATATCAATAAGTTCGCCAATCTTCTCTACATTTCAAATATGTCAACACACAGTAACAAAAAAACACAGTATTTAGAAAATAGGTTTCCAAAAGAATTTATTCAAAAAAATAAAACGGATAATAACGTTTTGTTTCATTTATTTCTTTCTTCGATCTTATTAATAATATTCAATCACTATACAGTGTGGATTGATTTCAATCAATCAATATAAAAAAAATTTAAAAAAGAAGACAGACAAATTCTAATATGTAGTGAGGAATACGTACATCTTATCTTGTACATAACAAAGTTAGATACGGAGAAACATTTTGACGTCATAATGAAAGAGGACCAGGAAACGGAAACAAAATTAAGTATTTTGAGATATTACTCATAAACATTTTTGCAAAGATCTCTGCTATAAAGGAAAAATACTTCTTACATCTAAGAAAGTACCCTACAAAATAAGTTTTATTCCTAATGAATTTAACATGCAGAGAACTTATTTATGTGCAATCCTTTTTTTTTTTATTTCTTGAATGATTTCTCTACACGTTAAATTTGTTTTCATATAATTAGTTATGAACTTAGAAACATAATTATACAGGGTGTTTCGGAAATGGTGGATAAAGTGAAGGGTTCTCAATAAGGTAAAGGTTTTATTACAAAATTCAATCCGGATAACAAGTGTCATGACTGAAAACAGATATGATAATTAAAGAAAATGCCTTATTTACTTACACTTCCTAATATGAACTGAGCTTTCTTTGATTAGGAATCATTCCCAAATCATAAATTTCCTAACTCTAAAACTGGCCCATTCAAAAAAATGTCACAGAACATTTTTTGACTCAAAATGACCTTTGGAATCGTATCGCTTTGTCTACAATTTCCGAAACACCCTGTATAAATAAATAACTGAATTGTTCAGGAATTGCAGCCAACTGTAAGAAGGTAAAACGCACTTCCTAATTCTTTCCTTTCTGATTGGTTGCCATAATAGTTACCCACTTTATACCAGCACTGGCTCCGTCTTCTGTAACTGCTTGTTCCTTGGATATTATAAGTTATCAGAATCCTTCATTTGCTTTTTTTCGTAAAAATGTAAAAACTGCTTTTAGAAGGGATGTGATATTGATTTTCGGCAATTCAAGCGTTTTTGAAGTTGAAATACAATTAAGTAACGATTAAACGGAATCAAATGCATATTTTGTTTTTTCCTCTTTCGTTTTTATAGAATTAAACAAATCATGACAAGAACGTGGAAACTCACGGAACGGGAAAAACTGTTCCAAGATGCGGAAGAAGCTTATGGAAATGAAAGCGCCTCCAAGTGTTTGTGCGAATACTGATCAGGTGGCGCCGAGAAATGCGGAATGAGCTAACCCGACAGCTGATGACAAATCTGACAGATGGAGGGGGAGGAAGAGGGGAAAAAAAGTGAGCACCTTCCCGCAAGCCTATTCGTCACGGACTGGAAAGACTCGACTGACATGCAATGCACCAAGTCCTCTAACTACGCTAATCAACACGAGGGAGGGGCCCAACTATTAAGGCGCAGCCCGTGACAGGAATCCCAGAGAAATAAATAAATACGTCAGTTCCTGCGGATTTGTCTCATCAAAACCCAGTGGAAGACCTGTCAGCTTTAATCTGCCAAGCCATTTTAGCGGTCAAATGATGTCTCGCAGATTAGCAAGACTGGCAGGAAACACACAAGGGTCATACACTGATTTTCCCTAAGACAGTTGTCTTAGGGGTTTTCTACGAACAAAAAGTGACGAATGCGATACATGCAGCAACCTAACTACGCTCTCAAACGTTTCCTGGTACTACAACAAGAACAGCTGATGAGTCTGCTTACCTAATGATAAGTTTAATAAAAACGGAAATACTCTAACATCTAATATTCTGATTGCCACTGAGGAAGCCTCGTCTGAAGCGAGGCGAAAGCTCTGGACCTTTTGTGTAATTTATTATATGTTTTATGCTTGTGTGCAGGCTGGACTGTGAATTCAAATATCTTGTAAGTCAATTTTTTCTAATAGGATTCAGTTCATGTTCTTCCATTTTTTGGCTAATTCATCTACTCAGAAGCTCCACTTATGTAGGTAGATCGTTCCGTTTCTTGAGTAAATCAAAACATATGTAAGTCAGAGCATATCCTAATGTGTCATAAAGACATAACATTACAAATAGTAATATTAAAGAATAAACATTAAATATCAGATGGTTTGTCTTTCGCTTTTCCGTCAGATGCATCCCATCCACCAGCTACTGTTAATAATTTTTTTTTTAATCCTACGGACTTCTTTTACGTAACCCCGGATCTTAGTAGATCGAGACTACGTAAACCGGGGACCGTCTATAGTGCAGAAGAGAAAATGAATGCAATGAGCAATGTAGAGTAATTTTAAGTGACAGGGTTATGATATTATGATAGTGTTTCTTGTTATATCAAGGATGCTGGTAGCACAAACTACCGTATAAATAGTGAAAGTAAAAAGTAAAACAGAAAATAAAGCCAGAGGAGCCGAGTTCAATCCACGGAGGAGGGTCAGAGAATTTTATTTAGACGGTCCCTAGGGTGCACTCAGCTTTCTGTCGAAAGTAAGCAGAATTCTTATCTACGGAGATGGACCTCAACTTCGTGTCCATATTTCCCGCGATATCTAGGATCTGTAAATTACGGGTTTTTATCAAAGGACAGCGAAGGAGGGGGCTAAAATTAATATAAGGCCATGTACATAATTTGTAAAATTTCAAAAGTTAAGAATTCATTTAAAGAAAACACCTGCCTTTTACTGAGCATTCCTTGATGTCTGTGAGAGAGAAAGCAGGTACAGAAAGAAAGAATAAAGTAGAAAAACAAATAAATAAATAAAAAACAACCTAATTAACTTCTTCACAAGAAACAACGTATTATTTACAATCCTCAAAACAACTTTTGTTTGAACAACCACAAAAGAAAAAAAACAAAACAAAACGAGGAAACGGAAGGCAGGAGAGTTCAAAGAAGAAAAACAAAGAATAAAATGAATCTTAATCCAGGATTTACCTTTAAAGTCAAATCCGTTAACTCGCCTTAAATGTCAACAAAATGCTTTATCGTAACCGCGAGATCTATCAATATTATTAAAAGGAAAAAGAAGATATTTCCAAACGGAAGTCCTTTATTATTAACTAAACGTATTACTGTATAATATTACAGTAACTCTATTAATTAACTATATACATATATATAGTTTTTTGAATATTTAACTTATATTCTATGAACCGGCCGCAAGGTTTGGAAGGGAAATTCTAGTAAAAAAAAATTTCCAAATTGTTAGTATCCAACAAGTTTCCCAAAAATATTTGTGTATATCTTTGTACTTCACTTTCTTTTGAAATACGGAATTTCCTTATTATCTTAATTTCTGTTCCTAACTATTTTAAAAGCGATATCAAACTATGTTCCCTGCTTGTATTTCTGTAGTATTTACCTTGCATGGGAGTATATATTCAAATATAGACTTAATTCAGATCGCGGTAGACTAGAATAACATGGATTTAATTAAAATACTGCTGTATTGACAGAGTTAAATCCACTAAAAAAACAAAACTCCTTTTATTACATTACGTTTTTCTCAATTTCAAATTAAAGTTCCTAAGAGCAAAAAAAAAGGAAAAAAGTCCTGTAGATAGACAAAAGAAATGTTCACGACAAACTTCACCGATTCTAATCCAGATAATACTAAAGAATGTTTTACATTTTATGGTAAGCAAAAACAGTCAAGAGGGATTGAATAAGATAAGATTTACAATATCTCTTAGAGGATTCTAGCGGGCGCTGCAATAGAGAGGAGATATGGAACACCAAGAGAAAACTAAGTAAATGGAAACAGTATGAACAACATGTTTATCAAACAATTTGAATATATAAGTATTTATATACATGTATATGAATATATGCTATACACACGCATGCCATTCTAAAGATTCTTTCAAACTAAATCCAATCTCAGATGTTTTCTTTCTATTAGGTCACCGAGCAATGAATAATGATAATTTTCAATTCATTGTTATGGTTCTCAGTTCTTTGTTAAAATCCTAAGAACGGTACACGGAAACGTACGACCTAATGTTTTCAAATGTAGATATATTTTAAAAACATAAATGTTATTTTACGAAATATTTGTTGGTGAGACTCACCGGTCTGCTTTCCCTGTTTATTTGTTTGTACGCGCATAACATTAAAACGACTTAAGCGATTTCATGAAATTTAATATATAGTTTACTTGTGGTACAAATTACAACGTAAATCCATTTATTTTGTTCTATCTCCGCTTTAAACGTCTAGAAGGATTTCTTTAAAGTTTGATTAGTGGTTTATTTGATAAGATGCGCAGTCCCCACTATGCGATGTAAAGCTCAATGTATATCTAGTTTCGTAGAATTCTTAGCACAACATAGTTTAACAGCTCTTCTGTCTTCTTCCACAATATCATGCTAAAATGAATGGACGGACTTCAATCACATTTGGTGCGACGCTTTTATAAATAAGGTTCAATTTAAAGTAATATGAGAACGATATTCTCCCCAAACTGATGCCCTCGTGCTAAATACTCAGTTCCGAATATGCAATGGTATCTGAGCGTGATTCTAGTAATACTGTAATGGTGTTAGTGGGAGAGTTTTTAGGTGCGAAAGACAACGAGTCATGTTCTGGAACTGAACTGAATTAATTTAATAAACAAAAAATATGGATTTTTGTAGATTATACATTGAAGAATTTGAAGGGAAGATTAATTAAAAATGTACGTCATTTGATTGGCTAAAAACATAACGAACTTAAATTAATTAACTACGGAAAAGAATTTACAAAAAAAAAAAGAACATCAGTAATTATGAAATAGAAAACGAATGTTTTTAAAAAAATAATAAATACAGATAAATATTTTTTTCAAAAAATCCAATAAATGATATCTAAAAATATTTACATATAAACTGTTGCAATACACAGTTCTGGAACGCTGCTACATGTCAAAAATATTTATCATTATATTTGCTGGACTAAACATCTCATCTATAAAACAGTCTGTTCGTCAACTTTCATAACACTATACATCTTTCTTCTATCACGTAGCAGAAGAAAGAAAGAAAGAAAAAGTAGCCAAAAACGACAGTTTTCGGTCTCCCCCCCTCTCTTTTCGCTGATGTAATGAAAATAAGTCTTTTTGACGAAGGCAGACAATCGTGCGTCTGTGCCAAATTATCTGCGTTGAGCGAGTATTTCAATAACTGAGAAGCAGCTGATACAGCGACACACAACAAATCTAAGCATTTGTTCTTCTTTAAAATGAATAGTAAGCAGTGACAACCAAATTACAATTACATTCCTCCATCTGTCTCGCTCCCAGCTCCACCCTCCGCCTCGCGCACAGCACTGACGTCATCACCGTTCTGTCATAACAGTTATTTGTTCACGAAGAAACGGAATCGAAAAGACCAGAAGTTTCTAGATTCTGGAACTCTTCAATTCGCTGAATTGCAATTTGTCACAAAGATCTAAAGAATAAAATTGTAATAATAATAATATTAATAATAACAATAATTGTGATTGATGCAGTGAATATGGTCAAATAAAGTTAAATTACAAAAATTAACATTTTAAATAAGCGGATCTATCACTTCAAATGGTAAGGTATACGAGTCGTATTCAATCCCCGCCATAAGTAGATGATTTTAATTCCTAATTATGCTCCTCTCGACATATCCCAAAGTCCACCCAACCCTCTATCAAATGGTGGATTAACTGGTGGATTAATGGTGAACGACCACAGGACTGATCCTCGATCACAAATTCATCCATTTCTGATGGTGATCACAGAGGCCTTCAGTCCCGCGCTAATTGTTTTTTTACTTACCATAACTTTAAAATTAAAATTCAATTTAAATTTAATTTAAAATTAAAAAAAAATGAGAAAAATTAATTCATATAATAGGCCTAATGATTTAACGATTTGAACTATTTAAATAATACATACAATAATGTCCAATTAAAGTACTAGAGTAGACAGAGATTATAAAAAACGCCAAATTGTGTCTGGTATACGAAATTCTAAATAAAAATCAAAAATGTGAAGTTTTATTCTTTTCATTTAAAATTTCTATTTTTTTTTTAATTTATTCTATTCGTTGTGTTGTCGCAAAAGGTTAAAGACTACGTCCCACGCTGAATATTGCAGCGCTGCATTGGTAGACGAAGATGGCCTCTATCTTGCAAGATAAGGACGACAGTAGCAGCTATCTTCCGGGGGAAAAGTGAGGAAGCTACGCCATCTCGCAGCGGTATCGAGTGAACTCGGAAACCGCACACACATACACGTGGCTGCTTCTGACTGCGCACGCGCCTTCTTCTCTATGGATTTTTCCTTGTCGTGACCCGGCGGGAGATAAACGCAGGAAACAGATCGAACGCCCGCTGCTGCCGGAAGAAAAGGTTTAAAGGCGTCGTTTCAAAGTTCCACAGAAACCAGGGAACAGCAAAACCCTTTGTAGGCTGCAAAGACAGACACGAACAAAGCATACGACAACAATAACAAAACAACAATACAAATCAGTTTTTAACATCGCTTAAAACTTACGACTTAAAAACCGTAATGCTGTAATAAATTCAATTAAAATCGCCTATTTTAAAAAAAAAAAAAAAAAAAAAAAGATAGCACACGATGTCATTTCAATGCTGTACTTCCTCTAAAATGAGAAACAGAAAACTCGCAAAGAAAACAATGAAGAAAATAAATAGTTATTATTCACATTTCTCTGCTTGCAATGCATCACGCTAAAACAGCTGGCTTGATTTCCTTAAAATTCGATACCATGAATATTTACGGTTTAAAAATTAAAATAAGCACGATTTCTTTAGAATTCAAGCCTCCCTAAAATTGCTTCCCCATTACAGTAAAACCCCGCTAATCCGACATCCGATAATCCGGCACATTCAATAATCCGGCATCGGTCTAAGGGTTTTTTTTTACACTGAATAAGCCTTCCGGGCGAGTTCGCAGGCAATCGGCTGAGGTCGGGTGTACTCGGCAGTATACTGTACGTACTGTATTAAAATATAATACTACATAAAAATATATTTTGATGTTTTGTTTTTAATATTTTCCATCACTACCGAAATGAGAAATCACAATAGAATACGGAAAAATGGCCTGATACCTATTAATAGCCCTTTTGACTCTCTATTTTAGCGGTATTTCCGCTATCCTCGCAATAACGGCTATTTTTAGACAGCGCTCAGTAATCCGGCACTGCCGAAGTCCCGAACGTGCCGGATTAGCGAGTGTCTACTGTATTAACCGTCTTTCGAACAGTGAGACTCAACAATTCAGTCAGTCAGGGGTCTGTGTTTCTGTACCCCCTATGATTTTTGATTCGCTGGATGGATCTTCTTGAAACTTGGTATTCCCATTTGAGGACTACAGACGATCTAGTTTTTTTATTTGAAATCTTTTCAAAGTGGATCTTTACCAAGAAATTAGCGCGGGAAAAAATTCCTATAGTAATCTCAACAATGGATTTCTACCTTATTCTATTAAATACAGCATTGTCTCATTCCAGCGGTTCTCAAACGTTTTTGGTTCGAGCCGCACTGTAAAACATTAAAATTTTCTGACGTACTTCGTGTACATGATTAATTTATTTTTTATGTATAAAAACATACAATATATTTAAAAAAAGATATAATATAATTAATATATATTTTTTATGATTGTGTGCTTTTCTTCAAAGTAACTTAAACTACAAAGAAATATTAAAATTTATTTTAATAAGTGGTCATGCTATTAATTGATCATAATAAAATTGTAAACAAATGGACATTTCTAAAATATAATTTAATAATATTCGCTTAGCCATCACTAAACGTTTTAGAACCAATAAGGCAGTGGTTCTCAAATATTCACGCAAGGTTTGAGAACCACTGTTTTAAACAAATGAAAATTAAACCCTTTTGGAATGGTTTGATACGATTAAAATTAATTCTATTTGTAGACAGTTTAAGTAGCAACGCGGATTCAATTTGTTTTGGTTTGTTTTTTGTTTTTTTTTCAGAAAATGAAAGATTTTGACTTTTTGTCTTCAGTAGAAATTCTAATTGGAATATAAATGTTCTAAATTGGAATTTCGGTCGTTTTCACGTCTTTTAAAAAATATTAAATAAAGAAACTTTACGAATTAAGATCTTTAAGGAAAGTTAATTGAAGTTTTTTTCGACCTTCTTGTTATTTATTCATTTTATCTTCTATTAAATAAGAAAAAGATGATATTCCAGGCAAAATATCGAGTTCAGAAAACTCAATGGACGTCGTGTTTATTCCGGATTTTCGAAATTTACATTTGTGTATTTTTCTGTAACAGAATTATTGGATACAACAACTTGACGAATGAAGAACAAATTCTGTGTTAGAGAGACAAGAGATGTTGAGTTTTTGGCTTCTGCAGGTCAATTTAAGGGTTAATTTCGGTGAAGCGCTTGAAGTCAGGAAGAATAGAGAAAGGATAAGGTGAAGAGACAGCAGCTAAAAACGCTGTGTTCAAACATTACTGGAAAAGAAAAAGTCTAATTTTCATTTAAAAAAAAATATGGACTTAAAAATTCGAAACAGCTAATTTAATCAATATATTTTGCTCCAGATTTATACTGTAATAAAATTAAATTTATATATATATTTTTCTTATTTTCTTCTTCTTAGTTTCTTCAAAAAGATTTGAACTTTTTTTAAAACAAATTATCATGTTTTATAGCTGAAATATTTCTTATATCTAAATTCAGTTGCAAATACAAATTAAAAGATGTGCTCAGAAGCGCAGGAGTATGTTTGTTGATCTGTATCATTTACATTAACATAATAAATATAGTACCACAGTAGCTGTGTCTGTCTTTCCCTAACAACTCTCGAACGGAAGGTAGGATCGACAAACGGATTTCACCATCGTATTCAGGGGCCCAAACACTGTGGGAATGGGGAATTTTTAGCCCCACCCAACTCCAATGTTCGAGATATTTGGCATTGTTGTACCCCATAAAAACTCCCGAACGAAGGGTCGGTTCGACAAACGGAATTCATCAACGGGTTCAAGAGGCCCAAACAACGTACGATATTATATAAGTTTTCTCTTTCAAATTAAAAATTAAGTAAACTGACTTATCATTCCAGAAAAAGAAAGCCTAAAAGATAATTATGATACAGTTTAATAATATTTGGCAAATATTTCGCGAAAGTCACAATCCGAAGTGAGCTGAAATCCAATCTGGCGAATTCAAACTTTAAAACGAATCATTCAATTTTGAATTTGTAAACTTACATTGTGGACGTTGTAATACGCTTTTCTTCTACTGTTGCATGAGGCAGCATGAAATAATGAACTGCACTGCTATCCTCAATATCCAAATTAGGTAGATTTAAATAAACCATGAAGAAAATTTCAATTTATTCTGATCTGGATAATAAACACTATTAGTCTTATGCTGCATTATCAAAGAATTATAACAACAATATTTCACCACGAACAATATCATCAGAATATAAACCATATATGCACAAGATTCATTGCATTTCCAAATAAACAGATCAGTGAATCTCCGTACGTTTAATGCTTGTATTTTGATATTTACAAAAAAATCACTTAAACTTTCAAATTAAGAGAGTTATTTAAATAATGTCAAAACAAACCTCTAATAACACTTCTCACGTTTTAATTCTAAAACTATTTTCTTTGCTACTCTTTCATAAAATAAGAAATAGTATAGAAATGTTTTATTAAAAATCTGATTATTTTGATTATCAATTGATAGGAAAATTTCATATATCAAATCTAAACAATCGTAAAAGTTTACTGAAAATATCAATAAAATCTTCATATTTTGATTACGACTATTCTCAACGATATTGGGGTGTTTTTGTTTCTATAATTTTTCTATACCATTGTTCATTTATTCTGGTAACGTTTCACTGACGCCTGCAGAAGTCTTTTGCTGAACTTCTTCAACTGAATCTAAAAGCCTTTCAACTGACACTATTCACTTCTGTGTAATCTAACTTTAATTTCTTTTCAACGACCTTCTCTTGACGAAGCTTCGTGTTTGTTGAAAGCACGGTCGGAATGAAAATAGCGTCAAAGTGGGAAAATGTGCCAGACCCTAGTTTTCCATGAGACAAAAGAGGTCACTGGAATCGCTTTGAACTTGGACTGACCAAAGACCCACTTCGATGCAGTTCATTCCTACTTTTACGGTCAATAGAAAGTATTAATTAAAAAAAAAAAATGCACAAAACAAGTATTATTATAAAACCTGAAACATGTGCAAAAATACGTAATTCGTTTCAATACAGTAGAACCAAAGAACATAAACTCTTTTACGTTCTTTGGTAGAACATCGATTAACCGAAGTGGTCGGGACCGGACCTCCGTCGGTAAACCGAAAATTCCGGATAAAAGAGAGCACTTAAAAATGACCCTCAGGAGACCGCAAAGCAGAATTCTGGCAATAAAGATGGGCAAATTTTGAACCATTTGGAAAGTCGTAATGTTTTTACTGTTAAGTGAAATTTTCTCCTAATTTCGTGTTATCTGAAACAGCAAATTCACAGCACACAATTATAATTACCTTTAAACTTTATTGCTTTAGAGGGATGATGATTAAAAAAAAAAAAAAAAACACTAATTAAAATTTTAAAACCTATTCAACGTAACGATAAATAACTCCCAATCCTTCCCTAGAATCCGTTAAACTTTGACGCCAGGCAGTGACGACTTCATCTCCCTTATATTAAGGGGAGCCACTTCTGAGTGGAATTTCCGGAGTGGCACCAGTCATCGATCTTCCGGCAAGAAGATCACCAAAAAACGTAATGAAAACGGCCAAGCGTGGGTGGGTGAACCTGAGAGTGACCAGCAGTTCGAACGAGGATTTATCTTTGCACTACCTCAAGTAGAAACTCCTTCGATATGTTACTGGAATCAGCGTCTTCCTACAGCGACTACAGGAGAATTTTATTCACAAGCACATCCAATTGATTTTCCGACAGATCATTTGAAGAAAGACAGGCTTTCAACTGGAAAAAAAAAATTCAGTGATTTGATGAAGGAACGGTGCTTCCCCACTCCCCTCCTATCTCTTCTAAACTTTTTTT
Source organism: Thereuonema tuberculata (assembly GCA_023159025.1). NCBI lineage: Eukaryota > Metazoa > Arthropoda > Chilopoda > Scutigeromorpha > Scutigeridae > Thereuonema > Thereuonema tuberculata. The sequence goes on along the minus strand of JAFIDM010003189.1, from coordinate 42,915,948 downwards.
TTTATTCTGAAGTTTTTAAATTTTAATATTCTGTTTAGTTATTTACCAATTTTATTTTTTAGCCTACTTTTCTAGCTTGACTAGAGTTAGGAGTTCATGAAACTAATCAGTCTGTATATGTGTTCTCCCTCCCTAACAACCGCTAAATAGATCTTCCAACGTGGTTTGCATATTGAAAAGCGAGACACCAAGTAACTTTCACACTCGATTTTTTTAAATCCTACATTGGGTCCTTCTGGAAAATAATAGGCTTGTGAAAATGATAAAATTCTCTACATAGCCATTAGAACATAAACATTACTTTTTTATTTACTGAAAACCGTGCTGAATTCAAATTAAAAATAGCCTACCTTATATAAGCACGAAACTAGGTATGACTCATGTCTAATTCATATCTAGTTTCGTGCTTATATAAGGTAGGCTATTTTTAATAAACATTACTTATTTGTTTTCGAAACATTAAATATCAATCCGCCTTTTATTTCTATTAATATCTGTGCGAGCTTTAATATAATTAAAATTAATTGAATTTAGCAATTTAAAAAAATAATTATTATTGATTTTTCACAAAATGGGTAAATACCTACTATTTATTTTCAGGATATCATCGAAAGGACAGTCAACAGTAACTCATGAAATGAAACTCATATACAATGCGGTGGGTGGATGAACCCTTTAGAGAAGTAAAAAACCAGAGGGAAAACAAATTCCCTGATTTTCGCAGGACTTGAACTCGGTTCCTGCAGCACAAGTACCTCATCGTTTGAGCTTCTGGGCTGATTGATAAATGTTTGATCTAGTATTTCCAAATATAATTTGAAGAGGAAAAGCAACATCTTGAAATGCTGCAATCTGAAGTAGAAACGTTCATGTCCACCTGTTTGCGATCAATTTAACTTCAAACATTTTTGATCTAGAAAACTTGACAGAATGTAAAACATTACGTCTAATCCATTTTTAAAAATATTGGATAAAGAAGAAACACAGACTGTCAAAAAACGGTTTTATGTCTTTTAATAATGGTTATTCGAAATTATTTATCTTATTTATCAAATATTAGTGATTTACTAGTTCTCTATCGATGGTGGTAAAAAGTCAGCGAAGAAAGTTGCAATCAAAAGAACCTTAGAGGGAAATGTTCCACATACACTACAAGTCAACAACTAATTATCCTAGAAAGCTGAAATTTAGAGCAGGTTAAAGTATGCCCACTGCTTTCAATTTGTTTTGTTTTTACAAATAATACCTATAATACAGAAAGAACCCCATACTTGCATTGAAGTTTCCATTTATACACGAACATTTGTATGCAAACAATCTAACAACTACATTTAGAAGGATTTAGAAAGTATTAATTATTCATAAGTAATAAAAATAAAGAAAAGTTGTCAAGGAATTACAGTGAAATAATAATGACAATAATAAAATTTTAATAATAATGTCTATTCACCCACCCTCTCTTTTGCAAAATGAATGAGAGTGGGTTCATGGTAGCGTTAAAGCCCTTTTGTGATATACAGGTCAAAAGGTCGGATCGGTAGAAGTCGTCAATGCAAAATGGCTAACAGCAGTCAACCGAGGTAAATTGTTTCCGCACGGGGTGACTCCCGATGCCAAATGCCAAGCCGAGCGGAAGAAGTCTTCGCTCCGCCGATTCTCGGGTTGCGAACCCCGTTCCCAAAGACAGGAATAACAAGAAGCCTCTTTGCTAAGAACGAAAAACAATTCGTAGGAAAGCAGAAGAGAAAAATACAGCGGATTTCAATGGAATCAATCAAATCCTCAGTTTCTCTGAAAGGCTTTTAAACAAACCCACACATTCAGACACTCCTACCCCTTCAAAATTCCTTCAAACTCAACAATCCTGGTTCATTTGTTGTCAGAAAGACTTCAAAAGCTGCATAGAAGATTATATTTGGTTTTTCTGAGGTCGCTTTTCTCTTAAGTACCTGTGTGCTAAAAATAAATACTGGAATGACTACCAATCATGAAAAGAATTTGAAAATAAATACTACTACAAATTAATTGCTGCGGGAATAATAATAATAATACTGTGAATATCAGTTTGACGTTGCATAATTACTTATAGATTCGAGAATAGCTGAACGGTTATACTAGAACATCTGAACTGTTATGGTATTATTCAAACTACGAAGTCTTCACATGGATTTTAAGTTCAAGGCACTAACTGAAAAAATTTAAAATAAGAAGCAAGTTCTTTCAAAAGAAGATGTAAGAAGCCTTCCTTTTTAGAATGCTGTCTCCCCACCCAGACCCCTTTTTATTTTACTTCTTTTTGCTTTTAAAAATCCTAACAATAACATAATGGAAAAGTTCATTTTCAAATTACAACATCTATAATTTTCCAATATCTCACATTTTTTTTTATTAATTTTTTTTCTCCTATTAAACTACAACCAGTTAATTTTACTTATATCAAAGCATGCTCAAGGTAGGATAAGTAAAAATATTAACATGGAAAGAAAACCACTGTTTTTTATTTCCATTTACTTTCCTGTGAAAATTTTTCTCATCTTCACGTGCTAATTTTGTCGGTAGTAACCGACACGGAATAATTTTTAAATATAGACATTACATCGTCTCTTGTCCGCAAGTAAGCATACCAATTTTCAAGAAGATTCAAGAAGTCCAAAAGTTGTCAAGGACGTACAAACAGACCAACTGATTTGATGAACCTCATTTTTCCAGGCAATAATACTACTGTCACTGTAGAGTCAAGGAAGTTCCTGTATTACACGACAACCTTAATAAAGAACCGGAAATCGTAAGTCTTTAGCAGTGGTTTCCAAACTCGGCTGCGACCTAAAATGCGATTGAGGGGGGTCTCAAGCAGGAGCGCAAGATATTAAGAAAAATGCAAAAGATGTGTGACAGAAAAGAAAAAAAAATACAGGAAATCCTATTTTTAGGCATTATTCAATGCTTTGAATATTTTATATCTTGAAAAAAACAATATTGGCTTATTTAGGAAGGGACATTATACTTTTGTGGTTAAAGTTAGGTCATATTAAAAGCTTTGAATTATAAGGAAATTTTTGTTGAAATTCAATGTTTTCTTCATATATATTTCATGGATTACGTACTATTGATGGCTTAGAGTTGCGCTCAGAAACTATTGGGAACCGCTGGTCTACAGTGATGCAAGTCGTAAAAAGTTTTAATGACAACTTTTTCCATTTCCAAAACTCTCCCTTCTCTTCTAACACAGCTTCTGACTCCTGCTTTCAAATAACCTCCTTCTCTTTATTGTTCTTTGTTTTTTTTCCTCCAGATTGTTCCCAGAGCTGTCTTCAGTTTTTGGCTGATGACAGCTTACCATCCATTTGGGCAGAAACAAATCAGACATTACGGGGCTGCAGATAAACGAAACTACCCACAATTCCCTTTTCACCTGAGAGCAAACGATACCGTCATAGCTCAACTTATGATTTACTGAATAAACAACCTGTGGCGAAACCAGTAAATGCTGCAGGAGAAAAGTAAAAATGAAACAAGAACAGCTGAATTTAGTAATGAGTTTACGTAATTGAACACTTTCAGAAGGCTTGTTGCAAACAATAAGATGATCTTAATATTTAATCTTACTCTAATGGTCCTATCATCTACGAAACTGTAACAAGTACTTAAGTTACTCACTTTCCTAGCATGCGATACTTCCACTTACGATTAGTAGCGTCACCTATCAACTCCCAAATTGAAATATTTACATTACTTATGCATTTGATACTCAAAATTTATCAAATTTCAGTTAAAATGAAGGTTAACCTTAAGATAGCAGATATTTATAGAAGTAGATATTCACCTGCTTAAGTAATTCTTCAAACACTTTGCTACTGGCTAAGGAAGACGTGATTTCATATGTAAATGCATCGAATCTGTCCTTATTTTACAATCGCAACAACATTACAATGATATAATTTCGATACAGAATATCTACTATTACAAATATTGAAAAAGAAAAGAAAAAGTAGAGGTGGACAAAGGACTGATTAATCATTCCATATTTCAATTAAAATGTTTAGCAGCCTTATTTTCTTCCCCTCCCCCCCTACCCTTTTTTTTGTTTCTAGATTAAACTATAGTGGAAGATCCAGCTGCCGCTCCGCAGGATATATATCAGCAGTTCTGATCTACTGAAGACTGCTGATTGGTTCCTAATATAAAACATTACGTGAACGGGTGTTTCGCATATTTTGTGGTATTTGGTGAAATCTTTATTAAGTGGAACCTGTTGAAGTTGGTTATCACCGTGAAGAAGCCCAAAGAAAAAGGAAATTGCGTAAATGAGGGCGAAACTAGTAATAAACAGTTCGATTTTCAAATTTTTGAAATATGTATTTTTTTTTAATTTTGTGAAAGCAATTTTACAAAATAACAAAAATTCTCTTAATGACTGCCAATTACTGCAGTCATGGAATAAAAGAGGAAAGGGTTTCCTTTTATCTAAATTTTCTTTTTTTGAAGAAGAAATTTGAAAAAATTAGAAAACTTATTCCATGAAATGAATATTTGTATTAAAACATTGTAATTTCTTTTTTTTTTTTAATTACCATTCGATTTACGCGGTTTTTTAAAGTTACGCGGAAATCTTCGTAACAAATCAATCGCATAAATCGAGGACTTACCGTAAATAATGAAAGAAAAACGAAAAATAAAATTCTTTAGTATACGAGATGAGTGCCACCAATTTTCTATTACATATTAACAGAAATACTTTTATTTGTTATTTATTTGAGATTATGGGGGATCCCTGTAAGTCCAAAATATGCAAATCGTTATCCCTTTCCCAGCTAAGTATCTCCTTGAACCCACCATTATGCCACTGACTTCATCAACTCATTAGTGCTATCAAATAACAGATCTTATCTGACTTTTCACAAGAAACATCATACATTACAAATCCTAAAACAACTGCCTGAATGTAGTAGTCAATTAAAATATCATTTTATGAGACTACTCCCGTGGCGTAATAACTTCACATTAGATCCTTAATTGTACTGTAATTACTAAGCTAGGGAAATAGGTGATCAATATTGTCATAGTAAGAAATGTAAAACATAAGAGAAATACATTGATCTGCGAAGCGGCTAACAGGTGTCAGAATATAAAATTGTTCATAAGCGCGAATATCTGTGATTTTTTACGTACTTTCCTATAGTTCTGTCTATAGTTCATCGAGGACTAAGGATATACTGTATTTTTCAACAGAGTAACCAAACAAATCAATCTGTTCTCAATTCAAAAAGCACACAAATGAGAAATCTTCGTTGCCGTATTCATGAAACTAACATATTTCAATATCGAAATCAATATAAACTAAGACTTCTTAATCAACGAACGTTTTGGCGAAGTAGCTTTCCGCGGATATCGATTTTCCGGATATCCGCATTCAAAACTAACTATATTCTGCCTTAAAAAAAAACTTGATCTGTTATAAGAAATCGATAACTGATATTTTGCAATTTAATTCCCCTTCGTTTCTCCCTCACTCGGTTTCCTTTCTCTCTCTCAATTGACGGAAGCAGATAAAAACAAAAGCCATCTAGTTTCCATGGCAACATCATGAAAATCTCCAGTCGTAATCGGATTGTTTTAAAGAAAAATTTCAAAAAAGATAAAGAGAAAACATACTTGCTCGGGAACACTTCCTTTAAGAGATTACTTCTTCCCCTTTTCTTTTTTTACGAAGTCTACTGTTTTACACTTGCCATGGAAGCAAGCAATTGATAAGGAGATAAAACTCTTTAAAGCATAGTCTGACGAATTTCCCTAAATGTTCATCAGCACGGAAAATTCATACTTGTCAATTGCCGAAGACGACTTTGGGATTATTACAAATTAATACTGCTATATTGATGTCTTGTTTACGACGCTAAATATTGATTTACATATATAAGTCATTTATTCAGTGTCTCAGAATAGACACGCTTTATATCGGAATGTTTTTAATTAATTGAACAGGAAATATAGTTTTTTTTTCCTATTTTTCATCTTTTCGTATTTCTTCGTTTTTTAGTTTCGACATTTCTCGTTAAATCTCGATCAGCGACGAGATATTTTCCGAGAATTCAATCGAATTGACATTTCAGATGTTCAGGCTGGAATTCTATTTTCATTTTGAGTAATAATGTAGGTTTTTTCTAGACACAGCCAAGAAAACATTAAACATTCACGCTGTTCGTCAACATCAATTTAGTAGTCAGTAATTTTAAGTAGATGCAAACGTGCAATTGGACTACAAATTCTGTAATTACATAATCCAATTGTCACCCAATAGCAAAGAGATTTACTTCAATGGCAAATCTAAAATAAATAAATGGACCTATTTTTTAAAATTTTGAAAAAAAAAAATCACCTTAACGACAATTAATTTTGGGTAATTCTTTAATAAGGATTGCTTTTATTTTATTTCTCTTATTACAACGATACTTGTGAAAAAGCTTAGAAATAGTAGATTCGGAGTGACCTATTTTATCAATAACTGAAAACATTTTACAGATTCTCGTCGATTTACGATGGTTCACTTTACAATATTTTGACTTTACGATGATACGATAGCGATGACTATTCGGTAATCATCAAACATTTTGAATTTTGATCTGTTCCCGAACTAGCGATCTGCAGTACGATACTTTAAGTAATGGTGAGTACCTGTACAACATATCACCACTGTACAGTACATGGACTACACCTGTATCAACCTTACATGATTACAACATATACAAACTGTAGTGTATCTGTATCATTCTTGCATCATTAATAAATGTAAAACTTTTTTTTTTCTTTTTACACTACTGCCTAGGTACTGATAGGATAAACTTGTATTTCCTTTTCAAGTACAGGTATTTACAACATTTAGTAAACAAACGTGTTTATTTACTAAGTCAGTGACAATGTATTTTTTTGGATAGTATTTACCACATCATCTTCGACATACGATATTTAGCAACCCATTTGGAAGCTACTGCGTTTGTCCTGCACATTGTCCGTGTCATCCCAACAACTCCCGAACGGAAGGTCGGATCGGCAAACGGAATTTACCATTGAGGCCAAACACCGTAGGAATGGAGTATTTTTTTTTCTGTCTATCTGGAAAATTGATGTCGCTAAGACACTTGCCTCTCACCTTTGAGTCCGGGGTTCGGTTCTCATGTGGGTTTCGTTGATGGTGGCGATCCGCGCTGGGCAGGTTTTCCCGGGTTCTCCCGTTTCCGCTGCATTTCTCACACCATCCTTTCTCAGACTTTCTCTCCGTCTGTCCTTCTTTCCGTGGGATAGTACAAAAGATCTTTCAGGTCGACGTCCTCGGCAGTCATGCCACCCACTTTCAATTAATCTAATCTAATCTAATCTGGAAAATTGCGGACACAGTCGACTGTTTGCTTTACGCACTTTGGGATTTTTTTTGCTCGACAGCTACTGATCCGATCGACTTGAAATTAGATATGCTTTACTTTAGAGTGTCTTATATGATCTATATTTTTACACGATCGTATCTATAATTTCCGAAATTAGTTCACTTTGTCCTCATTTTTCCCGATTTAGAAATTAGGCAGAAATTTAAAAAATATTCACTGTAATAAGTTTAGACTCTAAACTAAAGCATATCCAAATTTCAAGTCTATCGAGTCAGTAGTTGTCAAGAAAATTTTTTTTCCAAATTCAACTTCTTTCTGGTGACAGTCAGCTGTGGTTGCGCGGCGGTGAAGTTTAGGTTTTTAAAGATTTTTTTTTTTTTTTACTTGTTTCTATCAACGATGGGTTCCTTTAAAATATTATTTCCTGAAATTTTAAGTTATAAAAAAACAACAAAAACGAAAGTCTACATTGTTATTCCAATTATAATAACTAATTGGATACAAACAGCAGAAATTTCCAAATTCTGCAAAAAACGAATTAAATCCGCGTTACATTGACTAAACTGCATTATAGTTAATCGAATCAAAGCGCAAAGGGTTAATTCTCACAATTTAAGACAGTGCATCTCAACCTTTTTCCGCTTCACGATGCAATTATACGTTTTTAAATCGTTGCGATTATTGTGATATTTATGATTGTTTTAGAGCTGTATTATAAATGTTATTGTTGCGCATGCAAAAGACGCAATTGTTGCTAATGATAATTTAATGATACTTGTCCACAGACGGACGGACAAAGCGGGGTTTTAAAGCTTCTGATACTTCTTTCAGAAGCCTAAAACCAATTCATGCTTCTAATTTTGTCATTGACGGTGAATCTACAATAGCTGTTCACCATTGTTATAGATTATCAGTTAGAAATGGCAAAATTACAAGCCTGAACTTGTTTTTATTTATTAGTGCATGATGGGAGATTTCACTTTTTTTCCAACATTTCTTCTGCACGTTAACCTGCTTTTCTTCTGATTAAATACATTTTTTGTAGAGGTTTCTTTATAATTTAATCCCACTTTGTACCCTTGCATTAAAAATCTTTTTAGAAATCCTGTTTCAATAGAGGTAATTATGTTTCTCTATACGTTGTGTTGGATGCCACAGCCGGGTGTGGTTTTGGGTTCCTTTCATTGCTCTCCGATCTTGTCATTGAGGAGTAAATCTAGGGATGTTTTCACGCGTAAGTTTCTGTAAAGACGCACACAGAAAAAAAAAAAAGTAAAGTATAAAAAAATAGATCATTTATTGTTCTTAACGTGGACGCTAAGTTTCAAGACGATCTATAGAACGGTTCAGAAATTACTGGGAGGAGGAGTTTACATTCACAAAAGAAATTTGCTGAGCATAGCAACCAGTAGGCTTTTTTCATATTTAATTTAAACAGAAAATAAAAATGAAATTAGAAATTTTCAAGTCTTCTTTAACATCTCAAGCGAAGAGAACGAGCATTTTATGCTCGGATATCCAACGAACGCTGTGAAAGAGCGTAGTCGTTGGTGGCCGCGGAATGCACTAGCGGAAGTTTGATTTAGCGTTGGTAATTCCATTGTAAGCAACGGCGCAATTACCGCTGTGGTCAAAACTCTTCGGCTCCTCTCATAAATCCTTCCCATCGGGGAAGTCAACATCCACCCCCACCACCTTCACCGAACCAAATGAAAATCAATTCCCTGGACGCAGTTCAATGCAAGCGACGCAACGACACAGTTTCTTTTCAGATCCGAAACTTAAGAAACACAAACGTATCTTAGTGGCATCGAGATTTGTGAAAGAAAAGGATTTAACAATTCAGAATGGGATTTCATAACAAACAGCAGGATTTGGTCGAAAGAGTTAACAAGAAGATCGTGAAAGAACTTGAAGCATACTTTCTTTAAAATGTAAAAATAATAGTCGGTGATCCCAAGAAACATATAAAAGAAACAAAAATCAACAAGAAAATGGCCCTTCGTAATAGAAAAAAACAATATATAAAATAAGAATAAAAAAGGGCAAAAATTTAATCCCCGCTAATATCAACTTAGCCTGTGAAGGATTAAATTACAAAAAGAATATATTTAAATACAAGTTTAACATGCATAACTTAGGTTTACATCACAATAAGAAACATATACGCACAAGAAAAAAGAATCACTGATCTGTTTGGGGTTTTTTTTGAAATTTCGATACCGGGAATCCAGTTTCAGGCTTCCTAGCCTTCATTAGCTGGATTCGCAAAGTATCTTACAGTCAGTGATCCCAAGAAACATAAAAGAAACAAAAATCAATAAGAAAATGGTCCTTCGTAATAAAAAACAACAATATATATTATTTTTTCTTATGCGTGTATGTTCCTTCATGTGATGTTCCTAATCCAGATGATGAAGGCTAGGAAGCCTGAAACAGCTGTTCTGGATTCCCGATATGTAAAAATAATACAAATAAAAAAAAAGATAATAATCTACATTATTAAAAAAAAAATAGGTTGTTTGGTAGGTCCGCATCAGTTGAAATTCGAACGCGCGTTGCCAGGCAACAGGAATATTGTTGCATCGTCCATCAACTCTGCAACTTTCGACTGTTACAAATGGATTTCAATATTATATTGCAGGCATTCCTTAGAATTTAAGCTTTAATTTATTTTTAGTTTCAGTTTTAAGTTTTCACGATGCAATTTGTGCTTTTGAATAAATAAAATGTTGTTTCCGTTACAAATACGAGGCTTCCGGAGCGAAGAGACCTTCCAGTATTTTCATTAAAATAAAAGTTTGAAATTTTAATGTCTGTTGAAAACAAACAATAAAAAAATTTATTTCTCTGGAAAAAAAAGAAATCCACATTGTTTAAGCTGTGCATTTTTATCAAATCAAAGTACACAGAAATTAGTGGATTATTGAAAGGATTTGCTAAGACGTCTTTAAAAAATCCTTTATTTCGGTTCTAATACTTTTAAGTGATTTCTGTCACTTTAATATTCCAAGGCAAGGATCGACAAAGAAAAAAAAATGCAAAATGAAAAATACAGTAGATCGTCTTTCGTCTGTAAACACAGATGCTATATTTCAACAATATTCATCCCAGTGATTCAGTGATTAGTGACTTACAGGCAGACTGATTTCGTAAGTCTCAGTAGGAATGTAAAGTAAAATTATAGATGGTTCAACAGTCTTTGTTCATTATTACTTTTAGGCTTCTACACAGAGCGAATCTTAAAGCAGGAGAAACCTTATATCCCCGCTCCATATGTCCATACATCGCGAGAAATTCATATCTCAGAGCGACGTACACTGACTGCTCAATTGAAAGTGGACACCTGCAGTAGTGGGACAACCCATGCAAATTCGGGCAATAATTTGAATATATTTATTATAAAATAACATGATCATGTGTAGTTGGAGTCATTTGGTGTCTAACCACGTGCTGAGGAAAAATGCCATCATCAAAGCAGCTGAGCGATTTTCAATGTGGAGTAGTCATAGGCTGCCACATCAGTGGTCAGAGTGTGAGAACCATAGGAGCGACACTGAATCTGCCAAAGCCGACCGTGGATGCTATTATCACGAAGTGGATACATGAAGGAGTGGAAACACGATGCCATGGCGGAGGCCGAGTCCGCTTGCTGACCGATAGAGACCGGAGGGCCCTGACGCAGAACACGGTTGTTCCAGCGGAACAACGGCGGCAGGACTTCCAGCAGGCAACGGGCACAGGCAAAAGGAATATATGTTATGTAATGAATGTGGGTGACAGAGAAGTCAAGCACTGCGACCGGAGGTCTATTGTACTAACCCACGGAAATATGGACAGATGGAGAGAAAGACTGAGAAAGTATGGTGGGAGAAGTGCAGGGGAAACGGGAGAACCCCGAGAAAACCTGCCCAGCGCGGATCGTCCACCATCACGAAACCCACATGAGAACCGAACCCGGTACTCAGAGGTGAGAGGCCGATGTCATAGCGACAACGCCAACCGCGCGGCCAAAAGGAATAAAAGTAGGTAGGTCATTACAAATTTCTGAACAATACCGCATTTTTTTTTTTAAATCCACCTCTCAATGACTATCCAATAATTTTAAGGCGTATCCATTTTTCCAAAGCAGGATTTCAAGCATCTCTCTAATACTTAATTTGCATTCCTTCGATCCTATTAATATATGAATGACAATGCATTTTCTAAGTCAGCTGTACTATTCATTATTTTGATGTAAAATTTACACTACAGGAAGCAAGCAATACGTGAAGCGGACTGTACCGTACAAGTAGAAAGCAAACCAACAGAGAAGAAACAAGGGTACAGACAGAATTTCAATTTTAGAAAGGTGAAGAAAAATTTAATGTTAGAGGCAAAACTTTTGATTTACTCTATTATCCTAGGAAATGTAGCAAATCATTGTATGTACTCTGTATCTCTTATAGCTTTTGAGCCACTCGATGGATCGTCTTCAAACATGGCGTGCTTATTCATGGATACATGTAATTTTTTTGTTTGAAAATGTCCTCGTGTTGGTGCTAATTGAGAAATGAGCGTGTGAAGATGTCAAAATTCCCAAAATGGAAAACAAAGAAAGCGAAACTGGAGGTTTTTAACGACACGTGTTAATTCTTTTAGTAATCCATTGATTTACGCCTGCTTTGGTAAGATCACAATTAACTGGATTTCTATAAAGTTACGTAAGTATTTGTGGATTCGAGTAATTTCTACAATGAAAGATTCGTATGAAAATGAGTAATGAAAATTCATAATGAGTAGATATTAAAGTTTAGAAAATAAACGGAGACTTAGGCCTTTTGATTATTTCCACAAGTTTTAAAATCAAAGAAAAATTTAAAAAAACAAACAAACAAAAAACTTTCAATATTTAGGAAAGTAAACTTCACGCTCTTTAAGGATCTTCATTCAACTGTAAATGGTAAGATTAAAACAGAACTGATACTAATACAGCAATTTTAAAAGTTTTATAGGTAAAATATCACTGGGGAGCTGAGGGAGAAATACGAATAAGGTCGTTTTTCTTCATCCATTTTATTGAATTTTTTCCCCCCTTTTCTTCTTCTTTCTTGTTCCGCATTATAGAGGAACCCCAAAAAACCCGGAATATGGTCACTTGGACGGGGTTTATCACCTTTCTTTCAATCTATCCGTACTCCATTATCCCTTTTCCCTGACAATTGATTATCACCGGCGGTGCAATTTGGGAAATTGAATTCCTATCTGTAACAGAACTCGACCACCTCGGGGAATTGTTCTAGTAAATGACTGTAGCCCCTCAACTCCATCCATGGAGTCCAAAGGGAATCAAACCTCGTCTCCTGAAATACTTCCAATTTAAACACTAGAATCTTCCTCATTTATAGCAAAAAGACAAAGAAAAAAAAAAAAAAGACGATAGTAATAAGTGCTAACTGGAAGTATGAAACTATAGAAATATGAAACTGCAAATAACGTTTTGTTCTTGCGAATCATTAAGCCTTGTTTATTTTTTTCATCTCTCAACTTGTTTCGATTTCTAATATATTTTGCAATGAAGAGCTCATCTGTGAAATGAAAAACTGATCTTATTTTAAGCACGAGTTCGAATGAACTTAAAATTTACTTCTTTAAAATGTTATTTCTTAAAATTTCTTCTTTTTTTTTTGTCTTCAACGACAAAACAATAAAGGTCCTAGACTTATGTTCAAGTTGTAATACTAACTCTAGATACTGATTATAAGCATCTAGAAAGAAGAACTTCCTTCCAAATATGGAAAAATCCTGATCACTTAGTTGTTCCTGGAGCTCATTGCCGCAGAGTAATATGGCGGCGTAAAAAAAGAGGAAATTTTACATTGAATCGCCTGACGTTGTGGCTCTTCCGTACAGATACTTTAAGGCAAATTCCGGGAAAGCCAATTCTGGGAAATGAAGGTTCTCGATTATCTCTATGAGACTTGGATAAATGCTCGCACAGATAAAGAAAAACAATAGCCCAGCAACGAATGCGGCAGCCACGCGCGATGTAGGAACTGACGTCATGCTTTTGTTCTGTTCTCATTTGAACAGAAATTTAAAAATTAAAATTAAAAAAAAAAAAAAAAAAACATGAATATAAAAATAATAATAATAAGAACACTAAAAAGGTAGATTGAAGATGAAAAGATTAAAAAAACAAATCGAAGACATTGTTTTTTTTTACACTGTAGAATTAGAAATTAGCTGGATGCTTTGCAATAGATGTCACTAAGAATTCCTGGAAGTCGAAATCATCGCCAATTAGCCCTGTCCAAAGTTTATCTTTTATTGCGGGAATTGTAATAATAATCTTAAATCAATATAAGCCCCCCCCCCCCGAAATAATGAAGTATGTCCTCCCAACGTTTTTTTTTTTTTGGTTGAACAGATAGGTTTCCATAGGGTGTCTACTTAAAATTACTTAACTTAACCTTACATTAATCTTGGGCCCCCCAAAAAATATATTCTATATTCGCCACTGTCTTAAATAATATTAAACATTTTAAAGTTAATCAAATTATTAAATGCACAAGTAATTTAAGGATTTTTTTTCATAATTAATTTATAACTACTGAGTATTAATTAAATTTTAAAAATATATTCATTATAGCATTTAACAGAAATTTCGTAGGTTTTACAAAAATTTATTAAATAAGGCAATATGAAATATCACTTTTAATCTTTAGAATCAAATTTACTTACAATTTTTTTAAGATTTATTTATGATTATGTCACTTTTATTCTTTTTTATTTAAGCTTTTTTAGTATTCTTGTTATTGATTTTACAATAACTTCTTTTTAGATACTATTATTTTTAATTACAACCTTAATTTTCATGATTTTTTTAATGTTTTATCAAAGGCTACATGTAGTATTCGTTCTATTTTCATAAATTCTATTTTATTTTTATTTTTTTTTAATTAACCAGTTGCCTATCTAAACCTGTAAACTTATATCTTATCATTTCAATCAATATTTAGCTTCTATTTTACCATCTTTGCCTAAATCTTAAATCAATATCTATTTGTTTCTAAGCCATTCTTGTACAATATTCCCTTTCCCTTGATTTCAAATATTTATGTAATCTCAAGATCATATGTTTATAGCCATTAATAATATAAGACGACATTTCCATACCGTATTTACTCGCCTTTAAAATCCCACTCATGGAAGGCCCTTCTGGGTTAGAAAACAATCAAAATCATTTCGTTTCGCATATTAAGTCCAGCTTCCCTTTTAACAAAAATTACCTTTAATTAAACAAGTACTGCGAAAATATTTTAGGTTTCTGTTGATTCCCTTTCCAATCTACAAACTGCAATTCTAGAAGACAAAGTTAACTAAACGTACTGTGGCGCCACCTCTCTATTTCTCTTACGATCTGAGAAGATATGGCTTCTCAGTCATTTACGCTTCCCAGTCATTCACTAGAAAGTATAAGCTTCCATACGAAAACTATTGAGTCGAATGACTGAAGGGCGGTCAGTTTCAGCTTCATTGTTTAAAATAGCATGGTTGAAAGGGACGAGATACGGTGATTCGTTATTCATTACAGGATATTCTCCTACTTACGAACATTCTTACGAACATTCACTCTTATGACCAAAATTTTCAAAATAACAAATAAATTGAAACTTTTAAAAAAATAATGTAATATTTCCAATATTCTTCGAATATTTTTTGTTTAGAGAAACATGAACATATCTAGCACGTATTTAAACACGTATAAACATAATATGTTTATAGATTTTGTAGTCGCAGCGCCAATGTTCATTTGCTCCCCACTATTTCAGAACTACGACGTTGCTTACGACTACAACTAGATCGCATTGGTGAAGGCCAATTCCTGACAGGGATTCTCCGCTTTCGGTTCTCTGGACAATAGTCGTAATCTGGGGGCACGGCAGTGCCCCCGCCAAGACGAGCCGAAGGCAGGAAGGGCACTACGTACCTTTTCTGGAAGTGTTTCGTCGTATTTTTGAACCCTCATAGCTTCGGCCTAGATAATACTAGAGAGCTCAAATTTTCAGGATATGATGCAGTTACCAGACTAATGAAATACGCTAAGTTTCATTTATTTAGCTTTTATACTTTAGATTTTATTAATACCTAAAATACGTCGATTCCGTCACTGACTGACTGACTCACGATCATCAAAACCTTTAGGGTACTTCCTGAAGTCCTAGAAAGCTGAAATTTGGTATGCAGGTTAGGATTAGCACACAAACAACAAAAAAATTAAGAAATCCGTAACTTTCACATTCCAACCCCTCATAAAGGGGGGGGGTCTGGTTATGTATTATCGAACCCTCATAGCTTCGGCCTGGATAATACTAGAGAGCTCAAATTTTCAGGATAAGATGCAGTTACCATACTAATGAAATACGCTAAGTTTCATTTATCTAGCTTTTATACTTTGGATTTTATTAAGATCTGAAATACGTCGTACCCTCAATGCTTCGGCCTAAATAATACTGTGTAATGATGTGATTTCTTACAAAAGTGCAAACAGCTTGTATATACAAGTTGACCAATAGAAAAACAGAAAAGTAGGGTATTGAAAAAAAATCCATTTTCTAAATAATCTTAAAACGAAATTTAGTTATAATAGATAATCCCACCCAAAACATTTCATGTAAAATTAGTTGCCAAGACTCACATGCTCATAACGCTTTCACTGTTAAAAAGTTATCAGATCTCATCTTACAAAAAGAAATGAAATCCCACCCAAAATATTTCATGTAAAATAAGGGGTTGCCAAGACTCGAATGCTCATAACTCTTTCACTGTTAAAAAGTTATCAGATCTCATCCTACAAAAAGAAATGAAATCCCACCCAAAACACTTCGTGTAAAATAAGTTGCCAAGACTCACATGCTCATAATGCTTTCACTGTTAAAAAGATATGAGATCTCATGTAGAGCCAAGCCCCTAACTCTACGAGGCCTAACTCTACAAGCCCTAACTCTAAAAACCCTATATCTTGGTCAAAAAGTATGGCTTGGCCGTTTCATGGAACTATTTCATCTCATCCAAAACATTTCATGTAAAATACGTTGCCAAGATGCTCATAACGCTTTCACTGTTAAAAAGTTATCAGATCTCATGTAGAGCCAAGCCCCTCACTATACATGCCTAACTCTAAAAACGCTACTATCTTGGTCAAAAAGTGTGCCTTGGCATACTCCATATCCTTTACATAACTCCATGGGATTGTCTGTGTGACAGCCACGAAACGGCCAAGGCATACTTTTTGACCAAGATATAGGGTTTTTAGAGTTAGGGCTTGTAGAGTTAGGGGCTTGGCTCTACATGAGATCTCATATCTTTTTAACAGTGAAAGCATTATGAGCATGTGAGTCTTGGCAACTTATTTTACACGAAGTGTTTTGGGTGGGATTGGTGATTACTGGGAAACAGCCGTAGCAAGTTTGTTCGTTTGAAAATATTGACTCAATTTGTTTTACACCTACATACAAAGCATTTATTGTACTTATTCATTCAAAACAAATTTATTATTTACTTGTTTATTTCGTGAATAACCTGAGTTTTTTTATATAAACAAGTATTTTTCCTTCTTTTTTTCCCGCTCGACTTACGACGAGGCTATCAGAACGCAACTCGTTCGTAAGTCGGAACTACTTTATTATTTTCTTCCTTTTGTTTCCCCCCCCCCCCGACAATTTTACTTATTTTTTTAGATTTAATAAGCGCATGATCATTTGAGATCGACCCTCTTAGTTTGATGTTCTGGATCCCACCTGCAAAGGGAACATGGAACGACCTGTTGCTAGGCAACCGATGATTGACAGGCATTCAATAAAACCGATCGAACGCTAGTCGTTTTACTATATGCAAATCTACATAGTTTGCATCTATTGTCTTTGTTGTTACTTATCCTGTTTCATTAACATTTCTTGCTATATTTTTATTACTAAAACTAAAGTCGTATAACATTTATCTAAATCAATTTCTTTACCATATGTTAACAACTGCATTAGACCCAAAATGACTTGTAGTCTTCTCGGTGTTGGGGCGATTGAAATCTGTGTAAAGCGAACGGTGGTAGAAGAATGACCAAAGAAAGCTTTCCGTTGCTGTTTTATTGTTTTTCAAATTCTGGCGAATTCAGCGCGGTAAACATATTAAAAAAAAAAAACCGAGAGAAAAGATCGGGCGGCAACCTATCAGTGTTGCCGGCAACGCACCGCTGCCTTGCCGAGAAAGCAACAACGATCTTGCTTCAGCAGTAAACTACAACGGAATATGTTACTGAATCTATAAAAATCCTGGACTCGGGGAAAAATGGAAGGCATTTTGGAATCTTACTTGTCTTTTTTGCTCTGTTATGAGTAAACATGAGAATTTACATTGCATCTCAATATCAAGGCAAAGGAAAACAGAACTTTCACAAATCCATCAATTATATCAGAGAAAAATAACAAGTTACAGAAGACGAAGAAACGGTGTCTCAGTTCAGACTTTTTTTTTTGTTTGACTGTTTGGAGCTTGCAGCTCTTAATACTTCGGATTTTGTTAATAATTTAAAAAAAAATATTCTTGATACCGTAAATCAGCACTACACAAGCAACTTTTTTTATGCTTTAAAAAACTGTATGCATCTACTAAGAATGTAGTGCAATATCTATCGCCTGAGAAGCAAGGGAGCACCAGTAACATTTACAGCACCGAGATTTTTCCTGTGTAGGATGTGAAACATAAGAAGGGCATCATGTAATCGTAAGTAAGTTGGCCCATACGTAAAAATTGTACCAAATACTAAGAAAATCGATTCAGCAGCTTTAGCGTGCAAGTTAAATAATAAGAAATGATTAAATAAAGTACGAACTGGTTCTTTACAGTATTTACAAAGAGTGTATCCAATTAACGTGTGTTAAAATAAAATCAGTTACCAAAACTTTAAACATTGTAAAAAAACACACATAAAAATTAAAAATCGATTGAATTTTCCTTAGCTTTAAACACCCGGTGCGCTCCCTTGACGATCATAAGCTTGAAGAAGTTTGCCGCAAAGGCATCAGAAACTAGTCGCGTCTGACAGAATTTCTTAATTTTTTTTAATCTTTTTTTAATTATTTTCCTTTTACAATTTTTAAACTTTTTGATACTTATCAGTATTAACCTGTAGACTGAATTATCGTTTCTTCAATTTAACTTTTCCCTTCATCTGCGTGTGACTGAGACAATGTATGACAGTAAATCAATTCATTACCAGACAATAACTTCACATCGATTTCAGGAAACCTCGCCATTGGTTCATTCTGATCGTCACGATTTTCTGGACTGACATTTTTCACATTCCACTTGACAGTGAATGATGTTTCAAAGTGTTCGAAGTCTAAACCTCAGATAGCGGCAAAGTTTTATGAATTTTTAGTTGTTGTTGGATTTTCTGTTTCAGTTCATATCTCTAGGTGAATGCATTATCGATCGAATCAAAGGAAACTATAAACCATCATTCGGTTTCAAATACCATCTAGCGCTTAGCAGTTATGGATCAGTCTGTTTGCTTTATCTCAGAGGTTCTCAAATTTGTGACCCTAAATACAGTGCAACTTGGATAATTCGAAGCTGAAGGAACCACTACAAAACTTCGAATTATCCAAGACTTCGAATTAAACAAGTTATATCTTTTAACTTTAATTTCAGGTCCACTGAATGCTTGAAAAGATTATTCTGTCAATAAGTAAATATTTATTCAGAAAGATCATGGTATGAAAGAATTAAACACTATGCATGTAAACAAAATAAGATTTATATTACGTAAGCTACACTACATATTACATTCAGTACAGAAAATTTTCAAAAAAATTGTGCGATGTCTGATTGTTTTGTAGAATTCAGTCGCTTAAGGTTAGCAAAATCGTCAAGCATGTTTAGTGAACGGAAAACAGCTTCACTTACGTTGGTTTGTCCTTCAATGTATGACGAAATTCGGCGCTATCCCGTACTCGTTGGCGATTTGGCATTTCTTCTTCACACCCTCGCGAATGACGGAGACCCTTTCAGCGAACGTTAAATTCTTGTACACGCATGGTTTACTGAAAAATAGTGACACTGACAGCAGGAAGCTCGAATGGCGTCTGAAGCGTCACCACGTGTCGAATGGCGTCACGTGTCGAACAGTGGCGGGAAGGGGATTTCAGTTGTCACGTGTCGAATTTCTTCGATGGAAGTCGTTATGGTTCGAAATTTTTTATAAAAAACTTCGAATTAAGGAAGTTGAACTTCGAATTATCCACGATTTTTAACATTGATTTAATAAGAAATTCAAGGGACCAAGAGCAATCTTAGAATTAACCACGATTTCGAATTAAAGACGTTCGAATTATCCAAGTTGCACTGTATCATATTAAAAATTTAAAATTATCCTTGGCTGGTGAGCATTAGGCAAGGCGTAGTTCTTTTATAACGAAAATTAGATTTCAATTTGTGCAGTAAAAAACGAAGATATCTTTGTATTAATATCAGATTCGAATGTTTATCTTTTGTAAATCAGTATGGATCATATATTGAAGACTTAACAATGAAAGCAGGAGAGCTATACATGTTTTTCCTATATTCTGATATATATCCTGCTTTCCTCTTTGCTAATAATAATATTCTTATTAATTTAATATTCTTATATTGTCTCAGTTCTGCTGCTACAAAAACTAACTTGAGGACTTTCGTGTATCTTTGATATCAACCATGAAATGAATAAATCCTTCAGATTTAAGTTGTATAAACAAAATCAAAATTAAATTAAAATATAGGAAAAGAAATGTATTAAGTAGAATAGAAAAAGAATACGCTTTTTACTTAGCTATTGAAGATATTTTACTTTTATTTTAGCCCTACCGTAATTATTTTCAGCCCTAATACAATACAATTTTAAAACTTTCTTTAAATCTAAAAATTGAAACAAACTATAAACAATTTAATTTGAATTTTATTTTCCAACCGCGAATAAAACTTTAAAAGCGAAAATACTGCAGAGCAGCATGACTGAGATAAGCAAAGGACACGTAGTTTCCTTTAAAATCATTACGAAAACGGATTTTAAATTTATCACTTACAAAAGATATTTTTTTTTCATTTGCTGAATGACTGCTTTCCTCTTTACATGTTGCCACTTCATGGCGCATAATGTCCTCTGTCATGGCTTCTTTAAAAAGTAAAATATAATGATGTTATTGAGTTTTCAAAGATCAATCGATGTGATAAGATAGCTTTTTAGATCACTATCATCGTAGATTTTTTGTACGTTTCTTCATTCACTTCTCTCACCTTTCAAGTCAACCGAATTTTATATATTTACAACTTTTTTGATAGCTATTACTTAAGTTCCTGTAGAGTTTCTATTTCTTCCTGCCGCTTAATTGCCAGGTACTCAATCCTTCATATTTAAAAACTATCTTTATTTGATTGAATACGTAAGTCATGTTTATATTACTGTATTGGCAAAGGGATCAATTGTTATCGTGACGGACATTCTATCAAAAAAATCAGTTTTTAAACCGTTCTTTCATCGTTTAACGAGATTCTTCAACAGCATCAGAATTCTCGATAATGAATCAATCTTTTCCCACTTTTTAAAAGACAAGCATACTTTTTATTTTATTTTTTTAATCACAACCTTTCATTTCACAGACATCGAAAATTGAAAGTTCAACAGATGGGATCAGATGTACAATCCACCCTCCATTTCAATCAAAATATCGAATTTATTTATTTATTTATTATAGAGACAAAACCTCAAGTTTCAAAAGTTGATTGTTAAAACACCGAATAGGAACTTTAATCAGAGGATTTCCTAATATCGAATTTGCAGCATAATAACACTGGAAAGGAAAGAATCTTTTTAAATAGAAATTGAGGAGATATAAAAGATAATAAAATAATTAAGTAAGTCAACTATCAATTTTTCTGGTACCCTTAATTCCAGAAACTTGCCAAATATGTTTTTTACCGATCTACATATACATTTTACTTTGATTTGGAGGCCATGTAAGCATTGTAGGCACAGATCTCTGAGCTGGTTTAGTTACTTTATACTGATACGATGGGCTGAGGACCACCAATGAATTGGATCCTGGCCAAAGGGTTAAATACAAATAAACAAATAAGTTATGAAATCAATCAAAACTGTAATTTTGCGTTCTTGTAATTGTGTCGGGATTAACGGAGTTTCCATTCTAACAATGTTCAGAGATCTCATCCTGTCAACAAGTTCGGAATCGCCTTCTCTGTGCTGCCAATCGAGTAACCCTAGCCATAGGACTTAATGGTAACGGAAGCACAACATCTAAGCTATTGACTTTCTGGAACTGCATTTTAATAGCTAAGATTGGGAAGTTGCTGCTTTTAACAAAAGGGCCTGAGAGTTAAAAAGAGTCTTGTTTTGTTTGACAGTGCCAAAGTTGAAACAGGAACAGACAAGAGGTGGATACACATGCATCTCCCAGTGAAAGTTGCTTGTATCTCGATGTACAAACAGGGCTTTTGAGCGGGAAAAGAGGTTTCAGAAAGAGAGCGAGAGAGAGATTGTTTTTGGAGACGGATTGGCTTTGAATGACTTGGCTGACGAGCGCGAATGGAATCGGACTCAATGCAACGAAGGGGTTTTTATGGAATCAGTGGAGCATCTTCCAACTCGAGAATCGGTCCGGAAAGCGAAGGGTAATGAGGGGAAAAGCGTCCTCTAGTGGGACAAAGGAGAGTGAAGAGGCGGCTAATTATGTTTGCTTTTGATTAATATACCCCCTCTCCCTTCCTTACCAATTCTCAAACCATTTCCATTTTTTTCTTTTCCTCTTCCATTTCTAAAGCCAGGCTTACGATAGAATTCTTTTTTAAAAAAAACCTTCCTCTTTGGAGTGCGAGAAAAGCACTTGTTTGTTTGCTGGGACAAACGCCTTCGCCAACCAAGAAAAACGTAGCTTGTTTTCGTTCTTTTTCTTTCTCTTCTTTTCGTTGCCAAAGAAACTCATTGGTTTTCCATTCCACAAAGGACAAATCTAAATACGGCAACTCAAGGGGGATTTCAATATAACACCACAAAGAATTGTTTGCATGACTTAAAGGGCTGAGAAATTTTTAAAATTTACTATTAAAAATTCTTTCAAGCAATGTAAAAAAAAAAAAAAAAAAAATTCTGCATTTGAACGTATTATAATAATAAAACAATTATTACTGGTTTAAATTCGGAAGGAATCATGCGAATTCCAAGCATTTTTCATTAATCTCAATTTATCTCGATGTATATTTCCCTTCAGATATATTCAAATAAATGAAATACGCTTGGAATTTGAAATTCCTTGGAGATTATTCAAATAAGTTAAAAGATTCTTGGCAATATACATTCTTCAAGATATCTTTGAGTCTATTCAATGCTGAGTCAATAAGAGAAATTGTTTTTATCACATATAAAATTCCAGCACTGTCATTCCGAAACGCACAACAACAGCACTGAAATACTGATGTTTCGCTCTCTGATTTACAATTTATTTATTTCTTTCTGAAATAACATTTTTTAAAAGTATGCCTTACATAATAAATCTCACTCGATCCCGCCATTTCTGAAGGTTAAATGTATTCTTCACAGTCGTTTGCTGCACTCAGTATTAGATATTAAATTGTCACACAATCATTGTTGATGGACATAAATGTAAAGTTGTAGGGATTTTATCGTTGTTTTTGTTTTTTTTTAATTTATAGTTGCAAATATATAAAATATTCTCCGTATTAACTACATTAATTAAATAACAACAGTATAATATAAGAAACACTGAAAAGTATTATAACTAATTATGTAGTGTATATGTAGTACACGCTTCTTAAAATCATAAAAATGTAGCCTACTGTTCGTTTCACCAATGAAAGACCTTTGCTGAGGTAATCCGTTTATGGATTGATGTTTCCAGGACGTAATTGCGACATCTGTTGCTAAAACTTTTAACTAAATCTTGTAAACATAGCGAAAACATTCTGGTTTTTGTATTCTGTACAGTTGCGAATATATTTTTAAAAATATTATTTTTATTATTTAAGTAATTTTGTAATTCCGTAATAACTAGGCTTGGCTGTGTAATTTCTTCCCTAGAGTGCTGACAGTGATTTTTGATGTTGCAAAGACGCCATTTCTGTATTTGACGTCTTGATTTCCAGGCAAATGCAAATGGTCAGTTATCGCCATAAAAGGACGACTTTCGCTGTTGAGAGAGAGAACAAACCGTTTTGTAAATATATTTAAAAAATACTAATGCAGCTGGTCTAAATCAGGTGCAAAGTAGGGTATCTAAATACACTAAATGAACTCAATGCGGGCACACTTGTACCTAAGTTACAATAGCATGAATGAAAGACTTTTGTGCGCCAATCAATAATACCAACACTTTTAACAAACTCTCAACTGCAACGGAATAACGTATTTCATAGTAACAAGAACATCTTAAATTTAAGGACTCCATCAATCATTCAGAATCAGCAACTACTAATTATTTAGTACAAAATATAAGAACATGAAGCTCCCGAATGAACTTTAAAATCTAATTTTATTGAATTATAATATCCGCCGAATACCACTTTAGTTTAAATTTTTAACTTCTAAAAAATTCAATAAATCAAATACTGTAGCTCAATTGCTAAATCTTTTTAATTTTAATCACAGCAGAGCATGCGCAGATGGTACAGAGATTTAAGAAACGGATTAAAAAGCGTTGTTGGATAGATATTCATTATATGCACTGAAAATTCTTATCACACTCCCGCGCAAACTTCTCGGCAAAAATCCACACGAACAAAATTTTTCAACACAGAAATTAGAACGTCTCTAGCCAGTAAACACGCGTGCAAACTTCAAGAAGATCGGTTCATAGGTTCAGAAGTTACGTTAACAGTGGGACAAGTGTAAACACAAGAACGTATGCTGATTTTGTGTGTGGCTCGTGTTCCTTAACAAAGCAGGCTAAAAAAACGAACTTCTTATAGTGTACTAGAATAGTTTTGTTGGTCATTACTATCGTACACTCATGAAAAGTTTGTATCTGTTAAAAATACAAAACCACTCCGCGATTTAATTTCAGCAAAATATCTTGTTGTCAGGGCGTGCTTCAGTTCAGCCGAGGTAATCCCACGAGATCCTGCATCTGGGAAAGTATCTCCCTGCTCATGCGAATGAGACACTCTCGAGGATTACGACCATACTTCCCAGTGCCTTTCCATTGAAAAGAACGAAATGCAATTCACTGCGATCGACTGACAAACGATTCACAAACCGAAGCTTCGGCCTCTTTTGTAGACGATATTAAAAATAAAGGTTCCCGCCTGCTTTAATGAGAAAACAACCAAGTCGACAAATTATCCAAGAAAGTTCCGCAGAAGATTCGAGAAACGACGAAAGCAGAACGTTCCATACAGAAGCAAGGTCGTATTTGTATCGATACGAGGAGCCAAAGGTTGATTTTCGATTTTGAAAACCAATTACATACTTAGAAATACAATTACACTTAAGTAAATTCTTCCAAGGAAGTAAATTTTTCAGGATAGTTTACTTAATTTTTTTTTTAGATGGAAAAATCTAGAAATTGGTTTTCCAAGATAACAAAAGTTTTTAATTTTACGTTATTTAAATTAACTTTAGATAGCTAAGATTGCGAGATCGTTTTAACGGCGCTAAAGCAACAGTGACTAAGTTGAAGAAATTAGGATATGATTATATAATCTTTTTATACAGAATGTCTCAGAAGTAAAAGTCTTTTTTTTCCTTAGAACTTTCACTTTTTTTAAAAAAAGTTAAGAACATGTGTCCTACTGCGAACTGTTTCCGAGTTAGTTATTTCAATTATTATTGATAAGTAAGAAATATTCGTATTGTTTCTAATGACAAATTTCTTACAGTTTAAAATAAATTTTCGAAAATTCTATCGTCAACATCGATGCACTTTACAACGCCGTGATAGAAGATTCCGCTTTATGGCGGATGGAAAGGACCACATTGCCCGCCAAATTCAAAATACTGTACATTCTACAGGGTGATTCAAAATTTCCTGTATATAAACTTTAAAGGTAGGTAGTAGGCAGGAATACATAAGATCGTATTCGTAGTGGAACGTATGTCCGCAAACGCACCCGAATGTGCCAGAGGGCGTTGTTTGGCAGCACATTGGTTGGGCAATGTGGGCCATTGTCATTTGAGACGTTGAGTTTGTATGAGTAGGATGTATCGCTTCACTAATGCACAGAAGACAGATATGCACCTATCCTATAGGACAGCGAACGGAAATGGAACGATTCGCTGTACAATTGTATCGTGCACGTTTACAATTGTATCGACATGTTGCCAATCATCAAACATTTGCGCCGTTGCAACAGAGATTGTGTGAAAGAACTTTGAGCACCTGCTGTGAACCTGTACGTTTACATCTTACTGTCATATTGTAAACTTAGGACTAATAAACATGTTGTCTACCTTACTTCTTGTCTTTTATTTATGAACCTTAGTGCACTTTCTAGCGTATTCGGGTGGCGCTTACGGACATACGTTCCACTATGTTTGTTTTTGTCTTCCTGACCTACGTTTAAAGTTCGTACAGTGGATTTTGAATCACCTGTATAAAAGTTAAATCGTCTTCAGTCCTTAAACTTGCATAACAAGTTTCAAGACGATCAATCCAGAGGTTAAATAGCTATTAGGAGAGACATACATACACACACACATACAGACTGACTGATTTGATAAACCTCATGTTCCCATCATGAAACTGCAAGAAGCAGAAAAACAACAAAGTTACCAGAAAAATAAAAATACGCTTTAGGATAGAAATTAAGTAAATTTTATGTTATCAAAACAGTCTTCAAAAGAAAATAAAAAAAAAAAAAAAAAAAGATCTAACGTCGACCGCATTTAATTTTTGCTTTAAGCAAGAATTCATTACGAAAATGAAATTAGGAATAGGAGAATAACATTGCCTGGCGTAGTTAACTTTTGGAGTTTATGATTTAAGAGAGACCTTTGCTTTATAATTAGAAGCCTATTTAATTATACAGTCCCGTCTTTTTAGATAATTTACCCAGATGATGACAAATTGCGCTTTATAATAACAAATTCACTGATTAAAAACAAGACGATACGACTAAATATACGTCTACCCTCGTATTTCAGTCTGTAATGGATATTTAATTTGGTCCATTACAAAACTAATTATAAACAACAACCACCAAAAAAAGAGAAAATGAAAAAAAAACAACAACTTTATAGTCTTTAATATATCTTGTACTAAGTGCACTGAAAGCAGCCGATTGAAGCCTTCTGTCTGTAACAATTTTACTGTAACAATTTTAAATACCACGTGACATTCACTATTGTTAAACAGAAGAAAAGCTTCCATTGAAGGTAATTTTTTTTACTTTCATCATCGCATTTTTATTGCGAATCCCTACTAGAATCGTCCAACCAAAGAAAAACATAAGGTAACACAATGCGATCTTCAGGATGCATGTAGCCTTTTGTGATATTCAGTGCGAGCTTTCGCATGCAATTTCAAATTCATTACGTGTTTTAGGAGGGAACTTACAAAAAGGATTATATTGGACGTAAATAAACTCACACTGCAGTAATATGCCGAGCTGAAAATTGAAAAACCTTCTTGAGCAAATTGTTTACAAAATCGACTGAAATAAAGTCGCCCAAATATTTCTATTCCGAATACCTCGCTTAACAAGTCAAGTATTTATAGCTAAACGAATAGTGATGTTTCCAATTGTACCCCCACTTATAATTTGTAGATAAGTTCTTAGAAAGTTATTTTTCACTATTTTTTAACTAAATATATGCCTTCATGATCTACCGGGAATATATGGATATCGCACATGTATATATCGTATATACAACGCTCTAAAATTTCTCTGTTGATATATGTGAATGTATGCAACACAATTTGATGCCTGATGAAATTTCCGCTTCGTAAAAATGACAAAAACTTTTTCCCATCTCTGCACTTCCAATCAAGCGAACGTAGTCTAAAGACGTTATTACAAAAAAAATGTGTCTGATCAACTAATCTGCTGATTCTATCATTTCGCTAACTTCTTGCTGATTTTTCTTTTTTTCATTCTTTCTTCCAATCTTTAAAAAAAGAGATAAAATTTTTTGGGTGCCTCCCCCCCCCCCCCCCCACTAATTTTAGCTACGTCTACCAGATGGTAACACAATGCGATCTTCAGGATGCATGCAACCTTTTGATATTCAGTGCGAGCTTTATGGAACAGAATTCAGAGCAAATATTTAAAAAACTAACAGATTTAGCAAAGAAAATGGTATTACTGAGTGCATAGTAAGAAAACCAATATAATATATTAATAATAAAAGACAATAAAATTTTAATTCATTAAATACAGTATACAAAATATAAATACAGTAATGTATTCATTAAATACATTAAATTCATTAAATAATAATAAAAAAAATGAATAGAAGATGACTAATGGATAAATACATCTTCAATTGTTAAATCCAGCACGAAATAATAATAATGTATTACAAATGCACATACCGGTATATTGTAAATTCATTACGACAGTGGCGAAAGAAAATATACATCAATCGCATTGATAGACACCTAACAATGGTCCGAAGAAATAGTATAACAATCTAGTTAACCTCTAATTTTTTTTTTTTTCTTTCTTATTTTTCTCATTTTCTTAGCCGTTACTTTCAAGGTACCAAGACCAACTAAAAATACAGGCCAGGGCGCGGAAGGGAAACTCTACGGTGTCAGTCCCCTGTGGATAAATTTAATAACTTTCTTATTAAAAGCCTCCTTTTCTGTTCAAGGGCCGTCACACTGACATACATCGCGCCACAAGAATATTATCTTGACGTTTTGCTATTCCGCGCCCAGACCTAAATTTTTAGTGTTGATCTTGATTATATTTAAACTTTAAGCTTATGAGATTGTTCTCACGATAATGCTATTATATAGTAAGAGTTTATGGCCTTCGTAATAACTCAAGATTATTTTAAAATTCCTCTTTATCATTGCTAAAAGTCATACTTCGAATCTAACAATGCAGCTAAGATAACGTGTATTTTTAGTCTTATTTTAAACAATTAAAAACACACTAACTTAGCTTTAAAACTGATGTTGCGGCACGTATATTGTAGAAATACGGAATCTTCTGCTTTGATGTTCACTTTTAGTAGATACGTTTCGTGATAGTGGATTCCGCATTACCACCTTTTGTTACAGCTGCTCTTTGAACCTAGCTTACAATACTTTCGGTGTCATACGGAATGGAAAAGTTAGTAAAAAGAAAAGTTCAAAAGAAAAACGTAGGAAAGAACAAAAAAAAGAAAAAAAGACAGAAGAAAGTCATTTTCCAGTAAAGGTAGAAGAAAACCAGCGAAATAAATACGTGGAAGAAATAGATGAAAAGGAAAGGTGATAAATGTTACTGACGTTGTTTTGGGGAAAAAATCGACGCGAAAGAGCCATTGTGAAGTCAGAACACGACGACCGAATTTCTTCCATTATTCTCCTTACAGTGGTTATGGAAAAGAATATAAAACAACCTCTGGTAGGTAACCCACTATCTGCACGTGTCCGCCTCCACAAAAGTCAAAAATGCTGGACGCTTAAATGTCCGGCTGGAATGCCAGCGCCCTCTAACGAGTTTTAAAAGGGCAATTTCACGGTTACTGGCTACATTTCTTTTTTTTTTTTTTTGTAATTCTACATGTTTTTCGGTCAGTCTTTATTCCATGGTCTCCGAAAGCTCCGCAGATCATTATAAATTAACAAAACGTTTCTGTTAGCTGATTACGCCATACTTCTCTTAATATGCAGTGATATTGACGGTAGATACTAAATGATACTTTTGAAGAAATTAAAATTACAGGCGTATTTCGTTAAAGACGCTTTCTGCAGTGGAAGAAGAAAAATCAGTTGACCTACTACAAACAATGAAACCATATTTACAGTTTAGAATCTCTGAATTAAAGTCAAAACAAAATACGTAATTTATTCCCTGATTCCTATAGAAAAGTTAAATTAGTTTAAAACTGAAACTGAGATTTCAATAACTTCAATATTACATGTACTGAATGATAACAAATCTAATTGATTACTAGTATAAAAATTACACAGTAATCAAACTTTTAAAAAAAAATACAGCAATGTCATTGTATAATTTCGGTAGAATACTACCAAAATTCAATTTAGAAAAAATTGACGGAACTCAAATTATATCAAAAATTGTTAGTTTACGGTTTTATATACGTGTGTTATATTTTAATTTAGAAGACGCTAAATTCAAACCCTCATTGATTAAAACAATAAAGTTTGACTTTGTCAATTGTGAAAATGCAAAGTGAATTTAATTCCTTAAATTAGACCACGATTTAATGAATTGGAATTTGCCTTCTTGTTTATTTCAATCTGATTCGAAAGTATTGAAGGCGAAGAATAAGTGCCTTCATTTCATAAGCAATCTGCCAAATCACTTAGATGCAAGTTTCTGCAAAAACTAAGATCTTTATTTGTTGTTTTATTGAAAACATTAATTTAGTTGCTAAGAATCAACTGTTTTGAATCATTTACTTAAATCTAAACATCTCCTCCTCTATACAAGTACGATTTTAACTTGGATAATTCGAACGTCTTTAATTCGAAATCGTGGTTAATTCGAAGATTTCTCTTAATCCCTTGAATTTCTTATTAAATCAATGTTTAAAAAATCGTGGATAATTCGAAGTTCAACTTCTTTAATTCGAAGTTTTTTATAAAAAATTTCGAACCATAACGACTTTTCGGCGTTTCATCGTAAAGAAATTCGACACGTGACGCTTCAGACGCCATTCGAGCTTCCTACTGTCAGTGTCACCATGCCTTTCAGTAAACCACGCGTGTACAAGAATTTAACGTTCTCTGAAGGTCGCCGTCATTCGCGAGGTGGAAAAGGGTGTGAAGAAGAAATGCCAAATCGTTAACGAGTACGGGATAGCGCCGAATTTCGTCGGTACATTGAAGGACAAACCAACGTAAGTGAAGCACTTTTCCGTTCACTAAACATGCTTGATGATTTTGCTAACCTTAAGCGACGGAATTATACAAAACAATCAGACATTGCATAATTTTTTGAAAAACTATAATTTTCTGTATTGAATGTAATATGTACTGTAGCTTACGTAATATAAAACTTATTTTGTTTACATACATATGGTGTTTAAGTCTTTCCTATCATGATCTTTCTGAATAAATATTTACTTATTGACAGAATAATCTTTTCAAGCATTCAGTGGATCTGAAATTAAAGTTAAAAGATGTAATTCGAAAACTTGTGTAATTCGAAGTTTTGTAGTGGTCCCTTCAGCTTCGAATTATCCAAGTTGCACGGTATTAAGCTTTTTCGTGTATTTTAAGTATACGAATAGTGACTATATTTGCAAGATCAATATTGCGGAAATAAATGAGAATACTTCTAAAAAATCTGTTTAAAAAAAAAGAAATGAAAAAAAAAAAAAAAATTCGATTTCAGAACTTTTTACCATAAGCACTACACTCTTTTATGCCTACACTTAAGCCGTTCGGCCACCATCATATGGAGTCAAGATTTTAGTGATTTTGAGAATAGTGAAAACATTTTTATTATTATTATTTTTCTCGAAAACAAGGGCTTACGGAGGAAATTTTTATTTAATACAAAGATTATCAGAAAATTCCCAATCAATTCCACTACATCAATCTGTCTCCTTGTGAGCGAAACGTTCTGATTCGCTCCAGCCTCTTAAAGAGTAAACCACGATGACGAAACTGGTATCACGAATATCTAATGCTCTTCGCAAACTCAACTTCCGAAGGAGTCAATTCTCATTACGAGAAAATTCGCCATCTGATACGTTTCCACTAAGTTGAGGGCTTTCAAATCTACCTAAAGCGAAAAAGACTCCAGCATGATAACGAAAGTTTCACTACCAAATAAAAAGAAATAATATCGTTTCGGGAAAGCTTCGTAATATGAAGTGGCGGTGACTTCATCAGCTGACCTTTGCCGCAAAACTGCTTATGAAAAGGCGAATCTAGGGCGATAGGGTAATAAAAACCTGAAAGTAGAGACGCCAGAGCACTTGCAAATACGGCTTATTTTTCCTTTTATGGACACTCCAAACACATTTCATATTGGAATTTAATACGAATATCTCTTTTAACAGCCCTCTCAGAGAGCAAAGTTGAAATTTTTATTAGTTTCGAAAACCGGAGAAGTTTGGTAAAATAGCAGATTCGTTATACTGTATAGGGCTTTTCTTTTAGAGGCCCGTACACGAGAAGTTCTTACGATCATTTTTGTAAGTCTGCTTGTTACAATTTCTACAGAATAAACTATAAGCAGCACAGACGTAAGTCATACGTTATACGAATCCACCTGAAGAGGAAAGGAAAAATCGAATTCGGTCTGCGGTCACTTCCTGTTCTGGTCTCGTGATAATACTTAGCGAGACTATTGTCGACTTCTTACAGGCATTTTGAGTGGCTGTAGTCATCTCGAGTTCGTAGCTTTGATCGTTAAGTGTTAGTAAATTGCGCTGTGGTTACAAATAACCCAGGTTCATGATTGTATCATTTTTTTTAATCATTTATTTATTAATACAATTCTAACTTTTTATTTAAACATCATTTGCAGAAAATAAAACATGAACAGTATAGTTTTATGTATACTGTAAAACCAGTATGTCTTGTTTTTTAAGAAATCAATGTCAGGACTCACATGGTGTGCTTAGGTATCTACTAAACTTCCATTTTAGAAAGATACTCGTACGAAACGAATACATCAACTTACGAACTGCTGCAAATTAACTTCACAGAAAACTGTTAAACTGCTGTTCAGTCAATTATCTTGACATCTTCTAGCCCCGTGGTCCGATTTTTACCAAGATCAAAAGGATCTTTCCTATAAGAACCGTTCACGACCCTTTCCAACACAAGCGGTTTTGGACTTAAGTCTTGTTCACAGCCGGTTAATGGATTTGAAATCTTATCGCCTTAAACAATTTCACATATAAGTTTCCTTTTGCAGCATACATATCCCGGAATAAATCTATTTTACATTTTCATAGGTATTATATTATATATATATAAAGAGCATTATAATATTTTTTTTTTTTTTTTAACAAAATCATGGAAATATTCCTCAACACAAAAATATTGAAAATGAAGGATTCTTATTTTCGTTTATTACTGAAACTCAGGGTTGGTTTATATTTATTTATTTATTTATTTATTCACCCCTAAAAATTCGGAACAATTGGATTAATCTTCTTGAAGCTTGGCATGCAGAATTTATAAGAAAACGTTTTTCTTGTGGTTCTTGCCGGGAAATTAAAGCAACAAAAAATCAAACCATTCAAACCGAAACAATCGATTTCTATCGAAATTAGAAACAACAAAGTTTATTCCGCTTTTTAATTCTTCGCAAGCCTTAAAGTGATTAATGATTTAAAATTAATTTGATTCA
This sequence comes from Thereuonema tuberculata, assembly GCA_023159025.1. NCBI lineage: Eukaryota > Metazoa > Arthropoda > Chilopoda > Scutigeromorpha > Scutigeridae > Thereuonema > Thereuonema tuberculata. The sequence continues at coordinate 42,883,036 of JAFIDM010003189.1, read as the reverse complement.
AACAATTTAAGTAAAGATTTGCAGATTTACTTAATTTTTTTTAACAAAAACAGGGGAAAAAAACCTCTGTAATGTGTATTCAACAGATATTATATTATTGAAAAAAAAAAAAAATTAATGACTTTAAGAAAATTAAGATTTACGTTCTTTACATGCTTATTATTACAATTTTGTTTTAAATTTTTTACTAGTTTTCTAATACCTGAAAACTTTAGGAAGAGCTCTGCCACGCTTGAATCGTCGCATAAGACACACAGAAAGACAAACTAAAAGAAAGACAATTCCAAAACTTTCAGGGAATCCTTTCCTGATGCAAAAGTAATTCTTCACGCTCGACGGTGGCGTCGTCCCCTCAAAAAACAGCGGTAATCCGTAGATAACTCGGCTAAAGGTGATGATGGACGGAGACTGAAGCTTCTCTAATCCCCGGGATCTTTATGGACGGGCCAATTTTCTGCGCTCGGCAGCTCGGGAAAGCAGCCGAGGGAGAAAGAAAAAACAGCAAACGTCTGCTGTATATAGAGAAATATTGGACGGTCTCCTCGGGCTCTTGTAAGAAAAGATGCGGAAGATATAAAAGGAGGGGCATTACACCACTGAAGCCGTCGTCCCGCTGCTGTTTCCAGCCAGAGTTATGGCCTCGCAGACTTCCTCAACATCGCGTCCAAGTATTTCCAAACTTTAGACGTTGTAATTGTTAAAACCTCAACGGGTTTTTGTTTTTTATTTGGAATGTGAAAGGAATAAAATACACCGAGTGCTTTAATTGTGTTTCGCGGCAAGGAAACGAGAAGTCGTTCTTTAATAGCCTTCCTACATAAATTGTAAAGAACACAAGAGTTTTCTCTCTTCTGTTTAACTCACTTTATAGTTATGGACTTCTACGGGGAAGAAAAGGCGTTATTTTACAATTCACTACAATTAACTTAATATAAAGTATTTCCTGCTGTCACTGTTAAATTGGGCTGATCGGGGGAAAAATATATTTTGAGTGTTAGCATTTCTTAATATATATCCTAAAAAAGAGACATAATTTTGCCATAAAAAAAAAAAAAAAATCATCATATACACCGATAGTACTGACACGGATTAATTTTTATTTAATTAATAAAATAAATAATCTACTCATGAATGTGTGATTTACAAATTACTCAATGAATCGAAACAGGTAATATAAATATTCAGCAGAGTGCAGCACAGGTAATAACAAAATAAAGGAATTCGCCAGCAAACACACGTAAAAATAAGCCATAAGCTTATCGAAGTTACAGTTTTTCTATCGCGGAGCACCACGTAACCTTGGTCAGGTAATATAAATATTACAAATCTCTGCTACCAGCTCGTTTTTGAGAAAAACGAACAAAAACAATAAAAATAATCCAAAACAAAGAGTTAAAACGAACAAACCAGATTTATACTCTTACAAAACTTACATTTAAATGTAAAAACTGAATACAATATAAAAAAAACTAACATTGAACATTATTCACACTAACTGTCGCAGCGGGATTCTTCCCCCCATTTAAGAAAATAATAAAAAAAAATAATCAGTTAAATAAACTCAATAGTGTTGAACAGTTTCTTTGAAGAAAGTTCTTTACTAAAGTTTGTAAGTCTCTTGTTGAGAAAGCACAGGTAATAACAAAATAAAGGAATTTGCCAGCAAACACACGTAAAAATAAGCCATAAGCTTATCGAAGTTTTACACTTACAGTTTTTCTATCGCGGAGCACCACGGGAACCTTGGTCTCGTAGCACAACAGCTGACTCACCTGCGTGTTTATAACACTCAGATATTTTCGCAGGATTAACGGATACAGTTACACGAATTACTTAGAACACTGAATTACTTAGAAGCAAATATTACTGGCATTTTCTCCATTTCGGGGTTTTAAAGGCCGAGAGTCATTCCGATTTCAGCAAAAAATTTAGCGGTAGGCGCGTTTCTGCAGTGGGCTATCCCCTGACCGACTGACTTTCTCCCAAAGAATGTTTCGGCGTCCAATAACTTTACAAACACTGTTATTCAATTGCGTCGGATTAGAAGGTTGCTGAAACCTAGGTGATCGGGGCGGCTAGCCTGCGTCCTTCCGGCAGTTTTAACGTAGATTTTTCGTGGCTCCGCCGTATCTAATGGATTCCCAGGCCGGGGATTTCCTCGGCAGACCTGCGGGTCTTTGAGCAGTTAAACACACACTGGGTCGGTATCTCGTACCCTTCACTTCAGCGTCCATCATCATTCTCATATTTAAACAAAAATAATACAAATCAACAAAAATAAAAATAGAAGAAACCAAATTAATTGAGGAGACTACATCTTACTCGACTTTTCGGCTCAGAGGCTCCGATATATGTATTTTTACAGAATCCAAAAATATCAAAAAATAAAACATAAATATTTTAACCAATAGAGAAGAGGGTGACATCAGGTCAACAAGTGACGTAGGAATAGTTAATTGACAGATTAATGACCAAGGGGAAAACAAACTAAAAGAAAGTTTTGAAGTAAACAGAGCAATAAAAGAGAAACAAGGAGGAAATAATAAATTAATTAAAGAAAACGAAAAACAAGATGACAGGAAAGATGAAACAAAGATATACATGATTCAAGAAATAGCAATAGATAAAATACGTGTTTTCGAAAAACAAATTTTTGTAAGACTAATTTTTTCAAAACACAAAGTCGAAAGTAAACAAAAAAAAAAAAAAATTTGAACTGAGAATAAAAAATCCCGTAACAGTACATTATCTTACCAATTCCCGTATAACAACCCACTCGGATAGCGAACAAATATATTTTAAATAGTATGCCCCTATTTTAAATACAGGTGAATACTTCTTCGTGGCCAATTCCTGCATAACTAAAACTCCCGAATCACTTCCTGTAAAGTTTAGATTTTTACAGAACTTAATGTGTGTCATACACTAATGATTACTGAACTTCATGGTAACTTATTTCGATGGTTTTTAGTCATTAACTCGATATCTAAATACCCAAAATTAGTAGGATATTAGTTAAAAATAAATAGTTAAGGGGTTATCGAAATACAGAATGGTTCGACTAATAATGCTTCGTTCGCCCACCTTTAATTCCCGGGAAAGAAACCTGATACCAACACGCATGGAGTTAGAATTCAACGTGAAACAAATCCCCGACCTCTGCAGTGGATTGTGAAACAGGCCCCTCCAGTTCGCAGTGAAGCGCTTTTCAACTTGGTCCAAGACTTTATTCTGTCGCTTGCTGTAGTCCGTTTATTATATCAGTGAAGACAAGTGAAAACTCCATACATGGTGAACAATTGACGATTAGTTATTCCGTATACTTCCGTTTTGAAGATGGCGGCTGCTAAATACACACCGTTGTTCGTTTGAGCCAAGAAAACTTTGAAGAGTCAATCGAGAGGAATCATTTGGAATGTTATTTTTTATTTCAAGTCGTCTATCTCTGGCTGAAGCAGCAGGTATTTTATCTCATTCAGTTATTCAATATTGTTAAGGAAGCCGAAGCCTCACTTACCACTAAGCCTAGCCCATTGTTTGAAATGCCGGACAAGAAAAGAGAGCGGCAGGCATCGATAACAGAAATGGACGACTAAAAATAAACTTTTTATGATATCAAAAATTTAATAAATAAATACAAAAAAAAAATCCTTAAAATTGAAAAACCAACAAAAAATTAATAAAAATAAATCATTGCGAGGATAAATAGAATGTAAACACCGGAACTAACTTACAACCACATTCCAGACGCGACCAAGCAATAACTCTAGTGAAGAAAGGAAATAATGATTGGTTAACTGTGATCACGTGTCTTCACAGATATGATGAACGGACTATAGTAGTATTATCCGGTTGTTTTTTTTTCAAAAATTTACTTTAAGAGACTGAACTTTAATAAATTATTCTCAAAACATTCTTCTAATTCATTACAGGTATATTCATAATTCCTGACGATTCCAATGAGGGTCTTAAATTAGATATTAAAAGTATTCATATAATTCCGTCTGATTCAGTAAAAAATTCTCTTTATTAACTTCATTTATCCTTTTCTCATCTAACTACATTTCAACTTAAGTATTAAAATATATATACCAACAATATTTCACCCTGGTATTAAAAACTCGTAATGAAACCGATCCAATTAGTTATTCACTGCAAAGGAATAACTCGTTTGTTCGTAGGATCTTCTCTAACGAACGACTTCAAACACGCGGGCTTTTGATAGTAAGTAATTTATAGATCGCGTTTTGCATGATTGTCAAAATCTTGCCGAGACGGCCGCCCCCATATGGCAGCTAATAAATTTCAATTACCACGAAGGTAAGACCACTTGGTGTTTGTGGTCACTCGGATCGAGAGACGTGATTAGGGTTATCAAATCAACGCCACTGCAGTCAGTGCTCCCATCACAAAAGGGTCCACACCCAAATGTCACGAGAGTTCCAGCAGCCGTCTTAAGCTTTTATTACCATCTAAACTATTAAAGCCTTTAAAGACAGATCAGGCCACTGCTAGATGTCAGAACTTGACGTTCCACAGTATGTGGATGTCCAATTCTTTATTTCGACGCTTTATTGAGATTTTAGCATCATTTGTAAATTTCACTTTAGAAAAATTGTCTTTAGAAAGCAAGTTTAACGTCCGTAATCATTTATAAATGGAGTTTATAAATGATTACGGACGTTAAACTTGCTTTCTATTGAATATTTCAATTTGCCTATTTGTGATTAATTTCCTTAGTGCCTTTCAGTGAGAGGACAAGGGGTTAATATTTTGGATCTTTCAGGATCATTTTTTATTTTATTGTTGTTTATCCCGGCGAGCCATTCGCGGGATCGCATTTGCTTTGGGTAGAGCTTTCGCCCGGCGAGCCAAAACATCAACGAGTACATTCTGCTGATGAGTCCCCAATAAGGACGAAACAATTACAGAATTCTCGTTGATGTTGGCTCAATGGGCGAAGGCATATTTATTTGTCCGGTTGGCGTTTTTCCCTCCATTTAAAATTGTCTTTTTTCTGTTTTTTTTTTAACAATATATTTCGTCTTGAGAAACTGAGATTTTATAAAAATAAAATAAATTAAATGTCTGTTTTTCCGGAGTCTATTTGGCTTCTTGACACAGGAAGTGCATTCAGATTCATAAATCTATCATCAAAACGATACTGATACAGAAAGATTAAGAATCAATAGTATCTAAATGTTAATCATCACTCTTCTGTAGACGAGTTACTGAAATGACATTCCATATCCTTCCGCCTTTTAACTTCTAAACTGTTCTAAACTATCTTATCCTATTCATATTGTTATTCATATTCAAAACAAAATAAAGAAAAATAGGTTACTATTCAAAAGTTGACAAAAAAAGACAAACAAAACATTAGGATGTTCTCCTGCCATTCCTTCAAGAAACAAAATACAGCTCTACATCTAGTAACAATATTAGTATGAACATTTTTCTTTTTTCTTTTCTACACAATGGACCACTTGAGGATAGGCGGGGCTTCGTAGTTCCAAAATATCCCACCAGTCTACTTTTTGGCTTGTGGGATAAACAAAGCCATGTGCTTCATTTTAACCCTAGTAGATATAGAGGCTGAACTAAAAGATTTGATTTGGATACAGCGATTGTAAGCCTTCCAAAATTTTCAGATTGGATGTAGAGTTGATTATCGCCTATTTAAGAAGACGCCAGCAATATATATTTTCAAAGAAGGATATAATTTAATGGATCACTTGAGGATAGGCGGGGCTTCGTAGTTACAACATATCCCACCAGGCTACTGCTTCGCATGTGGGATAAACAAAGCCATATGCTTTGTTTTCACCGGTTTAGATATAGAAGAAATATTATATTAAAGAAGGATATTCCAAGCGTTTTTACGGAATTCTTACAATAAGGATCTGCACAGTACTGAACCATCCGTCTTGAAACATCAAAAATCGACGTTTTTTTAAGTAATTTACACAAAGTTATATGTTTGTTTATTCCACAAGCTCTCGCCGTATGCGGGATACACGTCATACGTGACGTCGAAAGGGACGTAAACCTCAAGTGGTCCATTGTAATAACTGTGGATTAAAATACTAACAATAAATGAATTTCCATTACTACATAACTAGCAATTTCTTCGCTGTTCTCACGATATTCCTCAGTTCCTGTTGTAATAATAAAAAGCACGGCATACACATTATTCCCAAGAAATGATCCCAAGTTCATTATAGGCTAAGTGCGCGAAATGGAACATTTTTGAATTTATACATAAAATATAATTTTAACAGGACAATTCACTTACGAATATGTACGAGTAAAAATCTTGAAATTTATAATAAGCACACGTCTGTTACATGACTGTTGTAAGAGCTGAATTAAAGAGGCGATCCCTTCCATTGTTTCTAATACAGCAACAAGAATGTAAAAGAACTTACAGCCTACTTTCCTTAAAATCTAATTTATTTTTTTTCGTGATAACAATAAATACGAAAATTCTACTTTTATTTTTAAATTCTGCGATCTACTCAATGCAAACAATATAAATTTTTCTACTTAAAAAATTAAATAATAAATAAATAAATAAACGATAAACTTCGTATATTTACTTAAATTGCCCTAAATAGGATTAATTTTAATGTTATTAAACAGCCTGCAATGGATTTGCTAATATTATTGTTTAAGATAATGCGAGATTAACAGAAATAGGATCCAAATCCACTGTTGAGATTCCAAAGCTTTTCTAGGAGAATATTTGTCGCCATCTAACGAGAAAGACCCATCTGACAAAGATTTCAAATATAAACGTTATATTGTCTCTGGTTCTCTAATGGGCATACCAAGTTTTAAGCAGATTAATCCACAGGTTCAAAAGTTATTAGGGGACACACGGACACATACACACAGTGAATGTTTTGATAAGACTATTAGAAGCTAGCTTACAGTCCTCACGCTGAAAGATGAAACTCCCAGAATGCAAAGAAATTACAGATTGTCCTTTCCTGGCCGTTCGCAAAATTAAAAAGTTATTCTAAAAATTACAATAAAAACCGGTAATAACCGGTTTCTCAAGTTTCCTCAGGTTAACCAACAGGTTTCAGATCTCTATTAAAAGCGAACCTGTCCGAATGAAACGCCAATCGTCATCTGCAAAGTTCTTCTGATTAATCTAGTTACGTTGCAGCTGGATCATTTCAAGGCAGCCAATGGGAAAAAATGCGCGTTGTATATTTCTATTTGGTTATTTTGTTTTGAAGTCATAAATGCTTAATTTGGCTATTTTAAAGTAATATTAAAATATTTAAAGCATATTAATTTTCATTCTCATTATTTCTCTTACAATTATCATCGCGTATTGGTTTTATTTATATTAATAAACCACTTTATGACGGAGTGATGGTCACGTGACACCAAGAGACACTTTCAAATTAGACACGAAATAATTGGAACCAATTGATGAAATTCCGAAATTATCCGAGCAAACCCGGAGATTTCCGCTATTTTGTTTTTAAAATGTAATATGTCTTCATTTATTTTTACTTACTGAATCATGTGAAAACAAATTTTTGTTTTTATTTTTCGAATTTCTTACTATTTGAGACAACTATTTGGACAGTAATGTATTTTTTTTTTTTTTTTAATGTTAACAGTTATTCAGCGCGCTGCCCAATTGGTGACGGAATTCGATAAACGAAACACGTTCGAATGGACTTGTTAACATTTTACAATTAACTGAAACTGTAAATTAAGGTAATAGGTCAATTACAGTCAACTGTAAAATTTCAATCTCGTCCGTGCAAGTCTATTTCCGATTAATTTGCACATAAGAACTATAGGCAAAACGTCCATCCAAAACATTTCCAATAATACGGCAGATCTTCAACAAGAAAACATATTTTTTTAAAAATCAGTTTCTTTCAGGTTTTCAAATAACTTAATACATACAGTAGAGCATCGATTATCCGAATATCAATCAATCGAAACATCGGTTAACCGAAGGCGTTTCAGTAGACAAAAATTTAAACAATTAATTTTAATATTTGACGATCTTTTTCCGAGTGATAGGTCTGATGATGGGACATAGTTCCCGAAACGCGTAACGACAAAAACAACGCAACGAAGTCACAGGACGGATTTAAAATAAATAACGTACTTTATTATCTAAAACATAACCTGGACCATAATTAGCAGTGTTTAAAATACAACATAAGGTTTTGTGTTTAATATGTATCACTGTTTCTGTGTTTCATATTGCTCCTATGACACTGGTATAATTTTTTCGTAAATGATCGGCTATCCGAAATATCATTTATCCGAACATCCCCGTGCAGCATTGCTTGGGATAATCGATGCTGTAATGTACTTTTACAGAAAGTTGAGTATTTAATCACATTTAAACGAATTTTTGGTACACTGCTTATAAATTGTGAAAACAAAAATAAAATGAGGAAAATCAAGCAACTTAATATGCAAGTCACTTTCTGAAGTTCGCAACCCAAAATTTAATGTTGTTATTTTGAAATATGTGGTTTAAATTGAGCGTAAGAATTTTATGGCAAGAGAAAAGGTCGGTTTGTAAACGGTTAAGCACTGAGAAATCATTCTATTATAAATATTTTAAATTGTTTCTTAAGACATGGCCGAATTACATTGAAATTATTCAGGGAAATCATCGCGTTAAAATTAAGCCTAATAGCTGCTAGCAAATTCTCATTCTTCACGTGCAATTTCCGGTTTCAACATGAATGTCCTCGGCTGAATAATTTTAAATGTATTGCGAAACTGGAGGGGAATTCGTTTGTAACATTAATACGACGGTGAAGTTGGTGGAATAATCTGCAAAGACAATTCACAAACAAAAGACTGCCGTCTAGACAATTTCAGGCGACATTTCATTGCTGCCGGTGAACCAAGACGCCCACCAACCTGCCGCCGTCCGTCTGTTTTATTCGTGGGAGATAAGTCTGGTTGGCGCATGTCGTATACCTGTTTGTTGTTTCGGACGCTACGAGGTCACCGATTGTGCGTCACCGACGAAGACACTTAATATTCGGCGCGCGGAACGAGGTAGCTCCGGCCTCTGCATATAGAGCGACTGTCGTTAAACTGTTAATACTGTACCAGCCAAATCTGTGACAAGTGTCCGTCCGGGAGATGCAGGGAAGGTTCCCTAATGGCGATTCCATGATTATTACCAAAAAAATAATAGTCCATGAATGAAAAATCTCTCCAACAGTCGATTTCGTGTGCCAGAGTACGAAACGTCTGCTTTTTCATTCGAATCACTGAAAGTGTGGGCCAAATACTGACTATAAAATGAAGAAGAGTAACTTAAAATAATACATCATTTTCAATCAATTGATTTCAGGGGGGTTTTGAGGTTCATATAATACTGCTTTGTATTATAGAAAATCGATAATCTCAATATTCTTAAAACTTAATTCAAAACCTTAATTCCTCTTTTATTTTCCTAAATGGCAATTTATCAAAAACTTCGACAGACTGTTGCTTGAATTCTCCAGTTTTATATAAGAGCCGAATGCTTCAAACTTTTTTTATTGTAATAATGTTAATGACAAATTAATACTTCGCATAATTACACGATAAAAAACTACAGTTAATATGTAAGAAAATTTAAAACTTAACAACAAATATTATTAAATACTAGACGGCTTCCCGTCACTTTGCTCTGGAAGCCTCGCATATAAAATGGGAAAAAAGTAATTAACTAACTAAACCATTTTATTTATTCACAAAAACGAATTACTAAAAATAAAAATAAATAAAGGCATGAATTCTAAAAAATACATGCAATAGAATATCGAAATCCAATTGTAACCGTCCGAAATTTGCTGCCTGTCAATGCGAAATTACATTGTAGTGGACAGATTTGACCAAGCAACAATACTCCTGTTGCTGGCAACGCGAGTGCGAATTATTGCGAAATAATCGGTGGACGTAAGCATGCGCACACATTTTTATAATAATACAGATTGTATATGGTATTGCTTTACAAAAAAAAAATTATATCTAAATAATATTCTTTTTATAAAATTTAATAAACAAGAAATATATTATAATTCCCAACTCTGTAATATTATCAAAAACTGGCTTTTTATTATGTTAATTTGTATATCTTTTAATGATATCTCCAATTTCATAATCAATCATTATATTTCAAACGTAAGTTTAATTTCTTTTGATATCACATAAAACCGTTATTCAGTTCGTGAAGCTAGTGTTCCTTTGAAAACATAACCCAAATGAAATTCAATGTAATTTTCTTAAACTTTGATAAACTGAAAGTTTAAATTTCTGATGGAAACATGGCCTACATCTGTCAGATTGGTGATATATTGCCTTAAAATGATTGAACATGATTGTAAGAAGAATTCTGAAGAAGCAGTAAAGAAAGAAATAGGTTTTATTCCTTGTGTCCGCATAAGAAATAATATGTTCTTATGCGGACACTTTGAATTCATTGGAGTTCGACATTTATACACATGGAATTAGGATCTTTAGGATCTACTCTGAAGAAAAATACGCTGAATATTTCACAGAGCCTAGTGGCTGGTCTCAGTAGTTTTGACGCACGGACGGACGTGTTGCTTTGGCGGAATGTATAAATATAAAATATATTTAAATATCAATACATTATTGTCATCACACATAAGCAAGTGTGCAAAATTTCTAGAGGATTGGTCAATGGGTAGTGACTTAAAAACTGATTACAAGATTTTTCTGTGGAAACAGAATTTTTTAAGGCAATTTCTCTTGGTTCTCCCATTTTCTTAGGAGCTTACAAAGTTTCCTCCAATGTTTCAGACTCCATCGTTAGAAATTCCATTTCGCCGTCATTCTCTTTATTCGCGTCGTAAGAAGGAATAACTTAAGTGTAGATAAGATCCTCCTTTGACTGAACTTCTCTAACCTTTTGTATTTTCATCGTTAAGATTAACTTATGGTTTTACAAACCATAATGCTCCTTTAAGACTTAAGCCTAAAGTGGTGACTTAGAATACTATCTTTTAGTTTTCCACCAGAATAACCCTCTAACCAGCAGTTCACGAGGTTAGAGATTATGAAAGACCAGAAGGGAAATGTTAAAAGTAAGAGTTTCAAGACAGTGAATACAAAATTCTTTTCCTTCATTAACCCACGAACGTATGTTTTAAAATTACTTAATACCTTAAAAATGTAGATCTTAAAGAAATAAAATTAAAAGCTAAAGATACTGTAATTATTTTTATTTTTTTAAAACAAAAAATTAATGTTGATTTTATTCAAGAATTGTCTATTTTTCCAACCATACCACGCTTTGATTCTTTAAAGAAAATTCTGCTGATAAAATACAAAACAATTAATGTTGAAAAACTTTTAAAAAACTACGCTTTCTGTATTATACAATGATTAAAATTTATATATGTATGTATAATTCAGAAGTAGATGTCTTTGTATATATTTGGCGCCGCCTAGCGGCTGGTCTCGGTAGTTTTGGCGCAGGGAAGGACGTGTTGCCTTGGTGGAATATATTAATATAAAATATATTAATACATCGGTGTATTATTGAATTGTCATCAGACATAAGCAAGGGTGCAAAATTTCTAGAAGATGAAGTGACTTAAAAATTGATTACAAGATTTGATCCAGAAACTAGACTGTGCGACAAATAAAAGTGTGATTAAAAAAATTAAAAAACTGAAAGAAAAAAATAAATGAATAAATAAATAAAGATACCAGCTAATAACTGCGATGAGAACCTAAAATAAAGATAGTTTTAACTTAAACCCTGAGAAGCCATTTATGAAATTTTGTGGTCCAGTCCAGTCGTTTTAATGAGATATTAATACAAACAGTCAGTCAAACGACAATCAAGAAAAAGGCTCAAAAGGAATGGACTGCGCATGCTCAGTTTAAAAAAATGTATAGTCATAGATACAGACAAATACTTGTTTAGTTAAACGACAAATGGTTTGTTCAAGATTACAGTATATTCATAATACTTAATACTGGTAATGTTACTATAGTCATCAAAAGTTTTCGAAATAAATTTCTCTTTAAATTTGTAAATTATTTGGCGCCTAATTTAGCAATATGTAGGAAAAGGTTTATTGGAGTCTATTAGCAATGCCCTTTCCAGATAAATAATGCAGAATATCCCAGTCGCCATATACTCGTGTCTAGACACATGAGTTATGATGGTAGGATAATAGATCATAGAAGGAGGAGGAGTTTGTGAAATTACACCAGATATGTAGAGATTTAGTGCGCTTTAAGGTTAAGGGCCAAGCGTTACACTACTGCCATTGGATCACAGAAGACTCTTCGAAACAAATCATTGAATGAGAAAGCGAAAAACATTTTGGTTAGTAAGACCAAGAGATAAATTAAAACACAGGCATACACAGCTAATAGAACATCAAAAAATGATGGCTCTTTAATTCATATTATTTTACTTTTAGTTTTAACATAGCAGTGCCGGATATTGTAATTATAAATGCAATAAAACTTATTTACACTGAAAGACATCACCTGACAAACAAGCCACAAGCATTCCAGAACAGGGAAACTAGAAATACATAATATTTTAGGCTTAAAAAGCGAAAAGGGGTGGGGTCTCTCTTTTCTTTTTTTGCACGGTCAGAAATTACTTAACAAAAGCATGGGTTGAATTATATACAAATGAAGACAGAACCACACTGAGATTTAACGTTATTCATAAATCTTTAATATTTATTCCTGATGATGTCAATAGGTGGTGAGAACTTACCGGCAAGAAGTGATTTGCTGCGAATTTAATATGATAGAAATTATAGTAATATATTTAAAGTAAGCGATAAAAAAATAAAAAATGTGGGATTTTTCACCAAAAAAGTATTTTTAAAAGTTCGAAATCTATCAGAACATTTTAAACGAGCTTCAATTATATAGTGAAATGCTTATACATCAAAACTCGTAGATGAAGTTCTTGAAACTAACTTTCCAACCGTGAGGGAGTTTATATACACTCGTCCATCATTCTTTCAGAATGTCAGTGCGGGAGAGGGTTTGGATTCTATGAATCGGAAAATTGTCAGTTTTCGAGGACGTCATTCAGCGAAGTGCTTGACAGAGATGAAACTGAAAAGAACTCCAAAAGAAGCTTCTCGAGACGCTCGTGCTGCGTGGTTTGGCGTTCCAATCACAAACGCTGTTGATGAGCAGCGTCAATCTCTTCCCCACCCACCCAAGCCATGCCTTTCGAATTCAGCTTATCATGTTTCTCCTCTAGGCGTCGCCCCCTCCACCGAAATCCAAGCGTCTGGCTGCTGCTTCAGCTGATGTTCGCTGCTCGCAGAAATCAAAAGTTGATTTTCCAGCACTTTCTACGGGAAGAATTCTGTGTGTAGAGACGCCAAATCAGATGGAAAATGGAAGCGGAATGATTCCCTGGGCTTATTAAGGGCAGTTCGGTTCAGCAGAGCTATTCAGGATGACGTCGCTGGTTCGTACGAAGGTCAAGAGGTACGATAAGAAAAAAATTACTTTTGTAAATTACAACTTAAAGAATATCGTCTTCATTCCAAAAATATGAATTTGTTTTGCGCTATCGTTGAACAGCGCAGTGAATCAACAGCATTGTTCCACTTTTCAACAAGTGAATATAATTTTGTGCTAAAGCATGAATTTAAAGGCGACCCATAATAAAAAAATTTTTTTTAAAAAGTTAGGAAAACAAGAAGAAAAAACACCACGCCGACATTGAGAAAAAAAGATTAAGAGGGGGAAAAAAAAGTAGATTTATAGATTTGAACGACAACCGACACAAACAATGTATGAGACCGAGACGATAAGCATTGAGCTACAGCTGACAACTGAAATCGGATGGATGGTATTTCCTGAAAATACCCCATTCCTACAGTATTTGGGCCTCTGCACACGATGGTGAAATCCGTTTGTTGATCCCACCTTTCGGGAGTTGTTAGGGGTGGATAGACACGGACGGACGGATAGGACAAAAGCAATTGCTGTATGATTTTGGTCGCTATCACAACAGCTCCGAAATGGGTCGCTAAAAATCTGATCAAAGCACGCTCAATCATTAGCTGAAATACTTTAATATTCATTGTTTAACGTAATTAGAGGTTAAAACAATTGTCTGGATTCCAATGCTTTTTAAAGTAATTTTTTGTCGCCTTTCAGCATTGATTTTCTACCGAAGGAGCCACGTGAAACAATTTCAAGTATATAAATATCTGAAGTATATATTTTTCTCGTTGTGTAAGTATCTGAAGTGAAATTAAGCATTTTGGGAAAACAAAAGCGCACTCGGTTAGCAAATATTGTCGCTGGTGTAGATTTAAACACTACAGAGTCTGGTCATCAAGTTTCTCAATTAAAAACAGAGCAATGAAAGCGGATACTGTTAAAACTGAAGAAACACACGACAATGAACAAACCGCGATAAGCGAACAAAGTTCCGATAAGCGGAAAAGGATGAAACCGCTGGGTTTCAGATAACGAGTCGTCCTCAACACTAGATACACAACGAAACCACAATGGATACCTAAAACTGCAACTAAAACTGAAGTAAATTTTTACAATGTTTTTAAATAACTTGCAGTAAATAGCATTTTGAAATCTAATTACTGTTTTGTAAAATTTATTTCAGTCACCAATTTTGGTTAGCTGTTAAACAGTGCAGAAATCCAGATATTTGGGGGTTCAGTGTTTCATGTTCAATGATGCGGAGTAGTGTAGTTTTTTCCCCCATTATGTTTTCCCCAGAAGGATTTTTTCACCGCACCCACTACAAAAGTGGGGACAGGATTTATTTTGGTTGATAAAACGGCAAGCGAATTCAAATTAATCCAGTTGCTCGACTATCACTGAGAGCCTATACATCCTGTACTCTTGCACCTTCATGATCTATTAAGAAAGGATTTTAATATTTATTACGTATGCAATAATAACAAATATATAATCGCGAACTGCTAAATATTATGTAATACAAAATATCTGTACGGTCAGAAATATAGCTATATAAATACAAAAGTTGAAATATTACTATTGCATTTATTAAACAAAATTGGTATATTTATATAATAAATTATATTTAGTATGAATGTTATCTGTAAACACTTGAAATTATACCTTATACAGAACTTTCAGACAGATCCCATAAATATAAGTATCTCGTAGGAATGAACTTGTAAATTTATTAAAAGAAAAAAAAAATTAGTATATTAACTTTTAATTTACGGTACAGACATAACAAAAGAAGGCGAATGACGAACCCACCCCACACTGATGTCCACTACTGGGGAGTTTGCCACAGGGTACGTCTGACTGCGTTTTTTTTTTTTTTGT